>CM038681.1:511333688-512079530 GCA_021605205.1 Aegilops longissima
GTGCATCTTTGTATTACCGGGATGAATAGACAAAGGCGTATCATGAGCTTCTTTCATAACTTCCTGAGTCATATCCAGGTTTTCCCTCTTACTCGGAACCACTAGGCGACCTTTGAAGAATAAATTGACAGCGTGATCAACAGTGAAGAATGAGGGCTTTCCTTCTGCGAGATAACGTTTAATCCTCTCCACTTCATCGTCACATTTCTGTATCCATTTAATGGTGTCCACAAGATCTGGTTTAGCAACCAGCATATTGAGAGAACCCTTGGGAACAACATGGAGGTTCATCTTGCGAAACTCCTTAGGAGGGGGAGCGAGTGCACCCGGAGGAACAATATGGAGGTTCAGCTTTCTGAATTCTTCAAAAAGCGAGGGCTGAACTTTATGAACCTGGAGGTGGTTGCAGTAAGACTTGCGGCTCAAGGCATCAGCCATTACATTAGCCTTACCTGGTGTATAGGAAATACCCAAGTCAAAGTCTACAACAATCTCCATCCATCTCTGCTGATGGAGGTTCAGGTCTGGCTGAGTAAACAGATACTTCAGACTTTGGTGGTCGGTGAAGATCTCGTAACGATTAACGAGAAGGTAATGTCGCGACTGCTTCAGTGCATGAATGACAGCAGCAAGTTCGAGGTCGTGAACTGGGTAGTTCTCTTCGTGAGGGCGCAATTGGCGAGAGGCATAAGCAATCACTTTGCGGTCTTACATTAGGACACAGCCTAATCCTTGACGGGAAGCATCGCGATAAATGACGAAGTCCTTCTTAGTATCGTGGAGCAAATCTTTGGAGCGAAGTCAACTTGTCTTTGAGTGCTGGAAACTTTCGACATTTGTCATCCATTGGAACTTGACGCCCTTATACAACAGGTTAGTCGAAGCTTTGGCGATCTTGGAGAAGTTCTCGGCGATCGGCGACAATATTGGCGAGACCGAGAAAACTTCGACTTGCTTAAGGTTCTTGGGAGGAGTCAATCAAGAATAGCTGGACTCGTTCGGGGTTGACGGCAATACCATCCTTAGAGATAACATGCCCAAGATAGGTTACTTGGTGGCGAATTCACATTTGGAGAACTTGGCATATAGTTGATGCTCTCGTAGCTTTTCGGCAGACAAGGCGAAGATGTTGACATGCTCTTCTTCGTTCTTGGAAAATACCAGGATATCATCCTGATAAACCACGACGAACTTGTCGAGGTAATCCATGAATATATAGTTCATCAGACGAGAGAAGGTGGCTAGAGCATTGGTTAGTCCGAATGACATGATGGTGTACTCGTATGAACCACATCGAGTCACGAAGGCGGTCTTTGGGATATCCTCTTCACGAACACGGATCTGGTGGTAACCCAACCTCAAGTCGAGTTTAGAGAACACTGATGAACCCCTTGATTGATCATACGAGATCATTGATCGAGGAAGAGGATTTTTGTTACGAATGGTAGCTTTGTTTATAGGGACGGTAGTCTTGGACCAATCGGTTTGTCCCATCCTTCTTCTTGACAAAGAGAGAAGGTGCTCCCCAAGGAGAGCAACTTGGGCGAATGAAACCACTTCGAAGAGATTTGTCGATTTCCTCCTTAAGCTCAAGGAGTTCATGCGGCGGCATCTTGTAGGGTCGCTTGGCTATAGGAGTGGTGCCTGGTTTCAAGTCGATGATGAATTCAACAGCTCTAACAGGGGGAATCCGAGGAAGTTCTTCAGGAAAGACGTCGAGGAATTCACGCACGACGACAATGTTTTCAATGCCCCCGAGTGGTGCAGCATTCAATGCATTCAATGCATAGAGCCTTGCCTCGACATTCTGAACCAGTCGAGCATTGTCGCTTATTATTTCATCAGAAGGGTGTAGCAGATCGATGGTCCTGGTGGCGCAAATGTAGAAGATGTATGCGCTTTTAACCAATTCATTCCCAGAATGAGATCAATGCTACAGCACTTCTGTACGATGGGAGAGACAAGGAATTACAGTCCTTCGATTTCAACGGGGACGTCGTTGCAAATCATGGAGGTCCGACATTGGCCCGCAGGGGTGTGCACTAATAGCGAAACGTTCATGTCTCACATTTAATGTCGTGCAAGCATGCAAAATCTTCTAACATGAATGAATGCGATGCACCTGTATCAAATATAACGGATGCTGGTACTGAATTTACGAGAAGAGTACCCATCACGGTAGCAGGCTGGTCTTGAGCTTCATTGAGATCAACGTGGTTGGCATAAACACGACCATAGGACTTGGCATTGTTGTTGCGGGCTTGGTTGTTTCCACGGCCAGCTGCTGGAAGGGCCAGTTGATTCTGGTTCTGATTCTGATAGCAGTTCCTGGCAAGGTAACCTGGTTGACCACACTTGTAGCACAGACCATTATTAGGAGTGGGAACAGGAGCTCCGGGTGGTGGAGCTGGAAGCCTTGGCTGCCTAGACGGTGGGGGAGGCAGACGCAGTGCAGCGCAGGACTGCCTTGGGGCAGGTGCAGTTGGTTGGTACATGCTGTTGGGAATCCATATCTTACAACCTGAGGCGGGCCGAAGATGAGCACAATGTCGCAGTTGCGCTGTGAGAGCTCTGGTATTCCTGCAGACCAGTTTCGACATTGATGGCCTTGTTCACCAAGGTGGCGAAATCAGTAAAGTCATGCACTAGCAGTGCGAGCTTGATGTCAGCTTGAAGGCCGTCACGAAACTTCTCCTGTCTGCGTGCATCAGTTGCAATGTCCTCTTGAGCATAGCGAGACAAGTCCAGAAACTCTCGCTGATAAGCTTCAACAGTTTTGTTGCCTTGGGTGAGGTTGCGGAACTCACGCTTCTTCCGGTCCATGACTCCCTGAGGAATGAAGCGGGCACGGAAAGCATCTTGGAAGTCTAGCCAGGTGATGATTGTTCCAGCTGGCAGAGTACGCCTGTGGCTGTCCTACCATTGAGCTGCAGGTCCCTTCAGAAAGAAGGAAGCAAAGGTGACGTAGCTGGCAGGGGCTACATCAGCAGACTCCATCTCATAGGTGATGTCACGGAGCTAGTCATCAGCCTCCAGAGGCTGGGTTGATCTACGGTACACAGTTGGGTTGAGGCGCATGAAATCAAGCAGAGTTACTGGGGCTGGCTGTTGGTTCATATTGGGGCGAGGAAACTGAGCCATCATATTCTCCATGAACTGGCGATTCATCTCAAGCTGTTGGATCATACCAGCCATGTACTCAAGGCGGTGGTGGGGCGTTGCCACCACTACCACGACCACCTGGTCTAACCATCCTGCTAATATATAACGAGAGGTAGTTCGATATTGAGAAATTTGCAAAGACAAGAATCATTCATGATGAAACATGCATAATGGAAGGAGCACGATAGCTACTACATAGTAGTCGGCATAACTTACAAAAGGGGTCATGCATAGAGTTCAGTACACAGAGTTCAGTACATAGACTAAAAACATCATAGGCGGCACGCAGGCTCGCGGCGAATGCACCTAGCACTAACAAGCAAGCCTACATCAGTCCCATGCGGTACTGCGGAGGTAGCTGTAGCCTGAAAGCTGGTAGTGTGGCATCGGGAACTCCACGTCAGCAACATGGGGTCCGCGGATACTCTGGTGCAGAACCCAACGCTCAGGTGGTAGAAGAGGACCAGGTGCGGGAGAGTAGCCTCCCACATGTGGCCAACCGACACCCTGGGGCATCACGGTCCTGGCTGGGTAGATCGCAGAACGCGGCAGCTCTCTAGATCCGACAAAGGGGTGCAACAGCGTCGAGCTGATAAAGGTCTTGTGGGTGGTCTACAACTCGTGGCGTAGAGCTCGGTTAGCTCGATCCAGCCCATCAGCATGCAGAACAAGGTTCTGATGGTAGAAGGGCTCTCGGGTTACAGTGGATTAGGCAGCAGTGTAGTAACCCTCCGCACCAACATCGGATGCGATAGCAATGTGCCTGAAGGGGGAGGTGTCCAACTCCTGATACTCTCCACGAAGACGTGTCACAGCAGCATAAGCAGCATCGTGGACTGCCATATCGATGGTCACTCCAACACCATGAGCGGTGTGCAACACAATAGTGGAGTCATACTCCCCAGAGTAGAGGTGGACGATGGCACGGTACTGCTCCTGGTTAAAGTCCTGGTACTCCTCAAAGACGGTGTACTCAGGGTGCCAGCGATAACCCAGATAGGTCATCATCTCAGCTAGCACGACAGGTGATCCCGAGGCACCAATGGCTGTCGTGTGGCGCACGACCTGCCTCGTGGGTTCCATCTGAAAGCAAAGATGTTTCAAAGGAGTCAAATGACAGTGTGGAAATTGTTCAAAATACTATTCTAAGGACACACAGCCATGTTAGTAAAAGTCTCTGCAATGTCTAGACTCGACTTCGGCCAAGGAGTGTGGAAGTGGGATTCCTACAGGCATTCGGCTCTGATACCAACTTGTGACGCCCCCGATTCAATCGTACACTAATCATGCACGCAAATGTGTACGATCAAGATCAGGGACTCACGGGAAGATATCACAACACAACTCTAAAAACATAAATAAGTCATACAAGCATCATAATACAAGCCAGGGGCCTCGAGGGCTCGAATACAAGTGCTCGATCATAGACGAGGCAGAAGCAACAACATCTGAGTACAGACATAAGTTAACAAGTCTGCCTTAAGAAGGCTAGCACAAACTGGGATACAAATCGAAAGAGGCGCAGGCCTCCCACAGGATCCTCCTAAACTACTCTGGTCTTCGTCGGTGGGCTGCGTAGTAGTAGGCACCTCCAACGTAGTAGGAGTAAATCGACGGTGGCCTCGGCTCTGGGCTCCAACATCCAGTTGCGGCAACCAGGTAGAAGGAAAAGGGGAAAAGGGGAGAAAAGCAACCGTGAGTACTCATCCAAAGTACTCGCAAGCAAGGAGCTACACTACATATGCATGGATATATGTGTAATGGGCCATACCAGTGGACTGAACTGCAGAAAGCCAGAATAAGAGGGGGATAGCTAATCCTGTCAAAGACTACGCTTCAAGCCACCTCCATCTTGAAGCATGTAGAAGAGAGTAGATTGAAGTTCTCCAAGTAGCATCGCATAGCATAATCCTACCCGGCGATCCCCTCCTCGTCGCCCTGTTAGAGAGCGACCACCGAGTTGTATCTGGCACTTGAAAGGGTGTGTTTTATTAAGTATCCGGTTCTAGTTGTCATAAGGTCAAGGTACAACTCCAAGTCGTCCTGTAACCGAAGATCACGACTATTCGAATAGATTAACTTCCCTGCAGGGGTGCACCACATAACCCAACACGCTTGATCCCATTTCGCCGGACACACTTTTCTGGGTCATGCCCGGCCGCGGAAGATCAACACGTCGAAGCCCCACCTAGGCCAACAGAGAGGTCAGCACGCCGGTCTAAACACTACAAAAAAAAGACTCATCCGTGACATTTTGGGCCGAACGAAAAATTTTACTGTCATACATATGACACTTCTATGACGATAATTGTGAAAAAACCGGGTATCATCATAGATGTGGTGGGCTCCTACTTCTATGACAAAAAATCATGATAGAAAATGGGCTTTTCGTCCTGGGCAGGCCGGAGACGCAGCTGCATGACATTCTTTGGGCCGTCCATGATGGAAAAAACCGTGGTAGAAGCAAGGGGGAGGAAAATTTCGGGGAGTTGCCGGTTACGGTGGGAGGTCGGGGGCGGCGATCGCGCGTTTCTCTCGTCGTCGTGCGCGTGTGTGCGGCGTTAGCTCTAAGCGAACCCGGCGAGGTGTTGGGCTCTAAGCGAACCCGGCGATTGCCTTTGCGAACTACGCGTTATTGAACCCGGCGATCGATCGATGGCTGTTAAGCGAACCCGATGGAGCGATTCTTCGCTGTTGCTGCTAATGAAGCCGATCGATTGGATGAGCGGTGACCGTTGGGGGGTTGGATGAGCGATGGCGGTGGCGTTGCCTCTGGTTGAACAGGACCCCATGGTGTGGAGGGCTGGATGAGCGATGAGCGGTGGAGGGTGGCCGTGGAGGGTGGTTGAGCGATGGCCGGTGGGGTAGCGCGTGGTGGAGGCTGGATGAGCAGGAGCCCGTGGAGGTGGAGGAGGTCGACGGTAGCTGTGGAGGCTGAAGCGGTCGGCGGTGGAGATGAACATTATCCGTGGAGTCCGTTTGCGATGCACGCCACACCCCTCTGATGAACAGGACCCCGTTTGATCATGGCGCTCCAACACAAGTCCGTTTAAATCCGTTTTGCGATACGCCACACCCTCCCGATCAACATGACCCCGTTTGACCGTAGGAGGTCCGTTTCCTCCGTTTTGCGGCACGCCACACCCTCCCGATCAACGGGACCCCGTTTGACCGTGGGGCGTCCGTTTCCTCCATTTTGCGATCGCAAGGCCCTCCCGATCAACAAGACCCGTTTGAGCGTGGCGGTCGAACACAAGGCCGTTCCTCCGTTGTGTAATCGCGCGGGCCTCATTTCCATCGCCTGTTCCGTCCAAGCCCTCCCGATGAACACGACCACGCAATCCGTTCCGACCCAGCCAGTTGGCTCCCCATGAACACGACGACGGCGCTGCTTCTCCGTTCCGACCCAGCCATGTGCGTAGCGCGCGATAGGCGTTGAGACCATGCCCGTATGTGCGTGCGTGGCGTATTTTCTTTCTTGCACCCTACGCCGCTATGCGTGCGGCGCCTCTACTACGACACGTGCGCGCCTCTACATCCACCGATATATATATGCGTACCGTTTGTGACCAGAATGACAACGCTACGTACGCTTCGACCAAGTGGGTCCCGACTGTCAGGCACTTCCTTGCGTGCGCAGATGTAGCTGGTGGGTCCCAGCGGTCGGGGCGAATCATTTTTTCGGACGCACTTCCTTGCGTGCGAAGATGTAATGGTGGGTCCCGGCAGATGTGGGAAGCGTTTTTTGCTAAATACGGTGGCCCGTCCGGTGGGTCCCCGCTGTCAGGTGGAGAAATAATTATTTTGCGCGTAATAAGGAGGCACTTCCTTGCTGCGGCCGTGGACCCAGCCGTTAGCCTCTCCACGTACAGTCCACGTCCGATGGAAGCCATTCCTTGACCACGTTTTCCACGCCGCGCCGAGAGCACCTGGGCGGTGGACGACGGTGAGGCCTAGGAAGGGGACGACGCGGAGCCGGGGAAGACGCGGCAGTGGATGCCCACGCGTAGAGGAGTATGAGGGTTCACTCGTTCGGCTGCGGTGTGAGGCTGCCGTCGCCGCAGAATAACAGGGGGTGTGGGTGCGTAGAGGGATGGCCTGGCCAGCGGTGGGAGTAGTAGGGGGCGGTGAGGCCTCCGCGGCATCACAGCCGGCCACAGGCGGCAGGAGCAGGCGGCACGACCGGCGCTGCTTTGGGCGGCTGGAGCAAGAAGACCAGAGGTTGAAGAAGCACTACGGCCGTTGGATGGACATCGTACGGTCACTGGAGCTAGAATCGTTCATATATTGACTAAAGTTGACAAAGGCCTCCGTCCCAGTCAACTTAGTAGGCCCTAAGTCAGCCTCCACCAAGGCTGGTCCCGGCTAGCGGGGTATTCATTTTTTTTTGCGTAATAAGGAGGCACTTCCGGTGGGTCGAGAGCGACAACGGGGAGCGTTTTTTCGCGAAATCGGTGACCCGTCTGTGGGTCCCAGCATGTGGGAAATGTTTTTTCGTGAAATCTGGTGGCTCGTCCGGTGGGTCCCTGCTTGTCGTGGAGGAATAATTATTTTCAGCGTAATAAGGAGGCACTTCCTTGCGGCCGTCGTGGACCCAGGTGTCGGCCTCTCCACGTCTGATACTCTTCCGATGGAAGTCGGTCATTGACCACATTGACCACGATCGCCGAGAGCACCACGGCGGTGGGCGACAGATGAGGCCTAGGAAGGGGACGACGGGAGCCGGGAAGACGCGGCGGTGGAAGCCCGCAGAGAGGAGTACTGAGGTTTCTTGGTTGGTGTGGTGTGAGGCTGCCGTCGCCACGGGGCTGGCCAGCGAGTGGGAATAGTAGGGGTGGTGAGGCCTCCATGGCGGCCTGACAGCCGGCCATGGGAGGCAGGAGCATGCGGCACGACCGGCGCTGCTTTGGGCGGTGGA
Source organism: Aegilops longissima (assembly GCA_021605205.1). Classification (NCBI taxonomy): domain Eukaryota; kingdom Viridiplantae; phylum Streptophyta; class Magnoliopsida; order Poales; family Poaceae; genus Aegilops; species Aegilops longissima. The sequence goes on from CM038681.1 coordinate 511,341,769, forward strand.
GCAAGAACACCAGAGGTTGAAGAAGCACTACTGGCCGTTGGATGGCCATCATCACGGTCCTTTGGAACTAGAATCGTTCATATTGACTAAAGTTGACAAAGGCCCCGTCCCCATCAACTTAGTAGGCCCTAAGTCAGCCTTCCACCATGGTGGGTCCCAACTAGCGGGGAGTATTCATTTTTTGTGCGTAATAAGGAGGCACTTCGGAGGGTCCGAGTGAGGTATGGGAGCGTTTTTTCACGAGATCGCTGGCCCGTCCGGTGGGTCCCAGCGATGGGGGAAGCGTTTTTTGCGAAATAAGGTGGCCCATCCGGTGGGTCCCTCTGTCGGTGGAGGAATATTTATTTTGCGCGTAATAAGGAGGCACTTCCTCGGCCGCTGGACCGGTGTCGGCCTCTCCACGTCTGATACTCTTCCGATGGAAGTCGGTCGTTGACCACGTTGACCACGCCGCGCCGAGAGCACCAGGGCGGTGGTCTGGACGACGGCGAGGCCTAGGAAGGGGACGACGCGGAGCCGGGGAAGACGTAGCAGTGGTAGCCCGCGTGGAGTGGAGTACGAGGGTTCACTGGTTCGCCTGCGGTGTGAGGCTGCCGTCGCCACAGAATAACAGGGGTTATGGGTGAGTAGAGGGATGGCCTGGCCAGTGGTGGGAGTAGTATGGGGCGGTGAGGCCTCCGCGGCATCACAGCCGGTCACGGGAGGCAGGAGCACGCGACACGACCGGCGCAGCTTTGGGCGGCTGGAGCAAGAAGACCAGAGGTTAAAGAAGCACTACGGCCGTTGGATGGACATCGTACGATCACTGCAGCTAGAATCGTTTATATTGACTAAGTTGACAAGGCCCTTGGTACGCGTCAACTTAGTAGGCCCACATCTCGGATTTGGCAGAGAACATATAGCCCTTTTGCGATTTGTAAGAATGTACATCCCATTTTTCAATTCTAATGGAATTTACTACATCCCATTTACGGGTTTGTCAAAAGTACAACCCAACTTCTAGCTAGGACAACGATTAATAATTTCAAACAACCGCTCAAAACAGAATTCAAAAAAAATCCCACATTTTGATGGGATCCGAAATATTTTTATCCGAAATTTCTAGTCAGGTTAAATATAATTTCAAAATAAAGTTGTATCACGTTAAAATCCAACGAAATATTATTGCTATACAATAACAAGTAATGAAATTAAAATTTCCAAATTCCAAAAATAATATATTTTTCAAACTAATTACGTGTATGGTGCATAGTAATTGCCATGTTATTATAATTACATCCCATTTATTATTTCTTAAAGTCCATTTTCTTGTTAAGCCTAATGCATACCTCCTAGGAAATTTTGCAGCCCAGCGGGGCGGATAACAAGTTGACCCGGATATTGTGTACAACTATCGGCTCAGTTGCATTGCTGATGTTGAAAAAAAGGCCTGTGTAGTACAGTACAACCTAACATGGTTACTCAGCCCACATTCAGGGCGCGGAAAGGCCCAAACAAGGCTTCAGACAACTTTTGAAGTCATTGAGCTCAATTAATAACTTAAGAAAAAGTTAGATTACAGTGGAACCTAATTAAAAGTTGTCACGAGCAAATAAATAATTCAACGGGTCCCACTTGTGCGTGTGCGTGTGTGTGCGTGTGCGCGCGTGTGTGTGTGAGAGAGAGAGAGAGATAGAGAGAGAGACCCATCGGTTGATGCTCGTAAATACATCTTTCAGCCATATGCATTGCTGATGCTCAGTAAAAACTTATATAGTTGACACAATCTTATAGAACATCATAGCACACTGAACTTGCATACAAAAATTTCACGCAGGCGGCACAATCAGGATGGAAGCAGTGGATCGCTACGGGAAGGGCTATGTTGAAACCAACGAAGTCGTACATAACGGTTCATCGTCTTTATAAATGACGGGAAATATCTTGAATGTTGTGCAAAGAAAAGCAGACAGACAACACAATAAGTTCTGCTAGCACATTAAGTTGACGTACAACCCTTTCTAAAAAAGTTCAGGTACAAAATTAGAACAGGTCACAATCAAATGTCTTGGCATATCGGTGCTTCACACCCATAGCTCGGATTTAACTAGTACTATCGACAAGATTCAGTTGTTACCTCAAATTAGAGCACATCCGGGCAGCCAGCCCCTGCCTCTTCTCCCAAAGAAGCGATGGCCTCCGCCGCGATGGAGTAGGCCTGTGCCATCCATCGTTCCGAGCAACACGGGAAAGTCGGCGTTGACTCTGTAATGGGCGTCGTCGACGGACCACAGCACCAGCGGCGGCAGGACTTGATTGATGGATTGACCACTTCTTGACATGCACGAACACTCGATCTGGTACATCCCTAACGTGGTCCATGGCGGCCTTGGTGGCGACGAATAGTACAACCCGGTTCCTGCACGGTATCTCAACACCAATCACCTTCGGTATGGTGGGCGGCTTCTTCATCCATGCCATAACCGTCAGAGCCCAGCTGTCTGGAGGAACAAACATACTTAAGCTCACCTCCAAGGTCGTTGATAAGCTCGTTCATGGACTCGCTGTTCCAAGCACGTCGAGGCATGCCGTGGAAGGTAAGCTTTGTTAAAACTCAAGCTCGAGGGCACCGAGCCCCATCACAGGTGCCACCGATCAAAGCTCACCGGTAGCGCCATCGCAGAACAAACGCCGGAAGATTGAACACACGACTGCAGTCGAAAGTTGTTCGGAACCTGACGAAGAAATCAGCCGGTGGCGGACAGACTTCGACGAGCAAGTCACTTATTTGGATGCCGTGCGCAATGCCAAGAGCTTTGACAAGGTCGTCCGGCGAGACGGGAGGCCGGTCGCCGTTGATGGTTACCATCAGCACTTTGCCGGCAAACTGGTCGTCAAGCGCCACCATGCCACTATTGAGCGACAGCACGCAGCGACCGAAGGCAGGACGGACCTCAGGATCTCCGGCTCGGAGATCCGCGTTGACCGGTGACATGATAGTGCGCTTGAGTACAGGGAGTACAGGAGGGGATTTGGGGGAACTGGAGTAGGAATCGAGATTCCAGAGGTGGGGAGGGCGGAGGCGGGGATGAAAAGGTAGCATGAATTTCGAGCACGCGCCAATATGCTCTCGGCGCGCTAGTGCACGAAAACACCGGTGGCGCCCACATGTCGGCCTAAGAGCCCTTATTCTTTCTTTTTTGGAGAGCCCGGCCTTTTTTTCAGGATCTTTTGAGAGCCCGGTCCGAGAATCATAATTGACATGTTTGGCATTGCGTTACTACTCGGCCCATATTCAATGACACCTCACTGTCCCAAACAAGTGTACATCATCAAAAAGACAGTGAGCTCAAATTATATAACTTGAAAAAAGGAGATATACTCTGAACACTGGAGAATGGTGATGCCCTCATTTAGCCCACCAAGAGTTCGAGACAATAAACAGATTCGAAACAACGATATATACAACATTCAAACACGACTAGTGACTACTAACGACATAAACAGAAGACATGATAGTTCATAAGAAGTCTTGCTACACCACCAAAACGCACCCATCTCAAAGTGCTCGGACTCTCGTGATCCAGACGAGAATGACATTCTAAACTGAAGCAACTATTACATAGAAAGAGTGACATAGACGAGGATGACCAAATGACAAGGAATATGCATAACAAAAGAAAGAACTACCCATCCAAAACCAGCAGCAAAGACAGCAAAGTCATTGGAAGAGATGATCCAACACCATCATAATTTGCGGCCCCGCTTCAGCGACCAGTGATCCGGAGACACCAGTACTCCACCATTTTGATGCAACAGCACAATTACCTATCAACCTGAAGGCTTGAACCACATCACTGCCTGTCGTAATTGAGACATCCAAGGATCAAAGTTAATCCGGATGCCTTTGTCATTCTCACATTCTTTTGGATGCAGGCTGTATCGTTGACAATCAGGGGAGTATGCTCCCGAACTCCTAGGGCTCGCCGTGTAGACACAGTTTTCCATAGCAAACAGAGCTCTCTGTCATCAAGGTCCTTGCCAACGGTGATCTCCTGGTTAATCGGATAATTGAGTCCGAGAAACAAAGAGTGTGAACCAAGGCTGTTTACCCGCCTCCAACTAAAAAATCCTAAAGGCCCCAACAAGCTGGTATCCTGCTCATAGACATAACAGCCACTGTCCGGATACTCACGTATTACACGGTGCTTGTATACAGTGAGGTTTTTGCAATATAACTTTTCCGGCTCATGTGTCCGAATGATCATCAGTCTTTTGCCGTCGTCTGATCGAGCGAGGAACCAGTTGTGCTTCCCTGTTTTTGGCAAAGGTGGTGTAATTACAAAGGGCAGTAACTGTAGGGAAACTGCATCATATCAAAAAGGACAGGCATTGTTAATGTAAGATCAGCATTGTTCAGAGTATGAGTAGGATAATGCAAGAAACAGCATTGATATGTCCATGTTGGAACTGGGAGGAAAATACAGGAAATGTATCTTTGGGTTGAAAATATAGAAGTGCCATGCATGGTTATACTCATGTTATCTCGCAATCGATTCTTCACAGGAAACTACCATGTCATGCATGTTATGTAATCATGTTCTGTCCTCACAAACAAATTCTTCAAGGTAACTAACAGACCATGCATTGTTATATACTTGTGTTCTGTGGGGAAATTTTTGTGAGGATATTATTCTAGCCATTGATTCTTTGAAGGGCGAATATAGGTATGTACACATGGTAAGCATTGCAGGATTTCACTACTTCCAAATATAGAGTTCTCCATATGCACATTTACTTCCCTAATGTATGGTTAGATGAAACCAACAGTGTGGTGCATGTTTCTACATCATGAAAATGAGGAAACTAACATGGCCATTGATACACACTCATATTTAGTAGTAGTATATAGATTACTGTAAAATAAGGATAATATCCATATATTCCTAACCGTTTGATTATTCAGGGTACAAATTGGCTGTAATGACATGGTCACAATCGCATGAATTAACTCATTCCAAATATAGCTGATTTACGGCGTCTCTAATATATTGCCATAGTTCTACTCAAATTCTGCTCAAACAGGGATATGCCAATCATCACAAAAAGTTCAAACAGTCTCATGGCGTCATCATTAACATGAGAAGGAAACAACTTACACGCGCCGTCCCAGCAATACGTGGTGCCATCTGCTTTGTCGATTGCGTAGATGATGCCATTGTGTTCAATAGCATCACAGAAGTGTGTATCAGCTTTGACGATCCACTGCGAGCCGAGTTGTGTCCAGCTAAAAAAGGCACCGGCGTAAAGATAGGCAAGTCAGCGGTCGAACAAGGCAATTAGCTTGAAGTCTGCGTAATTCGCATGTCGTGTGGGTACTTGGCAGATTACAATCTTCTGCAAAACAAGGTCTGTCCAACGGACGTAGTAATCTAGATGACTTGGACCACGATGGTAATACTCTATATAATCCAACGGAGGAAGGATAATCTCATGGGAGGTCTGGAACTTCACGAGCACCAACTTTTTACCGTCTTCTCGAAGGCAGCCATCCGGTGGGAGTTCATGCCGACCAGTACATACCTGCCAAGAAGTTTGGGCGATGGTGATCGGATCGATGTCGAGGAAATGATGTCGGCGACACACTACATACCCGCAAAGAAGTTTCGCTAATGGAGATCGGATTGAAGTCGAGGGGCATCATGCGCCGCCTCGTATCATGGTGAGCCAATCTCGCAAGACCAGATAGCAGCAAGAAGGGTGTCTTGAAAAGCTTAGGCCTCGCTTGACGATGGCCGTGTGCATGTCCCTCGAGCATGCAGCCAGCCATGAGGCGGTCAACATATCCATACACGAACAACAGAGGTCGAGGATGTCACTGGGAGATTGCTCCAATCGCGGCTCATATGGATGCTGCGCGGTTCGCGTTCGCCATGGTGGAGTTTGGAAGGGGCTTGATTTACGGGGAGAAGGATGTGGGTCTTTGGAGCGGCTAGCGAGGGAAAAGTGGTACTGGGGAGGCGAGTGAGGCGACGGTACACGGGGCAGAGTGAGATGGAGACGGAGACGGAGACGGAGAAGGAGATGGAGATGGAGTGGTGCTATGGGAGCGGAGAGGAGACGAGGCGAGGCGCCAATGTGATGTCTGTGGCGGTGACAGACTACATAGTGCATGTGGTGAGGCTGACTTTGGTAACCCAAACACGCCGCCTCGCTGGACTAGTGTCAGCGCAGGTGTTGTCACTTCTTTGTGAGGACCGGATGAATAGTATTTTGACCATCAAGTGTACCACAGTTGTACTACTACTACTACTAGTAGTAGGAACATGAGTACTCCAGTATTGTATAGCGGAAATAGGTCTCCCGTGCTAGCATGCCTGTTCACTTCATCGTTCAGGTATCATCCATATTGCGAGCAGAACCAAATTCTCGTGCATGCCCAATCAACGCCCTGCCGTGATGCATGCAGTGGTCGTTCTGGTGCATCAAGGACGGCATCCAGATCGTTCCACACTTGAGAAGAGGAAAAATGGAAAGGTAGAACGCGACAGCGGAGGAAGAGAACGCTGGCTAACGAGGCTGGGAGGGGATCAAGCAGGAAGTTAATGCTCCACGCCTAAAGGTTTTGGGAAAACATAATTTTCATAAGGTGACTTATACTCACCTAAACGGAGGGAGTATTCCTTAACCAGAGAATGTTGTGTCTCCCACTCACGCGCTCAAAAAAAGCTACGACACATTTTTTTTATCTGTTTGCATAGGTCCCACCTATCAAGAAGGATGGGCACGCACATGAACAGGTACAACTCCTCAGTCTACCCGCATAGCCTTTTCGTTTAGTCTACCTAGCCGTCTAATCAATTGCATGCACGCCACTTCTCCCATTTACTTCTCCATCGGGAACCGATTCACCTCGGCTTCTTCACCTCCACTTCGTCTTCATTTGCATCCAAACCCCACTGCGTTCACATTGTTTTAACCTCTTTAAATAATCATCTACTACTTCAGTTAGACTAGCCATCTAATCCTAATTCTCCAAACCATAGCCCTCCGTTCCAGCGGTTCCAAATGGCGAAAGAGATCGAGATGCAGGTTTTTAGCGTCCAACATGTCCTCGTCGAAGGCTCGATGTGCATAGTTGCCACCGTCACCGTCCACCCAAGGGTTGTTCGGCAGTGGATCAACAATGTATCCAACTCCCTCAAAAAGGTAGAGACGAGGGTCATCGGTCTCGACGCAGAGTACACGGAGCGTGCCCCTGGGAAGATCCAGCGCGCCGCCGTCCTTCAGCTGTGCCTCGAAGATGATGTTTTGGTGTACCACATCATACACTCGCCCTCCATACCAGGTGAGCTTCACGATTTCTTGTCTCGGGAGGATATATACTTCTGTGGGGCAGCCATCGAAGGGGACAAACAGAAGCTGGAGCCGTACAACCTTGATTTGAAAAGCATCGCTGACCTACAAACCAGAATCAAAATTCATGTAGAAGATTGTGCTAAACAGACACCATCCCTATTCGACGTAGCAAATTTTGTGCTCGGTACAAATCTTCAGAAAGGTGACGAGATTGTGGCATTAAGATCGTCTGGATGGGAGAATTATCCCTTGACGTACGAGCGGATAAAATATGCTGCCCTCGATGCCCGTGTGAGTTTCGAGATAGCTGCATGGTCCAAAGAGCTTGTTGCGAAGCCGTCTCCACAGAGAATGAGAAGAAGAAGAAGAAGAAGAAGAAGAAGAAGAAGAAGAAGAAGAAGAAGAAGAAGAAGAAGAAGAAGAAGAAGAAGAAGAAGAAGAAGAAGAAGAAGAAGAAGAAGAAGAAGAAGAAGAAGAAGAAGAAGAAGAAGAAGAAGAAGAAGAAGAAGAAGAAGAAGAAGAAGAAGAAGAAGAAGAAGAAGAAGAAGAAGAAGAAGAAGAAGAAGAAGAAGAAGAAGAAGAAGAAGAAGAAGAAGAAGAAGAAGAAGAAGAAGAAGAAAAATTATTCCTCTCGGTGTATACTGATATAGATGGACTATTTCGATGGTGTGCATGTCTTTGGAACAGAGTAGTAGCGTGGGTCCGCTTGACTATAAGGAACTATTTATCCGCATATATAGCTTTCTCTGCTACTCCTTCCAGTGATCGGTATGCAGTGCATGTGTCCGTAGACATGACAGCTTGTCCATGGAAGTTCAACTACGGCGACCATCACGTTTCATCTCGCGATTCCCACGACGCCTCTCCAACCCACGGCACCACGCCCCCCGACGTGCGCCTCACCCCTCTCGGCCGCACCGCCCCTCTGCCTTTGTGTGCATGACATGTGGGCCACCTAAAATGCGGGGAGCATCAAGTTTCTACCACAGCCACCCGTGATTCCCACGACGCCGCTCGAACCCATGAAACCACACGTCCCCCGACCTGCGGCTCACCCCTCTTGGCCCCACTGCCCCTCTGCCTTCGGGAGCATTACATGTGGACCAGTCACCTATCGGATCCACATGTCATTGACTCAAAGGTAGGTGTAGTAAGGCGTTGAAGCTCAGTTCCGACGGCCCTGAGTAGGAAACGTAACTCCTGCGCCAGGGCTTGTGGTGCTCCCGCAACCCGAACTCGTGCCAAACTCGAGATTTGTTTCTTTACTATACATGCACGCAACGATTTAATGGACATTGTAATATCAACATGTGATGGGGAGCTCTAAATTTGAATTTGAAACTTATAAAACAAAAAGATTCAAAACAAATAAACTGGGAGAGAGGGAGTATATCGTAGGATGTGTCCCATACAAAATAAGTCCCTGGTTTGTCACCATGAAGATGCGGTTAGAAAGGAGCACAACGTCTTCCTACGACGGCAACAAATCGGCCATGAGACAGCATGGTTCGCCTTTGACCGCCATGTGCAAGGTTCGTGTTATCTTTTATTCAATCTCACTGTGGTTCCATCGTACCAATTCATGCGGTGGCCCGTTGCATGGCTGATCCCAATGTTGGACAAAGGTTCTACGGAATGGTGTCACCATTGTAAATGTTGTGCAAATTGATGTTGGTAACCTCCCGTACATATGCAAGCCAATCTCCACTCGCACCGAGCCTAGCCTGTGAAACAGTGGGCAGGGGGAGAATTAGGAAATGGACACGGAAGTAGTCTTTAGAATGCATTTACTACGTGATCAAACTCATCTTACCTGCTCATCGGAGGAAATCCGAGTGCCCCTCAACGTCGGCATCTCAAGGGGCGTCAACTTGCAACTACGGCCACGCCGTGCTGGAGAGACCACCAAGGAAACATCCTCGTGTGTTCCACGGAACATCAAGATGCATTTGTATGAGTAGTTTATCTTGTGAGAGAAAAGGATGAACGAGGGAAGGCCTCTAGAGATAGAGATGGACACTACTACTACCAATGTGCTGGCCCGTGCATTGCAATGGATCCAAACTAGTACTAGAATAATACTTGTTCACGTGCTTGAAATATAAACACTCTAGTTTTGATATACATGTGTCAGCAGACACGACAGCTTGTCCATGGAAGTTGAACCACGGCGACCATCACGTTTCTTGTTTCTACCACTGCCACACCCACACGCGATTCCCACGACGCCGCTCCAACCCATGGCACGGCGCCCCCCCGCGTGGACATGGATCCTCGGCGTGGCTATCACGCCTTGCCCGCCTTTCCTTCGCCGACAGGTGGGACCCACACTTATGGGTCCCACATGTCGATGTGAAAATAGTAGGATTGTTCGTGTCCCTCATCCCTCTCGGCCCCACCGCTCCTCTGCCTTTGTGTGCATGACATGCGGGCCAGCTGAACTGCGGCGACCATCAACTTTGTACCACAGACACACCCGATTGGACGCGGTTTGCTCGCTCTGCTCTTGTGCTCGATCCGTACTCCGCACCATCGAATTTTCATCCAGCGGCTGTGACACATTTCATCCCGGGCATCAATCCTCAGCTGGGGTACTTATGTACTATAGGTAGTACCCGCCGGTGTGGCCATCTACGCCTTGTAACGCCCCGACGCCCAGCTGTGGTACCCTCGCCACGGTCACCCACCACCGGCCGGTTCATCTTGAACGAGTGAGTCGTGAACCACGCCACCACCATGAGAATGACATGTGGGCCAGCCACATTTAAGGCCCGCAAGTCATTGACTCATAGGCCAGGCACTAAGCCCTTGAAGTTCGGTCCGTGGGCCCCGAGAGGAAATGTAACTCTGCGGCAGGCCTTGTGGTGCTCCCTGAGACTGAGCTCGTGCCAAAACTGGAATTTGTTTCTTACTACTACCAACTAGTACTAGTAAGGTACACGTGCATTGCACGCATGAGATTCAGTGGTTTTGCATTATGCTTCTACATGTGGAGTTTTCGGATTCTAACATGTGGCAAAATCTGGTGGAATGTAAGGTTAGGCAAGTTTGATTAACTCAGGTGAGTGTTTGGTTCAAGCCACACCTTAGGCAAGCCACACTGGCCCCACATGACATACACACAAAAAATGTGGCAAGATTCCCTTAGGCTTGCCAACTTGTGGCTCTCATTTTGAAGAACTTATTAATAACTTTGCTTGAGCTTAGTTGTGGCAAAGTTAGTCATGAATTAAGTTCAACCATGGAGTCTTCTAGATTATACATGTGGCAGAATCTGGTGGATGATATCCAATGGCCAGTAGTGCTCGGATTTGCCATCTTTGTACCGTCGGATTGGCTTCATCCAACGACCAACTTTCAAAGTTTTTCACACACTATATAGGGGGTATAGATATAGATGTGCCGGTCCGTTGCAATGGATCCAAAGTATATCTATTTAGTGGAGTGCACTCTAAACACATTATCTATTTATTTTCTCTAACCTTCCGTAGCCATGCAACCAAGCCACATAAGCTTCATGGGTTCCCCCCACATCATATTATTCATACTACGTTGATTGAAAAAAAGATAAATCACCCAAAACAAGATCTTCCCGTTTTTTGTTCCTACGATGTTGTGTCGTGCACGTATCTACTAGTTGTATAGTGGTAGTACTAGTAATATAGTATTAGGAGTACAAACTTGGTAAGTACTAGTAGGAGTAGTACTAGTACGGAATGCTCCTACTCTATCAACGAGCCCCGTGCTACAGCTAGATCTTCCCCTTGTTTCTGTTTTCCAACCCGGCGGCGGGCGGGGTGTCGTTTTGCTCAACGGGCGGTCCCACATGAAAGTGAAAATGCTAGGCACAGGGGCGGAGGTACGTGAGGGCCAACACGTGCCCTGGCCCGCCCAACCTAGCTGGATTTTCGTAGTTGTACATCCAGTTTTGAGGCATGGAACGTCAATGCAAGGGTAATTTCTATAGCCTGGCTAGACTGGCACGCCCAACGTTTTGCTTCAAGCTCCGCCACTGCTAGGCAACACGCCTTCCCTAAGCTATGTGTCGTGTCGGACGGGCCGTGTTGTACTCCCGATTCCCAGGCGTGTGGGGGTGCGACGCGAACGTGGCAGGCCTTTTCCTTTTACTAGCAATGTGCCCGTGCGTTGCGACGGATCCAAAGTAGTAGAATAGTAGTATTTGTTCACAAACTTGAAAGAAATCACTATTGTTTTGATATACTCCTAATATATTACTCCCTCCCTACCTAAATATTTGTCTTTTTTGAGATTTCAAATGGACTATCACATATGGATTATATAGACATATTCTAGTGTTTCTAGCAAGATGCCCGTGCGTTGCACAAAGTTGATGGAAAAGTTAAGGACAACTTATAAATTGACGGATGCAGTACTAGTTACAGTGATGCATATAATTAAGCAAAGGGATCGCACATGTCGGTATTGACTGGAACGAGAATGCAACATCACAATAAGAATTAAGGCCACGATGATGCAATCGCAGTGGTGGTTACAGAAGGCAAGAAGAAAGATGGATCCACGAAGGTACGACCTCCTCCTCCTCAACTTTGTGCACCGGGCCACCGACCGGCGGCTTTTGTGGCGAGGTCGAGGTGCTTCCCAACAAAGGCATCCAAGGCTTCCAGCCGATTGAGGAAGGCCAATGTCGTAGCGTCCTCGCTGGCCTTGTAGATACACATGTACACGATTGCTCGTACGCGTGGATGTGTAGGTCGACGAATTCTTGCAGGGCGAGGCGCCTCGCGGCGAGCGCGACCTCCAGGTGGACATTCTTCGTGGTGTTGGCGGGCAGTCGCAGGGCCACCAGTGCTTGAAAGAGGTTCCGGCCATGGAGGCCGATTAGGGTGGCAGGCAATGAGGAGCCCGGTCGTGCGGGCTGGAGGAGTAAGGCGATGTCGTCCGCGAGCTTCTTGAGGACAGTGAACTTGTTGCTGGTGGCAACGATCATCTGGTCCAACTGAGAGTCGTAGTCGGCGTCGACGGCGGCCATCCACCAGCCAGTCTCCAACACCGTCTGGAGACGATCCTTGGCGCCATGCCGCAGGCCGGCGTCGTGGACCATCTGGCGCAGCCGCTGGCCGCTCACGCGCATCGCCGCCATGGGTCTGGAGCGAGCTCTTTTGCACTTAGTGTAGGTGCTTAGGCAAGTGCTTAGGTGCATACGATGTGGTAGATGCATTGGAATGGAGGAGGGGCGCCTTTATATGAGGGCAATGAGGGCAAACTGCATTGCATTCACATCGTGCAGCCTCTTTTCCCGGACCTCCTCCCATTACTTCCCTCATGCATTAATTGAAGGAGGATGCATTGGCCGTTCAACATATCGGGAACCGCTACTCCCTCCCTCATCTGCATTAAAGGCGTATCGGGAACTGCGCCGCCCGCTGTCAAATCGAATACTCCCTCCGTCTAGGTGAGTATTAATTCATCTTATGAGAACCAAATACTAGTAAACACATAGGGGTGGTGCATTAACTCTCACGTTGTTTATTATTTTTGACATAAATAGAGGAATCAACCAAGAAGAGATGTGGGGCTTGTATGCTTTTAATGACTTGAGACTATCAAACATGACATGCAGTGGTCAGTTCGTTGCACAAGAAAAAATACAACCCACGTCAGCACACACGCATCTTATAGCATCACATCCAATGGCTATAAAAGATGAATGAGACCAAATTATATCTCATCTAGATGAGTTCTAGCAAAACTGTATTAGTAATACTTAGTACTCCTGCGCCATGTATCATATAAGTATCATGTAGTACTTTATTTATTGCCCTGCATGACACATAGTTCATGAGCGCTCTCTATATGTACCACCTTTTTTTTAATTTCAAGTTTTGCTCCATGGCGCAATCCATCGATACTACTACTGTACAAAAGTGGAGTATATACATTTTTTAAAGGCTAGAGGGCGGGGCAGTCTAGCTCGGTCGGTTTCACGAGAGGCGAGGGCCTTTGTGATTTGACGGCTCATTAATGTTGTCAAATCGAATAGTACTGCGCCGCCCGCTGCACGCCCGGCGCCTCCATTAAACCCCTCCGTTAAACCCGCATGCAAACCAAGAATCCTACTCCGGCCACACGTCCGTTCATGAGCGGGCCGGAATTAAACGCAACACCGGTCGAGCTCCTCCCGTCCGCCCTTAGTTTAAACGAGGCCAGACGCCGGCCAAGCTCCTACCGTCCGCCCTCTATTTACACGAGGCCAGAAAGACAGCGGGCAAGAATCGCACCCCTCCGCCGCTCCCCCATCTCCTCCTTCACCATTTTCTCCACCCTTCCGATGGCTTCCGATGAGCCGTTCTCCGGCATATTACCCGGCTGGGTGGCCCGCCGAGCCCTCCGGATACGGGCGAGGCCGCTCGGTGCTTCACCAACCTCGCTTGGCCCGACGGAGCCAGTTGCCACCCCAAGCAGGCGCGTGGTTCAGCAACTTGCTGCTCCAGTTCAGCTCGATGAGGAGCGGCGAGTTTCTCCACGCCGGCACGGCGGCGAGCACGCCGATACGGGCGCCGTCGCTGCCGCGTCGTACCGCGCCACCAGTGGCCGCGCCTCCCGTGTCTGTGGGCGCGCCTCCCATACCTGCGGCAGGGCCATGCAGGCAGAGACAGAAGCCAGGTGCGTGGAGAGCGATGAATCAGTGGCCAGCTTCTCCGTGTCCGCCGCCATCATCGAGGAGAAGTAGAACACGGGAGGCCGCCGCTACTTGGGACCCATGAAGGCCACCGCCGAGGCGACGACCACGGATTCAGGTGGTTTATTTGTTGTTCGTCTCTTCCGAGGACCTCCGTCGACCCTGCTAGTGTCTGACGGACATGAGGAAGACAAAGGGATCCGCGGGCGGCCATTTAGAACTAAAATAAGTCTAGATATATCCATTTCTAGGACAAGTATTTCCGGATGGAGGGAGTATTAATTATACAAGAGAGCCGGATTGGCACCTCTTAGTTCATGTAAATGTAATGAAATCCATCATGTTTATATGAAGATCCGGCTTTTTATACGAAATCCTTCATGCTTATATGAAATCAGTCCGTGTTTGCACGAATTTCATCTGGTTGGTTAGAGTTGTAAAAATGTCTGCCGCTGGCGTTTGATGTCGTCCTCCGCGGAAGGAAGCGGGAGGAAATAATAGAGTGACATCCAATCCATTTGAGTTAATTACCTGTATGATTGTCCCTCTATAAAAATTTAATTGCATGTACAGTGTACACGTGACTTGTGAGTGGCTACAACTTTTGCATGAAAGTTAAAAGAAACAAGTCCATCCTTAATATTCTAAGTACTCTGTGGGTTCCACTGTTAGTACAGTAGCGAAAGAAGTATATATTAAATAAGTAGAGTAATATATAATATACAAATCTAAAGTTAAAAGACAGAATTCGAACTCATGTCATCGCGTTGCGAGCATCCGGCGCTAACCAGCCCAGCACATTTTTGTTGTAGACCATGCTGGAGATATATCTCCATGTCTACTCTTATATATACTCCATTCGTTCCTAAATATTTGTCTTTTTCAGATTTCAAATGGACTACCACATAAGGATGTGTATGTAGACATATTTTAGAGTGTAGATTCACTCATTTTGCTACGTATGTCTTTTCAGGAAGGGGTCAGATTTGTCCTTGATTTATTTATGAGGTATCCAGATGGCACTGCACCGCCAAGAAAAGAGGGTAACATCAAAATTATGGACTACTTTTTTGAGTATGTTGGTAAGGTCCGGTCATAGTCACTTGTTGAAATCTCTAAAAAGACAAATACTCCCTCCGTCCGGAAATACTTGTCATCAAAAGGGATAAAAGGAAATGTATCTAGACGTATTTTAGTTTTAGATACGTCTATTTTTATCCATTTTGATGACAAGTATTTTCGGACGGAGGGAGTAGAAAACAGAGTTGGTGATGATGGTGTGCGTGCCATCCTGCAATATAGGCCGTTGGATTTATATCTAACGGATAGGAAAGAAACTCTGGCAATTTTGCAAAAATATATCCACACGTCTCTCCACGTTCGCAAATAAGGCCTTCCCTCGTTTAGCCTTTTCTCTCAGAAGATAAACTTCTCATACAAATGCATCTTGATGTTCCGTGCAACGCACGGGCAGCTAGCTATTTTCTTTTAAAATAGTTGCTGCAATAATTAGGTTGAAGTGATATATTTTATGTCTGCCTAAATGATTTCAGATTCACTAGTAGTAATAAAGAAAAGGTTGCCTTGTTAATTAACAGAAAACAGGGTGAAAACTATCACATGAGGCCGGTAAAAACAAGGCACGCTGGGTTCAGCGTCATCGTCACTATAGCTGTGCGCGCGTGAGAAGTCTACATATCGAGGGGTCTACCGAGCGAGGCACCGAGACACAATGTTTGAAAGAGAAACCAATTGACAGATTATGATCAGATCGAGTTGTCACCCTTCTGCTATCATTGTTGGGGGGAGGGAGAGAAAGACGTATCGAGAGTGTGCGCGGTAGGCACAGAGGCACAACTAGCGAGTGTGTGTGTGTGTGTGTGTTTGAAAGAGGAGTCGACAGATTATTATCAAGATCGATGTGCCACCCTACTCCTTCGGTGCCGGGTAGTGTGTGTGTGTGTGTGTGTTTGAGAGAGAATCCAGTCGATAGATTAGTATCAAGATCGAGGTGTCACCCTACTCCTTCGGTGCCGGGTAGTGTGTGTGTGTGTGTGTGTGTGTTTCAGAGAGAAGCTAGTCGATAGATAAGTATCAAGATTGAGGTGTCACCCTACTCCTTCGGTGTTGGGAAGTGTGGGTGTGGGGGGGGGGGGCAGTGACACTCACATATCTCTACTCTTATAAAAAAACAGAGTTGGTGATGATGGTGTTCTTGCCATCCTGCAATATAGGCCATCCGATTTATATCCGACAGACAGGAAGGAAATTATGGCAATTTTGCAAAAATATACCCACACCCCTCTCCGCATTTGCAAATAAGGCATTCCCTTGTTCATCCTTTTCTCCCACAAGATAAACTTCTCATACAAATGCATCTTGATGTTCCGTGCAACGCACATGGGCATCTTGCTAGTAGGGAGAAGGAGTTTGTGTGACACATATCTAGCTATATTAAGGGATAGGTAGATAGCATATGTGTGAGAGACATTATTATACTTTGAGACATTAGTGGCTGTGGGTGGCCGGAATTAAAGGGGTGGGCGTGTTAGACATAGAGAGCGTGTGTGTTTCTGTGTGAGAGACTTGTATGACGGAGTAGAAAGACGAATTTAACCCTGGCGGAGGGAGAGAAATACACGAAGTGCGCGTGTGTGATTCCGATGCCCACAGGGAAATGAGATATGTATGCGTGTGAGAGAGATTGCACAATTCATTCACGTATCACTATCTAGCGATCGTGGACGTGCATCGCTTGAACATAAGTCAATATCTACTTCGTATCGTGGCCAAAGGTACAATATCGATTCAACGCTATAAAGATTGGACACTCACATATCACATTTTTTTCTATTTAAATAAACCTTTTCAGTTGTGCATGCCAAAGTTACAGTGATGTTTCTTCAAACAACCAATGTAGCTATCATGCACATGCACCATTGTTACTCTTGCATTCAAATTCATTAGTCTTGGATGATTTAAGTTTCTATTTTGAAGTAATATATGTAATATTCATATATGAATTCAACGGGTACGCAATTTATGAAATGGAGGCTATGTAATCATATGAGGTAACACTTTTAAGTAGCTAACTACAATATCCATTTCTTTTTGTGCGCCTCTACACTAACACGTCAATGCATTATGTTTAAAGTAAATAACCAATGGCACTAAATTATCTATTTACACGAGAAATACATAGGCTGAGTGTTTGATCCCTTTTTTTGTGAACGCGCCACTACACCCATACGATTGGCCGCGCCCGTGTGAACGGCCAAGTTATCGGCGCATCATCCTGAGTTATTGTCTTTTTTTCTGGGGTGGACTTCACACCAGTTATTAACTGCTGACGGGTGCCCGTGTACACAGTCTAGCATGACCTTCCCGCTAGCACGGTCCAAAATTAGTTGAAACTGGATATGAACGATCCCGCGGGCGGCAAAATCTCCCGCCTCCTTCTAAAATTTCCGCCACCTTAGTCTTTAGCATGCGAAATCCCCTTTTGTCCTTGGTGCACGGAGACCAACAGTTACAATACCACCCTCATCTACATGATAGGTCGGGGCTGCTTTGGTAACTTCGGTTCCCCCACTACACGGCACCCCATTTCTCTCCCCTCCAAAAACGACTAACTCCACAGCACCAGAGCATCTTACATCACGCCGTCCGTACTTCATCGCCCTTTCTCCCCTCCCCTCTCGAAACCCTAGACTGCTCATCCACCGGCGTACCATAGCCCATTCACTGCCAGCGGCGTCCACCTCGCCGGATCTGCTTCTGCGGCCGCATCTACCCCTCCCACCTCCCTAGAAACAAGTAGACTGCTCATCCACCACTGTACCACAGCCCATTCAGTGCCGGCCTTGTCCACGGCGCCGGATCTGCTTCGGCGGTACTCTCGTCAACCGCCACGCATCTGCCGCGGCTCATTCGTACTCCCCACCGAAGACGCTTCGTTCACACCCACCGATGCCCCCGTCGACGGCCTCTGATCCTCTTCGCCGACACCTTCCTCAACCCTACTGGAGCCGCTTCGCTGACACCTTCCTCAACCCTACCGGAGCCGCTTCGCCGACACCAGCGTCAACCCTACCGGAGTAGATTCACATATACCATTCTCAACCCTACCGGGGCCGCTTTGCCAACTCACAAGTCCACGGCCTCAGATCCGCTTCCTCGCACCCTCATCCAACCTACCGGAGCATCTTCTGACGCCCCGTCCATGGCCGCAGATCCGCATCGTCGACACCACCCTTAACCCAACCACCGGAGCAGCTGACGCCCGTCCACGGCCGCAGATCCGCATCGTCGACACCATCCTTAACCCAACCACCGGAGCAGCTTCTGACGCCCCGTCCACGGCCGCAGATCCGCGTCGTCGACACCATCCTTAACCCAACCACCGGAGCAGCTTCACCTACGCCCTCGTCCACGGCCACAGATCCGCTTCGCCCACACCGTAGTCCACCCTACCGGAGCCGCTCCACAAACACCCTACTCGACGGTTCTAGATCTCCTTACCGGACCCCGACAGCCAGCGCAGCGTCATCACCCTCGACGTTTCTAACCTGATTCCCACCGTCTGGAGAGATGCCAAGCACCCGCCACGGCCTAGGTACTTGTCACCTTTAAACCCGTCCAGAATCACCTGCCCGATGTACTTCAAATATACTAACCGATCGCTGTTACCTGTTATGCAGCTGGCAAAAACTACAAGGACGATGTTTCTTCTGGATCTAACAGCTTGGCCAACCAAGATCCTAGACTGAGGCATTGCTATGGTCTTGTAAGCACGTCTCTCTCTCTTGTATTGTTCGTGCTCGCTTGGCGTGCTTTGCTGGGATTTTCGACCAGTAATCCCTTTGTGCAGACAATGATTTCTACTACTGGCTGCTAAATTAGATATGTAGATGTCATACATGATACTACCTCGTACCTCCGTTCCTAAATATAAGTCTTTCTAGAGATTCCACTATAGGCTACATACGGAGCAAAATGAGTGAATCTACACTCGAAAATGCATCTATATACATCTGTATGTGGTCCATACTAGAATCTCTAGAAAGACATATATTTAGGAACAGGGGCAGTACATTACACAAAATCATAGGTGGCATGTAGGAATTCCAATGCACTACATTAGGCTCCCTTAGAGTGCCTGCCAGTCCAGCATATAGAGTCATGGCTAGTTTATAGTACGCACACAATCGTTAATTGGTGGTTTAAATATGCGCAAGGGATATGCAATGTAGTATCATGTAGAGATGTCTGAAATTAGCCGTGTCAACTTGCAGATAGGGTTACACAATGAAAAAGTACAAGATGTATGTGGCAATTTCATGGAACATCGCAAAAAAGGAGAGGCAGCGGTGAGCCTATACAGTGTGCTATGGTACGTCACTCCTCCATTGCAATCATCGTGACATGTTATTTGTATGCCAGTTCTATTAGCCAAGTTTCTTAGGGACAGTTATTACGAGTTATCCTAAGAAAATAAGCACCTGTGAATATAAGCTCCATGTAATACGCCAACCAGTTCTTTTCATTGCGTTTTCAGCTTATGATCAGTGGAAAGTCTAGATTGCATTATATATTTTTTTCATTTTGCTGCCCATATGGAAATTAATTTGACTTGCAAACATCACAAATTGAACCCAGTGCAGTAATTAATATGATAGGAAAACAGACCATCACTATTTGCTCAAAATGCAAATACAAAGATACCATCTACTTGGCACAATCTACTTTGGTCAATGTTTTCCATAGAGATCCCATTGCCTAATTTAAACGAAGAACGCATGACCCACATTTAAATGAAGAACAATTATTTATTGAAATTCGATGGTCCAA
The DNA here is from genome assembly GCA_021605205.1 of Aegilops longissima. Classification (NCBI taxonomy): domain Eukaryota; kingdom Viridiplantae; phylum Streptophyta; class Magnoliopsida; order Poales; family Poaceae; genus Aegilops; species Aegilops longissima. Next base: position 511,361,618 of record CM038681.1, read on the forward strand.
GTGGCTGGTTATTATCATATAGCAGCACCACCTGAAAGCATCATATAGCAGCAGCAGCTCATAGCAACTCATCATACAGCAGCAGCAGTCTGCAATTCATCATATACCAACAGCAGCTCATAGAAATTCATCATATAGCAGCAGCAGGAGCAGCTCATAGCAATTCATCATATAGCAGCAGTAGGAGCAGCTCATAGCAATTCATCATATAGCAGCAGCAGGAGCAGCTTGTAGCAACTCATCATATAGCAGCAGCAGCTCATAGCAATTCATCATATAGCAGCAGCAGCAGCTCATAGCAACTCATCATACAGCAGCAGCTCATAGCAATTCATCATATAGCAGCAGCAGGAGCAGCTCATCGCAATGCATCATATAGCAGCAGTAGAAGCAGCTCATAGCAATTCATCGTATAGTGGATCAGAATGAAAATTTGGCAAAAATCAGAGGAGATCCTCACCTTGTTGGATGAGCTCATCCTTCAACAACACCTCAAAGCCATGGCACGGGAGGAGGAGGGGAACAAGGTGCCTTCGCCGCATGTGGCATCAGCCATAGTTGTGCAGCGCCCACGGAGTAGTGCGTTGGACGAACCACAGTGGAGCAACTGCTGGAGACCATGAGAATGAGGCGGCGCCAGAGGAGGAGCAGCCAGGAAGATTTGCCCCTACCCGCCGGCCATGTAGCCTAGCTGGACATAGCATCATCGAGGACCAGGCCAGATGGGACCAGTGGCGACGGCTCGCTGGAGGAACCCTAGTGCTGCAGGCAGGGGATCGAGGTAGAGAGAAAGGGGAGAGGAGATGCAAGCGGGCAGGGCAATGAATGCTTGCGTGTTTGTTTTTACTTGAGGGTCAGGTGTGACACGGGCGTTAGCAGTTGCATTTTGAGTGTAATATAGGCAGACAACAGAGTCATTTCACTATTCCCCTTCCCTTCAATTTTTAGTGAGGTTCTACCCGAAACACCCCCCTCCAAAGCGAAATTAGTTAAGCCCAAGCCCATAACTCAAAAATGACTTCTTTACATCTTTTATGGCTTATTTTGACAATATGCCCTGAAAAGGCGGAATCGAACTGGCCCTTAACCTGCAATTCAATTGTGCGTGCAATGATGAATCACTCCTGCCTACTATCTGTACATTTAGGCATCATCATACATGGCATAACCTAATACATGTGCATTCCATTGTAGAATCTGGAATATGCAATGTTTATGTTAGTTCATACGTTGCACATGATGTTTAAATGCCCCTTAAATCTGGTCAGTCAAGTGATGGTCTTTAAGCCTCCTTCTTTGCTTCTTTTCTTGATATGTAAGATTTGCTCACACATCTGTTCAATTGCTTGTTTGCATCATAGGTGACATGACACTCTAACACTCTAACACTCTAACATCATGTGATGTTCTTGTTGTTCTTGACCTAACACTCTAACAGATCTTGTCAATGATTTAAACACTAAGGATTGCTGTAGTGGGGCCTTGTCTAACTCATAGGTGACATAAAGGTTTGGCTATACACTACAGTAGGCTCTCCAAGAGTACCTGGAGATCCAGTTCGAAGGTATGCCTAGTTTTTACATAGTGCAGACATAGTAAATGCTCATTTCATTGTGTGCAAGTGCAAGAGATGCGGCATGTTTCATTATGTGGTGTTGTTTTGTTATAATCTCATCCTTTTGTGTTCACAGACTGGAAAGTATGCATATTTATCTTCCAAGGAGACGAGTAACTAGTTTGTGTCACCTTGCAGAGGGGGTGCAATGAAGATAAGATTGAGGATTTCCAAGTACAAGATGTTAGGAAGGAGCCTTGCAAGAGAAGTAGGAGCTGTGCTGAGCCTCTTCAACCTGCTAAGGTAAGTCACTGTATGCAACTCAACAGTTCAATTCCTTGTTTGTTTCAGGCATAGTTAATTTTCTCTTTTCAATTGCTTTATTTGTCCTCACTTAATGAGATGCCCAAATAATTATGCATGATGTTCGGTACTTGTATCACTATTAGTTGACATAATTAAAGGCCTTACCATTTAATTACTCTCAAGTGTGCTGAAGCTTTGAAGTCTATTAACCAACTATTATTGCATGAGGCTCACAATCTAGTTTATACTATGCTAATGATTGCATAGTTTTGCCTGCTGGAGTATGTTTGTATGAAACCCTCTGTTGTTCATTATTCTCCCTAAGACTTTAATTGAGGTACAGAATGGCCAACTGCTTGCTTACTTATACGCAACGTGCTGTCTAAATTTGTAACTTGTCTGTGTTTTCGATTGGGCCCCAACATCATGCTCCTCTGGTGAGCTAAGAGGGATTTCTGTATGCAGGCTGCACAGACTATCTTTTTTATAATTTTTAAAATATCACCTGCTTATGCTTCATGATGTGTAACATTTTTTTGTGAAAGTGATGTGTAACATTATTATTAGTCCTGTTTTGCCATGTAGTACAAAATATTGTCTTGTTCGCTTCACTGTTGTAACTATATTTTTGCCCTAGTCATGTGTACTTACAGAAACATTTCAGGATGAAGTGACATCAACACAAAAATCTACGAGCAGTGCGGCATGGCCGTTACCGAATGATTATGGATTGGAAATGGAATGTGATGATGTTCTCGAGCATCAACTAGAGGTGGCAAGACAACGTGTACATTATTGTCAACGTATAATCAACAAGTTGAGACTGGACATGCATGTATTAGATGCAGGAGTCAAAAAATGAAACAAGACATCGAGGTAACCATGAAGGAATTGGAGATTTTGCAGACTGAAATTTGTGCTACCTGAATGCGGCCAATCCTATTTTCTGAAGAGATTATAGTTCAAATGGAGTTAAGTTGATGCGCGTCCATGATGTATGAGCCGTATTTGGCCAGTGTATGTAATTTGCTGTTTGTGTATGCTTTATTATCACCTGTGCCATACCATAATGCCCAGTGGGTATAATCGGCTGTAATTTCTTTATTGTATAGTGTAGGATTATTCTACTTTTCTATGCCTTGATCTCTTTGTTGTATAGTGTATGCTTTTTAGTAGGATAATTCTTTGAATATGCTATATCGTTCAAACGGGGGCCAACTCGCCCGACCATGGGCCTTCTACGTCTCGTAGGATCCATGGGCCTTCTACGTCTCGTAGGATCCATGGGCCTTCTACGTCTCGCAGGATCCATGGGCCTTCTACGTCTAGCAGGATCCATGGGCCTTCTACGTCTCGCAGTGTCCATGGGCCTTCTACGTCTCGCAGGATCCATGGGCCTTCTACGTCACGTAGGATCCATGGGCCGCCGACTCATTTATGGGTCTTGTACTGGCCTTTAATGGGTCGTAGACGGGCCTATAATGGAAATCGTACGTTTTATGGGCTGACCATAACGGGCCGTTAATAGGCCGTATTTGGTGATGCTATGAAAATGGCCCAACAGACTAACGGACCACAAACGGGCCGACTGTAACGACGGGCTGAATTTGGCCCACAAGCAGAAAATGACAGTAACGGGCCGTAAGTAACCGAATGCTGCAAATGAGCCCAAGAATAAATGGGCCCTCAGAAGGCCGAAAGTTAACTTGGGCTGGAAATGGCCCAACGGAATAACGGCCCGTTAATGGGTATAAAGTGTTACACTGTTCATTACGGGCCAATTTCACCGCGGGCCGTTAATGGGTGTAAAGTAATACCTTTGTTCATTACGGGCGATTTCAAAGACGGGCCGCTAATGGGCCAAGAGTTACAAAGGGCCTCATATGGGCCGAAAGACGTCATGGGCCATACATGGGCCAGAAGTGAAAACGGGCTGGAATCATATTGGATGGCCCAGATGACGCTACTGGGCCTAATTCGCATAGGGCGTAATGGGCCTTGGGTTAGCGGGCTGTAAATGGGCTATATGCTAACAGGCCGTTAACAGGCTTTCCATGGGCCGACGCGCCAGCTTTTGACCAAGTCAAACGGGCCAGCCTTTTCACAGGAATGGGCCACTGTTGGGCCATGCCACGTGTCAACGTATCATAGGCGCCTTCTGTCCAGTGAGTGGATGACATCTGTCCCAATGATGAGCCGACACGTGTTTCCTCCAGCCAATGATGATTTTACACGTGGAAAATCCCCATTGGTCGGGGTTGTTAACGGGTTATCGGATCCAAAACCCGACCTGATAGCTTAACGGTGTTCCGTTACGGTGGATGCCACGTGTCGGTCACCCTTGACGAAAGCACTTCTGTGATGCGCGATTTGTCGTCATGGAAGTGGACACTTCCGTGATGATAATTTTGGTAATGTCATGGAACACTTCTACGACAGCACATGTATGACTATATTGATTCTGTCATAAATATGTCATGGATGTACATGCATGACAAAAAACGCGACCTACTGTGACAAACACGTATCATCACGGAAGTGTATTTTTTTGTAGTGAAACCTAAGCGCACAGGGGTCTGGGCCCATCGCCCTTAGCACACCTGCACGTTGCATGGACAGCCGAAAGCAGACCTCTCAACCTCCATTACAAAGGAAGTCACGTTTATGCGGTCCAATCGGGCGCGCGCCGCTCAGTCACTGACGTCACGAAGGCTTCGGCTGATACCACGACGCCGAGTGCCAATATCTTTCCCACGTAGTTGGTTAGTGCGTATAGACCAAATGGCCAGACTCAGATCAAATACCAAGATCTCGTTAAGCGTGTTAATGATGTAACCGCGGACAACGACCAGGGCCAGGCCCACCTCTCACCTAGGCGGTCTCAACCTACCCTGTCGCTTCGCCACAAAGATCCACCCAGAGGGCCGTCGAGACAAAGGTCCTTTCAGCCCCCAACCCGTGAATCACTCGCGGGTGCTCCACGAGCCGACCCGACTTTAGTCACCACATGTATCATATATAAAGTATATAGTATATACCCGTGATCACCTCTCGAGTGATCAAGGCCCGATAGTATAGCACAGCAGACGGACAAGAATGTAGGGCCACAGATGGAATACTAGCATCCTATACTAAGCATGTAGGATTGCATGTAAAGGTATCAACAGTAGTAGCAAGGACAGGCTATGCATCAGGATAGGATTAACGGAAAGCAGTAACATGCTACACTACTCTAATGCAAGCAGTATAGAAGAGAATAGGCGATATCTGGTGATCAGGTGGGGGGGATTGCCTGATTGCTCTGGCAAGAAGGAGGGGTCGTCAACACCGTAATAGTACTGGGTAGCAGCGGCGTCAGTCTCGGTGTCTAGCGAGAGAAGAGGGGGAAGAAACAATAAATACAATGCAAGCAAATGCATGACGATGCATGACATGACAAAGCGTGATGCTAGGCGTGCCCTAACGCGGTTGTAGGTGATACCGGCGGAAGGGGGAAACATCCGGGAAAGTATTCTCGGTGTTTCGCGTTTTCGGACAGATGAACCGGAGGGGGAAAGTTGCGAGTTCGACAAGTTAGGGATGTGTGGCAGATGAACGGGCTGCGTATCCGGATTTGTCTCGTCGTTCTGAGCAACTTTTATGTAGAAAGTATTTTCATCCGAGTTATTGATTAAAAGATATGATTTTCTAAAAAATTAAATCATTTTCTGATTTTAATTATTTATTTAAACCCAACATTATCCAGAGCAGTGTTTGATGACGCAAGCATGACATCAGAGTGATGTCAGCAGGTCAACTGGTCGGTTGACTAGTCAAACCAGACAGGTGGGTCCAGTGGGACCCACATGTCATTGTCAGGGGCATTACCAGAGTTTTAAAACTAACTAAATGGGTTAATTAGCATGTTGGGCCCAGTAGTCAGTGAGAGATTAAGGTTTTAATTAGCTAAACTATTTAATTAACTAATTATTCTTTTTATTTATTTCGTTTATTGAGGTGGGGCCTATAGGTCGCTGAGATAGGGCGGCCCATCAGTGATTGACCCAAGTCAACTAGTCAAAGGGGCCCTGGGCCCACCATCAAGGTGGCGGTGCCACGTGGGTGCTGGCTTCGGCACCCACGGAGACGCGCCGAGCTAACTCGCGACCATTCCAACGGCGGAGCAATCAGGAGAGTTATGGATTCGTCCACACCGCACCATTTTGGGCGCGGCCAGGCTCGTTCGAACGGCAAGACGACGGCGCAGCGGTTTGTGACGGTGGCGGAGGCTGCGGTGGCCGGAGAGGAGCAGTACGACGTCACCGGCGGCGGGGTGTTTCGGGCGAGCAATGGAAACGGCGATGCATCATGCTATTGGGCAAACAGAAGGGCGGGGCGAAGCCTACGTGCGTGCGCGAGCACAACGGCGCAAGCCCAGGACCAAAGGGGTCACCGGATGGCTGCCGGCGACGAGCGCGGGCGGCGACGCGTACGGGAACTCGATGGAAACTGAGCTACGGCGATCTAGCAGGCAAGTGGAGAGGCTGGGGGGATCTATGGGGCGTGGTGAGCGCAACCGGCGCTGGCCCGTGACCATTTGGTCGCCGGAGACTCGTCGGCGACGAGATCAGCGGCGGGGCGTTCGGGTGCTCAGCGACAACTAGGTAGGGCGCGAAAGAGAGAGAGAGGAAGCAGCGGGGGCTCACCGAGCGGCACAACAGTGGCCCTTGGTGGGTTTAGTAGCTGCAGGGGCGTCGCCGGAGTTGGTGAAGAGCGGCGGCGTAGCTTGTCGGAGCAAAGGAGGACGACGGGGCGTCGTGGGTGCTGCGGTGGCTCCAAGCTCCAACTGCGGCCACCGGTCGATGAGGAGGACGAAGGCGGAGATGAAGGGCACGCAGCCAAGGCGAGAGCTGTGGCCGCGCATTTCACGGCGGCGGGTCCATGGCTGCGTCGGATGTGGTGGGGGACGAGGGGGAAGCGAGGTGGATCTGAGGGGAGGGCGCAGGGACCGAGGGAGAGAGCGGGGCGAGTGGGAGGAGGGATCGAGGAGGCGAAGGCGTGGCGGCCTTATCCCCTCCTCGACGCCGGCGAGGGGGTCCGGTGGCGACGCACCCCTATTCCGACCCGGGTCGGGGGAACAGGAAGGGAGACGAGGCAGGGGGGCTGGGCCGGCGGTAGGCAAGCTGGGCCAGGTGGGCCGGTCTGGCCTGTGAGCTGGGCCGCCTGGTCCAGTGGGGGGGTTTCTTTTCCTTTTCTTTTCTTTTTTTTATTTTCTGTTTTATTTCACTTTAAAATATTTAGGCACTTTCTAAAAAATTGTTTTCTCCACAATAATTACCAGTGTAATATTTGGCACCCACCGAACATTCTTTTTTTTACCTTTGAAAACTTTGGGTGTTTGTCACTAATTCATTTTTGAATTTGCAATGTTTTTGAAACTACCACTCGATTAGCAACAATAACATAGATGACATGGCATCATTAGGAGAGTTTTATTGTAGCCTAATTCTCCGGGCGTTACAAAGCCACACTGAGCGCCGCAGTGGTTCGTCTCCGATGAGCTCATCTGCCAACCTCACGCCCCCCATGGCGCGCTTGAGCATGGGACGGCTCCGAAGTTCATGAAGACCATATCGACTTTCTCCGTCAGACGTGGCGGCTGCCCGGCAAGGACTACATGAAGGTCTGCCTCGCATCGGAGAGGGAGATCTCGCCGGCGCCGGAGGAGGGCAAGCGGGTCGTCTTCCGCTTGCACTGCCTGCGCGGCCTCGGCCTGCCGGCGAGCGGCTTCTTCTGATCCTTCCTCGAGTTCTATAATCTTCAGCCGCACCACCTCACCCCCGAACACAGTGGTGCTGCTGTTCGCCTTCGTCACTCTGTGCGAGGGCTTCCTCGGCGTCCAACCCACCATTGAGTTTTGGGGGGAGTTCTTCTACACCAAGCTCGGCACCCTCGTCGCGGGCGTGCCGGCTCAATGTGGTGCTTTTATTGCGGTGCAGAGGCCGGCGGCCGAAAATCCGTTTCCTCCCATCACGCTGATCAAGTCGGTGAAGATGTGGCAGCGGTCGTACTTCTACGTGAAGAGCGTCTTCCCGGAGGGCGACTGGGTCAACTTGCCGGCTTACGCAGCCGGCCCGCCGGCTGGGAGGCGGCCGAACTGGTCGTACCGGGCCAAGACACTGTCGCCTTCTGGAACAACGCCGTCGCGCGGCTCCGGGTGCTGACACAGTCGGAGGGCCTGACCGGGCCCGACTTGCCGTCCGCCTTCGTGGTACGCCTGGTGCTCCTGCTCCAGGGCCGCCCTCACATGATCTGTCAGATGAGCGGGCATCGGGACCCAAGCCGGCTGTGCACCAAGGAGATGCCTCACGCAGAGGTAGCTCACATGGTGAACTACCTTGCGAACTGCGAGCTCACGGAGGAGTGGCGATTTGGCAAGGAGTCGTATTCTCGCCGACCCCCGCCTATGGTAAATTTCCTTTCCTTCTCTTTCTTTTTGTTTTTGCCGAGTTCTGTCTGTCCAATCTGACCAATCTGCCTTTGAACAGAGCCCCCTCCTCCAGCTGGCTGCCGGCGTCGCGAGGCCGGAGCGTCAATTCCTCCCCGACCGGGCGGAGAGCGACATGGATGACCCCGACTTGCGGGCGGCGGCCTTGGAGGACGACGCCGAGGGGAGGCGGCCAAGTAGGCGGCTCAGGGCTCGGAGCCAGCCTCGAGGACTGGCCAGACGACGACGCGGGAGAAGTCGTCCCGCGCCGCCAGCTGGGGTCCGACCAGCAGGGCGTGAGCTCGTCTGCCGCGCCGGCAGCCCGAGGTGGTGCGCACAAGCGTAGGGTCGCGCCGAGCCTGTTCGGCAGCCGGCCGAAGAAACCCAGGGGCTCGGCCGCGGCGACTAAGCGGGATGAAGCGGCCGCTAAGTCCATCCGCTTCCGCAAGGCGGTGAAGGAGCCGCAGCTGGTTTCCGCGTAAGTATTGCTTTCCTCTCGCGCCTTCATTTTTTTCTTGTTGATTCTTTCTGAGTTTCTTTCACTTTATCTTCTTGACTTAGGGCCCCACTCTCTCTTGAGAAGTCAGCCGCCGCTCCCGTCGTTGGGTCGGTGGAGACTTCTGCCACCACCCGGCGAATCGACTCGGCCGCCGACCTTCGGGAGGCAACGGAGCGAAACACGCGGGAGGCGCGCGAGGAGCAGGAGGCCGCCCACCTGGAGAAGGCGGAAGCGGAAAGGCGGAGGCTGCCGCCCTGAAGAAGCCGGCGGAAGCCGAGGCAGCCGCCACGGCAAAGAAGCAGGCTGAAGAAGCCGCGCGCCGCCAGTCAGCGATATTCATCACTCCCCTGAACTCCGCGCCGCCACCACCGGAGTTCGTGGCGTAGACTGGGGAAGCCGGCGGCGAGCACCCTATCATGGAGAGGGACGGCGGCGATGTCGTCATGCCGGACACGACCGCGCCCCAACCGCCGCCCTCTGAGGAAGTGCGGGACAAGCAGCCGGCGGATCCACCGGTGCCGCCGGCCGGAGACGAAATGGTGACGGGCCTAACTCCTGAGGTCTGTACCCCGATGCGTCACTGGCTTGCCACGCCCGCTGGAGACCGGCGCCGCAAGCTCCTCGATCCCGGACACCAAGGCGACCAGCACCGCGCCCACTGGGTGGGTGCGGGGACGCAGGACGGGCGTTCTGAACAAGGCAATCCTGGACGTTCAAGCCAAACTCCGCGCCGAGGCCGACGCTCTCAAGAACTGCAACAAGGCGTTCCTGGAATCGCGAGAGGCCATCCGAGTACGCTGCTACCTCTTGAGCACTACATTGGTTTTCCCTCGAAGAGGAAAGGGTGATGCAGCAAAGTAGCGTAAGTATTTCCCTCAGTTTTTGAGAACCAAGGTATCAATCCAGTAGGAGGCTACGCGCGAGTCCCTCACACCTACACAAAACAAATAAATCCTCGCAACCAACGCGATAAGGGGTTGTCAATCCCTACACGGTCACTTACGAGAGTGAGATCTGATACATATGATAGCATAATATTTTTGGTATTTTTGTGATAAAGATACAAAGTAAAACAAAAGCAAAGTAAAAAGCAAAGGCAATAACAAAGTGTTGGAAGATTAATATGATAAAGATAGACCCGGGGGCCATAGGTTTCACTAGTGGCTTCTCTCAAGAGCATAAGTATTTTACGGTGGGTGAACGAATTACTGTTGAGCAATTGACAGAATTGAGCATAGTTATGAGAGTATCTAGATATGATCATGTATATAGGCATCACGTCCGAGACAAGTAGACTGACTCCTGCCTGCATCTACTACTATTACTCCACTCATCGACCGCTATCTAGCATGCATCTAGAGTATTAAGTTTATGGATACAGAGTAACGGTTTAAGCAAGATGACATGATGTAGAGGGATAAATTCATGCAATATGATAAAAACCCCATCTTGTTATCCTCGATGGCAACAATACAATACGTGCCTTGCTGCCCCGACTGTCACTGGGAAAGGACACCGCAAGATTGAACCCAAAGCTAAGAACTTCTCCCATTGCAAGAAAGATCAATCTAGTAGGCCAAACCAAACTAATAATTCGAAGAGACTTGCAAAGATAACAAATCATACATAAAAGAATTCAGAGAAGATTCAAATATTGTTCATAGATAATCTTGATCATAAACCCGCAATTCATCGGTCTCAACAAACACACCACAAAAACAAGATTACATCGAATAGATCTCCACGAGAGAGCGGGAGAACATTGTATTGAGATCCAAAAAGAGAGAAGAAGCCATCTAGCTAATAACTATGGACCCGAAGGTCTGAAGTAAGCTACTCACACTTCATCGGAGAGGCTATGGTGTTGATGTAGAAGCCCTCCGTGATGGATGACCCCTCCGGCGGAGCTCCGGAACAGGCCTCAAGATGGGATCTCGTGGGTACAGAAGGTTGCGGCGGTGGAATTAGGTTTTTGGCTCCGTATCTGATCGTTTGGGGGTACGTAGGTATATATAGGAGGAAGGAGTACGTCGGTGGAGCAACAGGGGGGCCACGAGGGTGGAGGGCGCGCCCTGGGGGGTGGGCACACCCGCCTACCTCGTGGCCTCCTCCCTTGTTTCTTGACGTAGGGTCCAAGTCTCCTGGATCATAATCTTCCTAAAAACCACGTTCCCGAAGGTTTCATTCCGTTTGGACTCCGTTTGATATTCCTTTTCTGCGAAACTCTGAAATAGGCAAAAAACAGCAATTCTGGGCTGGGCCTCCGGTTAATAGGTTAGTCCAAAAAATAATATAAAAGTGGATAATAAAGCGCAATATTTTCCAAAACAGTAGATAATATAGCATCGAGCAATCAAAAATTATAGATACGTTGGAGATGTATCATTCGCTTCTTGCTTCTTCGTTTTTAATTCTTGTATTGCTTCGTGGGGGCACGTCAGCGCACCCACTGGGTGTAGTCCCCGAGTTTCGGGTCGGCTGCTGAGGAGGCGGCTCGGAACTTTAATTGACAAGCTCCGAGTGCTAATTCTTTGCTGCAGGATTATCATAACCTCCGTGCGGCCGCCTTCAACTCCAAAGTCCAGGAGTTGGTTCAACGTGCCGTCGACTTGTCGGAGAGCCGGAGTAAGTCTTTTTATCTCTCTGAGGGGGCGCGATGGCACACCCGCGAGCTGTAGTCCCCGAGACTCGGGGCGACTGCTGAGCAGTCGGGCCGGATCTTCCTGGCGACTGGTCTTCTTTGGGTTGATATTGACGACTTCTTTCTCCGTGGGGGCGAGCTGGCGCACCCGGGGGCTGTAGTCCCCGAGATTCGGGCTGACTGCTGAGCAGTCGGACCGGATCTCCCCAGTCACTATACTTCTTCTCTGTTGGCAACTAACACCTTTCCCTTCTTCTTTCCTCTGCAGAGGCCAACACCACCTTGCAGCAGCAACCGGGTCACATCCCCGATGACAAGCCAAGCAATTGTTTCATAATTCAAGCATACTAACAAGTATAATATTGACATAGAAATAAAAATACTTCAAGCATACTAACAAAGCAATCATGTCTTCTCAAATAACATGGCCAAAGAAAGTTATCCCTACAAAATCATATAGTCTGGCTATGTTCAATCTTCACCACGCAAAGTATTTAGATCATGCACAACCCCGATGACAATCCAAGTAATTGTTTCATACTTTTGACATTCTCAAAACTTTTTCAATCTTCACGCAATACATGAGCGTGAGCCATGGATATAGCACTATATGTGGAATAGAATGGTGGTTGTGGAGAAGACAAAAAGGGAGAAGATAGTCTCACATCAACTAGCCGTATCAACGGGCTATGGAGATGCCCATCAATAGATATATATGTAAGTGAGTAGGGATTGCCATGCAACGGATGCGCTAGAGCTATAAGTATATGAAAGCTCAACAAAAGAAACTAAGTGGGTGTGCATCCAACTCGCTTGCTCACGAAGACCTAGGGCATTTTTTAGGAATCCCATCATTGGAATATACAAGCCAAGTTCTATAATGAATAATTCCCACTAGTATATGAAAGTGACAAAATGAGAAACTTTCTATCATGAAGATCATGGTGCTACTTTGAAGCACAAGTGTGGTAAAAGGATAGTAACATTGTCCCTTCTCTCTTTTTCTCTCATTTTTTTATTTGGGCCTTTTCTCTCTTTTTTATGGCCTCTTTTTTTTCGTCCGGAGTCTCATCCCGACTTCTGGGGGAATCATAGTCTCCATCATCCTTTTCCTCACTTGGGACAATGCTCTAAAAATGAAGATCATCACACTTTTATTTTCTTACAACTCAACAATTACAACTCGATACTTAGAACAAAATATGACTCTATATGAATGCCTCCGGTGATGTCTGAGATATGCAATGAATCAAGAGTGACATGTATGAAAGAATTATGAACGGTGGCTTTGCCACAAATACGATGTCAACTACATGATCATGCTAAGCAATATGACAATGATGGAGCGTGTCATAATAAACGGAACGGTGGAAAGTTGCATGGCAATATATCTCGGAATGGCTATGGAAATGCCATGATAGGTAGGTATGGTGGCTGTTTTGAGGAAGGTTTATGGTGGGTGTATGATACCGGCGAAAAGTGCGCGGTATTAGAGAGGCTAGCAATGGTGGAAGGAAGAAAGTGTGTATAATCCATGGACTCAACATTAGTCATAAAGAACTCATATACTTATCGCAAAAATCTACAAGTTATCAAAGCAAAGTATTACGCGCATGCTCCTAGGGGGATAGATTGGTAGGAAAAGACCATCGCTCGTCCCCGACCGCCACTCATAAGGAAGACAATCAATAAATAAATCATGCTCCGACTTCATCACATAACGGTTCACCATACGTACATGCTACGGGAATCACAAACTTTAACACAAGTATCTCTCAAATTCACAACTACTCAACTAGCACGACTCTAATATCACCATGTTTATATCTCAAAACAATTATCAAGCTTCAAACTTTTCTTAGTATTCAACACACTCATAAGAAAGTTTTACAAATATTGAATACAAGAATATTAATATTATTTAAGCAAATTACCATGCTATTTAAGACTCTCAAAATAATCTAAGTGAAGCATGAGACGTCAATAGTTTCTATAAAACAAATCCACCACCGTGCTTTAAAAGATATAAGTGAAGTACTAGAGCAAAACTATATTAATCAAAAGATATAAGTGAAGCACATAGAATATTCTAATAATTTCCAAATCATGTATGGCTCTCTCAAAAGGTGTGTACAGCAAGGATGATTGTGGTAAACTAAAAATCAAAGACTCAAATCATACAAGACGCTCCAAACAAAAAACATATCATGTGGTGAATAAAAATATAGCTCCAAGTAAAATTACCGATGGAAGTAGACGAAAGAGGGGATGCCTTTCGGGGCATCCTCAAGCTTTGGACTTTTGGTGTCCTTAGATTATCTTGAGGTTGCCATGGGCATCCCCAAGCTTAGTCTCTTGCCACTCCTTGTTCCATAATCCATCAAAATCTTTCACCAAAACTTGAATACTTCACAACACAAAACTCAACAGAAATCTCGTGAGCTCCGTTAGAGAAAGAAAACAAAAGACCACTTCAAGGTACTGTAATGAACTCATTCTTTATTTATATTGGTGTTAAATCTACTGTATTCCAACTTCTCTATGGTTTATAAACTATTTTACTAGCCATAGATTCATCAAAATAAGCAAACAACACACGAAAAACAGAATCTGTCAAAAACAGAACAGTCTGTAGTAATCTGTAACTAACGCAAACTTCTGGAACTCAAAAAATCAGACAAAATAGGACGACCTAGGAAATTTGTTTATTGATCAAAAGCAATTGTAATCAGTATTTTATCACGTTCTGGTGATTTTTAACAATTGTTTTCATGAACAGAAAGTTTCTGGAAATTACTGCAAGATCAAATAACTATCATCCAAGAAGATCCTATAGGTTTAGCTTGACACAAACACTAATTCAAACATAAAAACACATATAACCAGAGGCTAGATCAAAGATTTATTCCTAAACAGAAGCAAAAAGCAAAAAAACTAAAAATAAAATTGGGTTGCCTCCCAACAAGCGCTATCGTTTAACGCCCCTAGCTAGGCATAAAAGCAAGGATAGATCTAGGTATTGCCATCTTTGGTAGGCAATCCATAAGTGGCTCTCATGATAGATTCATATGGTAATTTTATTTTCTTCCTAGGGAAGTGTTCCATACCTTTCTTTAATGGAAATTGGAATCTAATATTCCCTTCCTTCATATCAATAATTGCACCAATCGTTCTAAGGAAAGGTCTACCAAGAATAATAGGACATGAAGGATTGCAATCTATATCAAGAACGATCAAATCTATGGGCACATAATTCCTATTTTCAACAATAAGAACATCATTAATTATTCCCATAGGTTTATTAATAGTGGAATCCGCAAGGTGCAAGTTTAGAGAGCAATAATCAAAATCACGGAAATCTAGCAAATCGCACAAAATTTTGGGAATAGTGGAAACACTAGCACCCAAATCACATAAAGCATAGAACTCATGATCCTTAATATTAATTTTAATAGTTGGTTCCCACTTATCATAAAGTTTTCTAGGGATAGAAACTTCCAACTCAAGCTTTTCTTCATAAGATTGCATCAAGGCATCAACGATATGTTTAGTAAACACTTTATTTTGACTATAAGCATGAGGAGAATTTAGAATGGATTGCAACAAGGAAATACAATCAATCAAGGAGCAATTTTCATAATTAAATTCCTTGAAATCCAAAATGGTGGGTTTAGCAACATCTAGGGTTTTTATTTCTTCAATCCCACTTTTACCAAATTTAGCATCAAGATCTAAAAACTCCGAATTCTTGGAACGCCTTCTAGGTAAAGGTGGATCATATTCAGTCCCATAATTATCAATATTCATATTGCAAAACAAAGATTTAATAGGGGACACATCAATAACTTTTAGATCTTCATCTTTATTTTCATATAAATTTGAAGAACACACTTTCATAAAGCAATCTTTCTTAGCACGCATCCTAGCGGTTCTTTCTTTGCACTCATCAATGCAAATTCTCATGGCTTTGAGAGACTCATTGATATCATGCTTAGGAGGAATAGATCTAAGCTCTAAAGAATCAACATCAAGAGAAATTCTATCAACATTCCTAGCCAATTCATCAACTTTAAGCAATTTCTCTTCAAGCAAAGCATTGAAATTCTTTTGTGAATTCATAAACTCTTTAACACTAGTCTCAAATTCAGAGGGCATCTTATTAAAATTTCCATAAGAATTGTTGTAGGAATTACCATAATTATTAGAGGAATTACTAGGATAAGGCCTAGGATTAAAGTTTCCTCTATACGCGTTGTTACCAAAATTATTCCTACCAACAAAATTCACATTCATAGATTCATTATTATTATCAATCAAAGTAGACAAAGGCATATTATTAGGATCAGAAGAAACACTCTTACTAGCAAATAATTTCATAAGTTCATCCATCTTTCCACTCAAAACATTGATTTCTTCTATCGCGTGCACTTTTTTATTAGTAGATCTTTCAGTGTGCCATTGATAATAATTAACCATAATATTATCTAGGAGTTTAGCAGCTTCTCCTAAGGTGGTTTCCATAAAAGTGCCTCCCGCGGCTGAATCTAAAAGATTTCTAGAAGCAAAATTCAATCCGGCATAAAATTTTTGTATAATCATCCACAAATTCGAACCATGAGTAGGGAAATTACGTATATTAATTTCATCATCTCCCAAGCTTGTGCAACATGTTCATGATCAAGTTGCTTAAAATTCATAATATCGTTTCTAAGAGAGATGATCTTAGCGGGAGGAAAATACTTAGAAATAAAAGCATCTTTGCACTTGTTCCAAGAATCAATACTATTTTTAGGAATAGATGAAAACCAAGCTTTAGCATGATCTCTAAGCGAAAGAGGAAATAGCTTCAATTTAACAATATCATTATCAACATCTTTCTTCTTTTGCATATCACACAAATCAACGAAGCTATTTGGATGAGTAGCGGCATCTTCACTAGGAAGGCCGGCGAATTGATCTTTCATGACAAGATTCAACAAAGCAGCATTGATTTCACAAGATTCAGTATTGGTAAGAGGAGCGATCGGAGTGCTAAGGAAATCATTATTGTTGGTATTGGTAAATTCACATAATTTGGTATTATCTTGAGCCATCATGACAAACAAGCAATCCAACACATGAGCAAACAAAAAGCAAGCGAAAAAGAGGCGAACAAAAAGAGAGGGCGAATAAAACAGCAAGGGTGAAGTGGGGGAGAGGAAAACGAGAGGCAAATGGCAAATAATGTAGTGCGGGAGATAAGGGTTTGTGATGGGTACTTGGTATGTTGACTTTTGCGTAGACCTCCCCGACAACGGCGCCAGAAATGCTTCTTGCTACCTCTTGAGCACTGCGTTGGTTTTCCCTTGGAGAGGAAAGGGTGATATAGCAAAGTGATAACCCACAAGTGTAGGGGATCGCAACAGCTTTCGAGGGTAGAGTATTCAACCCAAATTTATTGATTGGACACAGGGGGAGCCAAAGAATATTCTCAAGTATTAGCAGTTGAGTTGTCAATATAACCACACCTGGATAACTTAATATCTGCAGCAAAGTATTTAGTAGCAAAGTAATATGATAGTAGTGGTAACAGTAACAAAGGTAATAGAAGCAAAAGTAATATTTTTGATGTTTTTGTAGTGATTGTAACAATAGCAGCGGGAACGTAAATAAGTGAAAACCAGTATATGGAAAGCTCGTAGGCATTGGATCGGTGATGGAAAATTATGCCGGATGCGGTTCATCATGTAACAATCATAACATAGGGTGACACAGAACTAGCTCCAATTCATCAATGTAATGTAGGCATGTATTCCAAATATAATCATACGTGCTTATTGAAAAGAACTTGCATGACATCTTTTGTCCTACCCTCCCGTGGCAGCGGGGTCCTAATGGAAACTAAGGGATATTAAGGCCTCCTTTTAATAGAGAACCAGAACAAAGCATTAGCACATAGTTAATACATGAACTCCTCAAACTATGGACATCACCGGGAGTGGTCCCGATTATTGTCACTTGGGTTGCGGATCATAACACATAGTAGGTGACTATAGACTTGCAAGATAGGATCAAGAACTCACATATATTCATGAAAACATAATAGGTTCAGATCTGAAATCATGGCACTCGGGCCCTAGTGACAAGCATTAAGCATACCAAAGTCATAGCAATATCAATCTCAGAACATAGTGGATACTAGGGTTCAAACCCTAACAAAACTAACTCGATTACATGATAGATCTCATCCAACCCATCACCGTCCAGCAAGCCTATGATGGAATTACTCACGCTCGGCGGTGAGCATCATGAAATTGGTGATGGAGGATGGTTGATAATGACGACGGCGACGAATCCCCCTCTCCGGAGCCCCGAACGGACTCCAGATCAGCCCTCCCGAGAGGTTTTAGGGCTTGGCGGTGGCTCCGTATCGTAAAACGCGATGATTTCTTTTTCTTGATTTTTTTCTCCCAGAAAGCAAATATATAGAGTTGGAGTTGGCGCCGGAGGAGCTCTGGGGCCCACGAGGTAGGGGGCGCCCCCACCCTCGTGGACGGTGGTGGGCCCCGCCTTCATCTTTGCAAGGATTTTTATTATTTCCAAAAGTTGTTCCGTGAAGTTTCAGGTCATTCCGAGAACTTTTGTTTCTGCACATAAATAACATCATGGCAATTCTGCTGAAAACAGCGTCGGTCCAGATTAGTTCCATTCAAATCATGCAAGTTAGAGTCCAAAACACGGGCAAAAGTGTTTGGAAAAGTAGATATGACGGAGACGTAACAACTCCCCCAAGCTTATACCTTTGCTTGTCCTCAAGCAATTCAGTTGATAAACTGAAAGTTATAAAGAAAAACTTTTACAAACTCTATTTGCTCTTGTTGTTGTAAATATGTAAAACCAGCATTCAAGTTTTCAGCAAAGATTATTACTAACCACATTTGCAATAACTCCTAGGTCTCATGTTTACTCATATCAAAAGCATAATCAACTAGCAAGCCATAATAATAAATCTCAGATGACAACACTTTCTCAAAACAATTATAATATGATATAACAAGATGGTATCTCGCTAGCCCTTTCTGAGACCGCAAAACATAAATGCAGAGCACCTTTAAAGATCAAGGACTGACTAGACATTGTAATTCATGGTAAAAAAAGATCCAGTCATAGTCATACCCAATATAAATTAATAGTAATGAATGCAAATGACAGCTGCGCTCTCAAGCTAGTGCTTTTTAATAAGAGGGTGATGACTCAACATGAAAGTAAATAGATAGGCCCTTCGCAGAGGGAAGCATGGATTTGTAGAGGTGCCAGAGCTTGGTTTGAAATAGAGATAAATAATATTTTGAGCGGTATACTTTCATTGTCAACATAACAACTAAGAGAAGGCGATATCTTCCATGCTACACACATTATAGGCGGTTCCCAAACAGAATGGTAAAGTTTATACTCCCCCTCCACCAACAAGCATCAATCCATGACTTGCTCGAAACAACGAGTGTCTCCAACTAGCAACAGTCCCAGGGGGAGTTTTGTTTGCAATTATTTTGATTTAGTTTGCATAAAGCATGGGACTGGGCATCCCGGTGACTAGCCATTTTCTCGTGAATGAGGAGCGGAGTCCAATCCTCTTGAGAATAACGCGCCTAACATGGAAGATAAGGGCAGCCCTAGTTGATACATGAGCTATTCAATCATACAAAACAGAATGCTTATTTGAAGGTTTAGAGTTTGGCACATACAAATTTACTTGGAACGGCAGGTAGATACCGCATATAGGAAGGTATAGTGGACTCATATGGAATAACTTTGGGGTTTATGATTGGATGCACAAGCAGTATTCCGCTTAGTACAAGTGAAGGCTAGCAAAAGATTGGGAAGCGACCAACTAGAGAGCGACAACAGTCATGAACATGCATTAAAATTAATAAACATTGGATGCAAGCATGAGTAGGATATAATCCACCATGAACATAAATATCGTGATGGCTATTGTTGATTTGTTTCAACTACATGTGTGAACATGTGCCAAGTCAAGTCACTTAAATCATTCAAAGGAGGATACCACCCCATCATACCACATCACAACCATTTTAATAGCATATTGACACGCAAGGTAAACCATTATAACTCATAGCTAATCAAGAATGGCACGAGCAACTATGATCTCTAATTGTTATTGCAAACATGTTTATTCATAATAAGCTGAATCAGGAACGATGAACTCATCATATTTACAAAAACAAGAGAGGTCGAGTTCATACCAGCTTTTCTCATCTCAGTCAGTCCATCATATATCATCATAATTGCCTTTCACTTGCACGACCAAACGATGTGAATAATAATAAGAGTGCACGTGCATTGGACTAAGCTAGAATCTGCAAGCATTCAATAAGCAGGAGAAGACAAGGCAATATGGGCTCTTGGTTAAATCAACAACAATGCATATAAGAGCCACTTCAACTATTTAATGATGGTCTTCTCCTATCGACCCCCAAAGAAAAGAAAAGATATAAAAACTATTTACACGGGAAAGCTCCCAACAAGCAAAAGAAGAACGGGAAATATTTTTGGTTTTTTTTAATTATTACTACTACAGCAAGAAAAGTAAACTAACTAAAAGCTATCACTAATTTTTTTTGGTTTTTCTTAAGGTTTACTAAACACACAAGAAGAAAGCAAGAAAAAGAAAATAAACTAACATGGATATTACAGTGAAAAAGTATGAGCACCGACATCTAGCAATGAGTGTGTGTAAACATAAATGTAATGTCGGTGGGAAATATGTACTCCCCCAAGCTTAGGCTTTTGGCCTAAGTTGGTTTATTGCCACGGCTGGCCTGGCGGATATCCATAGTTGTAGCCGGGGTCGTACTGCAATGCTGCAGTTATTGCCTCCTGGGCTGCAACGTGGCGGCGAGCTGCCTCCGCCCTCCTCTCGTACTCATCTGCCTCCTCTCTGGTAATAAAATGTCTTCCTTTTGCCTGATAAGCAAAGAAGGCAGGAGCAGGGAGAGTAATATGGACAACACGACGTATGTCAAAGATTAAGCGATACCGGAGAGGTGATTCATTCCTCTCGACAAACTGGTGGTGAACCATAGCATTAATGTCTAAATAGGTAGGAGGCAACTCAATATCATCCTCACGTATGTCCACACCAAGAAAATTAGCTAAGCGGGTTGCATAAATTCCACCAAAGAAATCTCTATTAAATCTATTATAATGCAACCTACGCGCAACAATGGCTCCCAAATTATAAGATTTGTCTCCTAACACAGCACTCCTAAGAATACTGAGGTCAGGGACACGCATGTGACATGCTTCATCCTTACAATTTATGCACCTACCTATGAAGAGAGCAAAATAATGTATAGCAGGAAAATGGATGCTCCCTATGGTAGCTTGTGTTATATCTCTAGATTCCCCCACATTTATACTAGCAAGAAATTCTCTAAATTCAGATTTGCGAGGTTCACTAGTACTACCCCATTGTGGAAGTTTGCAAGCAGTGGTAAAATCCACTAAGTCCATAGTGTAAGATTCTTCATAGAGATCAAACAGGACAGTTGGAGAATTGCGTGAAGATGAAAATTCAAACCTCCTCACAAATGAACTAGTGCGATAGTGGTACTGGTTGCACTTTTCTCCCTCAAAGTTCACAAGATCAGCATTACGCAAATACGCGTTAAATTCTTCCTTGATTCCCGCTCGATCCATAAAGCCTTCTGAAGGCCATTCACAAGGCCGCACTAGAGCGTCTCTTGGTGGTTCCTCGTCAGCATCACGTATTGCAAGCCTGGGTCCTTGCTTCCTTGAAGAACCACCTTGGAACATTTTCCTAAGAATATTTCTTCCTCTGAAAAATTTCTGAAATTTTTAGTAACTTCAAACCAAAGTGAATCAAACTCAATAAAATTGATAGCAACTACTCCTATAAGTGCCTAGAGCCTATATCAAGCATTAGAACTACTTGGAACCATATAAATTTGACATGCAAGCTAAAGAACATGGTCACCTATGCAGCACAAATTTGCAATGAATAAAGCACTAGAGAAAAAAATTAATTGGACCAATAGAGGAGTCACATACCAAGGAACAATCTCCCCAAGCAGTTTTGTGAGAGGTGCTTTGAGCAAGGAGATCGAAAATCGCAGCAAAGTGAGCTAGAACTCGTGCTTGAGTTAGATATTCGTGTTTGTGGGAGGAAGAAGAAGTGGATGGGTGCAGGAATAAGTGGAGGAGGGCCACCATGGGCCCACGAGGCAGGGGGGGCACGCCCTAGGGGGTAGGGCGCGCCCTCCACCCTCGTGCCCAGGTGGTTGATCCCCCTGCTGTGTTTTCAGTTCCATAAATCCTCAAATATTTCAGAAAAAAATCATATTAAATTGGCATGGCATTTGGTGGACTTTTATTTTCGGGGTATTTTTATATTGCACGGATAAATCAGGAAATGATGTAAAAATACTACTTTTACTTTATTTCAACTAAATAACTGAAAGTATAAAGAGGGTACAGAAGGTTGTGCCTTCTAATTTCATCCATCTCATGCTCATCAAAAGGAATCCACTAACAAGGTTGATCAGGTCTTGTTAACAAACTCATTCTCACTAACATGGAACCGGAGAAATTTCGAATAACACTATGTCACCTCAACGGGGATATGCACATCCCCAATAATAAGAATGTCATATTTCTTCTTGACAGTAGGAAGAGGAAATTCAAAACCTCCAAAAATAATCGATGGAATTTTTCCAATATAATTGATACTATGAACTTGAGGTTGTTTCCTCGGAAAGTGTACCGTGTGCTCACTGCCATTAACATGAAAAGTGACATTGCCTTTGTTGCAATCAATAACAGCCCCTGCGGTATTCAAGAAAGGTCTTCCAAGAATAATAGACATACTATCGTCCTCGGGAATATCAAGAATAACAAAGTCCGTTAAAATAATAACGTTTGCAACCACAACAGGCACATCCTCACAAATACCAACAGGTATAGCAGTTGATTTATCAGCCATTTGCAAAGATATTTCAGTAGGTGTCAACTTATTCAAATCAAGTCCACGATATAAAGAGAGAGGCGTAACACTAACACCGGCTCCAAGATCACATAAAGCAGTTTTAACATAGTTTCTTTTAACTGAGCATGGTATAGTGGGTACTCCTGGATCTCCAAGTTTCTTAGGTATTCCACCCTTCAAAGTATAATTAGCAAGCATGGTGGAAATTTCAGCTTCCGGTATCTTTCTTTTATTAGTGACAATATCTTTCATATATTTAGCATAAGGATTCATTTTGAGCATATCGCTTAATCGTGACACGCAAAAAGATAGGTCTAATCATTTCAGCAAAGCACTCAAAATCCTCATCATCCTTTTTCTTGGATGGTTTGGGAGGAAAAGGCATGGGTTTTTGAACCCATGGTTCTCTTTCTTTACCATGTTTCCTAGCAACAAAGTCTCTCTTATCATAACGTTGATTCTTTGATTGTGGGTTATCAAGATCAACAGCAGGTTCAATTTCTACATCATTATCATTACTAGGTTGAGCATCATCATGAACATCATCATTAATATTTTCATTAGATTCATGTTCATTACCAGATTATGTTTCAGCATCAGAAATAGAGATATCATTGGGATTCTCAGGTGGTTCAGCAATAGGTTCACTAGAAGTTTGCAATGTCATATCATTTTTATTTTCTTCCTTTTAGAAGAACTAGGTGCATCAATATTATTTCTCTGAGAATCTTGCTCAATTCTCTTAGGGTGGCCTTCAGGATACAAAGGTTCCTGAGTCATTCCACCAGTTCTAGTAGCCACTCTAACAACATAATCATTTTTCTTACTATTCATTTCATTGAGCAAATCATTTTGAGCTTTAAGTACTTGTTCTACTTGAGTGATAACCATAGAAGCAAGTTTGCTAACAAGTTTAAGTTCACATCTAACATCAGCCATATAATCACCCAAGTGTTCAATCATATAAGTATTTTGTTTTAATTGTCTACCAAAATAAGCATTAAAATTTTCTTGTTTGACAATAAAATTATCAAACTCATCCAAGCATTGGCTAGCAATTTTAGTAGGAGGGATTTCAGCTCTATCATATCTATAGAGAGAATTTACCTTTACTACCTGTGTCAGGTTATCAAGACCAGGAAGTTCTTCAATAGGTAATGGATTAAGATCATATATTTCTTCAATAGGCGGCAAATTAAGACCATGTATTTCTTCAATAGGAGGTAAATTCTTAACATCTTCAGCTTTAATACCTTTTTCTTTCATAGATTTCTTTGCCTCTTGCATATCTTCAGTACTGAGAAATAGAACACCTCTCTTCTTCGGAGTTGGTTTAGGAACTGGGTCAGGAATTGGCTCAGGAGCTGGCTCAGGATGTGTCCAATTATTTTCATTTTTCAACATATTATTCAATAGAATTTCAGCTTCATCCGGTGTTCTTTCCCTGAAAATAGAACCAGCACAACTATCCAGGTAATCTCTGGAAGCATCGGTTAGTCCATTATAAAAGATATCAAGTATTTCATTTTTCTTAAGAGGATGATCAGCAAAGCATTATAACTTGAGAAGCCTCCCCAAGCTTGTGGGAGACTCTCTTCTTCAATTTGCACAAAGTTGTATATTTCCCTCAAAGCAGCTTGTTTCTTATGAGCAGGGAAATATTTAGCAAAGAAGTAATAAATCATGTCCTGGGGACTACGCACACAACCAGGATCAAGAGAATTAAACCATATCTTAGCATCACCCTTTAATGAAAACGGAAATATTTTAAGGATATAAAAGTAGCGAGATCTCTCATCTTTAGTGAACAGGGTGGCTATATCATTTAATTTAGTAAGATGTGCCACAAGAGTTTCAGATTCATAGCCATGAAAAGGATCATATTCAACCAAAGTAATTATATCAGGATCAACAGAGAATTCATAATCCTTATCGGCAACACAGATAGGTGAAGTAGCAAAAGCAGGGTCAGGTTTCATTCTATCTTTAAGAGATTCCTTATTCCATTTAACTAATAACCTCTTGAGCTCAGATCTATCTTTGGAGGCTAAAATAGCTGTAGAAGCTTCCATAT
This sequence comes from Aegilops longissima, assembly GCA_021605205.1. NCBI lineage: Eukaryota > Viridiplantae > Streptophyta > Magnoliopsida > Poales > Poaceae > Aegilops > Aegilops longissima. Next base: position 511,386,167 of record CM038681.1, read on the forward strand.
CAAAAACATAACCCTCAGGAATAACATGCATATCTTCATCATCACTTTCATCAATATAATCAGTTTCAATAATTTCTTTCTCTCTAGCCCTAGCAATTTGTTCATCAAGAAATTCACTAAGGGGCACAGTAGTATCAAGCATAGAAGTAGTTTCATCATAAGTATCATGCATAGCAGAAGTGGCATCATCAATAACATGCGACATATCGTAATCTAATAGCGAAGCAGGTTTAGGTGTCGCAAGCTTACTCAAAATGAAGGTGAATCAAGTGCGAGCTAGATGGCAGTTCCTTACCTCCCTCGTAGTTGAGGGATAAATTGTTGTCTTAGCGTCTTTCAAGTTCTTCATAGTGACCAGCAGCTATAAATCCCAAGTGACTCAAAGAATACAGCTATGCTCCCAACAACGGCGCCGGAAATTAGTCTTGATAACCCACAAGTGTAGGGGATCGCAACAGCTTTCGAGGGTAGAGTATTCAACCCAAATTTATTGATTCAACACAAGGGGAGCCAAAGAATATTCTCAAGTATTAGCAGTTGAGTTGTCAATTCAACCACACCTGGATAACTTAATATCCGCAGCAAAGTATTTAGTAGCAAAGTAATATGATAGTAGTGGTAACAGTAACAAAGGTAACAGAAGCAAAAGTAATATTTTTGGTGTTTTGTAGTGATTGTAACAATAGCAACGGGAAAGTAAATAAGCGAAAACTAGTATATGGAAAGCTCATAGGCATTGGATCGGTGATGGAAAATTATGCCGTATGCGGTTCATCATGTAACAATCATAACATAGGGTGACACAGAACTAGCTCCAATTCATCAATGTAATGTAGGCATGTATTCCGAATATAGTCATACGTGCTTATGGAAAAGAACTTGCATGACATCTTTTGTCCTACCCTCCCGTGGCAGCGGGGTCCTAATGGAAACTAAGGGATATTAAAGCCTCCTTTTAATAGAGAACCGGAACAAAGCATTAGCACATAGTCAATACATGAACTCCTCAAACTATGGTCATCACCGGGAGTGGTCCCGATTATTGTCACTTCGGGGTTGCCAGATCATAACACATAGTAGGTGACTATAGACTTGCAAGATAGGATCAAGAACTCAAATATATTCATGAAAACATAATAGGTTCAGATCTGAAATCATGGCACTCGGGCCCTAGTGACAAGCATTAAGCATAGCAAAGTCATAGCAACATCAATCTCAGAACATAGTGGATACTAGGGATCAAACCCTAACAAAACTAACTCGATTACATGATAGATCTCATCCAACCCATCACCGTCCAGCAAGCCTATGATGGAATTACTCATGCACGGCGGTGAGCATCATGAAATTGGTGATGGAGGATGGTTGATGATGACGACGGCGATGAATCCCCCTCTCCGGAGCCCCGAACAGACTCCAGATCAGCCCTCCCGAGAGGTTTTAGGGCTTGGCGGCGGCTCCGTATCGTAAAACGCGATGATTTCTTCTTCTTGATTTTTTTTCTCCCCGAAAGCAAATATATAGAGTTGGAGTTGGCGTCGGAGGAGCTCCAGGGGGCCCACGAGGTAGGGGGCGTGCCCCCCACCCTCGTGGACAGGTGGTGGGCCTCGTGGCCTTCATCTTTTGCAAGGATTTTTTATTATTCCCGAAAAGTTGTTCCGTGAAGTTTCATGTCATTCCGAGAACTTTTGTTTTTGCACATAAATAACATCATGGCAATTCTGCTGAAAACAACATCAGTCCGAATTAGTTCCATTCAAATCATGCAAGTTAGAGTCCAAAACAAGGGCAAAAGTGTTTGGAGAAGTAGATACGACGGAGACGTATCACAAAGTAGCGTAAGTATTTCCCTCAGTTTTTGAGAACCAACGTATCAATCCAGTAGGAGGCTACGCGTGAGTCCCTCGCACCTACACAAAACAAATAAATCCTCGCAACCAACGCGATAAGGGGTTGTCAATCCCTACACGGTCACTTACGAGAGTGAGATCTGATAGATATGATAGGATAATATTTTTGGTATTTTTGTGATAAAGATGCAAAGTAAAGAAAAAGCAAAGTAAAAAAGCAAAGGCAACAACGAAGTGTTGGAAGATTAATATGATAAAGATAGACCCGGGGGCCATAGGTTTCACTAGTGGCTTCTCTCAAGAGCATAAGTATTTTACGGTGGGTGAACGAATTACTGTTGAGCAATTGACAGAATTGAGCATAGTTATGAGAGTATCTAGGTATGATCATGTATATAGGCATCACGTCCGAGACAAGTAGACCGACTCCTGCCTGCATCTACTACTATTACTCCACTCATCGACCGCTATCCAGCATGCATCTAGAGTATTAAGTTTATGGAAACAGAGTAAGCTTTAAGCAAGACGACATGATGTAGAGGGATAAATTCATTCAATATGATAAAAACCCCATCTTGTTTTTTTTGGCAGAAAGACTGTAAGGGAACCCCTTACAGTGTAATTGATGCAACAAACCCAAATTGCAAGTACCATGCCTTGAACCTGGGTGGGTGGGAAGGCATCAGCCCCTTCCCACCACTAGGCTATGCCTTAGTCTGCAACCCCATCTTGTTATCCTCGATGGCAACAATACAATACGTGCCTTGCTGCCCCTACTATCATTGGGAAAGGACACCGCAAGATTGAACCCAAAGTTAAAAACTTCTCCCACTGCAAGAAAGATCAATCTAGTAGGCCAAACCAAATTGATAATTTGAAGAGACTTGCAAAGATAACCAATCATACATAAAAGAATTCAGAGAAGATTCAAATATTGTTCATAGATAATCTTGATCATAAACCCACAATTCATCGTTCTCAACAAACACACCGCAAAAAGAAGATTACATCGAATAGATCTCCGCGAGAGAGGGGGAGAACATTGTATTGAGATCCAAAAAGAGAGAAGAAGCCATCTAGCTAATAACTATGGACCCGAAGGTCTGAGGTAAACTACTCACACTTCATCTGAGAGGCTATGGTGTTGATGTAGAAGCCTCCGTGATGGATATCCTCCCATGAACTCCTAACAGGCCCCAAGATGGGATCTCATGGATACAGAAGGTTGCAGCGGTGGAATTAGGTTTTTGCTCCGTGATTCGATCGCTTGGGGGCAATGAGGTATATATAGGAGGAAGGAGTATGTCGGTGGAGCAACAAGGCCCACGAGGGGTGGGTGCGCTCTACCTTGTGGCCTCCTCCTTGTTTCTTGACGAGGGTCCAAGTCTCCCGGATCATAATCTTCCTAAAATTACGCTCCCAAGGTTTCATTCCGCTTGGACTCCGCTTGATATTCCTTTTCTCGCGAAACTCTGAATAGGCAAAAACAGCAATTCGGGCTGGGCCTCCGTTAATAGGTTAGTCCCAAAATAACATAAATGTGGATAATAAAACCCAATATTGTCCAAAACAGTAGATAATATAGCATGGAGCAATCAAATTATAGATACGCTGGAGACGATCATACACTTCTTGCTTCTTCGCTTTTAATTTTGTATTGCGTTCGTATGGCCACACTCCATCGGGTGTAGTCCCCAGTTTCGGTCGGCTGCTAGTAGGCGGCTCGAACTTTAATTGACAAGCCCGAAAAGCTAATGTCTTTGCTGCAGGATTATCATAACCTCCGGCGGCCGCCTTCAACTCCAAAGTCCGGAGTTGGATCAACGTGTCAGCCGATTTGCTCGGAGAGCCGAGTAAGTCTTTTATCTCTCTCATGGGGCGCTGGCGCACCCGCGGGCTGTAGTCCCCGAGATTCGGGCCGACTGCTGAGCAGTCGAGCCGGATCTTCCTGGCGACTGATCTTCTTTGGGTTGATATTCACGACTTCTTTCTCCGTGGGGGCGCGCTGGTGCACCCGCGGGCTGTAGTCCCCGAGATTCGGGCCGACTGCTGAGCAGTCGGGCCGGATCTCCCTGGCGACTATACTTCTTCTCTGTTGGCAACAGACACCTTTCCCTTCTTCTTTCCTCTGCAGAGGCCAACACCACCTTGCAGCAGCAACTGGGTGAAGTGAAACGCCCTCGATGCGGCTATATCTCCCACGTGTCGAAGCACGACTTAGAGGCATAACCGCATTGAAAGCAATGTCGCAAGTGAGGTAATCTTCACACAACCCATGTAATACATAAGGGAAAGAGATACATAGTTGGCTTACAATCGCCACTTCTCACAATACATGAGTAAAACATTACATCATACAGGTACAATCAAGGTCCGACTACGGAACCCAAAATAAAAGAAGACTACCCCAAAAGCTACACAGATCCCCGATCGTCCCAACTGGGCTCCACTACTGATCAGCTGAAACGAAACAACACAACGCACAAAGATCTTCGTCGAGCTCCTCCTTGAGCTCAGGTGCATCACCTGCACGGTTTCATCGGCACCGCAAACTGGTTTTGAAGTATCGTGAGTCACGGGACTCAGCAATCTCACACCATGAGATCAAGACTATTTAAGCTTAAAGGTAGGGCAAGGTAGTGAGGTGGAGCTGCAGCAAGCGACTCAGCATATATGGTGGCTAACATACGCAAAAGAGAGCGAGAAGAGGAGGCAAAGCACGGTCGAACAACTATGATCAAGAAGTGATCCTGAAACTACTTACGCCAAACATAACTCCAACACGTGTTCACTTCCCGGACTCCGAGAAGAGACCATCACGGTTACACACGCCGTTGGTGTATTTTAATTAAGATCAACTTCGGTTTTCTACAACCGACATTAACAAATTCCCATCTGCCACATAACCGCTGGCACGGCTTTCAAAGTTCAAAACCTGCAGGGTGTCCCAACTTAGCCCATGATAAGCTCTCGCGATCAACGAAGGATATTCCTTCTCCCGGAAGACCCGATCAGTCTCGAATCCGGCTACAAGACATTTCACAGCAATAAAACAAGACCAGCAAAGCCGCCCGGATGTGCCGACAAATCTGATAGGAGTCGCACATATCTCGGTCTCGTGGCACACCGGATAAGTCAGCCCACGAGTAAAACCAGCCCTCGAGTTGCCCCGAGGTGGCCCCCGATCGCTCGGTTCGACCAACACTGAAGGAGCACCGCCCGGGGGCTAAATAAAGATGACCCTCAGTTCCGAAACCCAAGGAAAAAGGGCATAGGTGAGGCAAATGGTAAAACCAATGTTGGGCCTTGCTGGAAAAGTCTTATTCAAAGCGAACTGTCAAGGGGTCCCATAAATCACCCGACCGCGTTAGGGACGCAAAATCCGGGAACATAATACCGATATGACGGAAACTAGGGCGGCAAGAGTGGAACAAAACACTGCATAAGGCCGAGCCTTCCACCCTTTACCAAGTATATAGATGCATTAATTAAATAAGATATATTGTGATATCCCAACAAGTAAACATGTTCCAACAAGGAACAACATCTCCATGTTCCAACAAGGAACAAACTTCATCTTCACCGCAACTAACAACGCTATAAGAGGGCTGAGCAAAGCGGTAACATAGCCAAACAACAGTTTGCTAGGAAAGGTGAAAAGGTTAGAGGCTGACATGGTAATATGGGAAGGCATGATAAGCAAGTGGTAGGCATCGTAGCATAGGCATAGCAAAAGAGCGAGCATCTAGCAAGCAAAGATAGTAGTGATTTCGAGGGTATGATCATCTTGCCTGAAATCCCGCAAGGAAGAAGAACGAGTCCATGAAGAAGACAAACGGACGAAGTCGAATGAATCCTCACAACTCCGGAACGAAACCGAAGCTAACGAGAGAAGCAAACCGGAAAGAAGCAAACAACATAGTAAAACAACCATCACATAAACATGTCATGATGCACAATCAAGTATGATGCATGTCCGGTTTAATTAGCATGGCATGGCAATATGCACAAACAATCCTACAAATTAAGTGGAGCTCAATATGCAACGAATTGCATATTGACGAAACTTCACAACATTTATTTAGTTCACTCTTGGTTAGGTTACCAACAATATTAAATGTTATTAAACATGGCAAGAGGGTGAAGCATATGAAACTACCTATCTAGGCAAGTTTAAATGAGGCCGGAAACAACGAACAACAATTCCGGAAAATCCCCATATGCAAATTATGGATTAGGAACTGATCTGACCTAAAGCATATTTTAGAGTTGTTAAACATGCAAAGTAAAGCTACCATGTTAAACTAGGCATTTTTCTACCCCATTTACATATATAATTTATTTAAAATGGAGCTACGGTTATTTAGTTATGAAATAAATCATTTTAGCATGGCATATTAGCATATTAATGCAAACAACAATTTTAAACATTTAAATGTTGTTATCATGATGCGGATGACAAGTGCAAGTTTTATGCAATATTATGAAAACGTTATCATGAGCATGATATGAAGCATTGTGTCGCCGTGGTGGAAGAAAGGGGTGCCACGGCAACGAATCCGAAAATGGTGCCACGGCAACATAACGGTTCCGATAACTCGATTGAGATACCGATGCAAAGGAAAGCGTGAAGGAAGCGAGTCATGCAAGATGGTGGGGTGATCCCGGATACCGGGTTCCCACGGAACGGTGGCATGGCAAAAGAGGGCATCGCAAGGATGATTCGATCACGGCGGTCGCCACGGGTTATACCTTCGAACGAGCAATCGGGACGGGTCGAGTTGTCGAGGGAAGTAGATGGAAGTAGACGTTCATGCGATGATCGCCGAGGGAAGTAGTCGCACACGGCGAGGGGAAGTCGTTGTTCACGCTCGATGGTTGTGGTACATCTCGCCATCGGAAGTAGTGGTACACACGAAGGTAGTCGAACTTGACGGTTCCGTTACAGGTCTTCGGCGACGGTAGTTGTACACGCCGAGATGTTCAAGAGGGACTTGGCGCATCCGATGTCTCCGGGGTCGACGGTAGTGGTACTTGACGCATCACGTAGTCGAACTTGGTACATTCCGAAGGGGTACTTGGCGCGTCACCGTGTAGTCGATCTTGACAGAACCGAATGTCCTCGAGGGTAGTCGTGGTACTTGGCGAAATCCACAACGAATGTAGTCGTGCACGTCGTAGTCGGACTTGACAAAAATCACACCGCCTCGGTTTGATCTTCCGGGCAGCGGCGATCGCAGGTACATGGGGAGGCTACACCGGTCCCAAGGCAAGCAAGCGGCAACGGCAACGGCAGCAGCGTAAACGGGCGAGCGGGAGGCTCGCAGGGCCTCGGGTGCTCGAGGGGAGACCGAGGGCGGCTGGACCCGGCCGGAAGCGACGAACGGGCGGCGGCCATGGCGTCGGGCAGGGCCTCCCGAGGCAGGGGCGCCGGAGTTGAAGGTGCTCGGCGACTCCGGGCCGGGGCGGCGCGGGTCTTCGGAGGCGAGGACGCGAGGTCGACGGGAAGGTGCAGAGGAGGAGGCGGACATGGCGCAGCTCCTCAGGGCACCGGCGAGGAGGGGGCGAGGCAGAGGAGGTGCGGGACGGAGAGGTGGGGCGCAGAGGAGGAGGGTTGAGGGCGGCGGCGCTCCTGGTGGAGCTCGTCGGCGACGAGGAGACCACCGGGGGGTCCGGCCTGGTGGCGAGCTTGAGGGGATCGGGCGCGGAAGGGAGAGTTCGAGGGGAAAGGGAGAGGGCGATGCTCCCTGGCGATGCGGTCGGGAGGAGGGAACGAGAGGAGGAGAGAAGTGGATCGAGAGGGAGACGACGAGGGGATCGGGCAGGGGGTTCGACGAAGCGGTGGCGTGGGAGGACGAGGGAGAGAGGCGCGATGGGGAGGTCCCGATCGGGGCGAGGAGAAGAGAGGCGGCGAGGAGAGGGAGAGATGGGGATCGGGGGATCGGGCAAGGTGGGCTAGGGTTAGAGGCGGCTCCGCCTGGGCCTTGGGCCGGGAGGCTAGGCCGGCCTGGAGGGAGGACGAGAGGAGGAGATGAGGGGGGATCGGGAGAGATGGGCTAGGTGGGCTGGGAGGCCTTGGGCCACAGTGACCGGCGCGGGAGGAGAATGGCCAGGGGCCGACTGGGCTGCTGGGCTGGACTCTCTCTCTCTCACACTAATATTTAGCAGAAAAACAAATAAAGAGAGACAAAAGAACGAGAGGGTTAGGGAGAGAATTTGGGAACGAGGACAATTTTCCCGGACTCATAAAAATATGAGGAATTTAACAAAAATGGCCCGAGGATTTTTGGTGGAACTCCGGAAAATGATAGAATAATAATGGCAAGGTTTTGAGGTCAACTCGGAGCAGAAAAAGGCATGGGATTTTGCAAGTGTGTTATGGTGATTCCAAAACGAGGAATATTTTAATTTAGCTCCCTAATATTGGGAGGATATGTTATAAAGAGAAAACACCATGTGAATTCCCTCGATTTAAATGGATCGAGAAATCCATACAATTTATTTAGTTGAGTTTTAAAAATTAAATGGCATGAAGGCATGATGCAATGCAAAAACAAAACAAATCACACGACAAAACTCGGAAACCCTGGAAGGCAACTGAAGCTCCGGTCTTGGGGCGTCACAACACTCCACCACTACGAGAGGATCTCGTCCCGAGATCTAGGATGGCACCGGAGAAAAGCGAAAGAGGAAGAGGTAAAACTAAGTTGCTTCCCCGACAAACGAGTGAAACCAAAGAACCTTGAGAGGTTTAAAACTTGAAAGAAAGAAAACAACGAAGATGAACAAAGGTTGAAAACACTCTGTTAGAAAAGAGGAACAAGGGATACGACGAAAAACCAAGAGGTTTAGTGATAAGATAGATATTGACACCACTCCGTTAAATCGTTAAGCAATAAAAAGAACATGATCTTTGCAAAACGAGGTGATGGGTCAAGAGAGCAACATCACAATGCCTCCGTAGAAATGAAATAAAACAACGAAAAACTAGATGGTTGGAAAGAAAAGAACGGAGAAGATAATGGTAACTTCTACCACAATTGAATTTGAAAGAAACATCCTTACGAGGAAGACTAGAACGGAGTTGTTTGAAAAACAACAACGATAAGGATAAGCTTGTAGTGGGCTTATGAAAACATCTCAAAATTATGAGGTGAGCTTCTGCCACTAACGGAAACAAACGATTGAATTTATATCAACAAGGAGACGAGAAAACTTATTTCGCCGGGAGGACAAATGAAGAACTTGGGTCATTAATAAGCACCATAAATAGCAACATTCCTTAGGGAAAGCTTTAGGTGAAATATAGCCCAAGATAACTCCAATGAAGAGATTGATGGATTTAAAATACCTCATTCTTGACAACATGTGAATCATGAAACACGAACTCAAATTGTCGAGAATGATATAACACCATCTCAAGAGATAAGGTAGAAAGAATTGCACTTCGAAATGCAAGAAGAAGAATGCTTGAACTCCTCAAAACAAAACATGTGTTGAGCACCATGTTCAATTTTGAGTATAGCTTGGCGGACCATAACTCCGAGAGAAATCTTGAAGAACAATTCGAGAAAGAAATGAATCCTTGACGAACCACCATGTAGAGCCTCCATGATGAACTCCGGTAACCAAAAGGGTGATAGAAAGAAAGAGAAGTTGACAACACAAGGTGAAGCCTTGCAGTGATAAGATGAAGCTTTGAAATGATATAGCCGAGAAAACTAGGAACTCCGGAAAGAAAGATGAACAAATGAAATCACGAATTTTGATGAACCTCCGGAATAAGGAATTGAATTTACTCGATGTAACAAGAATAAGAATTACATTATGCTGATCCTTCACCAATTAAAATTGATGGCAAGCAATGGATTTGGCATACTACTTATTCTCGTAGAAAGGATTAAGATAGATATGGCGCAAACTTGGGTAGGTCTTGATGGAACCACCGGTGGGATTGAAACAACGAATAAATTGATGTGATAAAGAAGGAAGAGAACTCTTGAACAAGCCACCATAATAATTGAGAATGAACGTAGCAAAGTCACAATTCACCGGGAAGAATTGTAAAACGAATAAAGATGCTTGACAAACTTTAGATACATTAGAACGAAGAGATCACGAACTGATTAGATAATACTTGAATGATGCACCGGTGAGATTTGGAAAACAAGAGTTGAACGCTTGAATGGATAATTCTGAAATGATGGGCTCTGGATAATCAAACTGAAAAGACTCCTGAAATGCTCCGGGTGGGTTAAAAGAATTCTCACAATCAAAATAATTATGAGGATGGCACGAAGCTAAAACCATGAATCTTGAAGAGAATGGAGCAAGATTTAAGAGAAATTCATCTTCAGTCTTCAAAATTCGAGAATGACGACGAGAAACATCACCATGAATTATTGAAGCACTCCGGAATGAAAATTAGGAAGGTTGAACCACAATGAAAATAATGTGGAAGATCTTGGAGAAAAGCATTTGACTGATGACAATTCATTCTTACGTCAAGCTTCGAAAAGAATTTGGGAATAGCTCTTGAAAAATTAGAAGAGTTAGGTAAGATCCTGGGAAAAAACCTGTGGGTTAGGGCCCACTCAAAAGAACCACCGTTGAACGATTGCTTGAAATAGATATTGCACCGGTAGAATTAAATGGCTTGAATGAGATAGCATCCTCAAAAGAACTTGAGTGAGTTGAGAATGGAAACTAGAATCTTCAGAGATATCTTCAACACTCCGGAACAATTGAATAACAAGAAGTGAAAAATTAAGAGGTGCACCGGCATGAGAAAACATTTGAAACGAGGAAGGGAATATGATCAACACCGAAAACTTGATCTAAATCCACCGGAGAAGAAAATTAGAATGGAATAATGATAAGGTTAAAGCTTCCTTAGCGTCTTCATGAGAAATCACCGGATAAAACATTAAAGGAAAAGAATGAAGAAACTTCACTCAATATAATGGATACTTGATTAAGAAATCTGAGTCCTTGAAGAAAAAGGGTGGAGGGCGGAAAACAAACAACTTGGGTCGGATGAAACGAACACCGCTGAGAAAAGCTTAGAATTGATCTTGCTAATGTTGGAATGATCGGATCCACTTGAAGAGAAGCACGCGGTTGAGAAAAGAATTAACATGACAAGCTCAGTGATCAAGAAGGATTAGTATTCACATAGCAATATGAGAACACCATTTAGGAAAGGTATGGAATCAATACTTGACATTGAAGCAACTTGAATACCACAAACGGAACAAAACAAAGGATTGGCTTCAAGAATGAGCCGAAACAAACATATGATAGATCCCATATCGTATCATGTGTGTGTTGGAAAGATATCCTACGAGATACTTGAATTCCCACCTATAAACTCCCAAACTTTCTGGTTATGCAATCTGGTGTTGGGGATACAGGGACACAAAATATATCACCCAAACTAACAATACCTAGATCCAATTGTATCCATCCTTCAACACATAACCAAGAAACCTTCGAAATCGTGGTACCTCGACCTTCAAAAACATCCGTTATACAAGTCATGGCAATACTCCCACTCGCCACAAGATCGGGCTATCAGGTTATCTCACCAACAACTGCACAAAAGAGATTTCGATGTCGGCAAAACTCGGTATTCCAGAATCGCAACGATAAAATTGTGACGACAACACCTCGAGCTCAACTCCCCGGACACCGCCACAACCCCTAAATGTCGAGGCACCAAGAACAATGTTCTCGCCACAAAACCATCGAACGATTCCAAGATACCCACGTGATCCTAAAAAAAATTTAGTGAAATTTGAGGAGAGAAAAGTCAAAACTCTACGTCAGGTACCTCACCAGAGCGACGAAGGACCGAGGAGTAAAAAGAATCCTACTCCGATATATATAATCCTAAGACTCAAAACATCTTCCGTTCTAGACTCAACAACGCCAAGAAACAAACAAGTAGGGGCTCCTAAGTCGGGAAGGCTCGATACCAACTTGAACGCCTCGATGCGGCTATATCTCCCACGTGTCGGGCACGACTTAGAGGCATAACCGCATTGAAAGCAATGTCGCAAGTGAGGTAATCTTCACACAACCCATGTAATACATAAGGAAAGAGATACATAGTTGGCTTACAATCGCCACTTCACACAATACATGAGTAAAACATTACATCATACAGTACAATCAAGGTCCCACTACGGAACCCAAAATAAAAGAAGACTACCCCAAAGCTACACAGATCCCCGATCGTCCCAACTGGCTCCACTACTGATCAGCTGAAACGAAACAACACAACGCACAAAGATCTTCATCGAAGCTCCTCCTTGAGCTCAGGTGCATCACCCGCACGGTTTCATCGGCACCGCAAACTGGTTTTGAAGTATCTGTGAGTCACGGGACTCAGCAATCTCACACCGCGAGATCAAGACTATTTAAGCTTAAAGGTAGGGCAAGGTAGTGAGGTGGAGCTGCAGCAAGCGACTAGCATATATGGTGGCTAACATACGCAAAAGAGAGCGAGAAGAGGAGGCAAAGCACGGTCGAACAACTATGATCAAGAAGTGATCCTGAAACTACTTACGCCAAACATAACTCCAACACGTGTTCACTTCCGGACTCCGCCGAGAAGAGACCATCACGGTTACACACGCCGTTGGTGTATTTTAATTAAGATCAACTTCGGTTTTCTACAACCGACATTAACAAATTCCCATCTGCCACATAATCGCTGGCACGGCTTTCGAAAGTTCAAAACCCGCAGGGTGTCCCAACTTAGCCCATGATAAGCTCTCGCGATCAACGAAGGATATTCCTTCTCCCGGAAGACCCGATCAGTCTCGGAATCCCGCCACAAGACATTTCACAGAATAAAACAAGACCAGCAAAGCCGCCGCCGGATGTGCCGACAAACCTCGATAGGAGTCGACATATCTCGGTCTCGTGGCACACCGGATAAGTCAGCCCACGAGTAAAACCAGCCCTCGAGTTGCCCCGAGGTGGCCCCGCAGTCGCTTCGGTTCGACCAACACTCGAAGGAGCACCGCCCGGGGGCTAAATAAAGATGACCCTCGGCCCGAAACCCAAGGGAAAAAGGGCATAGGTGAGGCAAATGGTAAAACCAATGTTGGGCCTTGCTGGAAAAGTCTTATTCAAAGCGAACTGTCAAGGGGTCCCATAAATCACCCGACCGTTAGGGACGCAAAATCCGGGAACATAATACCGATATGACGGAAACTAGGGCGGCAAGAGGAACAAAACACTGTGCATAAGGCCGAGCCTTCCACCCTTTACCAAGTATATAGATGCATTAATTAAATAAGATATATTGTGATATCCCAACAAGTAAACATGTTCCAACAAGGAACAACATCTCCATGTTCCAACAAGGAACAAACTTCATCTTCACCTGCAACTAACAACGCTATAAGAGGGGCTGAGCAAAGCGGTAACATAGCCAAACAACAGTTTGCTAGGAAAGGTGAAAAGGTTAGAGGCTGACATGGTAATATGGGAAGGCATGATAAGCAAGTGGTAGGCATCGTAGCATAGGCATAGCAAAAGAGCGAGCATCTAGCAAGCAAAGATAGTAGTGATTTCGAGGGTATGATCATCTTGCCTGAAATCCCGCAAGGAAGAAGAACGAGTCCATGAAGAAGACAAACGGACGAAGTCGAATGAATCCTCACAACTCCGGAACGAAACCGAAGCTAACGAGAGAAGCAAACCGGAAAGAAGCAAACAACATAGTAAAACAACCATCACATAAACATGTCATGATGCACAATCAAGTATGATGCATGTCCGGTTTAATTAGCATGGCATGGCAATATGCACAAACAATCCTACAAATTAAGTGGAGCTCAATATGCAACGAATTGCATATTGACGAAACTTCACAACATTTATTTAGTTCACTCTTGGTTAGGTTACCAACAATATTAAATGTTATTAAACATGGCAAGAGGGTGAAGCATATGAAACTACCTATCTAGGCAAGTTTAAATGAGGCCGGAAACAACGAACAACAATTCCGGAAAATCCCCATATGCAAATTATGGATTAGGAACTGATCTGACCTAAAGCATATTTTAGAGTTGTTAAACATGCAAAGTAAAGCTACCATGTTAAACTAGGCATTTTTCTACCCCATTTACATATATAATTTATTTAAAATGGAGCTACGGTTATTTAGTTATGAAATAAATCATTTTAGCATGGCATATTAGCATATTAATGCAAACAACAATTTTAAACATTTAAATGTTGTTATCATGATGCGGATGACAAGTGCAAGTTTTATGCAATATTATGAAAACGTTATCATGAGCATGATATGAAGCATTGTGTCGCCGTGGTGGAAGAAAGGGGTGCCACGGCAACGAATCCGAAAATGGTGCCACGGCAACATAACGGTTCCGATAACTCGATTGAGATACCGATGCAAAGGAAAGCGTGACGGAAGCGAGTCATGCAAGATGGTGGGGTGATCCCGGATACCGGGTTCCCACGGAACGGTGGCATGGCAAAAGAGGGGCATCGCAAGGATGATTCGATCACGGCGGTCGTCACGGGTTATACCTTCGGAACGAGCAATCGGGACGGGTCGAGTTGTCGAGGGAAGTAGATGGAAGTAGACGTTCTTGCGATGATCGTCGAGGGAAGTAGTCGCACACGGCGTAGGGGGAAGTCGTTGTTCACGTTCGATGGTTGTGGTACATCTCGTCATCGGAAGTAGTGGTACACACGAAGGTAGTCGAACTTGACGGTTCCGTTACACGTGTCTTCGGGCGACGGTAGTTGTACACGTCAGAGATGTTCAAGAGGGACTTGGCGATCCGATGTCTCCGGGTCGACGATAGTGGTACTTGACGATCACGAGTCGAACTTGGTACATTCCAAGGGGTACTTGGCGCGCCACCGTAGTCGATCTTGACAGTAACCGAATGTCCTCGAGGGTAGTCGTGGTACTTGGCGTAAATCCACAACGAATGTAGTCGTGGCACGCCGAGTCGGACTTGACAAAAATCACACCGCCTCGGTTTGATCTTCCGGGCAGCGCGATCGCAGTACATGGGGAGGCTACACCGGTCCCAAGGCAAGCAGCGGGCAACGGCAACGGCAGCGGCGGCAGAACGGGCGAGCGGGAGGCTCGCAGGCCTCGGGTGCTCGAGGGGAGACCGAGGGCGGCTGGACCCGCCGAAGCGACGAACGGGCGGGCGGCCATGGCGTCGGGCAGGCCTCCCGAGGCAGGGGCGCGGAGTTGAAGGTGCTCGGCGACTCCGGGCCGGGCGGCGCGGTCTTCGGAGGCGAGGACGCGAGGTCGACGGGAAGGTGCAGAGGAGGAGGCGGATGGCGCAGCTCCTCAGGCACCGCAGGAGGGGGCGAGGCAGAGGAGGTGCGGGACGGAGAGGTGGGGCGCAGAGGAGGAGGGTTGAGGGCGGCGGCGCCTCGGTGGAGCCTGCCGGGCGACGAGGAGACCACTGGGGTCCGCCTGGTGGCGAGCTTGAGGGATCGGCGCGAAGGGAGAGTTCGAGGGAAAGGGAGAGGCGATGCTCCCCATGGCGCGGTCGGGAGGAGGGAACGAGAGGAGGAGAGAAGTGGATCGAGAGGAGACGACGAGGGATCGGGTGGGGTTCACACGGGCGGGCGGCGTGGGAGGACGAGGGAGAGAGGCGATGGGGAGGTCCCGATCGGGCGAGGAGAAGAGAGGCGGCGAGGAGAGGGAGAGATGGGGATCGGGGATCGGGCAAGGTGGGCTAGGGTTAGAGGCGGCCGGCCTGGGCCTTGGGCCGGGAGGCTAGGCCGGCCTGGAGGGGAGGACGAGAGGAGGAGATGAGGGGATCGGGAGAGATGGGCTAGGTGGGCTGGGAGGCCTTGGGCCACAAAGGACGGCGCTGGAGGAGAATGGCCGGGGCCGATCGGGCTGTTGGCTGGACTCTCTCTCTCACACTAATATTTAGCAGAAAAAACAAATAAAGAGAGACAAAAGAACGAGAGGGTTAGGGAGAGAATTTGGGAACGAGGACAATTTTCCGGACTCATAAAAATATGAGGAATTTAACAAAATGGCCCGAGGATTTTGGTGGAACTCCGAAAATGATAGAATAATAATGGCAAGGTTTTGAGGTCAACTCTGAGCAGAAAAAGGCATGGGATTTTGCAAGTGTGTTATGGTGATTCCAAACGAGGAATATTTTAATATAGCTCCCTAATATTGGGAGGATATGTTATAAAGAGAAAACACCATGTGAATTCCCTCGATTTAAATGGATCGAGAAATCCATACAATTTATTTAGTTGAGTTTTAAAAATTAAATGGCATGAAGGCATGATGCAATGCAAAAACAAAACAAATCACACGACAAAACTCGGAAACCCTGGAAGGCAACTGAAGCTCCGGTCTTGGGGCGTCACATGAAGCCAACACCGCGCTGCGTGCCAAGGAGGTGGAGTGAGGCAAGCTGGCTAAAGAGCGTGATCGGCTGGTCGCGCAACTGGCGGAGCAGGCGGAGCTTCTCAAGAAGGTCCAGAAGGAGGCGGAGGACAAGGATACCGGCCTCCTTGCTGAGTTTGCGACCGAATGCTCCAACTCCGCCTGGACCGACAAGGAGGCGATGCTGACTTCCGGCTTTCACGAGATTGAATACATAGTTGATGGTGAGCTTCCCTGTTTTTCCTTCTTTGAGCTGCCGGCTGCTGGTCGAGCCGGCCTCTCGTCTCTAACTTTATCTCTTTGCTTTCTGTTTTGGAAGACTTCTTCCCTGGCCATTCTGACGCCGCCAATCAGGCCATTGAAGCTGATCGCGAAGGACGGAGGGCAGAAGGTGCGCTGATTGCTGCCGACGCCCCCCGGACCCTTAGCGAGCAGCTCCTGAGCATCGAGGCCCGTCTTCGGCTGGCTCACCGGATGATGCACCGTCTTCAGCGTGTCGGGCGCCAGCAATCGCCGCCTCAGGAGTCGGACATGCCGCATCACAGACTCCTCAATGGATCGCCGACCGGCCGAGGTGGCGGTCGGCCGCCTTGAGGCTCGAGAGGCCTCGCCCGAGCTGGAGCGCATCGGGCCTTGGAGTTTGTCAAGGCGTGGTACCCTGGGCTAAATCTAGCCCAGTTAACCATGTTTCGCTGGAAGCCCAGGAGGAGTTGGTGGCAGTAGAGGATGACCTTGTCAAGCGCAAGGCGGCAATTGCCAAGTACACCGACACCAGCGTCTTCCTCCCGGAGCGGACCGAGAACGGCGCCGAGGCGCCTCTATAATGGTTCGGGCTGAACCCGGAGGATGGCGAGGACTCGACCGAGGTGATCGACTCCAGCGGCGAGGAGGAAAACGAAGAGGAGGAAGAAGGCGAAGAGGAGGCGCCAGAGGTCGGAGCGGACGGCCAACCTCAGCTTGACCATGCCTCCAGCAACGAGCCACGGCCGGGTGAGTCGGCTGCCAATGGAGGCGACCAAGCGGGGACTGACCAGCCGGCCGCTCTACCAACCGGCGCCACCGACTCCTCCGATCCACCGAACCCGTCTGCTGCTCCCTAGGCTGCCAGTTTATCTTTTGCTTTACCTGCTTATCAGTCTCGACGAACTTATTAACTTTGCACAATTCCACCCGCGGGGTGTATTTCAAACTTCTGTTGAATGTCGGCCAAGGGCCTTTTGATATGTAAATATTTTTGCCGATTTCTATCTTTTCTTGCTTTCTGTTCCTTGGCTTTTTTCCTTTGCCGCCCTCCCTTAGTTGCCGTCTTGCCAGTATGACAGCCGCTCTGCGGACTATGGCTGAGCCAAGTACTTAGCTACTTTCGGGAAGGAAAGTACTTAGCCGATTAGAACGTTTTAGCAAGTTAAGTAGAAGCCGGCCGGCCGGCTGCTCAACAGCCGGTCGTAGAGGCGGGAAGCCGGCTTGAACTATGCACATGCTTTGGGTCCTTAGCCACTTTTCATGTGGGCAATCTTTCTGCCTTTCTCTTGCCCACCAGACAGTCGCTCTACGAGCTGCGGCTTCTGGCAGGAGACGGCTTAAGTGCCAACACATTACTTCTCTGGCTGCAGGAAGCATTTCATAGTACAAGGCGGCGAGTCCCCGGGCCGACTGGTCGGACCCGGTGCCAAGCGGCATAAAGGAAATAACACATGCATAGGCATAATTCTTATCACATAGATAAAAGAGGGCAGTCCCCGAGCTCTTCTCGGGGGACCCGGAGTCTTCGTACTTTAATACAAAAGGTAGCGTGGTACATACTGCATCAACTATAAAATCCGCGGAGGAGATTTGCATTCCATGGCCGCTCCGTCTCCTTGCCGGAGTCGTCCCTCTTGTGCGCTCGAGGCTTCTGAGCGTCAATCAGGTAGTAGGAGTCGTTGCCCAACACCTTGCTGACGATGAAGGGGCCTTCCCAAGGCCCTGAGAGCTTGTGCTGGCCGGCTGTTCACTAGATCAACCGGAGCACAAGGTCTCCCTCTTGGAAGGATCTCGGCTTGACCTTCCGGTTGTAGTATCGGTGTAGACTCTGCTGGTAGATGGTGGACCGGCTGAGTGCCAACAGCCGGCCCTCTTCCACCAGATCGACACCGCCTTGTCGCGGCTTCTTCCGCCTCCTCTTCGGTGTACATGGTGACCGAGGGGAGTCGAATTTATGTCCGAGGGATGACGGCTTCGCACCATAGACAAGGAGGAAAGGAGGAAGCCGTTGACTTGTTCGGGTTGTGCACAGTTTCAGAGGACGGCCGGCAGCTCGTCGAGCTAGCAGCCGCCGAACGCCCCGTAGGCTCAACTAGTCGGGCTTGATGCCGCATAAAATGAGGCCGCTTGCTCGCTTCCACATGGCCGCTTGATCATGGATGGGCAACGGACGCTAAGTCCAGTCGGATACCCTGCGTCGCGCAGAAACGGGCCAAGGCGCCTTTGGCAAAGTTTGTGCTATTGTCGGTGATGATGTTGTGCGATATGCCATACTGGATGGTGATGTCGGAGACGAAAGTCACAGCAGTCAGACCATTCAGCTTCTTGATTGGCTTTGCTTCTATCCACTTGGTGAACTTGTCCACTGCGACAAGCAGATGAGTCATGCCACCTCGTGCAGTCTTGAATGGTCCCACCATGTCCAGGCCCCAGACGGCAAAGGGCTAGGCAATGGGGATGGTCTTGAGTGCGGAAGCCGGCTGACGTGGCTTGGAGCGGAACTTCTGGCACCCTTTGCATTTCTCGACCATGTCTTTGGCGCCTTCTAGAGCAATCGGCCGAAAAACCATGGCGGAAAGCTTTGGCAACAAGTGTTTTGAAGCCGCTGGTGACCACACTCGCCTTTGATGGATATCTTTAAGGATAGCTTGTCCTGTTCGCCCACGCAGCTACCGATAGACACCAAAGGACACGCGCGCTTACAAGCTCTCTGTTGACGATGGTGTACGCTGTTGCCTGGTGTTGCACTCCTCGGGCCGAGATCTCATCAGTCGGCAGCTCTTTGTTCACCAGGAAGTTGAGGATGGGCTGGGCCCATCGGGTGCTGCAATTTCTTCGACTGCTAGGACTGCTACGTGGACGAGGGCGATTGGGCCGGGAGCGGCGGGTTGGAGTCGGTTGCCGCTTGCTGCGTCGATGAAGTCCCTGGGCCGACTGCAGCAGTCCCCGGGCCGGGTGTGGCTGCTGCAGTCCCCGGCTCGCCTGCCGAATTCCCCGTGCCGGCTGTTGGGGTCCTCAAGTCGGATCTGACTGCTTCAGGAGGAGCCGGCATAAAGATGGAATCCGACTCTGCAGATGGCTTGACAGACGGCTTGAGGAGGCGTTGTAGGGTGACGCCGGTTGGTATTGCTTGCCGGGTGGAGCCGATTCATGCCAAGGCATCTGCTTTCTCATTGTCATTCCTTGGCACATGGAGGAACTCGCACCCTTCAAAGTATCCACTGAGCTGCTGGACGAGGAAGCGGTAGCTGGCCATGTTTGCATCGTTGGCGCCCCACGCCTCGACGACACTCGACCACCAAGTCGAATTCCATAACATGTGATCCGCGAATGCCGAGTTCCTTGGTAAGCCAGAGCCCGTGTATGAGTGCTTCGTATTCAGCGACGTTGTTGGAGGCGACGAAATGGATCTGCATCACATATCTGAGCTCGTCGCCTTTTGGGAGAGGTGAGGACGATGCCGGCTCGCAAACCGGTGCGCATCTTGGAACCATCAAAATGCGTCCGCCAATGGGAGGAGTCCGGCGCTGGTGGCAGGTACTGGGTCTCGGCCCAGTCGACGAGGAAGTCGGCCGGTGCTTGTGACTTGATGGTGGTGCGAGGCTGGTAGTAGATGGTGTAGGGGGCCAAATCTATGGCCCATTTGGCTACTCGGCCTGAAGCATCTCGGCTTCCGATGATCTCGGCAAGCGGAGCAGTGCAGACAACAGTGATTGGGTGCTCTTGAAAATACGGTTTCCTCTTCTTGGCAGCGAAGTGCACGCCGTAGCACATCTTCTGATAGTGGGGGTAGTTTTGCTTGGAGGCTGACAACACTTCACTCAGGTAATACACCGGTCTCTAGAGTGGTAGTGCCTTGCCTTCTTCCTTGCATTCTACCACTATGACTGTGCTGACCACCCGGCTGGTGGCGGCGATGTAGAGGAGCATGGGCTCCTTAGGAGTCAGAGCCGCCAGGACAGCCGGAGTGGTCAACATCTTCTTGAGCTGGAGAAAAGCTTCATCCGCCTTGTCGTTCCACTCAAAAAAAGTGGTCTTCTTCATGAGCTGGTACAAGGGAAGAGCCTTCTCGCCCAGCCGACTGATGAAGCGGCTCATGGATGCCAAGCAGCCGGTGAATTTCTGCACGTCCAGCAGTCGGGTGGGCACTTCCATCCTCTCGATGGCCTTTATTTTCACGGGGTTGCATTCTATGCCGCGCTCTGAGACCATGAAGCCAAGAAGCTGGTCGGCTGGTACTCCAAAGACGCATTTCTCTGGGTTGAGCTTGATTTGAAATCGGCACAAGTTCTCAAAGGTCTCCTTGAGGTCTTCTAGCAGCGTTCCACGCTTCTCCGTCTTCACCACAGCATCGTCCACGTAAACATGGGCGTTCCTGCCGAGTTGCTTGAGGAGGCACTTCTGCATGCAATGTTGAAACATGGCACCAGCATTCCTCAAGCCGAACGTCATGGTCAAGTAGCAGAAGGCTCCGAACGGTGTGATGAAGGCGGTCTTCACCGCCGGGCCGGTTCAGCTTGATCCGGTGATACCCGAGTATGCGCCCAAGAAACTCAATAGCTCGTGATCCGCTGTGGAGTCTATCACTTGGTCAATTCTCGCAGAGCAAATGGGTCTTTGGGGCAGGCTTTGTTGAGGCTGGTATAATCAATACACATGCGCCATCGCTTGTTTTTCTTCAGCACAAGGACTGGGTTGGCTACCATTTCGAAAGAACACTTCCATGATGGGCCGGCTGCCGCAGCCGGCCTATCTCTTCTCCAACGACTCTTCTTCTTCTCTTCCGACAGCGGCGCAAGGGCTGCCCGACCGGGCTTGGCATCGACCGACATGCAATTTGTGCTCGGTGAAACCGCTTGAAGACCCGCATGTCTTTGGGAGACCATGCAAAGATATCCCAATTCTCACGGAGGAAATCGACGAGCTCGCTTTTCCTATTTGCCGTCAAGGTTTGCTCCTATGACAGCGCATTCTCCGGTGCTCCGGTCCAAGGGTATCTTCTTTGTCTCTTTCGCAGCTTGAACGAGCCTCGCTTCCGACTCCTTGGGGTTGGGTGACATTTCCATCGCTTGCCCGCCATCGCCACAACCCGCTCAAGGAGCCGCTTTCACCGTGATCACAAGGGGCTCGCCAGCCGGTTGCTATTCGCCAAGCAGCGGACGAAGTTCTTGTAATCCTCGCTATGGTCGAATTCCCTTGAACTCGCATCTTCATCTTGAGGTCAAGATAGAGGGGACAGCCATGAACTTGGCTAGAGCAGGCCGCCAAGTAGTGCATGGTATGGGCTCAAGGTCCACCACCTCAAACCAGATCGGCTCTCGGCGGAAGTGATCTTTGTCTCCAAGAGGACGCCTATCCGATCTTGCCGATTGGTGAGCAGAAAGGCCGTGAACTATGCCATGGAATACAGTCCGGCTGGGCTGAAGCTGCCTTTGCTTGATTCCTAACTTCTCCATGGTATCCTTGTACAAGATGTTGATGCTGCTGCCGCCATATATCAGAACTCGGGAAAAACAAGCAGCTCACCTCTCTATGGCAAAAGTGGCATCCAGAACCAAGGCATAGGAGCCGGGATTGGGCATTACTTCCGGGTGGTCGGCTCGCTTCCACCGATGGGCTTTCGCACCAATGCATGAACTCGGGGTTTCGATGCTACCGTGATTTACTTTTGCTATCATTGCCGCTTACTATGCTTGTCGTCGGCCACGCTGGTGAACATGACGAAGTCTGGCCCTCTTCGTGATACTCGCTTTGTATGGCTCGGCGGTGTCGGACCGCCGCCATCGGGTGGGGGAGGAGGCGGCTGCTCAAAGAAAGCGAGGAGGCGTAAGGCCGCCACCCTTGGCGATCCCGGTGAGCCAATGGCACCTCCGAGTGGTGTGGTTGGACGGCTTCGCCACCGTGAAATTTGCAGGTGCATCGAGTTCGCTTCATACGAAAGCGGGCAGCCAACCTGGGCTTGCCGCCTTTCTAGCGCTTTGGATGGAGGCTGCCCTTCGCTGCCGGTTCGATCGCCGCCACCTGCCGGCTTGTAGAAGCCGGCCGCGCGGCCTTGTGTTTGTTGTCGTTGAGTTGCTGACGCCGACTGGTGTCACCAGCCGGGGCCCGAGGAGCTGGAGGAGCTACTTTGCCAGATGCGTCAACTTGGATCTCTGCCTTCATGGAGGAGTCGGCCGTATGATGATCCGCTATGCTCAGCAGCTCGCCGAGGGTCGCCGCCGCCGCAGAGAAGCCTGTGCTTGAGGAGGGTGCACTCTCGGCACCCGGCAGTGAAGTACTCGATGGCCTGCACCTCGTGCACGCCTTCGCAAGAGTTGCGGAGCTCGGCCCATCGTGTGAGGTAGTCGCGAGTCGGCTCGTTGGGGCCTTGGACACACAAGGAGAGTTGGCGGGGCTGGGGCGGCCGCTTCTACGTGCTGGTGAAGTTGCGGATGAAGGCTTCGGTGAAATCGACCCAGCTGTTGATGCTGCGGGGTTTCAGGCTGTTCAGCCATGTCTGGGGCATGCCCTGGAGCATGAATGGAACGTACTTCATGACAACGCGCTTGTTGCCGTTCGCGATGCTGACAGTTGTGGAGTAGTCGACCAGCCAGTCCTCCGGCTTCACGGAGCCGGTGTATTCGGGCGTGTCTCTCGGGAGCGTGAATCCTTTGGGGAAGGGCTCATCTCGAATGCGAGGGCCAAAACAGGGCAGACCCAGCTCATCTTCTTCTTCTAGTGCCAGGGATCGGTTGAGGCGGTCGATCCGGTGGTGGGCATCATTCTCTCTGACTCCTTCTCGGCGTCCAAGGCAGTCGCCGAGTGTCGGGTGCTCAACAGGCGGCGGGGAGACGCGCTTTTCCTCGCAAGGGGAGGAGGCGACAGTCATCCCGCTGCTCCATTGCTCTTGGGCGGCCGCCTTGGTCGCGCCGATGGTGAGGCGAGTCCGCCAGGCTGGCAGCCGCCTTGTCTCTTCTTCGCGGACGCCACCGGCCGGCGTCCGGGATGTCGCGCTTGATCTTGGAGGGGGGTGGATCGTTATTTTTCCGGTTGGGTGCCTCAGTGCGGCAGCCGGCCTCGTGCTGCTCAACAGCCGCGTCGAGGAGTCGCTGGACGCATTCCACCATCTGGCGACGCTCTCCGCCCTCGAACTTGTCCAGCTTCTTACGCTGTCACCGGGCAGCTCAGATATTCTCCGCGCGGCGTGGCGTAGACGGGCGATTCGCCTCAACAGGTCGGCGATGGCCACCGCGTTGTCGGATCGCGCCGATGCGGTTAGGCCCACCAGAGCCGGCGTGCCACCCACAGCGGTCCATCTCGCTGGTAGGCCTCCTATAGGCGCCTCATGTTGGCTAGCTTCTGCGCGCTCGATGAGCTGGGCGCCGCGTGTTTCAAAGATCTCAGCCGCGGCTTTCCGAATGGGCGCCGCGGTCTTGCAAAGGCCGCATCGAAGCGGGTCATGAGCACCTCCGCCGGAGTGCTCGGCCGTGGCCGGCGACAAGCACCTCGCGGACGGCAGCTTCCGCCGCCCCCGGCGAGGAAGCGCTTCGTCAGAGACCACCACGTTGGTGGGGAACGCGCTGTTTACGCAGATGTCGGAGTCGACAAGCATTGGGTCGGTGGAGCCAACAGATTCCAAGTCTACAGCAGGCTCGCTGGTGACGTGGAGCTAATCGAGGAGGCTCGCGAGGCGGCTCTCAGGGCCATCGGTGCCCGCATCAGACGCGGGCTCGTCGGAGAGGCGAACCTCGCCAACAAGATCGGCGAGGCAGCTCGCCGTGCAGGCGACCTCCGCGCCATGCAGCGCGTCGGCGCAGACTCTGTCTGGCTTGCCGGGCTGGCTGCGCTGGCTAGGGAGGAACAGGGTTTCCGTCCAGAACAGGTCTTCGGACGACGGTGCACCTCGCCCCAAGATGGGCGCCAAATGTCGGGGGTTGGGTGCGACATATGCCAATGAATGGCTTATCATGGTGGGAGCGAATAGAACGTCGCCGGTGCCTGGAAGCGGGATGAGGCGTAGACACAAACGCCAGCGAACTTTACCCAGGTTCGGGGCTCTCCTAGGAGATAACACCCCTAGTCCTGCTCTGCGGGGTCTCCGCATGATCACTAAGGCACTAGTGAGTACAATGGCGCTCCTCGAGTTGTTTGCTAGAGGTGGAAGAAAGCAAGGCTAGCTCTCTCCTTTCTCTATGGATGAGTCTAGTTCTAACAGGTTGGGAACCCTTTGCATGGGTGCCCTGGGGGGTTTATATAGGCCTACCCCCTAGGGGTACATTGGTAATCTTGTTGGGTGTAGGTCCTAGTTGTCAGTCTCTCTGGTCGCCGACTTCTACGCCGACTGCTGGGGCCCCGCCGATTGATCAGGTACGGAGCAGACAGGCCGCCCCCGCCGCTCGCGGGTCCCGCCGCTGCCGATCATCAGAGCCACGATGCTAATGACGTAGGCTTGGTCGGGGGTGGCTCTACCCCGCCGCCACCGGCAAAGCGATCACTTTACCCACACTGTGTCTCGTCTGGTTAATGGCGCACGGGCCTCGAGGGAGGCGTAGGCCGCCTGCTGGAACCCGGCCTCCCTCAGGCCTGGCTGGTCCGACTTCTTCCGCCTTCAGGACTCTCACTGCTTGGTAGGGCCCGCCGCCTGCAGGCCGTCGGTGAACAGGGCTCCGCCCGTCAGGGATGACGCAAAGGGGGGAGTGGCAACAGTGTCGCGCCGTGCAGAGATCTCCGCCTGTACGGGGCAATGTGACCATGCCCGGCCCTGGATTTGGGGGGATGGGCTACGCTATAATCGCACCCTGCCTTGTCCTTTTGATGAAGGCGCAGACTTTGAGGGCGCCGCGGGCCGACTGCTAGGAGCCGGCTTCTCTGGAAGCCGCCTACTAGGAGTCGGCCTGTCTTGATGTCGCCTCCTGGAACTCGGACGCCTATGGGTAGCCGGCTATTCCTCCAGCCGGCCACCAGAAGGCGGCACTTCATCTTGACGCTTTGAGGGGCGCAGTCAGTCCCGATGTCTTGAAAGGTTCTAGGTCTCGGGTTAGCCTACCCGTTGCCCATTACTCCGACACTCCACATTTGACTGTTGTTGATTTTTGTGGGGTCTGTTCTGCCCAATGCTGCGCGGTAGCAAATCCTGTTTAGGGGGAACCATATACTGTTTTTGCATGATGAATTTTTGTGGGATCTTTTAGAGTTGCTCTAATGCAAACAATTCCGCAACAGCGTATGTCTTGTGGTCGACACTTATGCAATACTCCCTCTGTATCAAAGATGATTTTTTCATACAATTTGTATCAAAACATGTCATATATTTTGATGCAGAGGGAGTATCATATATACCTAAACTAATCATCCTCAATGCAAACATGTCATATCACATACAATTATGTATGGGATAAGACCACCTCAAAATGCAATCATGCATGAAAAAGACTCACAACCACATGCAACCATGTATGAGATTTTTTTTCATTTTATTATTCTACTTACTCAAATAAATACTCCCTCCGTAAATTAATATAAGAGGGTTTAGATCACTAAAGTAATGATCTAAACGCTCTTATATTAGTTTACTGGAGGAATATTTCACAACCATACATAATCAAATCTAATAAGGCTTATGTATTTTAAATTTTGATTCATGTGTTATTAGCTAAATAATTATATTTCATGAAGTTTAATATTATTGAAATATATATTGTAATTGATTTCCGTAGAAACGCGCGGCGTATCATCAAGTTTCCCTGTGCTTTGGTCTTTCCAGGTCCAGTCTCCCTGTCATGTTGTGGTCTGGAAGCTGTGGTCAGCGTTGTTAGCGGTCCAAATCCAGCAATCTTGCAGTGTAATGCTGAAAGCTGCGTTTGAGCGTTGCAAGCAGCCCAGTGTGCGCCAATAATCCTGGAAACTGTGCTTGTGAATGTGAGGCCAGATTTTGGAGCCTCAACTTGTCTCTCTTGCAAAAAAAACTTGTCTCTCTTGCAAACGGAAGCTACTACCGCCAATTTATTTCTCGCCCATGCCTGTACTACGCAAAATTGATGTGCTTGGCCGAGGGCCGGGGCAATATTCCCGGTCCCTCCCGCCCCATGTGCAGACATGGGTTCAATTCAATGCACGTACTACGGACACGTACTACGGACTTCTAGCCGAGAGTTCGCCGAAACGTAGGGTCAACCGGACAAGTGCAATGCCGTCGTGGTGCCACCGAGCGTGCCTACGCATTTCCTGGCATCTGCACGTGACGTTGGGAGCTGGAGATTTACTCCGCCTCGATCTTAACGGAGCGCCTCAATGGGATGGAGGAGCAACTCAATAACTCGCGCTGATGGTACACGGGAGGGAGACGACGCTCCGTCCTGTCGACCTGAGAGCGCACGCAACAGTGGTTCACACGGCAACGTCACATACTCTTTGTGACTGATTGCTTCCCTGTTTCGGTTCTGATTCTGAAGAACAGTCCCGTGACGCGACGCAGCAGTGATACTCGTGGTTCCGAATAGTCCTGCGATTGCATGTACGGATAAAGCCTTGTGATTGCTAACCACGCGTTCTGCGTGGTTGTTTGTTTATTTCCCTTTTTTTTTTCTTTCAAAGAACTGCGTGGTTGTTCCGTGTATCGATCGGCCGTCAGATACACCCGGTCCCGTGGCCATAGGGCAAGGCGTGGAGAGCTCTGTCGTCGACCAACCTTGAGGCCTTCCTTTAGTACTCAACATCAGCGGTCCTGCATGCCCGTGTGCTAAGCGTGGTTGTACGCTTACTGTGACCAAGAGCTGGTTAGACTCTATCCCCTTCCTTATCCGCAGCCTACTGACTGACCGTTCGGCGAGCACTTTTGTTGAATAAAGCTCTCTAATCTTTTTTTGAAAAAAATAAAAACCTTGAGGGCTGAGTCCGGACCAAAGGATTGTTCAGCTGGCGAGTCGTGCTCGTATGGAAGACAAAAAAAGTTTCTCCACCCGGTCCCCGGCGCCGGCTGCATCAGTACAATTCAAGTGAAGCGGCAAGACAAAACGGATGATTCGAGTGGGTATGGGCATGGCAACGGCAATGGCGTAGCAAGGTCCGACCGTTCATAGACAATGTTTTACCGAAAAAGGTTATATATAAAGCAATGATCATCATACAAACCGACACATACAACTCACCCCCACAACACACACTCAAGGCAAAGATACAAGGGGTATAAGAATAGCTAGATCATCCGATCCACTCCAAGCAACTACATGTAGGCAGAAAGAGCACCACTTGAGTCTCCGGAGACCTCAACCGTGAGCGAGTCACAACGAAGAGAGAAAGATGTGCACGACAAGCCGAACATTCCAAGGGGTGCCTTCAAGAAGGGCACGGCACAGGAGTATCGCCACCGCCCGATCCTGCGATCAAGATTTCCCTCGGAGCAATCGAAGCATGTAGAGGAGCCGCGATGACGCCTTCAAGAAGGAGGCGACACCCATAGGCGACGTCGCCGTCGGCTTGGCAGAGTCAAAGCGGGTTTTCACCCCAGGAAGTCCTCAAAGCCACCGAGGTAAGGCATAGCAAGCCAGGCCCACCGCGTCCACCCCTCCGGTTGTCACACCCTGACCACCACACCGCCCGCATGGTCATGGCAGCCAGCTCACACTGAGCCGTGAGCTCCGCTCATGAGCCCACGCCTCCCACCTCCATGGCCACCACCCCGGCACGCATGGCCCAATACCATCCCCAACCAAAGCTTGCAGCCATGACCGGCAAAGAGACGGGAGCGAAGGCACGTCGGCCCCCAGGTCCGAGGCCCACCCCTGGGCCGGCCGCACTCGGCCGCCACCGCCCGTCCTGCCAGGCCGTGCAAGGACGAGCTTCCCGGTGCGCCACCTGACGGGAGGCAAGGATGGTTCCGTGGCCCTCCCGGCCTCGGATCCATCCCACAACAGTGACCATCGCTGGGAAAGGTCCAGCCCTATGCCGCCACATGTGCAAGCTCAGCATGGGCTGGATTGGAGCCGCACTCGGACCGATGCCGTGGGTGGACATGACCGGCATCCACAAAGCCGGACGACGAGGTGAAACGGCGACCCGAGCCGCTGCCCGCCAAACTCCCCCGCGCGCCGAGCCACACAGGCCGCCAGCAACACCGCAGGCACCTCTGCCGCCGCAGAGCTGCCCACGCGAGCACCTGGCCAGATCGTCGCCGCCCCGCGCCCGGATGTCACGCCGCTGCGCCCCTGCTCGCACCACGCCTTCGCAGGCCATGCCGTCCCGCGCCACATGCGACCACAGGGAGAGGGGAAGACACTCCCCCACCGCCGGAGCCGACCGGGCTTCGCCTGGCTGAGCTCGTAGGCGGCGGTGGGGGAGGGGAGAAGGGAAGGAGGAGGGTGTCCCGGCGGCGGCGTTGCTAGGGTTTCTCCCATGACGCGCGTCACGTAGCGCGTATCAGGAGAACGAGAGAGGCCCGGTGATTTTTGGGTGTCCATAGACCAAATTTGATCAAGTGACACCAACACACGGGGACCGGCTGCATCCGTGCAATTCGAGTGAAGCAGCAAAACAAAACGGATGATTCAAGTGGGCATGGGCATGGCAATGGCAACGGTGTAGCCAGGTCCAGCCGTCCGTAGACAATTTTTTTGGGTGTCCATAGACCAAATTTGATCAAGTGACACCAACACAAGTGCTGGAGGAGAAACACTCTTTGTGCACTAAGAGCATATACCTAATCCAGACGGGCTCCTCATACCGGTCCTATATGTCCGGGCTGACTGGTATCCCTCATAACTAGTTCAAATTTAGGTCAGGTATGGGGAGGCCCGGATATGCCCAGTCGCGTTTGCCATGTCGGACCAGACGGGCCAAACCCACCGTAAGCTGCACCAAATACACTGCAATCCTCACGCATCCTTCCACTATTTCCAGCGTCTGAGCCATCACCATCATCCACCCTTCCTCCCCATCCGCCGCCCTAGATATCGTCGTTGTATACCCATCCCCCACCACCGTAACGGATGTTGCCTCGGCTTGTCCGTGGGGCTTCCTTCTGTGGAACCGAGCTGCAAGCCAGAGACCTTCGTCCGGAGGGACCAGCGAAGGAGGCAGCGCGAGAGGGAAATGGTGTCACAGAGAGTTCCAACCAAGGATATTATACTGGACCTCAAGGAGCATGTGTCCCCTCTGCCGCCGCCCCAACCTCGTCCATCCTTCCATCAACAAGGAAGGCGGCGTCTGGCCCACGCGCGACTGACGGCGTTCGACAGCCGGATGGGCCATTTTGGACCGTTTTCCGCCAACGCAAGCGGCAGAGGACAACATGTGTGACTCATTGTAGCTGCAATAGGAGAGGACCAGCACGACAGCGATGGCGCCTGGTCTGCCCACATCCTGTTTGATGGAATGGCGCAGCAGAAGACAATACATATTTTGCTCCTTTCCCATCAATACCTTGCATATGCCATTGAATCAATTATCAGTTAGTTGCATATACCGTTAGTTTATTTGCAGTCATGATAATGTTAGGACAATATCATGTCGGACATAATCAATAAGAATCAATAACCTACCAAATGGACTATTTCTTGGGGGAATTCAAATTGTCCTACGTTTGAAGTTGGCGGATCATCAAACTCCAAAAGGAAAAGAAAGGCAAGGATGCCTAAAGAAAAAGGTATGACATTCAAAATATTTAAGGGTATCTTCTTGGTTAAAGTTTGGTTGACCATAAGCATGGACCCTATATGTGGCATGGGGCAAAGGGGAAGTAAGTATTGGAGAAAATTTGAAAGCATTATCACGTATATGTCGAGCCACATCCTATCATTAACACCCACAATATGGCCTCCTCCAACATCAATGGTCTATCATCCAAGAGAAGTGAACGAGTATGTGGGCTACTATCGCAAGTGATTGGCCGCCCTCAAAGTGGTATAGGAGTGACAACTCACATAAGTTGAATTGTTTCATTTTGTCACCGAGAGAGGGTTGTAAGTGCATCTAGTGCCCCTTAGTGATTTTGGTGTATTGAAGACTTATAGGTTAAGGGACTAATGTGTTTATGAGTGTACACAGGTCTATAAGTCTATGAGGAGTTTGATATTTACAGAGAAATTCGACCCCTAAAAATGAAGTTCTTCGACTGAAGACTTTGTATTTCTGAAGACTTTGAAAGTGAAGAAATTGGTGTGACCTTGAAGACTTGGAATTCATTCGAGGAACATGAAGCGTGAAGACTTTTATTTTCGTAGTTTCATTTTCTCTTTCTTGAGTCATAGGAAACACCGTACTGTTAAAGGGGGTTGAGGAAATACAAAGGAAATTTTTTCCAAGTGATGCTCAACTCAACATCCTACACCTACCAATCCCTTCGAGTGAAGCCTTTGGAAATCTCATACAGTTCAGTCATATTCTTCAGCGACAGAGACGAAGTTCTTCTGGTCTCTGAGGAATTTGTTCTGACTGGGAGTTAGGAATTCGCCAGTGCGGATTGCCTACACAGTGAGGAACATGATAGCCCCGAGGAATTTGTTACTCAAATTTCCGACCGTTCTTGTGCTACGCGCCAGCTGTCCGAAAATATCTACCCACCTAACGGTCATATTATTGAAGGGCATTTATGTCTTATCATGTCGGGCTGCTCCCTAGGCTATAAATAGCCGCCCCCTACAACCACTAGTTGGTTGGCTGCTCCAAGAGAAACTGACACTTGTCATTTGAGAGCATCCCATCCTCCAAGGACTTTGAGCGAAAATCATCGAGTGAGAAAAACCCAAACCCAAACACCTACAAACCCAAAGTGATTGAGCATCACTGAAGAGATTGATCCTGCGTGGATCCGACGCTTGTTACCTTTGAAGATTGTGCTTCTTCCAGACGGTTAGGCGGCGTGGTCTAGAGCATCCAAGAGGAAATTGTGGATTGCCGAGTGACCGAGTTTGTGAAGGTTCGGAAGTCACCTGAAGACTTACCACGAGTGATTGGACGAGGTCTGTGTGACCTTAGTTCAAGGAGAATACGGTGCGGACTGTGTGTCCGGGATTGTGTGTCCTCAGGTTTAAATACCTAGCCGCTCCAACCAGATGTACAACTGAGACATCAGTTGGAATTGGTCTACCAAATCATTGTATTCACCAAGCCAATTGGTTCTATTTCCTCAACTCTTTCATTTCCTCATAACTGTGTTGTGAACTTGTTCATATCTGTGTTTGAAGACTTTGACTGAAGACTTTCTCTATTTCCTCAGTTCAATATCTTCAATCTGTTTGTCTTCATCCTGTGTTATCATGTGATTACGCTTTCTGTACTCTGTGCTTGTCTTCATTTCATCATGATGACCATGCTTGTGTTCTGTTATGTTTACTTTTGAGTACTTATTTCGCTGCTAGTAGTTCTTCGCTAGGGAATTTCCTCACCTGCAAATTCCTCAGTGAAGAATTCATCAAAATCACCTATTCACCCCCCTCTAGTCGATATAACGCACTTTCAATTGGTATCAGAGCAAGGTACTCCCTTGTTCTGTGTGATTTTGGTTTAACAGCCTGGAGTTTTAGTTATGTCAACCGCAGGTATGATCAAGGTCTCTGCTGGGTGTCCTACCTTCGATGGGACGGACTACCCCTACTGGAAGAATAAGATGCGAATGCATCTTGAGGCAATTGATAACGATCTCTGGTATGTTGTGGAAAATGGTGTTCCCTTAGTCACACCCTCTCCGAATGCTGCTGATGTGAAGAGATTCAAGAAACTCGATTCTCAAGTGAAGAATATCATATGTGGCCATCTGAGCAAAGAACAGTGTGGAAGAGTGAGTGCTTTGGAAACTGCTAAGCTTATCTGGGATAGGCTGTCCAAAGTCAATGAAGGAGTCTCAACACAGCGTGACTCTCGAGTTGATGTTCTTTGCAATCTCTTCAACCGCTTCAAAAGACTCGACAATGAAAACGTTCAACAAACCCTCGATCGCCTCACTGACATCTCAAAAGAGCTTCAAGCACTTGGTGCCACTGACATCACTGACCATGAGGTGGTGAAGAAATTGCTGAGATCGCTTGATTCCTCATTTGATACTCTGGCATTGATGATACAAGAGCGTGCTGATTACAAGTCACTTGATCCCGCTGATATCCTCGAGAGGCTAAATACTCATGAGTTCCAGCTTGCTGAAAAGAGATATCTCTATGGTTCGAGCTATGGCAGATCACGTGCACTAAAGGCCAAGGCAGTTTCTGAGTCTGAAGATGAAGATTCTGGTAGTGGCCTTGGTGATCCTGAAGAACTGAGCCATGAGCTAGCACTGCTCGTGAAGAAATTCCAGAGGTTCTCAAGACGTGGTCGCTTTGGAAAACCCTCAAGGAGCAATGATTCCTCATCCAGTGACTACAAGAAGAGGCTTTTCCACAAATGCTAGAAACCTGGACACTACATTCAAGATTGTCCTCAGTGGGAAAAGGAATCAAAGAAGAAGAAATACAAGGATTACAGTTCTGATGATGCGAAGAAAAAGAAGAAATCCTCAAAATCTTCATCATCAAAATCCTCGAAGTCTTCGTCTCACAAGAAGAGCAGCTCCAAGAAGGCTCGGGCATTCATTGGCAAGGAAATGGACTCTGAGGCTGAATATGAGGAACATGAGGAAGAGGAGGCATGTGAGGAGTCCGAGTCTGGTATGGCGAGTTTAGCTCTCGCTACTGCATTCGTTAGCAAGTCTATCTTCAACTCTGAAGAAAATGGCTTCACCAACAAGGCTGATGAAGGCAATGATGACTACGCTCCCACTTATTGCTTCATGGCAAAGGGTGCCAAGGTTCTCAAATATACCTCCTCTGAATCAAGTGAGAATGAATCTGATGAAAACCTCAAGCACAACTACTCTAAACTTGCTAAGATTGCTGTGAAACAACAAAGGGCTTTTGAAAAGGTTCAAAACATGCTAGACAAAAGTGATGATATGTTGGGTGAAGAAATGGATCGCACTAAAACCTTGACTGAAAATCTTCAAAGACTTCAGACTAGGTTTGACAACTTTCAAGGTCATCATAACACTCTCTTATCTGATCATGAGAAGCTTTCTTATGAATTTCTTCCGAGAAAGCAAGATCTTGAAAAGCTAAGAGTGAGTTATGAAGATCTTCAGAAGGAGCGCGATTCATTACTTGCTCAACAAATCAGCGCTTCTCAGGAAGAATTTGTTCCTCCATGTTTAAAGTGCATTGAGCGTGAATCTGCTAATTCTTCACCTAAATGTTCAAATGCTTCTAATGCTACAAATTCTTCAACTATCTATGCTATCACTCTTTCCTCATCTGAGGACATTGATAGTATCACAGATGATGCAGGGCTGAAGGAATTGTACATCACAGGCATGTACAAAAGCCTCAAAGGGCATCAGACTCTTTGTGATGTGCTTAAAAAGCAGATCCTCAACAGGGACCCTAGGAAAGAGGGTATTGCCTTTGAGAGGAAACTTAATGCTGATGGTACATATTGGAAGCCTGAGCAGTACCCCAAAACATCATGGGTTGCTGCAAAGGGATCTCCAGTTGATCCATCCAATTTATCTGGCTTTACATGTGAATCTCCTCATTCTTCTGATGAGTCATTTGACTCAAACTATAAACTGTTCAAAAATCAGAATGGTGAAGTATTTGCTAGATATGTTGGCACTAACTGCAGGAATGGCTCCCCTATGAAGAAAATCTGGGTTCCCAAAAGATGCTTTGAAAGTCTTCAGGTGAATGTCCTTATGACACCACCTGTGAAGAATAGGAACCCCAGATCAAATTCTTCATATGGAACCAAGTCCTCATACGGACCAAATTCCTCACATGGATCAAATCCCTCAAAAGGATCAAAGTCCTCATATGAATATCATCGTGCTAAAAACTTTGTTTCGCAGGGAAGAGCTAAGGGCTATCAATATGAGTATTATTCTTCTAACCATTATGTTCATAAGTCCTCAAAGAATTTCTCTGCTTATTCATATGCTAATCCTAACTCCTTTTATGTGAAACGAAATGGACTGGCTTCTATGCCACCTTTCTCGTATGGAGCTCGCAGAGTGATGAACTCT
Source organism: Aegilops longissima (assembly GCA_021605205.1). NCBI lineage: Eukaryota > Viridiplantae > Streptophyta > Magnoliopsida > Poales > Poaceae > Aegilops > Aegilops longissima. The sequence goes on from CM038681.1 coordinate 511,420,698, forward strand.
TTGCCACCCCTTCAGATGTGGGTGGTGAAGAAAAGGAACTAATTTCTTCTGCAGGGTAAGGTCTCCAGAAGTGCGTAAACGTCTGAAGAATTTACTGGAGACCTGAGAGTGCCTGAAAGGACGCAGGCTAATCATGAAGAAATGAACTTTCATTTCTCACGTCCTCATATTGCTTTATCTGTTCTATTGCTTGTTGAAATTGATCTGATGAATTGATGTCATATTCTTCACTGATGAAGTATATGAGTTCGTAAGCTGCACTAATTCATCTGCAGGATGATCAACCCAAAGCCACTGAGTGGGTCCTCGATAGTGGATGTACAAATCACATGACTGGTGACAAGAATCTATTGATGGATGCTCCCTTATCAGCATCGCATCTGAAGCATATCATCTTCGCTGACAAAGGCAAAAGTCAGGTATTGGGTCTAGGTAAGGCTGTGATCTCAAAGGATCGACACATGGACAAAGTCATGCTTGTCGAGTCCTTAGGATACAACCTCATGTCTGTCTCAATGCTTTGTGATCTTGATATGGTTTTTGTCTTTGGCAAGTATCATTGTGTTGTGATCATGGAAGCTGACAATTCCAAAGTCTTTGAAGGCTTTAGGAGAGGAGACTTGTATATTGTTGATTTCTCTACATGACCACAACCAGCCGTGTGCCTACTTGCAAAAGCTTCAGAAGGCTGGCTATGGCATCGACAACTTGGTCATGTAGGCATGAGGAATTTGCACACGCTTGCGAAGAGGAAGCACGTCATTGGCATTGAGAATGTCAAATTCCTCAAGGATCACTTATGCGGAGCCTGTGAAGCTGGGAAGATGACAAAGGCTAAGCATCCAGCGAATACTATCATGACTACTACTCGACCATTTGAATTGCTTCACATGGATCTCTTCGGTCCTAACCATTATTCTGCAGTTTCAAATGATGCATCTCAATATGGCTTTGTTATTGTTGATGATTACTCTCGTTACACATGGGTACACATTGTTACTTACAAACATGAAGTGCAGGAAGTCTTCAAACGTTTTTCCTCGAGGGCTTCAACAAACTTTGGTGTGAAGATCAAGCACATCAGAAGTGACAATGGAACTGAGTTCAAGAATTCTGGTCTTGATGACTATCTTGATGAACTTGGTATTACTCATGAGTTATCTGCTCCTTATACTCCTCAGCAGAATGGCATCGTGGAGCGCAAGAATAGGACTCTTGCTGAGATGGCTTGCACTATGCTTGATGAATACAAAACGCCTCGTCGTTTCTGGATTGATGCAATTGATATTGCGTGCCACATCATCAATAGAGTATATCTTCACAAATTCTTCAAGAAGACTGCCTATGAACTCCTCACTGACAAGAAACCCAATGTGAGTTATTTCAAAGTCTTCGGTGCTAAATGCTGGATTAGAGATCCTCATCACAACTCTAAATTTGCACAGAAAGCACATGAAGGTTTTATGCTTGGTTACGGAAAGGACTCGCACACCTACAGAGTCTTCAACAACGTTCTTCACAAGGTTGTTGAAACTGTAGATGTGCGGTTCGATGAAACTAATGGCTCGCAAAGAGAGCACCTACCTTCTGTTATAGATGAACCAGCACCTGAGGAAACTATCAAGTTCAAGGCTACCGAGGATGTCATTCCTACCGAAGAAACTGCTGAAGAATTCATTCCAGAACGTGAAGATCGTCGAGCGAATGCACCTGAATAAAATGCTGAAGAACACGGTGCTGAAGAAAATGCTGATCAAATTCCTCGACGACAACCAGCTCATCCTCGCGTTGCAAAAGAAGTGCAAGTTGAAAAGATCATCGATGACACTGAAGCACCAGGTCCTCTCGCACGCTCAAGAGCTTCACATCTATCTACCTTTTGTGGGCACTATGCTTTTGTCTCTATTACAGAGCCCACTAAAGTAGATGAAGCATTTATGGAGCCTGAGTGGATTCAGGCCATGCAAGAAGAATTACATCAGTTCGAGCTCAACAACGTCTAGGAACTGGTCGAACGTCCAGATCCTCGCAAGCACAATATCATTGGAACAAAGTGAATCTACCACAACAAGCAAGATGAAAATGGCCTTGTGGTGAGGAATAAGGCACGGCTAGTAGCTCAAGGCTACACACAGGTTGAAGGAATTGATTTTGATGAAACTTTTGCACCTGATGCTAGACTTGAGGCTATTCGCATATTACTTGCTTATGCTAACCATCATGATATCACTTTATATCAAATGGATGTGAAAAGTGCATTCCGTAATGGTAAGCTTGAGGAAGAAGTATATGTTTCTCAACCCCCAGGTTTTGAAGATCCAAAGCATCTTGACAAAGTCTTCAGACTCAATAAGGCCCTCTATGGCCTCAAGCAGGCCCCACGGGCATGGTATGATACTTTGAAGGAATTCCTCATGAATAAAGGCTTCAAACCTGGTTCACTCGACCCTACTCTTTTCACTAAATCTTATGATGGTGAACTGTTTGTGTGCCAAATATATGTTGATGATATTATCTTTGGCTGCACTGACCAACGTTATAGTGATGAATTTGCCAATATGATGAGTGAAGAATATCAAATGTCTATGATGGGAGAATTGAAATTCTTCTTAGGTCTTTAGATTCGTCAATAGCGCAATGGCATATTCATATCTCAGGAGAAATACCTCAAGGATGTATTGAGGAAATTCGGCATGCAGGATTGCAAAGGGGTCAAAATTCCAATGCCCACAAATGGCCATCTATGCACTGATGAAAATGGTATTGACTTCGATCAAAAGGTATACCGCTCCATGATTGGTTCTTTATTGTACTTATGTGCATCTAGGCCAAATATAATGCTTAGTGTTTGCATGTGTGCCCGATTTCAAGCTACACCGAAGGAATCACACCATAAGGCTGTGAAGCATATTCTTCGATATCTAGCTCATACACCAACACTTCGATTATGGTACCCCATGGGCTTGAAATTTGATCCCATTGGATATTCAGACTCTGACTATGTTGGTGATCGTGTGGACCGCAAGTCAACATCTGGTACATGTCATTTCCTCGGAAGATCTTTGGTCTGTTGGTCATCGAAGAAACAGAACTGTGTATCACTGTCTACTGCTGAAGCTGAGTACATTACTGCTGGTTCTTGCTATGCTCAATTGTTGTGGATAAAGCAAACTCTCAAGGACTACGGCGTCAACGTGAAGAATGTGCCTCTCTTCTGTGATAATGAGAGTGCCATCAAGATTGCTCACAACCCAGTTCAGCACTCGAAGACAAAGCACATTCAGATTCGTCATCATTTTCTTCTTGATCATGTGTTGAAGGGCGACATTTCTATTGAGCATGTGAAGACCGAAGAATAGCTAGCCGAGATCTTCACAAAGCCCTTGGATGAGAAAAGATTTAGCAAGTTGCAGTGTGAGCTAAATATCTTAGAATCTTCGAATGTTCTTTGAAAAGGACACTCATCCTAGCACTTATGCAAAATTGATGACTTAGATGTGCAACACATGAAGAAACGTTTTTCTTCAATCAATAAAGAATAACACTCTAAGTGTGAAGAAATTAACGAAGAATTTGATTCTCGGAACCCTACGACAATTGTACGCGGTGTATGAAATCATCATTCTTATACGGTGGGTCACGCCACCACCAAAGTTGAAAATCTTCAATTTGAGTTTTTTTTTCAGTTTTGAATTTCCTCAGTTGTTCATTTTCTTCAACTTTGCATTGTCTTCACCTTTTCCGTCGTTTTTTTCATTATATATATATATATATATATATATATATATATATATATATATATATATATATATATATATATATAAGGGTTGGACTATTTTGTTACCCGTAATGTAATAATATTCTATTACCATCGCCCCCTATAGGGCCCGATCTGCATTTCCGTACACTGAAAAAAGAGGCCAACGCACCACAACCCCACCTCCCGCTGATGGGCCTCGCCCCCACCTCCCGGCGACGCGCCGCGCCACCACCACCTCCCGCAGACGCGCCGTCTCCTCCCCGCCGATGTGCAGCCTCGCCTCCCGTGACGCCGCCCCTTCCCCTTCCTCGCCGACGCCCGCCACCAAGATCCCGCCGATCGCAGCAGGATGCCTCCGGCGCAGCGCCATGCGACCACCTCTCACAGACGCGCCGTCTCCTCCCGCGCCGACGCACCCCGCCACCACCTCCCGGCGGCGCGCCGCCCCCTCCTAGTCCCGCCAACGCGCTGCACCACCACCTCTTCGCGCCCTGGCCGCCCCCTCCCAGTCCCGCCGATGCGCCGCACCACTACCGCCGCCCAACCCCTCCGCCCACAAGCTATGGCACTAGGCTGCCCTCCTCGCCGTGGTGTCCCTGCTGACCATCAACAGCGAAAGCGGGTTGGCGACCGGGACCTCATCGTGCTCGTCTCCGACATGTGTCGAGGTAAACAAAGTCAGAGGGATTGGTATTGTGAGCTTGTTGGCTAACCGGTCCTGTGTGTTATCTTAATGTTGGACTGAGGAATTTGATATTAAAATTAGTCATCTACAAGTTGAACATGGAGCTTGCAGCTTATGTTTGTGTAGTTTGAACTTAAGCTGGTCTCCCTCTCATACTTCAGTTTTTCAGTATTGATCTAGTCAGTATGGTGAAGATGAAGCTCCTTTTTGAACTTCTCCGGTTAATATACATGCACTTGGTCATCTTTTTTACATGTACTAACATCAGGTCATTCGAATTTGTTTGTGTGCCTGTAACACAAATCAGTTCAAATCTCAAGAGAAGTAAGCTCAAAATAAAAAATACAGAAGTTCGAAGCCAAGATGTTTGCATATGTTTTGTTGAATTGAGTTCCTTCCTAAAAAACACTAAATATGTTTGCACATCTTTTCAGTACAAACTTTTAAAAATGTTTCTTTCTGAACTTCTCAAAATTAATATACATGAACTTGATTATCTTTTTAACATGTACTAATATCAGCTTTGTTGGATTTTTGTGAGTGTGCTTGTAACACAATCAGTTCAGATCTCGAGAGACCATAAGTTCAAGTTCACTTGTATTTATAAAAAATTTGGTTGCAGTACTAGTATTTACAAATTTCTTATAATCTCCATAGGTCGGAGGCCGTACATATTTCTTATTCCTGTTGCTATAAGTTCAAGTGATCAAATGCTATAAGCTCGCATGGTATTCTCCAATTAGTTCAAGTGATCATTGTTTTATTTTATTTTTTATATGTCTAAGAGTAAACTTTGTGACCTGAACTTTCTACTTACTGCTTAGAGAAGGTCCCTTTTGTGGCATGAACTTTCTTCTTATTGCTTAGAGAAGGTCCCTTGGAAAAGGTGACTACCTTTCCAAGTTGGATTATCCTGAAACAATTTATATTTTGATATGGAATAGGAAAATAGGTTTGCTTTGGAGTGTGTTTTACAATTAGAATGTTTCAGACTTCATATTCTTTGCGTATGCCAAAAAAACAGAGGAGAAAAGCTGGCTACCTGCGTATAGTTTTTATAATTTCCATGGGAAACTAATATTCATGCACCTCTTTGGTGGATGTTTTGATATATTTCCTTCATGAATTGTAGTTGTTGAATGGTGTTACACAATTACTATTCTAGCATTCATTGTTTATATTGTATTTTTAGCATTCTTGCAACCCTATTAACAATACCTTTTTGTGCAGTGTTTGTTGGTTTTTCTTTGATTTATGCACATCTTGGGCTTGCTGGGTGCAGAATAAAGAAGGCCAGTGAGAGGTACTAGTAGAAGGCCAGTGAGAGCTACCAGCATCAGTTCATCAGTTCTTTAATGGTGCGCTGCTGGTGGCATGAACGCAATCAAATGGTAAATTACTGACCCTTATAACCTCAGGTACTACTACAAAAGCAGAAAGGATCTCTGAAAGTTAGTTAATAGCACCATGCCGTGCCTCTTGTGTTGCACGACTGCTAGTTCTTCAACTAAAAAAATACATTTCTCTTGGCATGCTTTCTGCATGTCGTATTACATGATATCAGTCCCCAAAAAATATAAATTTCTTCTATTGTTAGTTCATTTTTCTCTAGTATGTATGTTCTGAAGATGATGAGAGAATGGTCTTATGGAGATGACACATGTTTGTTTGCTTTTTATCATGATATATAAAAAGATACTGGTAGCTCTAGTACCTATACTACAATAGTTCATTGACAAAAAATATATCAGTTCAATACATACTTGGAAAAAAGTTCAATACCAAGTGTTCTTTGCCTAGATAGTGCCTATAAGAAATTAAATTGCGCATTTCCATAAAAGTATGTACTGATAAATCAGAACTCGTGCATTTCCATAAAATTTTGTAAGTTTCGTGTGTGTGCTGCTACAAATCTGAAATATTTTTCCAATCATATTAGTACTGATGCAATCACCTAAAAAAGTTCAAAAAAAAATTCTGTAAGTTTAGTGTGTGTGCTGTTACAAATCCAAACTTCGTGTCCAGTCATTCTAGTACTGATGAAGATCGAGTTAACTAAAATAATGTAGTCAATTCCTGAGACCCTTACTAGTCCCTCCATATATTTGGACCTTTGCCTCGTCAGTACAACAGCACGCTCCATAGACGGCCATGAGAAAAGAGTTGCGTGCAGGCCACCCTTTGCTCCATCCTCGATCCAGATCCGTCATCTCCCTCTCATCCTCTCTCTGTTCTGCGTGTGTGTGTGAAGGGAGTGGGAGGAGATAGAGCAGGGGAGTGGGAGGCCCTTCCATGGCGAATACATAGGCATCTTCCTTGGAGATTGTGAGCTCTCTCGATTATTGCTTGAGGATTTATGTTGTTGGTCTGTCCACTGTAGTTCCTGTATAGCGTCCTCCTCTTTATATAGTGTTCCTATTTCGATGTTGATGCATGTGTTTAGTAACCCACTGATATGATTTCTGGAAACAAGCTTCAGTACAAAGAAGCTTCAGTACGAGAATAAATGGATCGTCAGTTCATCCATGTGCAACCTCCTGCATGGTCGTCCATTTTTATTTGGAGCCTACTCCCTGCAATGCACAGCAGAGGTTGGTGCTCACCTTCTTCGAGACCACTTCCCAATGTCTGCTCCCACATTTGGAGGCTCCTACGGCAAGACCTACTGCCTCGCCACCACCACCGGTGAGCAAGCACACATAAAAAAATCTTCCATTTTTGTTTCTTTTAACCTCAGAACCTTGCTTACAAACAAACACAATAATAACACCGTCAGTCTGAACATTCCTGCACCACCACCAGCACGCCCACCACGGTTGCTAGCAGCCGTCCAAGTTGAGCGCTGATGGTAGTCCTTTGCGTGCTTCAACGACACTTTCTTACACGCTGCCGCCTAGCCCGCGTCCGCAGCCATCCACCTCACCGCCGCTAGGCGCCTCCCGGACATCATCGCCAAGAGCCTCTCTCCACCACCAGGCCTGGTAGTTGAACTTACATGGGATGACCTGTGACCAACTGCCTCGCCTCAACAAGCTTCTCGGCGGTGACTTGGTAGTCGTTGGGATTCCCTGCAGTTGCCAAAGCCTGGCGCCGCTCGTGATCTCCGCCTCCATCAGCTCCACTTCACCATAGGAATCAGTCCAGAGGAGGAAGTGTAGTCGGTCCACCCGATCTCCAACATCTTATTCCACCTACAAAAAAAATTCATTTTGAGTTCTATTCTTCATCATAGGTTCACCGCTATTACCTTAGTTCAAAAGTGCCAAAGAGTTTAGTTCAGAGTATACTAAATGTCCATATTGTAGATAATATTTGCATTGTCTTAAATTTCAAGAAACAAGCTTCGGTACAAGAAAAATGGGGCAGTCACTTCGTCCATATCCAAACCCCCGTTGACGTGCGGCGGCAGGAAACATTTCCAGGTTGTTTTCTTTCTATCTTTGCTTAGCACAAAATTGTGCAAATGCCTAGCAGAAATAGAACTTGTTCGTATACATGGGTAGGTTCATGAAAAAATGTAGTAGTAGTTCAGTGAAAGGATTCACATCAGTTCAAACATTTTTGATGTTCACTAAAAGTTCAAATAGACTAGAGGCTTTCACCTCATTCCAAAAGCCTAAACCAACATTACAATGATAGGATAAAAATTAGTTCAAAAAAATGCTGGAGGTTTGTCGGAATGACAAAAAAACATCAGTTCAATTTTTCGGTACCATCGCTTTTATGGCTAAATGTTTTAGTCACTTGTTTTCTTGATGCCATCAGGTATTTGCTTAAATATTGCGGTCTTGTGCCGCTGGTACTAGTGTGGATGGGTAGCAAGTTCAACTACCAATCAACACACAGTTCAGGCATGTTGTTTGCCTCCCACATGTTCCTAGAAGTTGTTCGACGATTGGTAATCTAGCAGTAGCAAACTCTTGTTTTCACTGTTTATGTTCACCTCAATTTCTAAATTAAGTTCTGTTCATAGGAGTGCTTGTAATAAATTAGTTTGTTTTTACTTATGTTCCTTGAATTTGTAGTACCCTGATAGATTTGGTAGTGACATGAGCTTCCTCTCCACCACTCCAGGATATGCAGCACTATCCTAGTCCAGCCCCATGGCGTACGTTAACTTAGTTGCTATAGCAAAAACAGTACAAAACTCTTTTTATTTTTATTTCTGAACTTATGATGTTACTGTACATTAACTTGGTTATTCTTTTTACATGAACTACTAAATGGTGGAGTTGCATTTTGTTTCTTCAGTACATACATGATTGAATGTAATCAATGGAACATATGTCGAATCTCCAAGATATATTTCATATTTATTTTCTTGCAAGTAGCAAATCTTTCCGTGGATCAGTACAACTTCTGTACGACCTTTTGTTCACAAAACTTGTAGTATTGTTTCTACATGTTTATTGCTTCTTGCTACCACTATTTTTGTAAATGATTTTGTGTATGCACTCCAGGAGTGTTTTTGTTTCTGTGGGTCAGCTGCTCAACAATCTTGTACTGCCCAGTACATGTATTACTACTGGGAAGGTTCAAAAATCAGAATTCAACAAGTTCAACATGGTGTATGACACGAAGGAGATCATCGAGAGGGCGCGCCGTGGCGTCATGGGCTACATCAAGCACGCACTCACCCTCTTCACCGGTTTCGTCGTTGTCCTCGTCATGTCCTCATCATCGGGGTAAGCACCCTAGCCACCTTGGCTGACTACTCATCCTCCACCCACGGTTGCTAAAATTCGATTCATATTTATATGATGTGATCCATTGAGATGGCTGACGGTGTTGTGTTCCATTGCAGCTCAAGAACACAGGCGACAAGTCCGAGGACAAGAAGAAGAGGAAGACGAGGTCCTGAGAGTGTCATCTGTGCATCATAGATAACATAACCTCCGCCGCTAGTGGCACCACCACTGCTAAGTACAGTATGTAGTACATAGGAATTAAGCTGGTGTAGTAACTTGCTGCCATGCCACCCTTGTTAATTCACACTGTGGGAACCTCTTTGTGAGTTTGCTTCTTGATGAAGATTTTGCAGCGTCGTGTGTGTTCCGGATCTCTTTTGTTCATGTTAGATAATCAAAACATGAGACGATTTGGTTTGGTTTGTGAAGAACATGGCTACACTTCTTTGTGTTTGATCTAGTCTCATCGGTTGTAACCTTGTGAGTGTCTCATTTCTTTTGCACTATATGCCAGCTTCCTCTACGTAAGTCCAACACATGTTTGGTGTAGCGTTTCTGTCTTGGTAGGCGGTGTTGGGCAGGGCCTGTCCGATTGTGATTGAGCAAGAGTAACTGAACTAAAATTTTCTACTGTTTCTACACTTTTTAATGTTTGAACTACTGTTTCCATCAAAATATTTGATCTAGTCTCATCGGTTGTATGTTCAAACATGAAGTCTCGTATAAGTTAGGGGAAAAGCTCAAACAAAAGAAAAACCCATGAAAATTTAAATGGTAAAAGATGAAGTCGCAAAACGCGAGAAGTCCAAAACATCGTAGCAAAAAAATGAGTTAAAAAAACACAAAACATTCTCTTTTCAAAAAAATATCATTCAGTTCAATGATAATGATATAATACATGCAAGTTCGAGGACCATGCAAACCGTAAACCATTGAAAAGTTGCAAGGAAAAGCCATACCAAAAAAAAGTGAAGTCTAGTATGCGAAAACACCCTCAGTACAAACCCATACGGGCATCAGTTCAAGTACTTTTTTCGGAACCATTCAAAATTACTCTATGAAAAAAATACCTCCTCTGTACAAACACACACAGAGATCAGTACGAGTGCCGCCGCGAGCGCCGTCGTTGTTGCCCGCGCCCCAAATGTTGTAGCTTAGACGACTTCAGAATGTTTATCGTGTGTGCTCTACCGTCGTGTGCTAGTCCAAGAATTCCTATCGTCACATAAGTCTGTGTATTACTACAATGGGAGTTCAAAAGAAAACCCTATAACACGCGTCATGCCCCGTCCCCATGCTCGGGACGCGAGAAAAGCTCAAAAAAAAGAAAACCCTATATGAAAATTCAAATGGTAAATGTTCAGGTCGTAAAATGAGAGAAGTCCAAAACATCATTGCAAACAAATATTTTATTTTTGAAAAAAATGTCATTCAGTTCAACTATATAAATCATGCATGTTCGGGGACGATGATACCATAGATCGCTGGAAAGTTACGAGGAAAATCTTACTGAAAAAACAGAGTAAAGTCCAGTCTATGAAAACCGCTCAGTACAAACCCAAAAATTGGAGATTAGTCTGAGTCCTCTGTTTTCAGAAGAATTCAAAATTAATCTATGAAAAATAGGAGTACTATAGAAGAAGAGAGAGGGAAAATCAGCTGCAACAAACAAGCACCCCGTCATGGATTACAAATATCCAACACAGTGCCATTTCGTGATAACATCATAAGCCTGCTAGAAGAAACCTTCAAAGACAAAATGAATTGGCATCTAGAAAACTGATGTGCAAGATGAAAGGAACATGATTTATACAGTGCTAAATAGTACACCCCTCTTCACTCATCCATGTATTTACAAGCGTGTGGTCGAAAATAAGCACGAGATGGCACAATAGTTCCTAATTTTTCCTACCCTAATCAAAAGAATTTAAGCCTAACTATAGCTAAGCTGATACTCCATTATTGATCCCAATCAAGAGATACTGAAGATCGAGCAGCACTAACTCACATGATCTCATCAAGAGTCAAAAGGAGAAATGAAAATAAGATTAACTCATGATCAAGCGGTTGTTAAAGACGTCTGTGGTACCCGTCCGTATGCATCTTTGGTTTTGCTCAGAGTCGAGACTCGAGCGAGGCAGGCCGGCGTCCTTGAGTATGGGCACAAGCTAGCCGGAGATGTGCGCGGCCATGAGCCGATCGAGCCTGCCGAGGATCCTCCCACCGACGAACACCGCCGGCAGCGCGACGACGGCCTCGCCTCCAGCGTTCCCGGCCACTACCGCGGCGAGCTCGGCCTCGTCGGCAACCTCGTGCACGGCGGGGTTCACCCCGAGCCCCTGCAGCAGCTGCTTCACCATGTGGCTGAGGCAGAACCCGCGCCTCCCCACCACCAGCACCAGGTTCTCTGCCACCGCCCTCCTCACCGCCTCCCCCGCCGCCCGCGCCGCGCCGCGTCGCAAGCCGCGAGCCCGCCCTCCTGGCGGCGCGCCCTCGCCTCGGCCTGCTCGGACCGCCACGGCACGCCGGCTGGCCGGCAGGTTGTAGGGGATCGCTGGCACATCTCGATCGGCCGAAGCGGTGTCTGACGTGATCGAGCTCTTCTCTTTTCCGCTCAGTTAAATGCGTAAGGCGCCAAGTCCCCTGCCGCCATGGACACGTGCTTCTCTGCTTCCCCCGCGTTCGCTCATGCTCCGGTCGCCGCCTGCGTGTGGACTTGTACCGCCATTCTACCGCGTGTGCGCAAGGGCCGCCAAGGCAAGAGGCGCCCTGCTCCTTCCGCTTCTCGCCCACGCCATGGCGTGCACGCTCATGTAGAGAAAAATAGCTCAGAGTTCAATGAGATGAAAATCATCAGTACAACCGCCTAAAACCATCAGTTCAAGTAGGTGTAACAGAATAATATTCTGTTACGCGTAACAGAATAGCCCAGATGTTTATATATACAGACGGTCTATTCTTCTAATATTAGCAGAATAACTATTCCGCACACCACTTCCGCCTTTGCACGCTGAGCGCAAGGGCATCGCATCTTCTTGACGGCAGCAACCGCAATATAGACTAGTGAACTTGGCGTCGGAAAAAACGCACGCAGATGTTTTTCTATTACTGTTTTCGCTCTAATTTTTTGATTGTTTATCAGAACGAGGCGTATAATATACCGTTGAAAAGCTATGGATTAGGTGCAACTTCGACATGTTGAACAGTTTTCGAGATTCCACACGGTTTAAGAGAAGTTTTGAAAATGGTGCGGCGGATAACGAGTGGCAACGAGCGTTTTTTCGCGTTTTTTCCTAAACCGCTTGTCGGAATGAAGCAAATGATACGCCGTTGGATAGATATCGTCAAAGGTGCATCTTTTTCATATATAAATCTTTCTCTAATTCGTTACGGTTTAAGAGTAGTTTCAAATTTACTAAATCGCGGAATTCTGTTTTTCAAGTTTTTTAAAATTTTCGGTACTGTTTTCGCTCCAGTTTTTGAACCGTTTATCGAAACGAGGCGTGTGATACGCCGTTGGAAAGCTACGAACGAGGCGCAACTTTCACATGTTGCAATGTTTTTGAGATTCCTTACAGTTTTTAGTTTATTTTGAAAATCGTGCGGCGGACTACGAGAGGCAGCGATCGTTTTTCGTGAAATTTTTACAAAACGCTGCTCGGTATGATTCAAACGATACGCCGTTGGAAAGGTATCGACGAGGCGCAACTTTTTCATGTAGAACACTCTCTCTAATTCTTTACGGTTTAAGAGTAGTTTTAAATTTACCGAAATGCGGACACTCTGTTTTTCGCGACACCCAAATCGACGTGGGTACTTCATCCGACTGAAAACCGCACTGCATCAAACGAAAAACCGCAGTGCATCAGACGGGTAAGAGAACTGCATGGTTTCTTTTATTCAAACGTAATTTTTTCAAGGACGAGAAAGTAGAGTGCACTTCACATCGGGTGTAAATGAACCACAACACTATCAAGAAGTGAACCGCATTACTTTTCTTTGCTTCCGTAATAAATTTTTTGCACTTACGGGATGAATAACATCAAACGATACGATCGCATTGCTTCGGTTGGAAAATCACACTGCATCAAATGACCAAGTGAACCGCATTACTTGTTGGAGTTATTTTTTTTTCTTTTTGTTCCATCGTGTGTTCTGCACTGCAAAGGTGAGAGTAGTTATCTGTATGCGTTGCTGAGGGGTGACACGTTCTACACTGCACGAAAAAGACTAGTGCACTACTGTGGGTGGCTTTGTGCCTTTTTGCTAAACAACGCAGATATGCTTGACAAAATCTCCTAGCAGGAACGAACTTCCGATAGACACACACGGGATGAACAAACAAGCAGTGGATTACACAGTGACACAATGAACACATTCGAAAGTATAAACAACACTGATTGCAAACAAAACAAAATCTAAAACACAAAAAACCTATGTGAGAGGTGGCTGGCAGGGAACCGCATGCCTCCAGCATGTGCACCACACGCCTTCACACATGTACTGTATACTGCAGCGACACTTTGACAGCACCCCGACTGAATGGCCACGCCTGCCGAACCGCATTGCGTGCCCGGCGCATTACAAGTCCAGGATGCCTGCACTGCAAGGGGTGGAGGGCATCTCGTCTGCAGGACATGGTCGATCTCACCACGAACTGCATTAGTTTCCATCCAACAATTTTTTTGTCCCTGAATTTTTGCACAACAGCCCTGAAATTGAATTGAAACTGAACTGAAATTCACTTCGACTAAATGGATGAAGCTAAAAAACGCAAAGAACCAACCAGTGGATGAACTCCATGTCCATGGCCGCCGAATCGCAGTGGACACACAAGAGAACCGCACAACCATCGGCCGTGAACCATTTTCAAAGCACAAACATATGAATTTTGCAACAAAAATTAACAGAAATCTCCTTGCTGGAGCCCGTGCTCGGGTTAACCACATGCGGAGGAGCAGTGAACTACACTTGGCGCTCCACCGAGCTGCACAGAGAAAAAAGGTGATTGGTTCAGCGGGATGTGGCACATCGGCGGGGTGATGAAACCGCCGACGTGAGATGGCAATCCTGTCGGAAACTACCTGCTGCAACCCGCCGGAACGCGGCCAGCGAATCACATGATGTGGACCGGCGAACTGCATGCGGCGTCAAGGGGAGGTGCTGCTGTGGGAGTTGGGGATTCCCGGCGCAGGAGCAACACCACCGCTACAATCCCTTGATCCGGGCGAGGCCATAACGGGGACCGAGCCCGATGACCTACCAGAGAGGAGCGGGAGGGAGGAGCTCCACGTCAGGTCCAGATTGAGGTAGTAGGGGTACCGCCCATCAACGCGAGAGTTGGCGTGCTGCGTGCGCCCACGTAGAGGACTGCACGGGCGCCATTGGATCCACTATGTCGGCAACGCGAGGGCAGAGCGGTAGCTGTGGGTGCTTCCTCTCCCGCCGCTCGTGTTCCTTCCTCTCTGAGGCTGCACTCCATGGTGAGCAGGCAGAGTAGGGGGTCGCCGGGGAGCTGCTTGCCAGGGCGCGCTAGATTGGATCCATCGCCGGAGGATGGGAGAAGGTGTAGCCGGAGGAAGGTTTCGGAGAAGGGGGCGGATTGGCGGGATCCAGGGTGACCGGGTTGGAGGAAGGTTGGGGAGAGGAGGCAAGGGAGGTGTGGGCGGCGGGATCCAGGGCGCCATGGCTGGAGTGGGGCGGGGTCGGGGCCGTCGGCTAGGCGGCGCTGCGGGTCGGAGGCGCACGGCGGAGATGCGGGCAGCACGGCAGGGGGGAAGCCGGTGGCCGGGAGGAGTAGGAGGCGGGGCGGCGCCGGCCGGGAAGAGTAGGAGGCGGCGTGGGCGGAAGAGGAGGAGGTGGGGGCGCCAAGCGAGAGGAGGAGGACGAGGCGGCGCTGGGAGGAGAGGAGGTGGGCGGCGGCCGAGAGGAGTGGGAGGCGGGCGGCGCCGACTGGAGGAGGGGAGGCGGGCGGCGCCAACTGGAGGAGGGGGAGGGGGGGGCAGGATTTGTGTCATGCGGGATCGGAGGTGGAGGTGGAGTGAGTGGGTGGGTGGGCGGGCACTAGTGGGCGGTGCGTTTTCTGGTTGCTCCGGTTTGATGGAGTGTTAGCAGAATAAGACTCTTAAGGGTGTTATCATAATAGACCCACCATATATATATATATATAGACACACACACACACAGACACACACACACACATCTGGGCTATTCTGTTACGCGTAACATAATATTATTCTGTTACCCTACTTGAACTGATGAATTCAAGCGGTTGAACTGAGGAAATTCGTGCGGTTGAACTGATGCTTTCTGTTGTTGTTAAAAATCGTCTTCTAGTTCAAATTTTTTTGCAATTTTTTTTTGTCGAAATGGGGCATGTAATATATCGTTGGAAAGTTATTGACATCCACATTACAATATTTTAATTTGTTTTTGCAAAAAAATTATGATTTAAGAGCAGTTTTGAAAAAAACCTTTTTTCAAAACCGAAAACGTGAATAGTATTTTCGACTTAATTTTCAAACGGTTTGTCGGAATTAAGCAAATGAGATGGCGTTGGAAAGCTTGTGAAAATCCGCATATTTCATATATCTACTATTTTTTCAAATTCTATATGATTAAAAAGTAATTTGAAAAACAGTTAAATTCTGGGTGAAATATTTTTTCACTGTTTTTTGCAAACGGTTTGTCTGATTGACGCAAATCATAGGGCATTGGAAAGATATGGAAAATGCGCAACTTTTGCGTATAGAAAGTGTTTTCTAATTCCTTACAGTTTAAATACGAATTCAAATACGGTTAAAATTGGTTTTGAACACGGTTTTTTTAAGAAGTTTGTCGAAATGGGGCAAATAATATACCGTTGGATAGCTATCGAAAATGCGAAACTTAGTCATGTTGGACGTTTTCTCTACCATGCAACCGTTTAAGAGTAATTTGGAATACGGCAAGACGGATTCTGTTGTTTTCCCGTCTGAAAAACAGAGTACTCGTACTGATATATGTGTGTGTTTGTACTGAGCTATTTTTTGTAGAGTAATTTTGAATTATTCTGAAAAAAGAGTACTTGTACTGATGTTTGCATGGGTTTGTACTAAGCATGTTTTCACTAACTAGCTTTTGCTCTGTTTTTGGGTAATATTTTTTCTCGTAAATTTTCAACTGTTTACTATATGGTCGCCCCTGTACTTGCATGGTTTGTATCATCGAACTGAATGATATTTTATTCAAAAAAAATGTCTTGTTTTGTTTCTTTTTTTTTTGAACTCGACATTTTTTTGACAACGATGTTCTGAACTTCTCTCATTTTATGACTTGTACTGAGGTACTTACTAAGCAGGATTTTCATTGGGTTTCTTTTTTTGCTTGAATTTTTACAATTTGAATTTCTATCATTTCTTTTATTCCGAACGGTCCACCGTTTTTAACTCGTACTGAGGTACTTACTATGCCTGAACTGGCGTGGCTGTCGCGTGTCTCGGTGATGAAGAAGACGAAGCTCGGGGGCGAGGCTGGATTCGGCCGGCAAATTTGAATACGGGCAAATTTGATTTTAAACGCGGTTTTTTTAAAAAGTTTGTCGAAATGGGGCAAATAATATACCCTTGGATAGCTATCGAAAATGTGAAACTTACCCATGTTGAACGTTTTCTCTACTTCGCAACCATTTAAGAGTAATTTTGAATACGGTAAGATCCATCGTGCTATTTTTCTCTCCGAAAAAACAGAGTACTCGTACTGATCAATGTGTGCGTTCATACTAAGCTATTTTTCATAGATTAATTTTGAATTCTTCTGAAAACGGAGGACTCAAACTGATCTCCATTTTGGGTTTGTCTTGGCGGGTTTTCATAGATGGACTTTACTGCTTTTTTTCTGTATGATATTCCTCGTAACTTTTCAACGATCTACAATATCATCGTACCTAAACTTGCATGATTTATATAGTTGAATGACATTTTTTTCAAAAAGAAAATATTGTTTGCAACGATGTGTTGGACTTCTCTCATTCTACGACTTGAACTTTTACCATTTGAATTTCCATGAGGTTTATTTTTTTTGAGCTTTATCACGTCCCGAAAACTGAGTTTTTGAACTCAGCATTGTGTTTGTTTTTGATGATGTATTTTCACAGTCCGAACTTTACTCTACTTTTTTGTTAATGATTTGCTTACAACTTTTGTTTTATGTGAACTTGTGGTATCCCTAAGTTTGAACGGATGTAAATACTTTTTGTATATAAGCTCAATTATTTTTAAGACATATGAATGATCATCCCCTATTTCTCAACTGCAAACTTTTGTTTTCCCTGAACTTGTCGTATCCTCGAGTTTGAACGGATGTAAAACTTTGTCGTATCCTCGAGTTTGAACGGATGTAAATACTTTTTGCCAGACTTCTCCAGATTTCAGTATGGTACAACCTTGATGAGCCGATGTACAAGAACATATAAACAATGTATAATTCAGTGCATAGCGCACCATTAAATTGCTCCACAACCATTTAAAAATGCATAAAATCCTGCCAAAGATGCATAGTGCACCATTGAGGTATTAACCATTCATACTTCCTAGATCCATTACGGTGCATCTACAGACCAAAGGTACGTGTACAGCAAGAATGTGAAAACAAAATCTGAATCCCTCTCATGCTTTACTACTTGCTATTCTCACATTTATCTCATTTTTCACATTACTTCTACCTCTTCTACTAGTACCTCTTCCCGTGCTTCTCTCCTTTTTTCATCCCTGATGATGATTGGGCTTTTTGATTCTGCACCCAGCAAGCCCAAGATATCCGTAAATGAAAGAGAAACCAACAAACACTGCACAAAAAGATGGTGTTAATAGGGTTGCAAGAATGCTAAAAAATACAATATAATTATTTAGTGTAATTTCACTATTACATTTTTAGTGAAATGTGATTCAGGATCCATGCAAAGTAAAGTAGCATCTGTTTTTGAAATGGATTGTTAAAGGTTTAGATAGAAGTGAAGTTTCAGCAATGCCCTTGCGGCAAAGCAAACTAAAATGTATCATTTTGCCTCATGACTCTGCACATATAAAGCATAATGCAATGAAAAGAACACACAAGTTGAACTAAAAATCAAAACAAAATTTGGGGTAGCATGGCTGTGAGGAAGGAGGTCGAGGGCAGCAGGGCGCACAGTGGGCGAAGGACGCACAAGGAAGATGAGTTACCTCGTCGCTAGGCTGTGAGGCGACCTCCATCATGGTGGTCCTCGGGTTGGAGTGCATCAGCAACGAGTGGTGGGGCTGCGACAGGGGACAGGTTGGAGCGTGCATGCATGGCGACGTCGTCCTTGTCGTCATGGAGAAGTAGGACTGCTGGAGACATTGCAAAGCAGCACAACAATTTTACATGTTTTCTAAAGTTGAGCAACACATGTTTGAGATTATCAACAGTACACATATCGTATCTTTCAGCTATCAGTTCAAGAGTCAAAAACTTTTCGAACTCATGTTTTCCTGTCATTGAACTGATGTAATTTTTTGTATTTTCAATTGTTGTAATATATGTAGTTGAACTTACAGTTTTCCATTTTGTAGTTTTTGCTCTTATAAAGATCCTATGTGTTTGTTTATGTACTGAAAATGGAGTACATACTGAACTTAACAATACGGAAACAACAATACTTCATACTCATTTTTCTCTTTGTTGCCATATGGTTAGAGCTTACAACCACATGAGCAAAATCTTTTATTGTATTTTGTATTAATCTGACATATAGTAGAAAACCAAACTTGGTTTTAACACATACAAAATATTTTATTCAAATACTTTCCAAATACGTTCTGTTTTTTTATAAACGAACTGATGGAAATCTTCACGGTGCACTTCGGTATTTTATTCAAGTTGAACTGATGTATTTGCAATACATAGTTACATACTACATCAAGGTGATATCTCTGTACTTACAAACTTTATGGAAGGTGAACTCATAATTTTTCTTTTTGAACTTTGTTTCTTTTTTATTTGAACTAGTACCAATTTTCACCATGTACTTGTGTGATTTTATTTTCAAAAAATACAAGACAAGAGCTTTATTTACATCATCGATACATGTCCAACCATTTCATTTCTGGAAAGCAAGCAAATGTCTTTATCCTATTTATATAACCCAACCTTTTTTGTAGAAGTGAAGCACATAATAGAGCAAAAACTAGAAGCTTGATCATGAACAGTATTAGAAGTTTAGTGCACACATAAGAAGAAATAGCAAATACGAAAAGTGAGCAGCAGCGAAGATAGATATGTAGAAGTTCTAGAATTTGATACAAAAAATGAAGTAGCTTGGTATGTTGACAAGGGGTGAAGCCAGAGGAGTGGGGTGCGACAGCTACCTACACGTAATGCAAGAATATGTTTGCATTTAAGTTCAGAGAACAAATGCATTTAAGTAACAATAAAACGAGGTTTAGTTTCGGTTGCTGTACACTTGGTGTCCTCCATTACTTTCATCTAGTTTGCTACCGCATCCATCATCCATGTTATAATTTTCAAAGATCATAATGATAGTGCACTTTTTTTGTCAGCCTTCAAGATGCTCAAGGACCAGGACAACCTGTAGTTTCAGAATTACAGATTGTGGTCAGCTATAGGATATTTCTGGGACAATGTGTTAGCTACGAGAGAGCAACAACATCACATCATGGGAGAGAGGATGCAGCATCAACAATTCAGGAGAAAGATCAGAGCAGAGCGGAAGTAAATATGTTTTAAGGAGATGAACTAACCAGGATTTAAATGAACTCCCACTAGCAGTAATTTTTGTACTTCGCATGTAGTACTACATGGACTTGTTGTAAAATACATGCGCCATGTAGTAATTCTGAAGTTAATTATATGATCATCTCACGGAGCTCAAGTTGGACTGAAACTCACTCGATAACTGAAACTCGTAGGGTGAGGGGTGGGATCCAGGGTGCTGCTGGCAATGAACGGCCTGGGGTGTGGCGTTGAATGGCCTGGAGTGGTGGCTGTGAACGGCCAGGGCTCTCCGCGATGCAAGCAGGAGGTCGGGAAGCAGTGGTGCCGGTGGTCGGGGTCATCCAATGCTCATGGCACAACTGTACAGGAAGTTGATTCATCACCCATCCACAGTTTTTTCCTTTTTTTGGAATCCATTGAACTGAAAAGAAACTACAATGTGAGCTGAAAGTATGAAAACAACATATCTCTGAAAGAATAAAGAACTAGCTCTAACATATCTATGAAAGAATACACCTCCGAGGAACTAGCTTTGAACATATCTCTGAAAGAATAGAGAGCATGCAAAGTTCAAGGAAAGAATAAGCAAATTGGCACACTAGTATGCAGTAGTACGAGTCCAGTCTTGTACGTGCTAGTATTATACTATTTGAATAGTAGCTAGAATTGAAGTTCAGGTAACCATGGCACACACTTAGCTTCAGTCATGTACACACACACACACACACTGTAATAGTAGCTGCAATTAAAGTTCAAATAACCACGGCATCCATAACAGAACAAGAATCAGGCTAGCAGCTAGGCAAGCAAGCTTGTGCATGAATACACATCGTGCAAGCTAGAACACGCTAGTAGGCTGTAGAAGTCTCCTTGTAATTTTTCAAACAGAAGTGCTTCAGTTCAGTTCAGTAGTAATGCATGGAAAAATAAAAGCAATGGAATAAACTATAACTGAGCCAAATATGTAATTTGAACAAACTAGACCTCATTGCTTGACTTCAGCGGTAATACACGATCATCAGTTCAATATAAACAGACTGATGTTAACATCACCACTATGTTGTCCGTCCAACCTCCCTCGGGCCGCAGTTCCAATAGAAAACAAATTAGTAAGATAAAGAGCATTAGAGAGGAAAGAGATAGAACAGGTGCATGGACTGCCGCTGGTTTTCTTGTTGAACCGCAGCTGAAGAAACTCCTACAGGCTACATGTCGTAATGAAGAGAAAATGGAGATGAGGTTGTGTGGCGGCGGCGCTGAATGTAAAGGAGCTTCGGGATCTATCGTCTGACGCGCGGCTGGTCACCGGAGCGAACGTCGGGCGAGCGATTAGGGTCGCCGGAGGGGAGGGGGATCCAAGGACTAGGGGCGCCATGCGTGAAGACGGGCAGCTCCCCTGTCATCTTCCTCCTCGTCGCTGGGAAGCGGTGAGCCGCGCTAGAAACCGGCGGTGATGGGAATCGCAGGAGATGGCGCGCGGTGCTCGGAGGGATCTAGGTCGGTGGCAGAGGGAGGTGGCCTAAGGCGCGATGGCGGCGGAGGGAGGAGGCCGGAGATGGGAGTCTCCGGGGCGGAGGCGCCTGTGGCTGGGTCGCATGGGAGTGAGGCCCTGTGATGGGGAAGCGGCGAGGCGCTGGGTGGCTGGGCGGGCGGGCGCGGGTGGCTGGGCGGCGGCGAGGCGCAGGTGGTCGGGCGGCGACGAGGCGCGGAGTGGCCGGGAGGCGGCGGGCGCAGGAGGTCGGGCACACGGGGGGGCGCTGGGTGGTGGCGGTGGCAAGGCGCAGGATGGCCGGGAGGCAGCAGTGGGTGGTGGCAGGCGCCAAGGGAGCGAGTGGCCGTGGGCCGACGGGGCACTGTGGGGTGTGCGGATAAGAGGGAGGAGACGAGGTTGGGGTGGCCGGGTGGGCCTTTGTCTGTTGGTCGTTTTTGTCTACTTGGTTTAGTTGGTTTTTCTGGGTCGGGGAATTTGCGTATCGCTGGTCTATATAGGTCCGGGGGTAGCAGAATATTATTCTGTTACTAGTAACAGAATAGCTCTGTCATATATATAGGTAAAATGTTTGGGGCACCTAGGTGCCTGGGCACCTAGTTCGGATCCGACCCGCTAATTCATTTTTTGCTTACAAATAATCAATACTACCTTTCAAATAATTCACTTTCCTTTTGTACTTGCATGCACTGGCATTGATTGTCAATTGGTTTCCAGAAAATGGCATGTTATTGATTCCCTCATAAACAACTTCTTTCCTTGTCAATATATATATATATATATGAGTTTATGTCCTCTACAACATTCACTTATTGCTATTTCTTCAAGTTGCTTTTTTCTGCTAAGTGAATGTGATCGGACCCTTCCCCCTCTATGCTATACTCAACCCATTCTATTCACAAATTCTTCATGTGCGTTCTATTTGAAACTCCTTCACTGTGTCCTTGTAAGCTGAAGAATTTGCATACGGGACTTTTAACTTATCTTATCCAAATTTTCGGTTTTGCCGCTCAAACCGTTCCGCATCCCACGAAATACTTATCTATTCACCCACGATCTCGCACGATCTCCACTTCTCCAGTACGTGGGTGACACATGTCAAGCGAATGAGAAGGGTCAGGGGCACGTTCGTCCAATTTCTTCGGGTGAACAATTTTTCACCGCGGCTATATATACCCCTCCCCGTCCTCATCTCATTTTTACTCCGCTCGACCTCACTCCAGCTTGAGCTTCTCAAACCCTAGCGCCGCCGCTATTACATCATCGCCGGTAAGGAAGAGCTTCACTGCCTCGACCTCGTCGCCGTCGTACTCGCGCCGACTGCGGATTTCTTCACTCCGCCGCCGCCGTAGCTGTCTTCCTCTGCCGAGTTAGGGCGTGGAAGATCTGAACTGACGAACCTCACTTCTACACTTGCCAGTTCGTTGTGTTCTTCATCCAGGGTAATTAAATGTTACTTTTACTGCCCTCGTTGATTCAAATGATTTCTACAATATCTTCAAAGGTGTTTATTCTTCAGATTCTCATACACTGAAACACCTCATTCATTTCTCTAAGCTATATTTTTCTTCAAGATCATTGTGTGGATTTTTGATCTGTACAACTCTGGAACCTAAGACAAAGAACGCTTAGTGAAATTCTTCAAGAGTCAATCTGGTCAAATTCCTCAAACTTGTTCTTTTTACAAAACCTTCTGAGAACGCATATGACCTCTCCAAATTCCTCGCAACTATACTCTGTTCACAGGTACTCATGTTCGCTACTGAATCACTAGGTTCTCATCAACTTAACTCATTTGCAGCGTTCCTCGAACAAAAGGTGCATACTTCTTCAGAGAATTCTATTGTTCAAATTCCTCATCTGAAGAAAATGGCTGATGGAAAGAAGCCACAGAAAGTAGGAAAGAGGCCTGAGGTCAACACTGCTTTTGAAATCCCTGAGGACATCTATGCTGGGTACTGCACATCCCCTGAGGAAGATAAAAATCAGCGCAAGGTGCGCATTCGAAAGATTGAAAGGAGATGGGCAAGAGAGTGGAGGGAGTACAGATATGTTACTCCCAAATACATGAAGAAATTCGCGCTAACTCCTCCATGCCCAAGACCTCCATTGACACCTAGCCAAATAGCTGATCCCACCAGCCTCAAGCGCGGTGAGGATTATCCTGATGAATGGGCCAAGCACCAGGCCAAGCTGGCAAGACAAGCCAGAGAAGCAGTGAGGAAATTCAACGAAGACTCTGCTGCTGAGGCCTCTGTAAAACAAAAGAAGGACATGTCAAGAAGCCCGCTCACAAGCCAAGTGCTTCTTCTTCAATGCCCTCGCGACCGAGTTCCTCAGCTATGCCCTCACGGCCAGATTCCTCAAAGCCCTCACGGCCAATTCCTCACGCTGCTCCTGCTCCTCCAAAATCCTCAGCTCCTCCGCTCAAGTCCTCAGCTGCTCCGACCAAATCCTCTGCACCTGTGCATCTTGCCACGTGCCAAAGGACTACAGGCATCTCTATTACCTCAGGAGCTTCTGCTAGTTCCTCAGCTGCACCAAATTCTTCAACTGGCCCCTCTCTGCTAAAGACAAAGGCCACTTCTGGACGAGGTTCTCTCCCAAGTCCTCACAAAAATCAGGTCGCCTTCCAAGTGCCCTCTGATGAAGACGAAGCTGATGATGAAGAACTTACTGAAATCATCAGAGATAGGCAGGTTAAGGTCGCTAGAGCCAAGGGCACAAATGTGCCTCTGCTTCTGGATCCAAAGTTGATCCTCGACTACATTGATCTCTGGCACAAGGACCCCAACACTCCTATGCCTGATTTCAAGTTGACTCCTGGCCAAAGTCATATGCTGACTGCCTTCATACAAGAAGAGAAATGGAAATTTGAAAAGGCTAGGCAGATCAAGAAAGCACGGTACAAGAAGGAGTGTTTTCTGAAGAAACACATTGTCTCTATGACAACGAAAGAACTTGTCAATATTCAATCTGAGATCAAGAAACTCAGTGATGAATTTGACGTATACCGTGCTGACTGGCTTGGAGCCAAAGTCCGTTTTTTGAAGTTGACAGAAAAGTTCACTCCGAATGTTGCAGCTCCATCGCCATCAAAAATTCCTCAGGCTGAAGCATCTGCTCAGCCGACTGAGGAACATGCCAACACCGTTGATGACATTCAGGCTGCTGAAGAAAATGTGAGTTCTAGGGCTGATGACTGCATTCCAGCCGCTGATGAAACTGCCAGGGCATCCACTAGTGGTGCGCCTGAAGAAAATGAAGAAGTCAGGGCAACTGCATCAGTTGTGCCTGAAGAAACTCAACCAAATTCCTCTGCTCCTCCTGCGCCTACCCCAACTCCGATCCTTCCATCTGCTTCAGATGTGAAGAAGACTAAGGCTGCAGAGCGTGCAGCAGTGAAGAAAAGGAAGGTATCAACTTCATCAGATTCTTCAGCTCCGAAGAAGATGAAGTCTTTAACCAGCTTGTTTGCAAACCCCATTGATGCTGTTCCTATCTCAACCATGCCATCAAAGGACCTTGTTCCTTATGATGAAGAATATATGATTCATAGCGAATCCGATGGAGAGAATCCTTCTGTTGCTTCGTCAGAGCAGTTGGATGAAGATATTGAAGTGGATCCAATCCCTTCAACTCCAGTTGTTTCCTCGCCTATGCCTCAGTTTACTTCTGAAGAGGCAGGTGATGAGGACATAGACCTGGGGTAGGGTAATAGGCTTGACATATACGTCCTACCTAAGGTCCTTGTCTTAGAAGCAAAGAAGTTCAAGAGTAAATAAAGGAGGCCCAACAAAGCTGTCGAGTGCAATCCACTCGACCTACCATTCACTCGGAGACCCCTCCTAATCTAGGTCACTCGACCACTAAATCACTCGACGTGTAGAGGACCTAAAGCCACTCCGTGCAGCAATGGTCGGGCGTTTACTCAAATACTTAATGATCATTTATATCACTTTATTACGGACGTTACCTGTAACGCTCTCTTTATGTACATTAAACCCTGGGTAACAGAGGGGAGCTGGGGTCCTGGCGCACTCTATATAAGCCAACCCCTCCTCTGGGACAAGGATTCGCACCCCTGTAAACACACACATACATAATCCAGTCGACCGCCTCCGAGCTCCGAGATGTAGGGTTGTTACTTCTTCCGAGAAGGGCCTGAACTCGTAAAACTCGTGTGTACAACTTCGCCATAGCTAGGATCTTGCCTCTCCATACTTACCCCCCTATTCTACTGTCAGTCTTAGTACCACGACAGTTGGCGCCCACCTAGGGGCAGGTGTCTTAGCGACTTGTTGGAGAAGTTGCGATTTTTCCGATCCCCATCACCATTGTTTATGCCGGAGGATTGGCCGAGGGCCGCGAGATCCGTCTCGGTGCGCTCGTGTTCGTCGCCGACGACTCCGCTTCGCTCCAAGAGGCTCCACTCAACGTCGAGGCGCTCCCCGTCCGCGGGGCAACGCAATTCCACGCGTGCGTCCGCGGTGTCCTTCTGCGGCAGCCGTCGACTCCGTATCGGTCGGCTCCTGTGGCGTCCTCGCTCCCCGCTGTTCGCGAGCGTAAGCGTTCCAGTCGGTCGCGGCTCCAGCGGTGGGTGAGGCATGCGGTGGCCCGCCAATCGGCCACCCCGCAAGTCGCGGCTATCGAGCTCGATGAAACTCTCTACGGCCTGTTCGACTGGCTCCGTCGAGACTGCATCCGAGTGTGACAACAATGACCCCGCGGCGGAAGTCCTGATGGTCAACGGACCACACAGTCCTCCTGGCTTCCCCCGCAATGACGATGGCGATGGCGGCGGCGATCCGTTGCCCGTCCACGAGGAGTACCGCCCCGAGCCCCTCTCTTCACAGCAGAGGGAAGAGCTTCGCCGCCGTAAAATGGATGCACTTCACACTCCTATCATTGGGGAAACCCCCGAGGCCCGGGCCTTAGAGGAGGCGCGCATGGCCAACTTGGCTGAGCGCACTCGACTGGAGAACCTCCAGCATGCACTCGACGAACGTGCTCGGCAGCGGATTCCTGAGTCCAGTCGGCGACAGCTTTTTCCACCTCCCACTCAGGTATACCGAACTCCGATTCAAAATCTCACAGCTGCAGCCCGAATAGCAGAATCGATTCAGCCCTCCTAGTCGGAGGCTGGCAGAGGTTTGATGCAGATCCGAGCTTTACTCCGAGGAGAGCAGAACACAGCGGTATCTCAGTCGCGGAATAGGATCCATAGCAGATCTGTTATGGCAGACACAGTTCAGTCGGCTCAAAGCCCGAGATCGCCTCCGAGGCGTGAGGGACGTGGTGACCGGCGAGATCAGTACCGAAACCGTGAGCAGTATGATCACCGACTCGACCGCGATGACCGTCACCGAGCACCTACACCTCCTCCGAGGAGTGGGTCACATGTGCATCGGCAACATGATGACAGGCGTCCTCACAGTGGTGGTCGAAGAATTCCAGTCGACCCCAGAGAGCCGGGCTTTGATGCGAGATCTATTCCCATTCAATGTTTGGTTGACAGGAACACGGCACACAGAGATGCCCATGATAGAGATTATCCGACTGGCAGCAGAGTGCATGTTTCAGGTCCCGAGTGTTTCAGCAGAGCCATCGAGGCAGCGATGATTCCTCCCAACTTGGGTTGGAGGCTGGAGTCGACAAGTTCCTTTGGTGAGTCCAAGCCTGACACTTGGCTTGAGGACTACCGAGTGGCTGTGCAGATCGGTGGTGGCAATGATGAAGCGGCCATGAAGCACCTTCCTCTGATGTTGGAGGGCTTGGCCAGAGCGTGGTAGAATCCGTTAGCTCCTGGCAGCATATATAATTGGGAAGATCTTGCCCGAGTGTTTGTTAGAACCTTTGAAGGTACATGCAAACGGCCAGCAGGGTTAACAGAGTTGCAATCTTGTGTGCAGAAACTGAATGAAACCTTGAGGGATTATATCCAGAGATGGATCACGTTGCACCACACAGTGGAGAATGTGTCAGATCACCAAGCAGTTTGTGCCTTCAAGGAAGGTGTCAAGTATCAAGAATTGAACCTGAAGTTTGATCGGACCGGGGATATGTCTTTGAGTCGGATGATGGAGATTGCCACCAAATATGCTAATGGTGAAGAGGAGGATCGACTCCGGAGTGGCAAGCACAAAACAGTTTCCCAAGAAACCGGAGGAGGGAATTCCAGTCGGAAACAGAAGCGCAAAGCCAAGCCAGCTGCTCCTGGTGAAGCCTTAGCCGTGACTCAAGGAAAGTTCAAGGGGAAGCCCAAAGGGCCGTGGAACCCCAAGAAAGTGAAAGATCAAGATGGAAATGATGTGTTGGATTTACCATGCCATGTTCACACCAAAAAAGATGAAGAGGGTAATTTCATTTACCCTAAACACACCACTCGACAGTGTCGGCTCCTGATTCAGCAGTTCCGAGAGAAACATCCCAAGGAGAAGGAAAAGGAGTCATACAAGAGTGAGGATAAGGAACAAGATGATGATGGTTTCCCCAACGTCAATTCCACTCTGATAATTTTTTCTGATCTTGAGAGCAAAAGTCGACTGAAAGTCATTTACAGAGAAGTGAACATGGTTGCTCCGGCGACGCCCAGTTATTTGAAGTGGTCTCAGACTGCCATTACATTCGACCAGTCTGATCACCCAGCGCGCATAGCCACCCCTAGGAGGCAAGCGTTGGCGGTCGACCCAGTTGTTGAAGGCACTCGGCTGACTAAGGTGATGATGGATGGTGGCAGTGGCCTGAATATCCTTTATGCTGAAACCTTGAAAGGGATGGGCATTCCGATGTCCAAACTTAGTGAAAGCAATATGAGTTTCCATGGGGTTATACCTGGCAAGAAGGCTGAATCACTCGTCCAGATCGCCCTCGATGTGATTTTCGGTGATTCCAAGAATTACCGCAAGGAAAAGTTGACATTTGAAGTCGTTGATTTCTAGAGTGCTTATCATGCTATTCTGGGTAGGCCTGCTTATGCAAGTTTTATGGCTCGACCATGTTACGTGTACCTCAAATTGAAGATGCCTGGTCCTAGAGGAGTGACCACTATCACTGGCAATCGACAGAAGGCAGAAGAGTGCTTCCAGAAGGGCTCAAAGATCGCCAATGCACAAATGGCAGTAGTAGAATTGCAAGAGTATCAGAAAAATGCAGATCCGAGTGATTTGCTGCGAGCCAAGAAGCCTGCCACAGACTCTGCATTTCAGTCCTCCGGTGAAACGAAGCTGATTCATATTCTCCCGACCGATCCTAATGCTGCTACGACTCATATCTCAACAACACTCGACAGCAAATAGGAAGAAGCGCTCATCCAGTTTCTCCGTGAGAACTTGACATCTTTGCATGGAAACCTTCTGACATGCCTGGTGTACCCAGGGGACTGGTTGAGCATCGTTTGCGAGTCGACCCGAAGGTAAAACCAGTCAAGGAACATCTTCGACGGTCCGCCGTACAGAAGAGGAAAGCAATTGGCGAGGAAGTAGCTCGGCTCCTGGCAGCTGAGTTCATCCGAGAAATCTACCACTCCAAGTGGCTCGCCAATGTTGAAATGGTTCCCAAGAAGGACAACTAACTTTGCGTGTGCATTGACTTCAAGCATATCAATCGGGCCTGCCCGAAAGATCATTTCCTCTCCCCTGCATTGACCAAATCGTCGACTTGGCTGTGGGGTGTGAGCGATTGTCTTTTCTGGACGCCTATTCCGGGTATCATCAGATCCGACTGGATGGACCCAATGAGATAAAAACAGCTTTCATCACTCCATTCGGGTGCTTCTGTTATGTCACCATGCCTTTCGACCTGAAGAACACCGGAGCCACATTTATGAGGATGATTCAGAAGTGTTTGCTTACTCAAATCAGTCGGAATGTGGAAGCATACATGGATGACATTGTGGTCAAGTCACGTAAGGGTTCTGACCTACTGGCTGACCTTGCTGAAACCTTTGCCAACCTTAGAAGGTATGATATCAAGCTTAATCTGTCAAAGTGCACATTCGGAGTTCCTGGCGGAAAATTAATCGATTTCCTCGTTTCTGAACGAGGGATCGACGCTAACCCAGAAAAAGTTGGTGCTATACTCCGGATGAAACGCCTTGTGCGTGTGTACGATGTCTAGAAGCTTACTGGTTGTTTGGCAGCCTTAAGTCGATTCATTTCTCGCCTCGGTGAAAAGGCATTGCCTCTTTACCGACTGATGAAGAAGTCTGATAAGTTCGAGTGGACTCCTAAAGCTGATGCAACGTTTGTAGAGCTCAAAGCCCTGCTTTCCACCCAGCCGGTGCTTGCTGCCCCAATCAGCAAAGAGCCTTTACTACTTTACATTGCAGCCACTGGACAAGTTGTCAGTACAGTACTCACGGTCGAACGGGAAGAAGAAGGAAAGGCCTATAAAGTTCATCGCCCAGTATATTATGTTTTTTAAGTTCTGACTCCATCAAAGCAAAGATATCCACATTATCAGAAGCTTGTTTATGGGATTTACATGACCACGAAGAAGGTTGCACACTATTTCTCTGACCACTCCATTACGATTAATCGTGACGCTCCATTATCGAGAGATTACGAACAACGAGAGATGCAAGCTGGTCGAGTGGCAAAGTGGGCGATTGAACTCCTTCCCTTGGATATCAAGTTTGAGGCAAAGAAAGCTATCAAGTCCCAAGCAATAGCAGATTTCCTCACCGAGTGGATCGAACAGCAACTGCCGACTCAAGTCCACTCAGAGCACTGGACCATGTTCTTTGATGGCTCCAAGATGTTGAATGGTTCCGGTGCTGGGGTGGTACTGGTATCCCCCCGAGGAGACAAGCTCAGTTATGTTCTCCAAATTCACTTTGATTCCTCCAATAACGAAGCTGAATATGAAGCACTCTTATATGGGTTACGTATGGCCATTTCACTCGGCGTCCGTCGCCTCATGGTCTACGGCGACTCAGATTTGGTAGTCAATCAAGTGATGAAGGAGTGGGACATCAGAAGCCCAGCTATGACTGGTTACTGTAATGTAGTAAGGAAGTTGGAAAAGAAGTTTGAGGGGTTAGAGCTCCATCATATACCCCGACTGAAAAATCAAGCAGCTGATGATTTGGCAAAGATAGGTTCCAAGAGGGAGCCCATTCCCAGCAATGTGTTTTTGGAACACATTCATACACCTTCAGTTCAAGAAGATCCTTTCACTGAAGAGCCCCAGCAGCCTAAAAGTGCCACAGATCCGACTAAAGTCGAAGTCCCAGCCGTGGTCGATTTGATCATGGAGGTTTTAGTCATCACTCCTGACAGGAAAATGCCATACATTGCGTATATCCTTAGGAGGTAACTCCCAGAGGATGAAGAGGGGGCTTGACAGATCGTCCGTCAATCCAAAGCCTTTATTGTGATAAGAGGACAGCTGTTCAGAGAAAGTGTAACTGGAGTCAGCCAGAAATGCATAACACCAGAAGAAGGTCGAGTGATCCTCAACGACATCCACTCGAGGACCTGTGGTCACCATGCATCCTCTTGGACCATTGTGGCCAAATCATACCGAGCTGGATTTTATTGGCCACGAGCAAATGAAATGGCAAAAGATATAGTCAACAAATGTGAAGGCTGCCAGTTTTACTCCAACATGTCTCACAAGCCTGCATCAGCCCTGAAGACCATTCCACTCGTCCGGCCCTTTGCTGTTTGGGGATTAGATATGGTTGGACCCCTGAGGACTGGTAGGAGCGGCTTCACTCATGTGCTTGTAGCAGTCGACAAGTTTACCAAATGGATTGAAGCCAAGCCTATCAAGAATCTTGAAGCCAGTACTGTCGTCAGCTTCATCAGAGAGTTGACATTCAGATATGGGGTTACGCACAGCATCATCACTAGCAACAGGTCGAACTTCGATTCTGACGAGTTCAGAGCCTTCTGTGCTTCCCAAGGCACTCGAGTCGACTACGCTTCAGTCGCCCACCCCTAGTCGAATGGACAAGCGGAAAGGGCAAATGGCTTGATTCTCAAAGGACTGAAACCCCGATTGATGCGTGACCTCAAGCATGCAGCAGTCGCCTGGGTCAATGAACTTCCATCAGTTCTTTGGGGATTGAGGACAACTCCCAATCGGTCGACTGGCCGAACTCCATTTTTCTTGGTCTATGGAGCTGAAGCTGTTCTACCGAGTGACTTGCTTCACAATGCACCCCAAGTCGAGCTTTTCTCTGAAGATGAAGCGGAATAGGCCCGGCAAGACGCAGTTGATCTCCTAGAAGAGGAAAGAGAGATGGCCTTAATCCGGTTGACCATTTATCAGCAAGACTTGTGTCGATTCCACGCCAGAAACGTGAGAGGTCGAGCATTTCAAGAGGGAGACTTGGTTCTTCGAGTGGATCAGCAGAAACCACACAAGCTCGCCCTGCTTGGGAAGGTCCCTTCATCGTCACCTGAGTGCTCCACAATGGGGCATATCATCTTTACAATGTCGAACATCAGAAAGACGAGCCACAGGCTTGGAATGCGGAGCTGCTCGCCCCTTTTATACTTAGGCGCTCATTCTGTTGAGTTGTAATAAGAAATACCTTCGTAGTTTGTTTATTAAAGACAAGAGTTTCACAGTCTTCTAAAAATGATTGTCGCTGCTTATACTTGTGTCTGAAATCCCCCAGTGGGTGACTTAGCCGCAAATCCGTTTCGCCTAGGTTTATAAAATCCTACCGAGTGGTGAGCAAGCCTCTCACTCGGGGGCTTAGCCGCCAATCCGTTTCGCCTAAGTTTAAAAATCCTACAGTGGTGAGCAAGCCTCTCACTCGGGGCTTAGCCATGAATCCGTTTCGCCTAAGTTTGAAAAATCCTACCGAGTGGTGAGCAAGCCTCTCACTCGGGGGCTTAATCATGAATCCGTTTAGCCTAAGTTTAAAAATCCTACCGAGTGGTGAGCAAGCCTCTCACTCGGGGAGCTTAAGCTGAATCCGTTTCACCTAAGTTTGAAAAATCCTACCGAGTGGTGAGCAAGCCTCCCACTCGGGGGCTTAGCTGCAGTCCAGTACTCGCCTAAGTTTGAAAAATCCTACCGAGTGGTGAGCAAGCCTCTCACTTGGGCGCTTAGCCGCGAATCCGTTTCACCTAAGTTTGAAAAATCCTACCGAGTGGTGAGCAAGCCTCCCACTCGGGGGCTTAGCTGCAGTCCAGTACTCGCCTAAGTTTGAAAAAATCCTATCAAGTGGTGAGCAACCCTCCCACTCGGGGGCTTATCTGCAGTCCAGTACTCGCCTAAGTTTGAAAAAATCCTACTGAGTGGTGAGCAACCCTCCCACTCGGGGGCTTAGCTGCAGTCCAGTACTCGCCTAAGTTTGAAAAAATCCTACTGAGTGGTGAGCAAGCCTCCCACTCGGGGGCTTAGCTGTAGTCCAGTACTCGCCTAAGTTTGAAAAATCCTACCGAGTGGTGAGCAAGCCTCCCACTCGGGGGCTTAGCTTCAGTCCAGTACTCGCCTAAGTTTGAAAAATCCTACCGAGTGGTGAGCAACCCTCCCACTCGGGGGCTTAGCTGCAGTCCAGTACTCGCCTAAGTTTGAAAAAATCCTACCGAGTGGTGAGCAACTCTCCCACTCGGGGGCTTAGCTGTAGTCCAGTACTCTCCTAAGTTTGAAAAAATCCTACCGAATGGTGAGCAACCCTCCCACTCGAGGGCCTAGCTGCAGTCCAGTACTCGCCTAAGTTTGAAAAAATCCTACTGAGTGGTGAGCAACCCTCCCACTCGGGGGCTTAGCTGCAGTACAGTACTCGCCTAAGTTTGAAAAAATCCTACCGAGTGGTGAGCAATCCTCCCACTCGAGGGCTTAGCTGCGGTCCAGTACTCGCCTAAGTTTGAAGAAAAGCCTACCGAGTGGTGAGCAACCCTCCCACTCGGAGAGTTAGCCGCAGTCCAGTACTCGCCTAAGTTTGAAACACATACCTATCCGCAAGGACGGCGAGGTGTAGGTCGACTGCAACCTTCTCCTCGGAGCTGCGCCACAAGTACAACATACGCTCCATCCCTATCCGCAAGGACGGCGAGGTGCAGGTCGACTGCAACCTTCTCCTCGGAGCTGCGCCACAAGTACAACATATGCTCCATCCCTATCCGCAAAGACGGCGAGGTGCAGGTCGACTGCAACCTTCTCCTCGGAGCTGCGCCATAAGTACAATAGCTGCATGTCAAGTACAAAGATTATTCCGAGTGAAGAGAAAATTCCACTCGGAGGAAAAAACAAGCATATTCAGAGATAAAACCGAATTCAGATAAATCCTAAAGTTCCGGACGACGGATCAAAAGTATTCGAGCATCAAGCCCGAAGAAGTTTAACGATTACACAATCACTCGGCATTCCGAGGCGAATAAAGGTGGAGCATAATGTTTCTCGGTCACGCGTCAGGAGAAGGACTAGCTGGGTCGCAGAAACTGTCAAGGTCTATGTTGTCTGCAATGCGAGTGGCAGCGTCAAGGAAAGTGTCCATGAAGGACTGGAAAGTATGCCTCTTTGTGTTAGCAACCTTGAGCTCTGCCAGCTTGTCTTCTTTGACGTCTTTGCAGTGCACTCGGACTAGGGACAACACGACATCAGCGCCATAGCGAGCAGATGACTTCTTCCATTCTCGCACTCGGTCAGGTATTTGATTTAGTCGAGCCATCAGAGACTCGAGGTCTTGAGTCAATTCCGCCTGAGGCTAGAGTTCAGCGTCAACCCGAGTCATCACTGCCTTCAGGCAGGCAAGATAAGCAACCGCGCTGTCCATGCGAGATTCCAACCGCAGCACGTTCATCGCAACATCATCCTTGACTGGACAGTTTATGGGATCGAGACCCGTCTCGACCCGCCCAGTTTCCGCTTCAAAGTCTTGGCAAAGCTCTGCACAGTTGAGTAAATGGTGAGTCGACGATATAATCAGGCCTGATAGTCGACCGTAATAAGTCAGTCAATCATCAGTACCTTCAAGTTTTAGGACCAGCTTTGCAGCAAGCTGGCCCAGATAAGACTCCAACTCGCCCTTCTTGGCCTTAAGGCTCCCAAACTCGTCAGTCAGCTTGTCCTTGTCTTTCTTCAGTCGCTCGACCTCCCGATTGGCGTCAGAAACAACAGTCTTCAGTTTGGACTTCTCTTCTTCTAACTTTTCGACTGAAGCAAGCTTCTTGTCAGCAAGCACCGTTTTCTCTCGCGCTTCCTTCTGTGCAGCAGCAAGATCCAGATCCTTCTTCTCCAAAGCCTGCTTCATTTTCTCTAAAGAAATAACATTCTTCAGACGGGCTTGGATTTGACGGTTTTCACTACATACATCTGCTCGAGTGGAGTCACTCGGTTCAAAAAATGGAAAGGAAAAGTGCCAGCAGTGAGATAGACAGTTGACGATTGGTTACCTCCCATGGCAGCTACTTCATCACGAGCAGTCTTGAGATTCTTCTTGGCCAATTCCAGATCAAGGTTGAGGCTAAT
The DNA here is from genome assembly GCA_021605205.1 of Aegilops longissima. Taxonomy (NCBI): domain Eukaryota; kingdom Viridiplantae; phylum Streptophyta; class Magnoliopsida; order Poales; family Poaceae; genus Aegilops; species Aegilops longissima. Next base: position 511,455,485 of record CM038681.1, read on the forward strand.
TTGTTGTTTGTTCATTGTAGAAAGCTGAGCCTCAAGATCACAAGATTTCTACAGTATAAGCCATGTCAGTCGACTGAGATAAAAAGACATCACAATGATAGCTACTCTAAGACTACCGCCGAATCAAACATTCAACGGCAGTCTCGGGGACTACACCCAGTGGGTGCACTTAGCGTGCCCCCACTGGTTTGAATAAACACTCGACATGGTCTGCCCAGCGCGAGTTTTTTTATTTAAAAAAAGGCATTTCTCAGACCATAGTCGACTGCCCGCAGTTAACCACGGTCTCGGGGACTACACCCAGTGGGTGCACTTAGCGTGCCCCCATTGGTTCTGGTTTCATCCGACCTGGTCGTCGATTCTCGAGACCACGATCATTGCCCGCGATCAACTATGGTTCGGGGACTACACCGGTGGGTGCACTAAAGTGCCCCACTAGTTCGAAGATTCAATCCAAGGCGACTCAAATTGACTCGTGCAACTTCAAAATAGTCACACCCCAGTGGGTGATCGGACGAGAAACATGATCAATCGGAAATCAACTAACCTGGACATTGGTCTGCAGAGAAGCTTTGGCGTTGAAGGCCACCTGACTGGCCTCATGCACCACTTTCATTTGCCCCATCGCAGAGTTCAAGCGAAGAAGCTTCCTTGGCGGCGATCGGTGGGTCTTCAGGGGTTCGATCTTGTGATGGCGATGATGGCGAAGCGATCGGAGCGATCGCTGGAGTCGATGCATGGAGTTGTATGGGTGCAGCAGAAGTCTGAGCAGCTGATCCTGATGGGCAATCAGTCGACAAAGGGATAGCGAAAGTAGCGTTGAGTGCAGCGGATCTGTCGAGCAGCTCATTGCCGTCGAGCATCACGGTCGGCCCGAGGAACACAGGCCTCGGGCGCTTTCCGCTCAGTTCCTTGTCCCTCCTCCTCCTTCCCCTCAGCGGTACTTCTTCTTCATCATGCGGGAGCACAACAACGTCCCGTGGAGCTGCAAAAAACAGAGAAAGTCAAAGAGATAGCTGACAGACAATCCAGTTGTCCAAATAAATTCGAGTCGGGCAGACTTACTGGCTTTGGAGGTAGCTGCGTTGTCGGTTTCCTCGTCATCTGGGGTCTTGTCGATATCCATATCAGTCGCGGCCGAGGCCGGGCTGTAAAGTTTCATCATCCACTCGGTCAGTACAAGAGAATCGGTCGGAACAAGAAAAGACGGGAAGAACATTTACCGGAAGCAACAGGGCGTCCATCTTGATTCTAGGCAAGGTCTTAGAGCCTTGAAGGATTGATCTTGGGCTGCTTGGGACCTATTCAGCCAGTGCAGGTCGAAGACCGAGCGCGCTTTTGAGATGGAGCGCTCGAGGCCACAGCCTTGCCGCGCCTACCCACCGGATCATGGTGCTGCTTGGATCGACGTTCGGAACGAGGTGGTGAGTCAGCTAACTCCTCATCGTCCGACTCATCGCTCTCGTCTTCATCATCGTCGGCTGGTGACTCCCACTCACCGCTATCCTCCGCGCTGTCCTCGCCCTCATGGTCCTGCTCCAGAGCTTGTTCGCCATTGGGCATTGAGTACATCTCTGTGTGAATCTACAAAACAAGGAGCCGAGTGGAAATCAGTCGGATCAACAAACAGTCAAAAAACACATCCAAATTCAATCAGTTGTAGTGATCAAACCTTGTCTGGCTGGTTGCTGTCGCTGAAAGGGTTGACTCTCCTGGCGCCCCTGGGGTTGTCCTTGTTTTCGGTGATGCCCCTCAACCACTGGGCCACTGTTTTGGCCGCCACCTCCTCTGGATGAACCCGAGCGGTGTCGCCAGCCCCGGAGTACATCCACATGGAGTGGTCACGAGCTTGGAGTGGTTGAATGCACCGACTGAGGAACACCTCTAGCAGATCCATGCCGGTGACACCTTGGTTGATCAGTTTCCACTTTCTCCGCGGCCGTCACTTTCAACGAAGAGGGAGTCTGAACACGATCAAAAGAGAAGGGGGGAAGTCCAGTCGACTGGCCTGGGGTCACAATATACTGGCAGTAGAACCAGGTCGACTGCCAGCCCCTGGCCGGTTCAGGGAAGAGTCATCGAAGGGAAGGAACTCCGCTTCCTCTTCTGGATACCTAGACCCCCACACATCTGGATAACACGGGTTTTCTCATTGTTTGAGTTCGCTTTCTTCACTATTTGGGAGCGGATGGTGAAATTGTGCTTGAAAAGACCCCGGTGCGGTCGACACCCCAGGAAATTCTCACACATGGACATGAATGCAACAAGGTATGTGATGGTGTTGGGAGTAAAATGATGGAGTTGAGCCCCGAAGAAATTCCAGAAACCTTGAAAGAAGGTGTCGGCGTTCTGGGAACGGGGGTACCCAGACTTGCCTGCCTGCGGCCTGCGGCGTGGCTCAAGGGGTGGCCCAGTACGGCCCATCTTCATCAACACAAGCTCAAGACCCTCGCGAGGGTCCAAGCCTCATGGGCGGACTGACGGAAGCTTCCTCGGACCACGCCCTCGCCCGAGGCTGGCTCATGAGGAGGCGGAGAGATCAAGGTGGGGTACCTCACGAGGTACCCATGGCGCAGAATCATGGCGACAAAAGGGTGCCGGGAGGCGCCCGGCTCGCATGTGATGTCCTCATTTCCTCTTTGGTGCAAAGGAGGCAAGCACTGCTGAGAGCATCAAGCAAAAGGCAACCATTTCGGTGCAACAAGACCAAGACCAGCTGAGCGGCGGGAAGGAGGTCATCGTGGAGCCAAGCCGGCGTCACCGTCGAGTCTTTGCAGCGAGGACCGACTTTAGTCGAGATAAGTGTACTAGATGTTCCCCTTCAAAATGGCCAATTGTTGGCGCCCTTCCTGCTCAATATTTGGGAAGAGACCCAGGGCCTCTGCCTATAAATAGGACTAGCCACCCACAGGGTAGAGGCATCTAGAAGAAGGGAGATCGAGACCTGATCGACCGGAAAATAGGCATCTAGAGAGAGAGAGAGGTAGCGGTGAACTCCCCTAGCAGTTAAATCTTTTGACTGCCAGAAACAGACCCTCATGAGGCTGTTCTTCCTTGTATTGTTCATCATCAGCCCCAGAGGCAATCCACCACACGACACACTGGAGTAGGATATTACACCACAATGGTGGCCCGAACCAGTATAAACCTTGTGTCCCTTGTGTTGCTCTTTGTGTGGCTTAGATCCTTGTGAGGCGACGAGGTGTAGGTAGGTTGGAGGTGAGATCTCCGCATGCACCCCAGAGTTTGAACCTAGAGGTCTGCCGGAACCCGAAATCCGACATTTGGCGCGCCAGGTAGGGGCGCACCATAATCCGCCTATCGCCGCCCTGCTCTTCGCCGCCCCTCGCATCCATGTCAGACGCTCGTCGAGCCCGCGCCGAGCGCCGGTCCGCTCTCGCTACTCGCGTCGCCCAGATGGCCCCCATCGGCGGCCGCCCCCGCCGTTCCCGTCGCTTTGCCGCCGCGCCGCCACCGGCCCGGCGAAACGAGCAGCAGCGTCGTCCAGCATCCATCCGTGGCGAGACAGCCGCACCGCTACTCCTTCACTCGCCCCAGCTGGTTCTTCGTCCCGCACGCTCCGCACGCCCATGGAGGCTCGAGCCGCGCTCATCGTGCCAAACAAGCTCCTGCGCTACCGCCCGTCGATGATGTCTCGAGTGGCTCGACCGCGTCGCCGAGTTAAATCCGCGCCGCAGAGCTCCCAGCGCCGTCCTTCTCCTTTGCACCGCGCCCGCCTTGCGCGGCGATGAAGCTCGGGCGCCTCATCCGCCTCCCCCTCAAGAAAGCGCCACAGCCCCAAAGCGCATGGCCTGGCGGAACCCACTCCGTCGGCACCGGCGCAACAAAGCGAGCTGCCAGAGGTCCCTCATCCCCAAGAAGCTGCCAGTACTCCCACCGGCCCGTCATGGCCGCGCTCTGTTCCACTGCGCCAAGACCCATGCTGCTCCAGCGGCAGCGCCTGAGGGACCCGCAAGATCAAGCCCTTCGTCACCAAAGGCCTCCGTGGCCATTGCAGGCTGCAGCGCCTTCACCACCGAGCTATGCAGCGTCGCATGGCCCGGCAAGTTCAAGCAGACCTGCCTCCTCGCTTCTGACGGCACGGCCAACCTGCGGAGTTCCTCCAGCTCTCTGAGCTGGGTATCAAGCCGCCAGCGGGACGAGAAGGTCAAAGCGAACTGGTTTCCCATGGCGCTCAGGGCGGTGCCCTTTTGGCTCTGGCACGATCTCCTCCTGGGACAAGATGTGCACACGCTTCATCGCCAACTTACAGGGAACTCGCGACCGGCCTCCTGTCGTGAGCGACATGCGCCGCATCAAGCAGCAGCCAAGAGAGACCCTGCAGAAGTACATCCAGCGCTTCAACAATGCCGCCTCAAGATTCCCAAGGTGGCCGAGGCCATCATCTCAGCCTTCTCCGGCGGTGTGCGTGGCGTCAAGATGAAGGAGGAGCAGGCGATGCATGAAGACCTGTGCACATCCCTGGAGCTGTTCAACTTGGCGACCAAGTGCGCTAGGGCTGAGGAAGGACGCCTTTCCCTCCTCGAGCTGCCGGCTGCCGACCTAGAAGAGAAGAGGCCCAAGGTCAAGGACGTGAAGCGCAAGGGGCTGCCGTGCTCATGGCGAACCGGACACCAAGCGAGGCAGGGATCAGCCCGAGTCTTCCAAGAGGCGGTCGATGCTGCGTGTACCACGACCTCCACACCCACAACACTACGAATGCCAGAGCTCGAGCCGTGCGAGAAAGGCGAAGCAGTCGATGCCCGACCGCAATGATCGAGGCTACTGACCGAGGAGGAGGAAGAAGCACGAGGATCTTTGGGAAGACCGTGGCCCTCGCCAAGGGTGGCGTGACCGACCTCGCGAGGACCGCTGGCAGGACCAGCCTCGCGAGGGAGGCTGGAGGGATCAGCCTCGCGAGGATCGCCCACAAGGCAATGCAGGCCTCCCTCCTCTGCCACGCAGCCAAGGAGAAATGAAGACCATCATCGGGGCCGAGGGGCTGGGGGCTTCCGAGGAGCAGCAGCAATCGCTTGCATCTGGGCGGAGCTCAAGCCCTGACCTCTGGCGCATCTTCAAGCAGTTAGCCCTTGAAGTGAATGCATCCTCCCAAGATCGAAGCCACGCGCCCTCTCGGGTGGTCGGCATGCGCCATCACGTTCAGCTCGTGGATCAGCTCAAGTCTTGCCACAGCCGGAGTCCTCCGATGCTTTGTTCCCCAATCATAAGCAGCGTGCAAGTCACCGGGACCCTCGCCGATGGCGGGCGTGCTCAATGTCTGTCTGCCGAGACATTCAACAATCTCCAAGTGCCATACAATTAGCTTCAGCCAACCAAGCCTTTCTCGGAGTCCAGATGGCTCCACGGTTCCGATTAGGCAGGTCCGCCTCAATGTCACCTTTGGGGCCTGCGACAACTACCGCACGAGCTCATTGACTTGGCGTCGCCCACATTCTCCTGCCATACAATGCCATCCTCGGGTACCCAGCTCGGCCAAATTCATGGCCGTGACTCATCCGGCTACAATGTCCTCAAGATGCCGAGAAGCGGTGGAGTCATCACGAGTGCCTTGTGAAGAGAGAGGCGGTGTGTTCCTGGGCGTGCTTTTCAAGCCGCATCAATTGAAGACCAGATCACGGAGCGGGAGGCTCCCCGAGGCTGCTTCTAAGAAGAAGAAGACATCGCCTGGCCCGACCCCTCGGGAGGCAGGCCCCTCAGGGTCCGCGCCTGTTCAGGGGGCACCTCCTTCTGCCGCATAGGAAGGCGCACCCGGCACCCTCCTCGAGCAAGGCTCGGGGGCTCCCTCCTGGAGGGCCACCGACTTTGCTAAGATCACGAGGGAGGCGCTCGAGCACCACTTGGAGGCGTGTTTCAAAGCATGATTCCCTCAGGAAGGAGCGAGGCAAGGAGGGCCGAACCCTCGGGAGTTCTTGACAACATCATTCGGGGCTGCGGGAGTCAAGAGTCATGAGTGGCAGCCGCCGCTTACCGCCGTAGCTCCCCATCCAGGCGAGGATGGTGGGCTCGCGTCTGCATTGACATACCGAGGCTCAGCAGGCCGCCTCTCAAGCGCCTCTAGCCCTCACGCGTGGGCGCTATGAAGTCCACCCACGGCTACATTCGCATGCCTTACGGCTTGCGCAACGCGGCTGCCAGCGCATGCGCCTCATGAGGAGCATCTTGGAGGCTCAAGTGGCGATCGTTACGCAGTCTGGCGGAGATGGAGATGGTGCGAGAGCCACCAGGCGCCTCCGGAGCCTCCCGAGGCTCTGGGCATGAGGCTCGTGAAAACGACTTCCATGGCCACGACGTCCGCTACTTCAGCATCCCCTCATCTTCAACGTTATCGGATGACATCCTTGAGTTTCATTTTCATTGGGAGGCGCCCCAGGGCTGCATCATTCCCGGGCGCGTGGGTCCGTCCTGCGGCGTGTATCCCCTGATTCATGTTCCTAGTTTACTTTATTGGGCGCCCTCGGCTGCATCATCCCAAGCCACTCGGGCGAGACCCGGTGGCATGTATCCCTCTTGCATTTATTCGGGTTGTGCGTTTGACCCATCATGATCGTTATTTTGTGCTGTCCACGGCACCCTCTTCCTTCATGTCGGCCGCTTGCGTTAAAGGGGGTACACGAGCATCGCGACTCATGGGCTCCTCTTGGCTCTCCGGCCCTCACCCTCTGGACTTGTCCACGGCATCGCGACACAGCATACCGGCTGACGGTTGAGCCCCACTCAAGGGCGGGACCGGGGCGTGGGCGTCGACATCTAACCAAATTTGCAGAACACATCACAAGTTAAGGCCAGTGCGAGCACAACCCGCCTTGAGGTAGGGCCCGTGAGTCCCCGCTGTCCCACGGGTGCCCAGATACACCTCGTCGGGCCCTACGATTGCCGCCACGTGTCGAGGCGGGCGGTACATACAGGGGCTCCTCCCGGGGAGTCCCCTCACGCACTAGTGGAAGCACCATGCTCCTTGTTGGTGGCGACACTTGCCGAGGCGGCTATGCCCGTACATATGGGCGCTATGCTCCATGGCTGGTGATAAACAGCGAGGTGGCCCGGCACATCAACCTCGGGGAGCCCGAGCTCAATGTCTGGCCTCATCGTGCGCCTCCCCTCGAGAGTGCAGCGAGGAGGCTGAGCCACGGGATACGCTGGGTCACGCCCAGACGCACACCACCAGCCGGGCCCCTCGGGCCTGGTTCGTCCTGCGTCTCTCCCGGCGGAGCTAAGTGCGAAGGCCGTTTGAGCGTCAAGGGGACTCCTGAGCATCGCGACTCAGGAGCCTAGCGGTCACGTAGCCCCTCACCCTTAGTTCCAAAAAGGCTAATGGCGGTTGGCGTATCTGTGAGGCTGGGCTCTACCGGCGTAGAATGGTAAATTCACCCATACATCTCACCTCCCTACTTGCTGTTAGATGCGTCAAGGGGACTCCTGAGCATCGCGACTCGGGAGCCTAACATCACGTGGCCCGTCCTCCTTGGTCTCAAATCACGGTTTTCGGTCGGGGCTAGCGGTGGCTGAGGTATCTTGTGGGGGGGCTCTGCCGACGTAGAACATAAGCAAGTAGGAAGGAAAAGCGCAAATCTCAAGGAATTCAAAAGCAAATATTACAGTCCATAACTGTTTTCGCAATGCCAAACGCAAGTTTAAACACCTCCATGAGGCATGATGCATGTTGCAGGAGCTGAAAGCAGGACAGGAGCCACGAAGGAGTCACTTGTCGGCAGCACCGTCGCTGGCGGCGGAGCTACGCTGGGCAGGTTCGCCTCGTGAAGCCTCTGGATCGGCAGCGCATGCGCTTGACTTGGTGCTAAAGGCCGAAACCGCCGTGAGCCTCCGCTCGACCCTTCACGGCCTCGGGCGACAGCAGCAAGCTCGCCGCTCCACGGGCTCAACAGGCTGTCAAGGTCAATGTTGGGGTCGCGAAGGTAGGCGTGGGTGAAGGCAGCGTCGTATGCGAGAAAACGAGACACGCACCTCGGCCTCGGCCGTGGGGCGAGCCAAGCGACATCTTCAAGGCGCGGACCAGGAAGGAAGCAGCTTGGCGGGGCCGTCCTCGGCACCGGCCAGCCAGGCTTTCGAGCCGCTGTCATAAGCGACTTGACAAGGTGCAAGCCTTCACCTCCCGGCTTCGCGAAAGGCCACGCGGTCCTCGGCGAGACCAGCGCCTTGCCGTCAGCTCAATCCTCTTCGCCTCCAACGCTTGCTCCAGCGCACCTAAGCGGCCATGGCGCTCATCAAGCAGCATCCGGGTCCTTGGCGGCCGCCTCACGAGCCTTCATGTCTTCCTCCTTCTCTTGGCGGGCCTTGAGCCTCCTTGGCAAGCTGGTCGCGCAGAGCCACAGCTTCGCTCTCCAGCGCCTTGCAGCGACCTCGGACATCGGCTACCTCCCCAAGGCAGCGTCGCGAGTGGCCTTCGCCTCAGGGCAGCCTGCTTCTCCTCGTCGCCAAGCCGTCATGAGGCTGAACCAGCGCTGCTCGAATTGAAGCATCGAGGCGAACCCAGCGGAGGCCAGCTCGGCGTCCGACCAACAAGTGAGGTCGGCGCCCGAAGATCTTTCATGGCCGGTCGAGTTCAGCGGCCACGATCCGGGACGTAGAAGGAGCGAGAAAGCGGCGTTGGCGGAGTAGGAGAGAGGGCGGCAGCGTAATCACAGCACCATGAGTCGGGACCTTACATGCCCCCGGCTGCTGGCGATGACGTCGAGCAAGGATACCTCGGAGTCGCTTGGGCCATGGGGCTGAGCTCGCCCCATCTAGCCCGCTTAATCTCGCGAGATGACCGGGCGGGAGAGGCCCGCGTCTTGCCGTCCCCTTCTTCCGCGGATGGAGGTGCTGTCCCGGGCGAATCCTCAGGAGCCCCCTTCAGCTTTTTCGCCACAGGCGCCGGCCTAGCCAAGGAATAGGGATATCAAGCCTCAACGACGAAGCAAGAAGCAAGACAAGAATCAAGCACTTACTGGTCATTGCTCGCGGGCTCGAGCAACCTCCGGTCGAACTTGAAGCCCAAGAGTCGGCTGCTGGGATCAGCCTCAAGAGGCTCGGGAGCAGGAGGCGCGTCTGCGGATCGCCTCGGGCGGAGTAGACCAGCGGGAACCAGCCCGTCTGTCCTTCGCCGGGATCGAGGCGAGCTCGCCACCTCGCCCATCGCCATCCTCGTCGTTATGCGGCAAGAGGCGGAGGCGCAGGACCTGCGCCGAGGAGAGTGCGCGCTCGACTCCCGTCGGTCACCTCGGTCGGGTCCCTCTTCCGCTCCTCTTCTTCCTCCTCTTTCTTTGGAGTCGCGGAGGACACGTTCACCGTCTCGGGGCGCCGGGTCTCGGGAACCTCCAGCAGGCACGAGCCTGTCCCGTTGAAAGCGGGCATGGAGTCCACCACCTGCTCCCAATCATCTCGAAGGAGCAGAGTGCAGGGCGCCCTCTAGCCTCGCCACGTCTCCCCCGACCAAAGATTGGAGGACCGCGGCTAGATCTTCGTCGGCCAAGACTACGGGGCTCAGGCGAGGCCTCCACAGCGGAAGTGAGTATTGCCAAAGTGGGGCCACCCGATGCTCCAGGAACTCCCTCAGGAGTGACGCCCCGGTCGGCTTTGCCGTCGCCATGTTGCCCGGCCACAGGTCCGCGTCCATCTTCTCCAGCACTGGCTTCGCGCGGGAATCCACGAGTTCCGCGCGAGACCAAGCGTCGATGGGCGTGGGCTGCTCCGTGGGTAGAATCAGCCGAGGATGGATGCGCCCAGCATCTACCATGACCCACTTGCTCTGAAGCCTTCAATCCTCTTCCGGGCTTGAGATGGCGTTGGAGCTGCCGTCTGCGACAAAGCTTCGCGCCTGTGCGGATGGGGCAGCGGGAGGACGGAGGTAGAAGTAGTGGCGCAGCAAGGCCCTTTGAGGCTGCACCCGACATGAACCTCACGATGGTAAGCGAAGATCGCCGGGAGAAGAACAGAGTTGGGGTGGAGGTGCGAGCTTGCGGTTTGTAATGGCGGAGGACAAAAGAAGAACTTCGAGAAAGGGAGGCACGGACCGGCGGCAATGGCGTGGCGAAGAAGCGGGTAGAAGGTGCTTCCTTGGTCCTCGGGAAGGCAGAGCCAACCTTGAGCACCGCCGTCCGTCGTTGCCATGCACCGCCATCATCCGGCGCGCCGGGCAAGGCTCTTCTCCGACACGTTCGGGAGTCCATGCGGCGAGTACCAAGCTCGGCGGGAGTGCAGCGGCGCCATACCTTGCTAGGGCATGGGGTCGAGTAGATCTGGGGATTTTGGGCGGGAAGGATAGGGGCGAGAAGGGGATCAGGCAATGGCGGAGAAGGCAAGGAGGAAAGCCTGGGCAGGTACCGCTCTCTTGTCGATTCATGCAATTGCCAAGGCGTCCACGGGGAAGCAGGGGCGCCCATGTCCAATCAAGCGCCATCTGGCGCCCAAGGCCGCGAGCTGTTAGAACCCAGTAACCGCGCCTTGCCGCTTCTCTGCTAAGCCAAGTCCAGGCGCGCCTTGGGCCCGGGGGCTACTGTCGGTGTTCTAGGAATGGGGGTACCCAGACTTGCCTACCTGCGGCCTGCGGCGTGGCTCAAGGGGTGGCCCGGTATGGCCCATCTTCATCAACACAAGCTCAAGACCCTCGCGAGGGGCCAAGCCTCGCGGGGCGGACGACAGGAACCTTCCTCAGCCACAGCCTCGTCAGGCTGGCTCGCGAGGAGGCGGAGAGATTAAGGCGGGGTACCTCACGAGGTGCCCATGACGCAAGCCATGACGACCAAGGGTGCCAGGCGGGCGCCAGCCCGCGCAGTGTCCTCATTTCCTCTTTGGTGCAAAGGAGGCAAGCACAGGCGAGAGCATCAAGCAAAGGCAACCATTTCGGTGCAACAAGACCAAGACCAGCTGAACGGCAGGAAGGAGGTCATCGTGGAGCCCAATCCGGCGTCACCGTCAGAGTCTTTGGTAGGGGAGGACCGAATTTAGTCAGGATAAGTGTACAAGATGTTCCCCTTCAAAATGGCCAATTGTTGGCGCCCTTCCCGCTCAATATTTGGGAAGAGGCCCAGGGCCTCTGCCTACAAATAGGACTAGCCACCCACAGGGTAGAGGCATCTAGAAGAAGGGAGATCGAGAGCTGATCGACCGGAAAACAGGCATCTAGAGAGAGAGAGGGTAGCGACTGAACTCCCCCTAGCAGTTTGTCGCACCGGGCAAGAACAGACCCTCGCGAGGCTGTTGTTCCTTGTATTGTTCATCATCAGCCCCAGAGGCAATCCACCACACCACACACTGGAGTAGGGTATTACACCACAATGGTGGCCCGAACCAGTATAAACCTTTGTGTCCCTTGTGTTGCTCTTTGTGTAGTTTAGATCCTGCGAGGCAGCGAGGTGTAGGTAGGTTGGAGGTGAGATCTCCGCGTGCACCCCAGAGTTCGAACCTAGAGGGTCTGTCGGAACCCGAAATCCGACAGAAGGGGTGTGGAGGAAGCGAGAAGCCGCGATTGACATGAGTGGCGAGCAGAACACACTCACCCGGTCGCAGCTGCGGCTCCGTTTACCCCTCCGGCAGCCACGCAGACTCATGAACGATCAGCCCTAACTCGGCCATATCGTCCAAGTCTTCCTGCCGAAGTGAAGATCGGATCCAATCTCCCTGGATCCAACCCGACGGTAACCCCGAGCGCCATGAAGATCGCCGATTTGTCTTCTTGCTTTTCGCCGCCCCCGTCGCCTTCTTCGCGCGTTCCAGCGCCACCGTTTTCTCCTTCCCCATGGCGGCAGAGCAGCGGCGTCAAGAGTGGAGAAGCTGAACAAGGTGAAGGAGCAAGAGGAAGAAGAAGAAGAATGGGCACGCACAGTGCGGACGCCTCGGCCTCGCTGCTTTTAAAGGCCTACTTCCGAGTGGCTGACGCGTGGGCCCAGGCGATCCTGTCAAATCCCTTAACAGTCGCACAAAGGATACGTGGCGAAAAAGGTTGTGCGGAAATCAAAACGTCCTATTTATCTACTCTACTTACCACGGCGCGCTTCCACCAAAATTTTGAATCCCGCGAAATCCGGGATCCTCTACAACCGACCACGTCGAAGATTCCATGTCAAGGATAACACTCGACGGATGACGTTATAAAAACAATACGGCAATTTCTGAATCGATCAAGGCGACTGAAACGAAGCCGAAGTTCCAACAACTGGCTTCCATTTGGAGATGAAAGCAAGAGTCAAAGCAAGGCTAACTTCAACCTTCTTTTCACTCGGACCTCAATCCATTCGGGGGCTAATGATGAGGACATAGACCTGGGGTAGGGTAATAGGCCTGACCTATACACCCTACCTAAGGTCCTTGTCCTAGAAGCAAAGAAGTTCAAGAGTAAATAAAGGAGGCCCAACAAAGGTGTCGAGTGCAATCCACTTGACCTACCATTCACTCGGAGACCCCTCTTAATCTAGGTCACTCGACCACTAAATCACTCGATGTGCAGAGGACCTAAAGCCACTCCGCGGAGCAACGGTCGGGCGTTTACTCATATACTTAATGATCATTTATAGCACTTTATTATGGACGTTACCTGTAATGCTCTCTCTTTATGTACATTGAACCCTGGGTAACGGAGGGGAGCTGGGGTCCTGGCGCACTCTATATAAGCCACCCCCTGCTCTGGGACAAGGGTTCGCACCCCTGTAAACACACACATACATAATCCAGTCGACCGCCTCCGGGCTCCGAGACGTAGGGCTGTTACTTCTTTCGCGAAGGGCCTGAACTCGTAAAACTCGTGTGTACAACTTCGCCATAGCTAGGATCTTGCATCTCCATACTTACCCCCCTATTCTACTGTCAGTCTTAGTACCACGACAGCAGACGTTGAAGAAATGGAAGATGAAGATGTGGACATTGGCTGTACCACACCAGTGCTGAACGATGACTTTTGGGAAATTCAGCACCCCAACTCTCCACTGTTCACACCGTTGCAACAAATTCCTCAGTCCCCAGTTACTACAGTTCAAATGTACTCTGAAGAACCACATGCCACACCATCTGTCCATGAAGAAATTCCAGCCACTAGTGCTGAAGAAAATGTAAATGAAGAGTTGAAGACCAGGCTGTCATTGAAGAAGAAGCTGAAATTCCTCAGCCCGTGGAGCCTGAGATTGCGATTCCTGAGGTAATAATGCAATTGACTGATACTCCTCAGCCCAAGCCAAAGGATCCATTCTCAAAGAAGCGGAAATTCAAGGATGATGATTTCTTCGGCGAGCACGTGTTCTTCACAGACTACAATCCCTATGATTCTGCTCGTCTTAGAAGGAAGCGCTTCTGGGCCGCCAGCCAGGCCAATTTATATTCTTCACTACTCTTCAACAAGGACAAAGTCTTCGACCACGAGCATATTCCTCATGTGGACATGGAATCACTGCCATGCTTCACACCTGTCCTCAGTGTGCTTCATGACAGAGGCCTCCTCAACTTTTGCACAGACATAGTTGATTGGAATGAAGAACTCATTCTTCAATTCTACGCAACATTGCACATCACAGGAGATGCTGACGATGTGAACTCCTGGGTTTTAGACTGGAAGACCGAAAACACTCACTATAAGGCACCGACCTCTGAATTACTTCACGCCCTGCCCATCAGTCCTCCACCTGAAGGAGCTCGTTGCCTGTACCAAGAGCCTGAACTGACTGCCCATTATATGCAAGTTCTTATGAAGCCTCAGAAACCTGGTCAAGCCTTAAGGATCAAATTCCTCATGAAGGAATTGCAGTATGTACCAAGGACAGTCTATCGCATTCTGACGAAGACTATGAGTCCAATCAAAGGCCACGACTCATCTGATGAGGAAATTGTTGGCATCATCAAGAATCTGGTATTCAACATCATTCATGGCATACCCGTCAACTATCATGATTTCTTCATAAGGACCCTGGCAAATGTTGCACTCTCTCCTTTTGAGATGAAGCCTTATGCACCCTGGATCATGGGATTCCTCAAAACAAGGTCTTCACTCAACTACAAGGCTGATTTTTAGAATCACCTTAGCTACTTTCCCCCGATTGAAGTCCTCAAGTGGACCTATTCCTCAGCTGATGAAAAGGGCAAGGCACCAGCTGTTATTGATGAAGGCGTTCGTCCATTGGATGGTCGACCCATAAAGCTGCATCTTATTCCACCAATGATGACTCTGCCACTCATGATTACATTGCCCATGCCTCCAAGCCAAATCCTCAAGCCCTTGCTCCTCGTGTGATGGTGGACAGTGAGCTTGCTTAGTCTTCACGGAAGGTGGATCGAAACCATAAATGGGTTAGCGTCGGTTTTGTTCAATTCTTCACAACATGTTGCTACACATAATGGAGTGAAGAAAAACCATTACTACCTCCATGAAGTCTTGGTCACACAGGCTATTCATCACATGTATATGGTGAAGAAGATCTGAAGAAAATGGGTCTCAAGGAAGATTTTGGTAGTGCGCACCTCCACCGAAGAAATACAAGAAAGTCAGGTTCCTTCCTTGGTGGCCAGCTCCTATTCCTCATTGCGCGAAACCGACGAGGATGCATGAAGACTTGGACGACACTGGGCAGGCCCTACTACGACAAACGACCCCAACAACGCTGGCGCTCCTTCATCATGATATTCTTCAGGGGCGTTAGTCCTCATTTTCAACCCTTTTGGTCATTCGATGACAAAAGGGGGAGAAATTTGAGTTAGTCTTCAAGCGGGTCTATCTTATATGGGCATTTTTTGCTAAGTTACAACTCTCGTTCTTCTGATGACTTTGCTAGATCGAGTTGTAAACTTAAACTCTATGGTGACTGCTACATCTCGAGCTTGCGTTGGATTTCCCCGAAGAGGAGAGGATGATGCAGCACAGTAGCGTAAGTATTTCCCTCAGTTTTTTAGAACCAAGGTATCAATCCGGTAGGAGACCGCGCAAGTCCCTCGTACACTGCACAAAGCGATAGCTACTGCAACCAGCGCTTAGGGTTGTCAATCCCTTCACGGTCACTTACGAGTGAGATCGATAGAGATAATATTTTTGGTATTTTTGGTATAAAGATGCAAAGTAAAAAGTAAAAGCAAAGCAAGTAAATAAAGTGATGGAGATTGATATGATGAGAATAGACCGGGGCCATAGGTTTCACTAGTGGCTTACATCAAGAGCATAAGTATTCTACGGTGGGTGAACAAATTCTTTGTTGAGCAATTGCGAGAATTGAGCATAGTTATGAGGTTATCCGAGCAATGATCATGTATATAGACATCACGTCCGTGACAAGTAGATGAAGCGATTCTGCATCTACTACTATTACTCCACTCATCGACCGCTATCCGGCATGCATCTAGAGTATTAAGTTAAAAAGCGAGTAGCATGTAAGCAAGATGACATGATGTAGAGGAATAAATTCATGCAATATGATAAATATCCCATCTTGTTATCCTCGATGGCAACAATACAATACGTGCCTTGCAACCCTTTCTATCACTGGGTAAGGTCATCGCAAGATTGAACCCAAAGCTAAGAAGTTCTCCCATTGCAAGAACTACCAACCTAGTTGGCCAAACCAAACGGATAATTCGAAGAGACTTGCAAAGATAACTTAATCATACATAAAATAATTCAGGGAAGAATCAAATATTTTCCATAGATAAGTTGGATCATAAACCCACAATTCATCGGTCTCAACAAACACACCGTAAAAACAAGATTACATCGAATAGATCTCCACGAGAGAGGGGGAGAACATTGTATTGAGATCCAAAAAGAGAGAAGAAGCCATCTAGCTACTAACTATGGACCCGAAGGTCTGAAGTAAACTACTCACACTTCATCGGAGGGGCTATGGTGTTGATGTAGTAGCCCTCCATGATGGATGCCCTCTCCGGCGGAGTTCCGGAACAGGCCCCAAGATGGGATCTCGTGGATACAGGAAGGTACGGCGGTGGAATTAGGTTTTGGCTCCTTCCTGATCTGTTGAAGTGCGTAGGTATATATAGGAGGAAGAATGCGTCGGTGGGCGTCGGGGCCCACAAAGGCGGGGGTGCGCCCGGGGAGGGGCGCGCCCCCCACCCTCGTGACCACCTCTGGCACTCCTTGGAGTAGGGTCCAAGTCTCCTAGATCACGTTCGGCGAGAAAATCACGTTCCCGAAGGTTTCATTCCGTTTGGACTCCGTTTGATATTCCGTTTCTTCGAAACACTGAAATAGGCAAAAAAACAGCAATTCTGGGCTGGGCCTCCGGTTAATAGGTTAGTCCCAAAAATAGAAGTGGAAAATAAAGCCCATTATAGTCCAAAACAATAGATAAAGTAGCATGGAGCAATCAAAAATCATAGATACGTTGGAGACGTATCAGTGACCTGATACTTTTGCTGTGTTCTTCTACATGCTTATTCCACATTAATGTTTATGCACGCATGCTGAATTACATCAGTCACCATATTTCATCATGCATTTCAAATTCTTCATATTATATGTCAAATGCATGTATGAATTACAAGATATAGGGGGAGATCTCCATGATTCTACTCTTCAAGTGTGCATTGCTTCAAAAGCAAATTCCTCACTATGCACATCTTCAGGGGGAGTTCTTCTATATCTTGCAAACAAATTCCTCAATATCAGCATTTACACTTCATATGTTTAGCCCCGTTGTAAACTTAACCTATATTATCATCAATCACCAAAAAGGGGGAGATTGTAAGTGCATCTAGTGCCCCTTAGTGATTTTGGTGTATTCAAGACTCATAGGTTAAGGGACTAATGTGTTTATGAGTGTGCACAGGTCTATATGTCTATGAGGAGTTTGATATTTACAGAGAAAGTCGACCCCTAAAAATGAAGTTCTTCGACTGAAGACTTTGTATTTCTGAAGACTTTGAAAGTGAAGAAATTGGTGTGACCTTGAAGACTTGGAATTCATTCGAGGAACATGAAGCATAAAGACTTTTATTTTCGTAGTTTCATTTTCTCTTTCTTGAATCATAGGAAACACCGTACTGTTAAAGGGGGTCGAGGAAATACTAAGGAAAAATTTCCAAGTGATGCTCAACTCAAAACCCTACACCTACCAATCCCTTCGAGTGAAGCCTTTCGAAATCTCATACAGTTCAATCATATTCTTCAGTGAAAAAGACGAAGTTCTTTTGGTCTCTAAGGAATTTGTTCTGACTGAGGAGTTAGGAATTCACCAGTGCGGATTGCCTACACAGTGAGGAACATGATAGCCCTGAGGAATTTGTTACTCAAATTTTCGACCGTTGTTGTGCTACGCGCCAGCTGTCCCAAAATATCTACCCACCTAATGGTCATATTATTGAAGGGCATTTATGTATTATCATGTCGGGCTGCTCCCTAGGCTATAAATAGCCGCCCCCTACAACCACTAGTTGGTTGGCTGCTCCAAGAGAAACTAACACTTGTCATTTGAGAGCATCCCATCCTCCAAGGACTTTGAGCGAAAATCATCGAGTGAGGAAAACCCAAACCCAAACACCAACAAACCCAAAGTGATTGAGCATCACTGAAGAGATTGATCCTGCGCGGATCCGACGCTTGTTACCTTTGAAGACTGTGCTTCTTCCAGGCGGTTAGGCGTCATGGTCTAGAGCATCCAAGAGGAAATTGTGGATCGCCGAGTGACCGAGTTTGTGAAGGTTCGGAAGTCACCTGAAGACTTACCACGAGTGATTGGACGAGGTTTGTGTGACCTTAGTTCAAGGAGAATACGGTGAGGACTGTGTGTCCTCAGGTTTAAATACCTAGCCGCTCCAACCAGATGTACAACTGAGACAGCAGTTGGATTTGGTCTACCAAATCATTGTCTTCACCAAGCCAACTGGTTCTATTTCCTCAACTCTTTCATTTCCTCATAACTGTGTTGTGCACTTGTTTATATCTGTGTTTGAAGACTTTGACTGAAGACTTTCTCTATTTCCTCAGTTCAATATCTTCAGTCTGTTTGTCTTCATCCTGTGTTATCCTGTGATTACGCTTTCTGTACTCTGTGCTTGTCTTCATTTCATCATGATGACCATGCTTGTGTTATGTTATGTTTACTTTTGAGTACTTATTCCGCTGCTAGTAGTTCTTCGCTAGGGAATTTCCTCACCTGCAAATTCCTCAGTGGAGAATTCATAAAAATCACCTATTCAACCCCACTCTAGTCGATATAACGCACTTTCAAGGGTGAACACTGAGGGAGTCCTGGATTAGGGGGTCCTCGGACAGCCGGACTATATACTTTAGCCGGACTGTTGGACTATGAAGATACGAGATTGAAGACTTTGTCCCGTGTCCGGATGGGACTCTCCATGGTGTGGAAGGCAAGCTTGGCAATACGGATATGAAGATCTCCTCCCTTGTAACCGACTCTGTGTAACCCCAGCCCCCTCCGGTGTCTATATAAACCGGAGGGTTTAGTCCGTAGGACAACAACAATCATACCATAGGCTGGCTTCTAGGGTTTAGCCTCTACGATCTCGTGGTAGATCAACTCTTGTAATACTCATATAATAAAGATCAATCAAGCGGGAAGTAGGGTATTACCTCCATCGAGAGGGCCGAACACAGGTAAACATCGTGTCCCCGCCTCCTGTTACCATCCGCCTTAGATGCACAGTTTAGGACCCCCTACCCGAGATCCGCCGGTTTTGACACCAACATTGGTGCTTTCATTGAGAGTTCCACTGTGCCGTCATCACAAGGCTTGATGGCTCCTTCGATCATCAGCAACGATGCGATCCAGGGTGAGGTTTTCCTCCCCAGACAGATCTTCAGATTGGCGGCTTCAGATCTGCGGGCCAACTTCGCAGCCATCTAGAGCAGATCGAGAGCTACACCCCAGCCATCGGTCAGGTTTGGAAACTTGAACTATCGGCCGACATCTGCGGAGACTTGATCTTTAGCAGTTCGAGCCCATATCAAAAGTCGCCGCCATACGATCCGACGAGCATGATTTAGCTCTGCCGTCGGACGATTGCTCGGAGATCACGCCTGTGATTACTTCGGCCCTCAAACCGGAGCAGATTGTGTCATCCGAGGACGGGTGGAACCCCGCCTCGGAGGCCGCATACTCAGTGGCGATAGAGCCAAATACCGACTTCACTGCCTATGAGACCCGTGTTTCCGGACACTTGGATTCGTCCCTTGCCACGGGCTCCGAGCCGCCTGCGTCCGTGCCTATCGAATCCGATTGGCCACCGATCATGGAGTTTACCTCCGTGGATATCTTTCAGCACTCGCCCTTTGGCGACGTGCTAAACTCATTGAGGTCTCTCTCCTTGTCAGGAGATCCTTGGTCAAACTATGTCCGGCTAGAATGGGATGCAGACGACGAAGAAATTCGCTCCCCACCCACCACCCACTTAGTAGCCACTGTCGACGATTTAACCGACATGCTCGACTTGGCTCGAAAACATCGGCGGTATGGATGGCGATGCGAGAGCGAACAAGAACCACCGCCCACGAGGCGCTAGACTACCACCTCATCATATGACATATACATGGTGGACACCCTCAAAGAAAGCGGTGGCGATAAGGCAATGGAGGATAATTCCTCCAGAAGCAATCCAAGCACCGGCGTCGTGGCGCGCTCTAAATCCCGCCATAGCAAAAGCAGCGATACGGCACAAGAGACAATAACGCTCCGGATAGTGCGAAGGCGGCGACAATCCCTCGGCCGGACCTCGGCGGGCGGATGAACAAGCTAGCCCTCCAGAACAGGCAGCAGACGAAGAATCGGAGGATGACAATTACATGCCTCTCTTCAAAGACGAGATGAGCCTCGGCGACGAAGAATTTACCGTGCCTGAGGATCCCGTCGAGCAGGAGTGCTTCAAGCGTCGGCTTATAGCCACAGCAAACAACCTGAAGAAAAAGCAACAACAGCTTCGAGCTGATCAAGATCTGCTAAGCGGATAGATGGGTGAAGTCTGGCGGCGAGAATCTGAACTCGAGCGCCCAACCAAGAGTTACCCAAAGCGCAGGTTGCTACCCCAACTCGAGGAGGAAGCATTAAAACCTACGTTACCAGCGTATGATGTGGCTGATCGGCCACCTCGTGGCCGAGACAGAGGGGCATACCAGCCCAAAGTCCAGCCTGCACCCCGTCGCCAGACAAACAAAAACACCAAGGCTCGGGGCAACACGCGGGACCTGCGAGACGTATTGGAAAACAAAGCAGGACATACAAGATTGATCTACGGATCACGGGGTCGCGCCCCAACGCGTGACGATGATCGTCACGCCGGATACACTAAAAGCAAATCTGGCCAGGCCGAATACAGCAGACATGACTCGTATGAGCTGCGTCGTGACATAGCCCGGCACAGAGGCGCCGCACACCCCCTATGCTTCACCGATGAAGTAATGGATCATGAATTCCCAGAAGGATTCAAACCCATGAACATTGAATCATATGATGGTACCACAGACCCCGCGGTATGGATAGAAGACTTCTTCCTCCACATTCACATGGCCCGCGGGGATGATCTACACGCCATCAAGTACCTCCCGCTAAATCTCAAAGGGCCGGCTCGGCATTGGCTGAATAGCTTGCCGGCAAACTCCATCGGAAGTTGGGAGAGCTTGGCAGATGCATTCCTGGATAATTTCCAAGGCACTTATGTGCAACCACCGGATGCTGACGATTTAAGTCATATAACTCAGCAGCCAGGGGAATCGGCCAGGAAATTTTGGACCCGGTTCCTAACTATGAAGTACCAAATTGTTGACTGTCCGGATACAAAGGCCTTAGCGGCGTTTAAGCATAACATATGTGACGAGTGGCTCACCCGGCACCTCGGTCAAGAGAAGCCAAAATCCATGGCAGCCCTCACAACACTTATGAGCCGCTTTTGTGCGGGCGAAGATAGCTGGCTAGCTCATAGTAACAACACAACAAGCAAACCTAGCTCATCAGAGGCCAGGGATAGCAACAGCAAACCACGACGCAACAAACACACACGCCACAAATATGGTGAAAACGCCGAAGATACGACAGTTAATGCCGGGTTTAGTGGCTCAAAGTCCGGTCAGCGGAAAGGGCCCCTCAAAAATAACAATTCGTTCCATCCAGTCTGGACTGCATACTCGATCGTCAATGCCAAATTCATGGCACCCCAGGGATGCCAGCCACCCATACCAACAAGGAATGCTGGGTCTTCAAACAAGCGGTAGGCAGGCGTAAAAAGCGATAAAGGGGTCTCAAAGCAATGATGGCGACAAAGAGCCCAGATCATCGAACTCCGGAGGGCAAAAGAAATTTCCCCCACAAATCCAAACAGTGAACGTGGTAAACACCACCAAAATTCCCAACCCGGACCCGACACGCACCCCTAGGGATGCCAACTTAACGGAACCAGTCGTCCCACAATATAAACTAGGGCCGGTCACCTTCAACCACACAGATCGTCCGGTCAACGCCAATCAGGGCAATCCAGCCGCACTAGTCCTTGACCCAATAATTAACGGGTTCCACCTCACACGAGTCCTTATGGATGGAACCAGCAGTCTAAACCTGCTTTACCAGGACAAAGTGCGCAAGATGGGCATCGATCATTCGATGATCAAACCCACTACAGCCACTTTCAAAGGCATTATACCAGGTGTGGAAGCCAGTTGTACAGGCTCCATTGCCCTCGAGGTAGTCTTTGGATCACCAGACAATTACCGTACCGAAGACTTAACCTTCGAAATCGTCCCCTTCCGCAGTGATTATCAGGCACTGCTCAGACGAACCACGTTCGCTCAATTTAACGCGGTGCCACATTACGCCTACAGTAAGCTCAAGATGCCCGGTCCACGCGGCGTCATCACGGTTAAGGGCAAGGCCGACCTTTCCTTCAGCAGCAACAAGTACACACCCTTAACAGCAGAAACAATGAGCAGCACCTTGCAGCCGAACCTCGAGTCGACGACCAGGCTCCCGGATACCGCCAAAGGACTTCGAACTACTTTTTGGCAGCATAGCCTGGCTCGTCCAGAGCTCAATTAAACACCCCGGCGAAGGCCAAGATAGGCCGCATACAGCGGCTCAACCACTCTCCGGCACACAAACATTTTTTACATTTCATTTGTAGGCTCACCTTCGCGTCGACCAGGACGGGCAATATGGAGGCGGTCCGAACGCGCAAGGGAATCCTTAGATGTTCCCCGCGATGACCATCCGACTATACTCCGGATCCGCACGCAGCTTCTTCTTCCCTGGTCTCAGCAGGTTCCACATGCATATTTCTTTTCCGTTATTACCTGTCTTATACGCATCGACCTACTATTCAAATAAAATATGTGGATTTATATGACGCTTTTCTACTGTCATTTCTTACTAAAACTCTTTTGTCGAGTGGCATCAGTACGCCGCGATGTGCCTTTAAACGTGCCAGGGGCTTCGTTTTACCCACAGTACGGCAATAAAGTCCGAGCACCATCGTGGAAGTTCGGCACGCCGAACTTATAGCATTATATGCATCAGCTCCGAATCATGTCTTGGGTCAATAGTTGAGTTTGCCCAGCTCCCATGTTTTGTTACCTTACGTTCCGCTATATCGGCTAAGGTAGCACTGGGAGAACTCTGCGATTGTGTCCGGTTCTTCGAGCGAGCACCTCGATGAAAGCGAAAACTAAGCGTCATGATCGGCGAGAGCTAGTCAGCTGTTCGAGAGGTCATAAAATCTTTAAGGATTTCTCCCATAATGCCATAACCAATGCAGCGTCACGATGGATCAGTTTTTCCTCCGATCGGATGCTTATAGAGCCCTAATGCGGTCTTCGAACACCGGGGCTCGCCTACCTTACTAAAGCTCCTATGGCTGAGTGAGAGTGATAAAGCCCTATAGTCCGATTGCCTGGTTAGTTGTCTTTGAGCACCTCCTTGAAGGACCCAAAACTGGGATAAAGAGTGCTCGGGTTTATCCGAACACCCCGTACTTCTTACGTGGGGCGTTTTATTTAATCGCCAACTCTCGGGTTTAACATATAAAACGGCCGTACAGGAGGGTAAACTTTTATATAACAGGAAATAAATAGTGTAAATGACCATGTTCAAACATTACAAAGGACGGCATGATTTGCATTCATGGAAATATAATGTCCTTGGTACAAAGCTCCGCTGCAAGGTAGGATCCTTTAAGGACACTTTCATAATATAATTTGGGCTTACGGTGCTCTTTCCCCTCTGGCAGCCCTTCGGTCATCAGCTTCTCAGCATCCAACTTCCCCCAGTGCACCTTTGCGCGGGCGAAGGCCATTCGCGCACCCTCTATGCAGACCGACCGCTTAATGACGTCAAGTCGAGGGCAAGCGCTTACAAGCCGCTTCACGAGCCCGAAGTAGCTGCTTGGAATCGGCTCGGCGGGTCATAGCCGGATAATCAAATCCTTCATGGCTAGTTCCGCCGCCTTATGCAGTTCGATCAGCTGTTTGATTGATCGGCAAAAAACTGCCGGATAATTCGGCGCCAAATACTGCGACCAGAAGAGCTTATCCGCAGTGTTCCTTCTTCGGCCCGGTAGAATTGGGCGGCATTCGATATGCTGCGGGGCAACTCCGCAAATACCCCAGGAGAAATCCGAATCCAAACTTAGAAAAATAATTTTCTACTCAAATACTTGCTTTACATGGAAAGAGCCTTACCCGTCGCGACCTTCCCCGCCTCTTGGATCTCCTGCAGGGCGCCTTGGGTTTCCCCCTGGGCAGCGCGCGCGGCCTGATGCGCCTTGGTGAGTTCGGTTTCTTTCTCCGTTAAACTCTGCTCCAAGGTTTCGCATTTCTTCACGGCCTCTTGCAGCTTTTGCTCAGCTTCAATGACCCTGGCCTCGTGTTTCTCATGGAGGGCCTGCTCTGCGGCTGCCTTTTCCTCGGCCTCGGCCACAGCCTTCTTAAGGGCCTCGACTTCGGTCATCATCCCTAGAGAAAATGAGGGAACATATTTTATCATACTGAAAATTTGATCGCACTAAACGCGAACAAGACTTGTGCATACCTTCTTTATCTCCCAACTGCATTTTCAACTGGCCAAGTTCTTCTTTGGCCCGCTCTAGACTTTGATTCAGTCCGGAGATATCCACAGTATGAGAGGCAACAGCCGCTACCGACGCCTGCTTATAACAGAAGAGAAATAGATGTCATTCAATGAGTCTTCCTGCGAACATAAATTTGATCCTCTGTCTGGCTTTTTCTTTCACCGAACAGTGTATCAGGGGCTACTATCTATACCATCACACTCTTCGAAAAACATACCTCAAAACCTTTTATAAGGCTGATACAGGCTCCATTCAATTCACTCTCAGCAGACTGAATCTTCTCAATCACCGCACCCATAAGGGCACGGTGTTCAGCGACGATGGAGGCGCCCTTCAGCGCCACCAACAAAGCATCTGACACCTCTGGTTCGATAGAGGTTGCCGGTATGCCCCCTGCAGCTGAGAAAGGCTGGCTGCTTGATTCTGGAGTCGTATTGGTCTCCGGAACTGCATCCGGCCGGGAGCTAAATTCAAGATGGCCCCCGCCGTCAGCTCCCATGGGAATTTTCTCCCCCATGTGTTCGGCCCCTAAAGTTTGACCTCCAGGTGCCGCCTTCACGGTCTTTTCCTCTCCTCCTTGGCCGGGGTCCCTCTGGGACGAAGCCTCGGTGGTATTCACTTGCTCGAAGGAAGGGGCCTTCGGGGGTGTCCCGCTTTCCATAGCATACGAGCTCAGTGAATCCTCTGATGAGGATTGTTCGGTACGGGACCTCGCCGGGCTACAAAACATATGGCTCAAGTTAAAATATTACGCCATGATGAGTCTGGACGCATAAACATGTTCGGACTGTATATACTCACGGGTTTACCAGGGGCTGGGCCCTGGGATCCCACGTCGGGCTGCTGTCGGCGGCGGTAGTGGACTCCTCCGGAAGAGGAGCTTTTCCCCTTTTGGGCAACTTGGCCTCCAAGTGTGCGGAGGCCGTCCTCTTCTTTCTTTCCCCGCAGGGGATTCATCTTCTTCCTCCTCCTCGTCCTCTTCGGAGGCGGAACGGGCATCAGAGCCTTCGGATAATGTATCCGAAGTGCCACGGTGACAAAGGACGCCCCGGGTCTTTTTGGCCCCCTTCCCGGCCGTCTTCTTCGGCACCTTGTAAGGCACCGGGACCAGCATCTTCGTCAGAAGTGGGACGGCCGGTTCTTCGGGCAGCGGGGCCGGTCAATGGATCCGCTCCGCCTTCTTCGTCCAGCCCTAGGAGAGTTGTAGAAAACACATTAAGCGCTTCCCTTGGGTTATGCGGATAAAAAGTACGATTACTTACCGAACTTGCAGGGCGGGACAGTTGGTACCAGCGGTCTTGGTGGAGTCCGCTATGATTTCTTTGGACTTGAAAAGCACCTTCGGATGTCCTTGTGCGAGGGCGAAAAGCTCTCGCAAGGTTTGGTGCTTGGCCGGATCGAATTCCCATAGATTGCAAGTTCGGTGTTGACAAGGTAGGATCCAGCGAACTAACATCACCTAGACCACATTGACAAGTTCAATGTTCTTGTCTCCCATATCTTTAACGCGCGTCTGGAGCACCGACAATTCGTCGGACGAGGACCAGTTCAGGACCTTCTTGACCCATGATGTAAGCCGCAGGGGGGCACCGGATCTAAACTCGGGAGTAGCGGCCCATTCCATGCCGCGCGGCTCGGTGATGTAAAACCAATGTTGTTGCCACTCCTTGACGGAATTGTTAAAGGTGCCTGTTGGCCATGTAACGTTGGGCATCTTGCTCACGATAGCGCCCCTGCACTCGGCGTGCTCGCCACCCACTACCTTAGGCTTCACATTAAAAATCTTCAGCCATAAGCCGAAATGTGGCGGGATGCGGAGAAAAGCCTCGCACACGACAATGAATGTCCAGATGTTGAGGAAGGAATTAGGGGACAAATCGTGAAGATCGACCCCATAATAATACATGATGCCGCGAACGAACGGGTGGAGGGGAAACCCTAGCCCGCGGACAAAGTGAGGGAGGAATACAACCCTCTCAAGGGGTTCCGGAGTAGGGACGATCTGTCCCGCCGTCGGGAGACGATGGATGACTTTCTTGGCCAGATACCCGACCTCCCGAAGCTTTCTGATATCCTTCTCCCGGAATGTAGAGGCCATCCATTTGCCTCCTGCTCCGGATCCGGACATTTTTGGAAGGCCCTTGTGGGCAGAGAAGATGAACGCTTGGGCGCTGGAGCTTGGGCGGAGGGGAATGGATCGGGAAGAAGAAAGCGTGGGTGCGAAAGGGAGTCCTTATCCCCTTATAAAGGCAGCATGCATACCGCGCCTCCCCACTTGCCTGGTAAAACCGCTTATTCCCCAAGCACAGTAATTGATGGCACGGTTGGGTTACCCACACCCGTATTGATGAAAATCCTGTGATAAGGGGGGCACGATCTCTGCTTCGACAAGACATGCCAAGAAAACCGCCTCGCAATATGTGCAGTGGCTGGTTGAGAAAAACGGTTCGAATAATGACCAGGCCATGGTGTGATGTCATCCTACAGAAGTTGTCAGCAGATTAGATTTGTGGAAATATTATTCTCTCTACGGTGGTATGTGGAATTTGTTTTGCAGAGCCGGACACTACCCTTGTGTTCAAAATTTTCTATGGAGTATTCGGAGGAGGAACCTGCCTTGCAATACCGAAGACAATCTGCGCGCCGGACTCACCGTCATTGAAGCCTGGTTCAGGGGCTACTGAGGGAGTCCTGGATTAGGGGGTCCTCAGACAGCCGGACTATATACTTTAGTCGGACTGTTGGACTATGAAGATACGAGATTGAAGACTTCGTCCCGTGTCCGGATGGGACTCTCCTTGGCGTGGAAGGAAAGCTTGGCAATGCGGATATGAAGATCTCCTCCCTTGTAACCGACTCTGTGTAACTCTAGCCCCCTCCGGTGTCTATATAAACCGGAGGGTTTAGTCCGTAGGACAACAACAATCATACCATAGGCTGGCTTCTAGGGTTTAGCCTCTACGATCTCGTGGTAGATCAATTCTTGTAATACTCATATAATAAAGATCAATCAAGCAGGAAGTAGGGTATTACCTCCATCGAGAGGGCCCAAACCTGGGTAAACATCGTGTCCCCCGCCTCCTGTTACCATCCGCATTAGACGCACAGTTCGGGACCCCCTATCCGAGATCCGCCGGTTTTGACACCGACAAATACCAAGTTGCAAATTAGATAAACAAGTTAGCAATTGTGTGGGAGAAGATAGAGTTAGAGCATCTACAACCGGACTTGGCAAATTCGGGCATTCAAACGCCCGCGGACGCGCCCGGACACGTCTGCGAACAGTGATCGGGCACTCCTAAAATCGTGCCATCCACATCCGTGTCTCTCATATCCGAACCCCTATATCCATATTATATCATGCAATGTCAATGAAATTACGTAGATCAGCTCCCGACATAGAAATAGCACAATAGTTCACCAAAAGATCCACCAAAGTTCACATAAACGACGGATAACTTTATACTACATCTAAAACTTGAAATTAAAATCAACTTCACCACTTTCGGGCCGTCCCTTTCCCCTTCTGGTCGTCGGCGTAGCTGTACCCTTTGAAGGCCGGTGGAGGATCGTCCGATTCGTCGAAGGAAGAGCCGTGGTCGTCGTCGGAGGAGGAGTCGACGATGACGAGGCCCTTGAGGTGATGGATGGCCCGGTCCTGCTGGCGCTTGAGCTTGACCAGCAGAGCCACCTCCTTCGCCTTCTCCAACGCCTCCAGATCGGACTGCTCGATGGCAAGCCGGAGAGCCTTGGTGTTCTTCCGTCGGAGCCGCCGAGCGTCCGTCTTGGCCGTCGTATGCGAACGAAGGTAGACCCGCGCGAGGAGCCTCTGGTCCTCGTCGGGCTCCGCCGGTAACCCACGCCGGCAGAGGACAGGGCTCTCCACAGCCTCACTCTCCCTTGCCCGCTGCCTCCCGCGGCGTGCGCGTCCGGGCCTGCGGGGCGGGCATAAGCACCCACCGCTGCCCCACGAGGGGGAGCAGCAGCCGGCGGGGTGAGGGGACGGCGTGGGGAAGCAGCAGCCGGCGGGGCGAGGGGACACGTAGGGGAGGCGCCGATTGCGTTGGTCGCCTGTCGGAGCTTCCCATGGGCCGGGAGGGGCCAGCGCCGGCGTCCGAGATGCACCGACGAGGAGGCTGCGGCGAGGCTGTAGATTCGGAGCTGCCCCCAGTCTCCACCTTGGACCGCTCCAAGGCGATGCGGAGGGCAAGCTCATACTCCGGATCCACCTCATTGTCGGAGCGGCTTCCGGAGCTTGACATTGCGCCGGATTCGATCGGAATCAATAAGGGGAGAGGACCGAGCGAGAGAGGAGAGTGAGTGAGCTAGGGTTTCGGACTGACGAGGCCGATGTGTTTTTTTGTGGGACATTCGTGGGGTGGGTGGTTGGCCGGGCTTGTCAGGCGGACGCGCCCGGGCCATCCCATATCCGCCCTATATTTGGGCTGAATATGAAGAGTGGCGGTCAGTCCAGACGTTTGATACTCGTTTAAGGCGTTCGTCTGGGTCTAAAAAAGTGACCGGGCAGTCTGTCCAAAACGTATGAGGCGGCTCTTGAGAAATCCGGCTGTAGATGCTCCTACAGAAATAAAAATTTGTGTCTTAAATGGGAGTTCAAGAAGAGGCATGGTTACATATGAATTTAGCTTAGCTGTACATGTGAAGCCGCTGGTGAGGCACGCATCCGAAAAACAATCTGAGCATGTCGCGGATGCTCGCACATGCCGCGATCTCCAAACGTGCCATGCCGATCGCGTGCGCATGGAAACGGAGCCGAGCGCGTACGTGGGAAAGGAGCCGATCGCAGCGGAGGGCTGCTAGGCTGGCTACCGTCGGACGATGATGTTGGACAGGTGGCGGCAGATGCGATCCGGTATGCACGATTCCACATTTGGAGACGGGATCCACAAAATCTTTTCCGCCACCACCATCGTGGGCGCTCGTGCCGGGCTTGCCTTGATGCTCTCTCGTGCGCTCACAGAACAGAAGTAAGTACATTAGTAAAGTATAACCAACTTGCTAGATATCGTCGTTCATGGCGATCTGCTTGTAGAATCATGCCGTTAGAATATGCAGTATCTTCACTCTTGAATGATACATAACTTCATACGTACTGTCTGACCACCGGTGTTTTTCTTTGTTGTCAGCAGCATCATGGGTGCCGGGGCAGGATGACAGAAGGAGCGGGAGCTGCTTGGCCGCGGTGGCGCCGGCGCGACCCTCCAGCGCTTGCCGACGGACAAGCCGCCGTTCACGCTGGCCCAGATCAAGAAGGCAATCCCGCCTCACTGCTTCCAGCGTTCGGTGATCAAGGTGGTGTTTGGTTCTTTAGTCCTAGGACTTTTCTAGTCCTTAGGATTTTTTGAAAAAGATTCTTAAGTATGTGTTTTTAAGGATTTTTAGCAAAAAGTTTTTAAAAAGTCCCTTACTGTTTGGTTTATTAGTGACTTTTTTTTACGGGTTTGCTATTTCACATCTAGATGTGAAATATTATCTTACATCTAACTCACTCATCTTTGATTTTTTTAAAGTATTCCACTCACTTACTCTTAATTTTTTTTAAAGTCTCTCAGGAATTTTAAGGGTGAGGGGGTTAGATGTAAGATAATATCTCACATCTAGATGTGACATAGGCAGACCTTTTTTTTTAATCCCAACACAAAAAAGTCCCTGAACCAAACACCCCCAAGTCGCTGGTCTGGATCCCCACCCTCCCGACCGTGCTGCAGCTGAGCGCCTGGCCGCTCTACTGGGTCGTGCAGGGCTGCGTCATGACCGGCGTCTGGGTCATCGCGCACGAGTGCGGCCACCACGCCTTCTCCGACTCCTCGCTGCTCGACGACACCGTCGGTCTGGTGCTCCACTCGTGGCTGCTCGTCCCCTACTTCTCGTGGGAGTACAGCCACCGCTGCCATCATTCCAACACCGGCTCGCTGGAGCGCGACGAGGTGTTCGTCCCCAAGCGGAAGGAGGCGCTGGCGTGGTACGTCTGGGGCTCCTCGTCGTGCAGCTCACCATTGGGTGGCCGATGTACCTGGCGCTCAACACCTGTGGCCGCCCGTACCCGCGCTTCGCCTGCCACTTCGACCCCTACAGCCCGATCTACAACGACCGGGAGCGCGCCCAGGTTTTCATGTCGGACGTCGGCGTGCTGGCCGTGTCCCTCGCCTTGTTCAAGCTCGCGTCGGCCTTTGGGTTCTGGCTGGTGGTGCGGGTCTACGGCGTGCCGCTGCTGATCGTGAACGCGTGGCTGGTCCTGATCACCTACCTGCAGCACACCCACCCGGCGCTGCCGCACTACGACTCGACGGAGTGGGACTGGCTGCGCGGGGCGCTCGCCACCATGGACCGGGACTACGGCATCCTCAACCGCGTGTTCCACAACATCACGGACACGCACGTGGCGCACCACCTCTTCTCCACCATGCCGCACTACCACGCCATGGAGGCCACCAAGGCGATCAAGCCCATCCTCGGCGAGTACTACCAGTTCGACCCCACCCCCGTCGCCAAGGCCACATGGCGCGAGGCCAAGGAGTGCATCTACGTCCAGCCCGAAGACGGCAAGGGAGTCTTCTGGTACAGCAAAAAGTTCTCTGCGCCTTAGTCGCCGGCTTAGGTTTGGCCGGCGAGCGTCGTTGGTGTCCGGCCATTGACATGGCCGTGTGTGTTGTGTGTGCGTCTGTCATTGCATTGGCGTCACACATGTCGTGCTGTTGTAGACCATTTCGTGTTTAGGGCGGAATAACTGAACGCCCAAATGCAATTTTCTTTTTGAAATGGAACACCTGTATTTTCATTTATTTATTTATTTGCGAAGGTATTTCCATTTTTTTAGAATGCTTGTATTTCCATCTAAGGCACGACAGTTGCCGGTTACAAGACGGGTTACAACAATAGGGAAATTATCGACCCACAAACACGCTTCACCAACTGCTAACCCTGCACCCGTAGCGGTCAGCACATGAGTTGACTTATTACAACTACGTCCAACATGGACAACCTCAGTATGAATAAAAATTGGGTATTCAGTTTAAACTTGATGTCGCGGAACAGATGACCCAGTGTGGTGGGTAGCACCGTTTTGAAGAATGAGACTATCAGTTTCAAACAGCACTCGGCCTACCCCAGGATGATGCATCAGCTAGCTCATTCCCTGAACCAGACACCAAAAAAATATTGCTCGTGTTTCAACTTTCTTTTTTACAAAAATGACCAGATCTATTATTAGGACAAAAGTTTATCGGAAGTACATAACTTTTCAAACATAATAAAAATTACATCGGTATTCCGATACCACTATTGCTGCCATAACGAGCCGCCGACGCGTTGCTGTCCCTGCTTTTGTACCAGAGCCAGCTTGACCTTGTCCATGACAGTCAAGAAATCTTCATGCACACACCCCTAAGGACCAGCGCCCTGGAGCCGTAGTCGTCGTCGTTGAAGTCTTGCATAGATCTGAAGTATCTGACATAAAATTTCACTACGTGACGAGAAACCCTAGCCTCACCGTTTCAAGTAGACGCTAGGAATCTATGCGGAAACTCCGTTGACGACGTTCAGATGGACAAACTCGAGGAGGATCAAAGTCCGAAAGACAAACTCGAACAAGATTGTGTTTTGATTGATATTTATGCCATGTTTCAGCTCTGATTGGTACTTCCAAGTCCAATCTCACTGTCACGTTGTGGTCCAAAATCTGGAAGCTGTGGTCAGCGTTGTTAGCTGTCCAAATCAAGCATTTTTGCACCGTGTAATGCTGAAAGCTGTGTTTGAGCGTCGCAAGCAGTCCAAACCATACAGTTTGCGTCTGTATTTGTGGCTACAGTGGAACTGCCTTGTGCGCCAATAATCCTGGAAACTCTGATTGTGAATGTGAGGACCAGCTTTTGGAGCCTCAACTGCCTGTCTTGCAAACGGGAGCTGCTACTGCCAAATTATCTCTCGCCCATGCTTGTATCACTCCAATATCTAAGCTCCCTCGATTTGAAACGCTGTGAGTGCTCCGGGGCTGGCAGGCTCAAGTGACCACGTCACTTGTTTGTATAGGAGAATCATTTGGTTTTTCGTAAGAGTATCATCGTCTCTGTATGAGTAGGTATTTTTTTAACACGGTACAATGAAAGTCGCTCACATATACGAGCATGCATTCATCCCTATAAATGCACACACGTACATCCTACCCCTATAAGCATCTCTGAGAAACTGAGTCAGCACATCATCTTAAGATTGACAAAGTCGCCACAGACGCATTCGTAGTCGACGGGAACGTCTATTCCCACTGAACACACTGTTGGAAATATGCCCTAGAGGCAATAATAAAATGATTATTATTATATTTCCTTGTTCATGATAATTGTCTTTTATTCATGCTATAATTGTATTATCCGGAAATCGTAATACACGTGTGAATACATAGACCACAACATGTCCCTAGTGAGCCTCTAGTTGACTAGCTCGTTGATCAACAGATAATCATGGTTTCCTGACTATGGACATTGGATGTCATTGATAACGGGATCACATCACTAGGAGAATGATGTGATGGACAAGACCCAATCCTAAGCATAGCACAAGATCGTGTAGTTCGTTTGCTAGAGCTTTTCCAATGTCAAGTATCCTTTCCTTAGACCATGAGATCGTGTAACTCCCGGATACCGTAGGAGTGCTTTGGGTGTACCAAACGTCACAACGTAACTGGGTAACTATAAAGGTATACTACGGGTATCTCCGAAAGTGTCTGTTGGGTTGACACGGATCGAGACTGAGATTTGTCACTCCGTATGACGGAGAGGTATCTCTGGGCCCACTCGGTAATGCATCATCATAATGAGCTCAAAGTGACCAAGTGTTTGGTCACGGGATCATGCATTACTGATCTGAGTAAAGTGACTTGCGATAACGAGATTGAGCGAGGTATTGGGATACCGACGATCGAATCTCGGGTAACGCATCGATTGACAAAGGAATTGTATACGGGTTGCTTGAATCCTCGACATCGTGGTTCATCCGATGAGATCATCGTGGAACATGTGGGAGCCAACATGGGTATCCAGATCCGCTGTTGGTTATTGGCGGAGAGCTGTCTCGGTCATGTTCGCATGATTCCCGAACCCGTAGGGTCTACACACTTAAGGTTCGGTGGCGCTTAGGGTTATTAGGAAGACTTGTATGTGATTACGAATGTTGTTGAGTCCGGATAAGATCCCGGACGTCACGAGGAGTTCGGAATGGTCCGGAGGTGAAGATTTATATATGGGAAGTTGTCATACGGTCACCGAAAAGTTTGAGGGCATATCGGTATTGTCTGGGGCCACCGGAGGGGTTCCGGGTCCACCGGGAGGGCCACCTCTCGGAGGGCCTCATGGGCCGTAGTGGGCAGGGAACCAGCCTGGAGGGCTGGATGCATCCCCTTGGGCCCATGCGCCTAGGGTTGGGGGAAACCTAGTGGGGCGCCTTGCTTGGGGGCAAGCCCCTCCTTGGTCGCCGCCCCCTCTAGATCTCATCTAGGCGGCCGCCCCTTCCCCTTCCCTATAAATAGAGGGGTGAGGGAGGCTGCACACAACATCCAAGGCGCAGCCCTCCTCCCCAACACCTCTCCTCCTCCGCGTAAGCTTGGCGGCCCTGTGGGGCGCCACTCCATCACCACCACGCCGTCGTCTGCTGCTGTTGGAGCCTTCTTCCTCAACCTCTCCCTCCTCCTTGCTGGATCAAGGTGTGGGAGACGTCATCCGCTCTGTATGTGTGTTGAACGCGGAGGTGCTGTCCGTTCGGCACTTGGTCATCGGTGATTTGGATCACGACGAGTACGACTCCCTCAACCCCGTTCTCTTGAACGCTTCCGCTCGCGATCTACAAAGGTATGTAGATGCACTCCTATCACTCGTTGCTAGATGAACTCATAGATGAATCTTGGTGAAACCGTAGAATTTTTTTATTTTCTGCAACGTTCCCCAACACGCACATCGCCAAAAGGCCTAGAATAAATCCATGAAAATGTGAGCATCAGTCTCAAGTCTGAGAGAACTCTGGTGGGCAGGGACACCAATGTCCTCCTAGCCATCCAACAGTAGATATTCTCTACTGTTTGTGTCAACCATTTAACTATGTGTGTCCAACCCTTGATGGGTTACGTGTCACTTCCTCTCTGAACTAAAACCACGACATTTATTTTAGATCAGAGGGACTACTTTTTTCCGAGAAAAAAAGGCTTGCATGCGGCTCATGTACAACTGGTACGGGGGAAATTAATGATGCAGACAACTCTATTCACGCATATCAAAGTGATGTACCATCGCATACCCACATGGTCACCCCCAGCTTGGCCCATCACCTCCTCCTCTACGTCACATGGCTGCATGGGCACCATCAGTCCACCACCACGCCACATGCCCCGCCCATCTGTCCATCTTTCTCCCATTCTCTCATGGCGGTACGCCCGAGCCATCACTGCCTCCTCCGCACCACACAATTGCAGAGGCACTCGGACCATCACCTGCTCCTCCACGTCATATGGTTGCAGGGCGCCAATCCATCAACGCCTTCTCCACACCACATGGTTGCATGAGCGCCCGGCCCACACCACCTCCTCCGCACCACAAGGTTGCATGGGCTTTCCCTGTCCACCACCACGCCGCACACCCCGCCCATCTCTCCATCTTTCTTCCCTTCTTTGTGCGGTAATTAACGTTCAACAACGATGACACTTGGGGCCTAGAGGAGCAGGCGACGAGGTAGGCTGCCATGGCTAGCAATGGGGCTGGACAGGGACGGCTGTCGTCTTCGGAACTTGGTCGCCTTCATGAACACGCCATGGTCCACAAGGTCTACAATACAACTCCCGACACCTCCTTCCTCTCTCTCTGTCATCCTTTCTTGGGCACCCGACTCAAATTCAATCTCGCTCGCTTGAGGTACTAAACAAGTAGTCATTATTTGGGATTTTATCTCACTGTAAAGTTCCAATCTAAAAGCCTCATGATCCACTTCTTGAGTATCATGTCGTGCTTGTGGATTAACAACCTCACACAGTTTATACATGGCATGCTTTATGCCACCTCTACATTCCACAATGCCTTTGCATATTTTTTTTTCAAAAGTCAAAGATGTCCATGTCCCATTGAAGTTTCTAGAATAAACTATTAATATCTTAAGTACTAAATAAATGAACTATAAAGGTACATGTGGGTGTTGATTTAAAAAAAACTTGGTCAAACATTGATACACTTGACTTTTCAAAACAAAGTATGTACTATATTTTGGAACAGAGGGAGTATTAACTAGCATACGGTTCCACGCCTAAGGAGCACAGTTTCTAACTGAACTTCATTGGCACTAAAACAATAAGACAAGATGATATCTAGATTTTTCTGTGGAGATAATTTGGTTAATTGTCACCAGGTCGCTTATGTACACAGTTGACCAGACCTTATTAATGTATTAGTAATGGTACATTTAAATGAAAACAGAGACCAATCACTTGTACTATTATTTATCGATCCTCCCATTTCCGTCTCTTCCTCTTAGAGACCGTTATAAACATGCTTCATTCCCTTTCCTGTCCTTAGTCAGTGCAAAGCATTGCTTTTATTTCAAATATATTCTTTCTATTTTGATTCTAACTATGCATCTGAATGGTCGATATTGAAAATTAGAAGCCATATACTTTGGTGCAGTGCTGCAACTTCCAGGTATTTCACACTTCCACTGCCCTTTTAAATTTTACCGTTATTGCAGACCATTATTGTTGGTATTTTGTATTATTTGTATGTGACCAAGGTAAGTTATGAAATATCGGTTGGTCAAATCATAGAGTTGTATGCTTGTTGTATATGAATACTACAATCGGAAGCCTTAGTTATGCATATCATAGTTTTAAATTAGTTGTACATATGAATATTATCTTGTCCATCGAGCACTATGGTTTAACCCTGCAGGTCTGGGACATGCATGACACCAACCACTACTTTGGATATGTTTTTGACAGTGCTATTAACATATCATTTTTATGAAGAACAATAGTTGTAAAAAGATGAGTAATATCCTACCAACTAGATGATGATGTGTAGCATCCGAACATATACTTCAATGCAATAAAGGGTGTTCTCACCCTAAAATTATGGAAGCCAAAACACAGAAGGCCCTTGAAATGAACAACAACCTCTGACCCTCAAATAGAGCAGCAAGGATTCTATTCCCTAATTAACAATCAAACAAATAAAAGTTAGAAAAGTTGAAAGGCGCAGCAAAGCGCGCGTTGCTTCTAGTACTATGCTAAAGTTGATGGGGTGGCCGGGGGCCGGCGCAATATTGCCGGTCCCTCCCTTCCCATGTGCCATGGGTCATGGGTAGAGGCCATAAGCAAACATATGGATACCCTGTTGAGAACCCCTCCGCCCCATCCCCTCGCTCCCACGACACGCCCCGCGCACGCCTCAGGGGCCTTAGATCCGCAGCCGGCGCTGGCGCCCCACTCCATCCTCTTCCCTCCTCGTTGCCGCTGGTGGGCGTTCGCTGGGTGAAGCTCGGGCGACGGGGGGCTTCTCCTTCCTCCCCTATTCGAGGCTCCGGCGACGCGGGTCAACCGCTCGAGGGGGCATGGAGTCCAGGGGCTCCCGGTGGCGGGGTCATCTAGATCCGTTGGTTGCGATGATGGGAGGTGGTGGTGCGCCGCCGTGGCGCAGGTGGCGGGGATTTGGTGGTCTTCTTCGTTCTGGATCTCGGTCTGCAGTAGGGCGGCGCGGCAGGTAAGTTTGTGGTGGTCCTGCTGGAGGGGGTTTCTTGTGGGGGTGGCTGTGGCTAGGAGGGCTGGCGCCTTGCCGCCACTCGCTCGTGGAGCTTGCTCTGGCCTAGGTTTGGGTCGAGCAGGGCGTTCCAGGTGGTTGTGGACGACACCTTCCTCCGGAGGTGGTCGCGGAAGGGCAATGGTGACCGCCTCGGTCGACCGTGTGCTGAGGGTTTGCTTCCCGAGGGCTTGCCGCCCGGTGGTTGGCAGGGGCCGTGGAGCCGAAGGGGCGGTCGTGACTAGGAGCGTCATGGTAGCCGGCATCTGCTCTTCCATTGGTGACTTGGCCACCGGTTTGGGGCTTGGGCCGGGTTGCTTGACAGGGACCAGTGACATTCTTGTTCATCCTCAACATGGTGGTCTTGCATCGATGGCTCGGGATGATGATCTAGCAAAAGTTGCGCACTGCCTCGGCCATTGCTGGCGACGACGGCGTTTTCCACCTCGGAGGCGTTGCTGCTCGTCCATCCTCCCCTGGCCATCCGACTTCTTCACCGGTGATGTGTCTCCCAGCCTAGGCGCCCCAACCTGCCGTGTTCATCTGATCTTTCGTACCAAGGTTCCTCTAGGTGCTTCTTGTAGCCGACAATGTACCTTGATGTTGTCTTGGCTTCTTATAGACAACAAGTCTGTTTGGTATGCGAGGTCATCTGAGGACCAGGGGATTGCTGGGGTCGGTGTCATGCGAGTAGCCTGCCGGTGATTCTCTTTTGTCAAGGTGCATTGGGCGTGATTATCGGTCGACAGTGATGCTCTCTCGGGTTGGTTGGTGGGGCGCCGACAAATGTCGTGCTTGACCTTGTCAATCCGACGACGACGACGTCTGCAGGGATATACCCCGCGGTATGACCCGGCTGTAAAAATAAAAGGTTGCCAAAGAGAACTTGCTGCAGTGTGCAGTTCAAACATGGGCATCCTACCTTATGGGCTTATCTTATTACGGTCACTTGGGGGCTTCCTGCTCATTGAGCATAGCTGTGACTACCCTTTTGATCCGGGTTACACGCCTTGTTACAAACTACATGGGGGCTTCCTGCTCACTGAGCATAGCAGTGACTACCCTTTGATCCGGCTTATACGCTTTATTGCAAACGACTTGGGCTTCCTAACCAAGTTAAAAGGTACCAAAGAGAACTTGCTACAATGTGCAGTTCAAACACAGCTAACCTGCCTTGATGGCTTATTATAGGTCACTTGGGGGCTTCCTGTTTAATGAACATAGCTATATTTATCATTTTGATCGTCTTGGACGCCAGGTGTATTCATCAAATTCCGGGTTATCCTGCCTTGTATGTCTGCCACTCTGCCTGGTAATCCTAGAATGACCCGTTGAACTCTTGACAGTCAATTTTATAAAGACCTTGAACTTGTCAAAGTTAAAACGACGGTTGGTCATGTGAGGCCTGGCTTACAGGTTTAACTAAAGGATTAACTTAGTGGTTGTGCGGCCCATGAACAACACTTGATATTGAGGCTTGGCGGCCTATGAAAGCCTTGCTTTGTCTGATTTTTTATTTTCCCTAAACATTGTTTGGGTTCATATCTTTGTACCATATTGACATACAGTTTAAACTGATTTAGGCCATGTAGCCTTAATCCTTATGGCTCACATTTGAGCATATCTGGGGTTTTGATAACCCGGTCTGGCTTTGGACGATAAGTCGCCAGTATATTTTGTTTGTGCACTTGGAGTTATGTGCTCTAAGTTTTTGGGATGTTACCCTTACTGCATATGGCGATGTAAGCCGGCAGTTTGAACCAATTTCACAGGTATGTTTTACTGGTTATATGAGTATGCCAGGTTTGATAACCCGCCCTGTCTATGGACTTTAAGTCGCCAGTATATTTTGGATTGTGCAATTGGAAGCATGCGCTTATACAATCTTTGGGTTGTCACTCTCACTGGATATGGCGATGTAAGCCGACAGTATAAGTCAATTCTACAGGTATGTTTTTCCTGGTTATATAAATATGCGAGGTTTGATGACCCGCCCTGGCTTTTGACGTTAAGTCGCCAGTATGTTTAGGATTGAATGGCCTGAATTCTAGTCTTTTCCATAGTTGCATAAAGACTATATTATGTTTGGGTTGTCATGCGCTCTGGCTTTTGAAGTTGAGTCGCCAGGGCATATGTTGTTTAAACTTTGTGCAAAACATGCAGAGCTATGGCTTACATAAATGATTAAGTTCAAGCCCATCATCAAAGATTAAAATTGGTGTTTCAAAAGGGTTATCAGTTCTGGATGTTTACAAAGGCCATAAGTCGCTGGGTTACAAAAATCCCGGATTACAATGGATACACATTAAGTCGCCATCGGCCAAGAGCCGCTGGGTATTTCACTCCGGATTTACTTATCAACAGATAAAGTATTCAAATCTTTAATAGCCAAACTTGGCTGTATTTTCATTATGGTATTGAATGATTGAGGTTTTCATACCGGATTATATTATTCAAATCTTTAATAGCCAACTTGGCTGGATTTTTATTATGGTTATCAATAACCAGTATTATGATTGAGGTTTTCAAAAGCCACTTCAGAGCAATGGCTATTGTTCTTCATGCAAGAGTACCGGTTCACAATAGAGAGCATGGCTCAATATTTATATGCAAAGGCTTTCAGCAACATCATCCGGACTATGGATATGCTTGGGGGCTACATTATTCAAATCAGGATTATATTAAGTATGCAAGTCCCATGTCACTGCAAGCATGTACCATGGCACTTGGGGGCTAATGCAATGTCATTTTTAACTCACCTCATTGAAGACCCGGCCCGTCACATAGTGGCAAGCATGTACCATGGCACTTGGGGGCTAATGCAAGGTCATTTTTAACTCGCCTTATTGAAGACCCGACCCATCACATAGTGATGAGCCGGCCCCTGGGGACTACTAATTGCTCCTGTCAAAACTTGGGAGCTACATCATTTGGTGTTATTTTTTGAAGTATATGTAAAGTCCCCGCTCAGTATTATCTTACTGAGCCGGCCCTTGGGGGCTACACGCTGCTGCTCAAATCTACATGATCATATCTACAAAGTCCCTGCTCATTATTGCATAATGACCCGGCACTTGGGGGCTACACATGTGAAGTGCAAATTATTAATTTTATGACTGGTGGCTTAGATGAACAAACTAGATTTCTCCAAAGTTGCAGCATTTTAAAGCAAGTCTTAAGCTATCACTATGTTCTCCTCTTAAGACTTGGGGGCTACATGTTATGTATAAGGGAGGAACATCTTCAAATTCTTAGTTTTGAGCAAACCAGATGAATATTTCAAGACCAATATTGTTGGCAAGTTAGAGCTTTGGAGGCCGACTCAAATGGATCATTTCTTACAATATTTTTCTACAAGAGACCAATGTCAGCAAATTGACTATAAAGTTGGCCTGTTGACCCGGATTTTTCAGAAGAAGTACCTGGATTTTTTGAATTGGTAAAGTTTGAACATGTCTGCTAAAGGAGATTTGATATGAGGCCATGGAAACGTATCAAGAAGGAAATGACAAGGATTAAGGATGAGGAGGTGCCGGTTCAGAAAAAAACTTTTATCCCGGAGCACAACCTGTCAAATTTGTTCTTGTATTTATTTTGCAGGAGCAGTTTAACATGGATAAATCCAAGTTAAACTGGGGGCTAATGTCGGGGATATACCCCGCGGTATGACTCAGCTGGAGATATGACCCGGCTGGAACTTGACGTTTCATCGATAAACCGCCCAAAGACTGGCGACTCACTGATGACCCGGCCGAGCCTGGTGACTCATTGATGACCCGGGAGGTGTTTCAGACGATCGACAAGACCCAGCGGCCCAGAAGGTGGCTCGTGGGAAGGCTGACTCATATTATGGTGGGCTGGCTTACAAGGAAATGCATTAGGAATATTTTCCTTACAAGGAAGCAAGACTCGGACTTGCATCCGGCTTGTAATAGAAGATAGACTAGTCCTAATCGTAGTAGGACTCCACATGTAACCCGCCCCTCCAACTTATATAAGGAGGGGCAGGGCACCCCAAGAGGGAGAGGTCTAGATAGACAAACAAATCAATAGCTCTCGAGATTAGAGGTGGCGGAACACCGCCCTTGTAACCGAGATCATCATCATCAATATCAATGAAGCAGGATGTAGGCTTTTACCTCCACCGTGAGGGGCCGAACCTGGGTAAAACCATGCGTCTCTCGTCCCACTCAACCCCTCTCAAGCTACCACATAGATGCGTTGGCCTCACGACTAAGTCCTGACAGTAAGGACATCTGCTGTGACAAATCAACAATAGTTGGCGCCCACCATGGGGCCTACACACGGTGGTGTTGAGTTCTTGGAGGGAATTCTCTAGGGATCGAAAAAGTGGCGATGTGCCGGATGAAGAAAAGTCAGGGCCGGCCACGAACCGGACTCCTCGGCCGCACTTCAGGTCACCATAGATCGCCTCCACACCACAGGCCGCCTTTGAGCTTCTGCTGCCGAACCGCCCCGGCCCTGATCGTCTCCGCCACTGTTTTGACACGCCGTTACCATCCCTGGCAGAGTGGCTTCTCTCCCGCCGTGAGCCGCCGACCATCGTTGTTGCCTACGAGCCGCTGGCCGTCGTTGTTGCCTGCGAGCCGCCGGCCATAGTCTGAATTGCGGGTCGCAACCCCGCTGATCCGAGACGCCCTACTCCCCCGCTGTTCTGAGCCGCCCTTGCCGGCGTACCTAAGCCACAACAGCGGCCGCTTCGGTCTCACGGCTCCGGTACCGTGGCTGCGCCGAGCCGCCCTAGATGAGCGGCCTCACCAAAGGTACCAGATTTCACGTCCACGCGCCGCTTTATCTCTGCCTCGATGCTGCGCTCCGGCCCTCTGCACCGCGTGCTCGCTACTAATGGACCCCGTTGAGCCGCCGCGGCCGCCACAAGCCGCCGCGACCGCACCCGCGCCCACTTCCGAGTTGCCGCACCGAGAGCCGCTGTTTCAAGCCGCCTCGCAGGCTGCATGTGGCCCACCCGCGTCCGAGCCACTCAGCCACCGAGCCGCCCCGCGTGGCCTCGCTCTTCTACCGCATCGTACCGCCTCCGCTGTTGTTTCTGCGGGTGCGTCGCCGTGTACCTCCGAGTCGCGCCAGGCCTCGCCTCCTCTACCTCAGCCGCCAGCGAGACGGGTTGCCCTCAGGTTGAAGCCGCCCCGTTGCCTCAAGATGATACCGCCGTGGGTGTCGCCACTGCGGTCCCCGCCTCTGCCGTGGTCCGGCTTCTCTGAGCCGCCTTGGCTATGTTCCTCCTGTTGGGAAACATAGCATGCAATTTTAAAAAGTTTCTATGCTCACGCAAGATCTATCTAGGAGATACATAGCACATGGAGAGGGAGAGTGTGTCCACGTACCCTCGTAGACGAAAAGCGGAAGCGTTAGCTTAAAGCGGTTGATGTAGTCGAACCTCTTCTCGATTCAACTGATCAAGCACCGAACGTACGGCACCTCTGAGTTCTGCACACATTCAGCGATGACGTCCCTTGAACTCTTGATCCTGCAAAGTGTCGAGTGAGAGTTTCGTCAGCACGACGGCATGGTGACGGTGATGGTGAATTGATCCGTGCATGGCTTCGCCTAAGTACTACGTGAATATGACCAGAGGCGTAAACTGTGGAGGGGGGCGTCGCACACGGCTTGGCACAATTGATCCATGTTACAGGCGCCCCCACCACCGTATATAAAGGAGGGAGAGGGGAGGAGGCCGGCCCTAGGCGCGCGCCAAGTGGGAGGAGTCCCACTTGGGCTCCTAGTAGGATTCGCCCCCTCCCTTTTATCGGAAGGGGAAGGAGAGAGAGGAGGAGAGGGAAAGGGGGGGCGCCCCCTCCCCTTGTCCAATTTGGACTCCTCCCTTTGGGGAGGGGGGGCGCCACCCCTTGTGGGCTGGCTTGCCTCCCTCCTATGGCCCATATCTTCCCCCGGGGGGTTCCGGTAACCCCCCCCCCCCCGATACTCAGATATGTACCCGATACACTCCGAAACACTTCCTGTGTCTGAATACTATCATCCAATATATCAATCTTTACCTCTCGACCATTTCGAGACTCCTCGTCATGTCCGTGATCTCATCCGAGACACAGAACAACATTCGGTCACCAAATCACATAACTCATAATACAAATCGTCATCGAACGTTAAGTGTGCGGACCCTACGGGTTCGAGAACTATGTAGACATGACCGAGACACATCTTCGGTCAATAACCAACAGTGGAACCTGGATGCTCATATTGGTTCCTACATATTCTACGAGGATCTTTATCGTTCAAACCGTAATGACAACATACGTAATCCCCTTTGTCATTGGTATGTTACTTGCCCGAGATTTGATCGTCGGTATCTTCATACCTAGTT
This sequence comes from Aegilops longissima, assembly GCA_021605205.1. Lineage (NCBI taxonomy): Eukaryota > Viridiplantae > Streptophyta > Magnoliopsida > Poales > Poaceae > Aegilops > Aegilops longissima. Next base: position 511,498,637 of record CM038681.1, read on the forward strand.
CAATCTCGTTACCAGCAAGTCTCTTTACTCGTTCCATAATGCATCATCCTGCAACTAACTCATTAGTCACATTGCTTTCAAGGCTTATCATGATGTGCATTACCGAGAGGGCCCAGAGACACCTCTCCGATACTCGGAGTGACAAATCCTAATCACAATTTATGCCAACCCAAAAAACACCTTTGGAGATACCCGTGGAGCATCTTTATAATCACCCAGTTACATTGTGATGTTTGATAGCACACAAGGTATTCCTCTGGTATTCGGGAGTTGCATAATCTCATAGCCAAAGGAATATGTATAAGTCATGAAGAGAGCAATATCAATAAATTTAACGATCATTATGCTAAGCTAACAGATGGGTCTTGTCCATCACATCATTCTCCTAATGAAGTGATCTCGTTCATCAAATGACAACACATGTCTATGGTTAGGAAACTTAACCATCTTTGATTAACGAGCTAGTCTAGTAGAGGCTTACTAGGGACACTGTGTTTTGTCTATGTATCCACACATGTATCAAGTTTCCGGTTAATACAATTCTAGCATGAATAATAAACATTTATCATGATATAAGGAAATATAAACAACAACTTTATTATTGCCTCTAGGGCATATTTCCTTCGGTCTCCCACTTGCACTAGAGTCAATAATCTAGATTACAATGTTCTAACACCCATGGAGTCTTGGTGCTGATCATGTTTTGCTCGTGGAAGAGGCTTAGTCAACGGTTCTGCTACATTCAGATCCATATGTATTTTGCAAATCTCTATGTCTCCCTCCTTGACTTGATCATAGATGGAGTTGAAGTGTCTCTTGATGTGTTTGGTTCTCTTGTGAAATCTGGATTCCTTCACCAAAGCAATTGCTCCAGTATTGTCACAAAAGATTTTCATTGGACCCGATGCACTAGGTATTACACCTAGAGCGGATATGAACTCCTTCATCGAGACTCCTTCATTTGTTGCTTCTGAAGCAGCTATATACTTTGCTTCACACGTAGATCCCGCCACGATGCTTTGCTTGGAACTGCACCAACTGACAGCTCCACCATTCAATATAAATACGTATCCGGTTTGTGACTTAGATTCATCCGGATCAGTGTCAAAGCTAGCATCAACGTAAGCATTTACGACGAGCTCTTTGTCACCTCCATAAACGAGAAACATATCCTTAGTCCTTTTCAGGTACTTCAGGATGTCCTTGACCATTGTCCAGTGATCCACTCCTGGATTATTTTGGTACCTCCCTGCTAGACTTATAGCAAGGCACACATCAGGTCTGGTACACAACATTTGCATACACGATAGAACCTATGGCTGAGGCATAGGAAATGACTTTCATTTTCGCTCTATCTTCTGCAGTGGTCGGGCATTGAGTCTGACTCAACATCACACCTTGTAACATAGGCAAGAACCCTTTCTTTGACTGATCTATTTTGAACTTCTTCAAAACTTTATCAAGGTATGTGCTTTGTGAAAGTCCAATTAAGCGTCGTGATCTATCTCTATAGATCTTGATGCCCAATATATAAGCAGCTTCACCGAGGTCTTTCATTGAAAAACTCTTATTCAAGTATCCTTTTATGCTATCCAGAAATTCTATATCATTTCCAATCAACAATATGTCATCCACATATAATATTATAAATGCTACAGAGCTCCCACTCACTTTATTGTAAATACAAGCTTCTCCAAAAGTCCGTATAAAACCATATGCTTTGATCACTTCATCAAACCGTATATTCCAACTCCGAGATGCTTGCACCAGTCCATAAATGGATCGCTGCAGCTTACACACTTTGTTAGCACCTTTAGGATCGACAAAACCTTATGGTTGCATCATATACAACTCTTCTTTAAGAAATCCATTAAGGAATGCAGTTTTTACGTCCATTTGCCAGATTTCATAATCATAAAATGCGGCAATTGCTAACATGATTTGGATAGACTTAAGCATCGCTACGGGTGAGAAGGTCTCATCGTAATCAACTCCTTGAACTTGTCGAAAACCTTTCGCAACAAGTCGAGCTTTGTAGACAGTAACATTACCGTCAGCGTCAGTCTTCTTCTTGAAGATCCATTTATTCTCTATGGCTTGTCGATCATCGGGCAAGTCAACCAAAGTCCATACTTTATTCTCATACATGGATCCCATCTCAGATTTCATGGCCTCAAGCCATTTTACGGAATCTAGGCTCATCATCGCTTCCTCATAGTTCGTAGGTTCGCCATGGTCTAGTAACATGACTTCTAGAACAGGATTACCGTACCACTCTGGTGCGGAACATACTCTAGTTGACCTACGAGGTTCAGTAGTAACTTGATCTTAAGTTTCATGATCATCATCATTAGCTTCCTCACTAATTGGTGTAGGCATTGTCGTGGGAATAAGTCTGATAGTAAGAATAGGGGGTACGTAGGAGGAGGCAAGGCCCTAGATACGGCAAGGTTGTACACGTGAGTTTACGAGTTCAGGCCCCTCTCGGAGGAGGTAACAGCCCTACGTCTCGGTGCCTGGAAGCTTGTCGTCTGGAATATGCATGTGAGTTACAGGGGGTCCGAACCCTTGTGCCATAGGAGGGGTGGCTTATATAGAGTGTGTCGGGCCCCTCCAGCCCTCAGTTACACAGGGTTCAATGTCAGTTAAGACAGGAGCGTTACTGGTAACACCAGCTATTAATGATCTTTACGACTACAGAGTGAATGCCTGACCTTTGCCATCTTGGGGTGTCTTTAGATCTTCTGTAATCCGAGTGGTTCTTCGTATGGTCGAGTGACTCTATCTTGGTCGAGTGGAATTGGGGTATCTGAGTGGGATAGCTGGTCGAGTGGATTGCTCTCCAAGGTGATTTCAGCCGTTACCTTCTGTTGTACTTTGAATGTCCTTGACTCTAGGGCAGTGTCATTGGGTAGGGCGTCTAGGTCAGGCCTATGACCCTACCCTAGGTATATGTCATCGTCAGGCATCACGGGAATGGTATTCTGTGATGAGCTACTTTCCAATTAGAGAGAAGGTACAAATACCTCATTAAGTTCTACTTTCCTCCCACTCACTTCTTTCGAGAGAAACTCCTTCTCTAGAAATGATCCATTCTTAGTAACAAATATCTTTCCTTCGGATCTGTAATAGAAGGTGTACCCAACAATTTCTTTTGGGTATCCTATGAAGACGCACTTCTCCGATTTGGGTTCGAGCTTATCAGGCTGAAGCTTTTTGACATAAGCATCACAACCCCAAACTTTAAGAAACGACAGCTTAGGTTTCTTGCCAAACCACGGTTCATATGGTGTCATCTCAACGGATTTAGATGGTGCCCTATTTAACGTGAATGCAATTGTTTCTAATGCATAACCCCAAAATTATAGTGGTAGATCAGTAAGAGACATCATAGATCGCATCGTATCTAATAAAGTACGATTACGATGTTCGGTCACACCATTGCGCTGTGGTGTTCCAGGTGGCGTGAGTTGTGAAACTATTCCACATTGTTTTAAATGAAGGCTAAACTCGTAACTCAAATATTCGCCTCCACGATTAGATTGTAGAAACTTTATTTTCTTTTTACGATGATTCTCTACTTCACTCTGGAATTCTTTGAACTTTTCAAATGTTTCAGACTTGTGTTTCATTAAGTAGATATACCCATATCTGCTCAAATCATCTGTGAAGGTCAGAAAATAACGATACCCGCCGCGAGCCTCAACACTCATCGGACCGCATACATCGGTATATATAATTTCCAATAAGTCAGTGGCTCGCTCCATTGTTCCGGAGAACGAAGCCTTAGTATCTTGCCCATGAGGCATGGTTCGCAAGTATCAAATGATTCATAATCAAGTGATTCCAAAAGTACATCGATGCGCTTTACAAATATGACCTAAACGGCAGTGCCACAAATATGTTGCACTATCATTATCAACTTTGCATCTTTGGCATCAATATTATGAATATGTGTATCACCAGGATCGAGATTCAACAAAAATAGACCACTCTTCAGGGGTGCATGACCATAAAATATATTACTCATATAAATAGAACAACCATTATTCTCTGATTTAAATGAATAACCATCTCGCATAAAAAAGATCTAGATATAATGTTCATGCTCAACGCTGACACCAAATAACAATTATTTAGGTCTAAAACTAATCCCAAAGGTAGATGTAGAGGTAGCGTGCCGACAACGATCACATCGACCTTGGAACCATTCCCAACGCGCATCATCACCTTGTCCTTAGCCAACCTTTGTTTAATCCATAGCCCCTGTTTCGAGTTGCAAATATGAGCAACAGAACCAGTATCAAAAACCCAGGCGCTACTACGAGCATTAGTAAGGTACACATCGATAACATGTATATCAAATATACCTTTGTTCATCTTGCCATCCTTCCTATCCGCCAAATACTTGGGGCAGTTCCGCTTCCAGTGACCAGTCCCTTTGCAGTAGAAGCACTCAGTTTCAGGCTTGGGTCCAGACTTGGGCTTCTTCCCGGGAGTGACAACTTGCTTGCCATTCTTCTTGAAGTTCCCCTTCTTTCCCTTGCCCTTTTTCTTGAAACTAGTGGTCTTGTTAACCATCAACACTCGATGCTCTTTCTTGATTTCTACCTCCGCAACTTTGAGCATAGCGAAAAGCTCGGGAATTGTGTTATCCATCCCTTTCATATTATAGTTCATCACGAAGCCTTTGTAGCTTGGTGGCAGTGATTGAAGAACTCTGTCAATAACACTATCATCCGAAAGATTAACTCCCAGCTTAGTCAAGTGGTTATGATACCCACACATTCTGAGTATGTGTTCACTGGCAGAACTGTTCTCCTCCATCTTGCAGCTATAGAACTTGTTGGAGACTTCATATCTCTCAACGCGGGAATTTTCTTGGAATATTAACTTCAACTCCTAGAACATCTCATATGGTCCATGACGTTGAAAACATCTTTGAAGTCCCGGTTCTAAGCTGTAGAGCATGGCACACTGAACTATAGAGTAGTCATCAGACCGCGTCTGCCAGACGTTCAAAGCGTATACATTAGCAGGAGGTTTTTTTCACCTAGCGATGCATGAAGGACATAATTCTTCTGTGCAGCAATGAGGATAATCCTCAAGTTACGGACCCAGTACGTGTAGTTTCTACCATCATCTTTCAACTTAGCTTTCTCTAGGAACACATTAAAATTCAAGGGAACGGTAGCACAGGCCATTGATCTACAAAATAGATATGCAAAAACTATCAGGACTAAGTTCATGATAAATTAAGTTCAATTAATCATATTACTTAAGAACTCCCACTTAGATAGACATCCCTCGAGTCATCTAAACGATCACGTGATCCATATCAACTAAACCATGTCTGATCATCACGTGAGATGGAGTAGTTTTTAATGGTGAACATATCTATTTTGATCATATCTACTATATGATTCACATTCGACCTTTCGGTCTCCAGTGTTTCGAGGCCATGTCTGTACATGCTAGGCTCGTCAAGTTTAACCCGAGTATTCCGCACGTGCAAAACTGTCTTGCACCCGTTGTATGTGAACATAGAGCTTATCACACCCGATGATCACGTGGTGTCTCCGCACGACGAACTGTCGCAATGGTGCATACTCAGGGAGAACACTTATACCTTGAAATTTTTAGTGAGGGATCATCTTATAATGCTACTGTCGTACTAAGCAAAATAAGCTGCATATAAGATAAACAACACATGCAATCAAAATATGTGACATGATATGGCCATCATCATCTTGTGCCTTTGATCTCCATCTCCAAAGCACCGTCATGATTTCCATCGTCACCGGCTTGAAACCTTGATCTCCATCGTAGCGTCGTTGTCGTCTTGCCAACTAGTGCTTCTACAACTAACGCTAACGCATAGTGATAAAGTAAAGCAATTACATGGTGATTGCATTTCATACAATAAAGCAACAACCATAAGGCTCCTGCCAGTTGCCGATAACTTCTACAAAACATGATAATCTCATACAACAACGTATATCACATCAGGTCTTGACCATATCACATCACAACATGCCCTGCAAAAACAAGTTAGACGTCCTCTACTTTGTTGTTGCAAGTTTTACGTGGCTGCTACGGGCTTCTAGTAAGAACCGTTCTTACCTACGCATCAAAATCACAACGATGTTTCATCAAGTTTGATGTTTTAACCTTCAACAAGGACCGGCTGTAGTCAAATTCGATTCAACTAAAGTTGGAGAAACAGACACCTGCCGGCCACCTTTATGCAAAACAAGTTGCATGTCTGTCGGTGGAACCGGTCTCATGAACGTGGTCATGTAAGGTTGGTCCGGGCCGCTTCATCCGACAATACCACCGAATCAAAATCAGACGTCTGTGGTAAGCAGTATGACTATGATCGCCCACAACTCTGTGTGTTCTACTCGTGCATATCATCTACGTATAGACCTGGCTCTGATACCACTGTTGGGAAACGTAGGATGCAATTTCAAAAAAATCTACGCTCACGCAAGATCTATCTAGGAGATACATAGCAACGAGAGGGGGACAGTGTGTTACCCTCGTAGACCGAAAGCGGAAGCGTTAGCTTAACACGGTTGATGTAGTCGAACGTCTTCTCGATTCAACCGATCAAGCACCGAACGTATGACACCTCCGAGTTCTGCACACGTTCAACTCGATGACGTCCCTCGAACTCTTGATCTAGCAAAGTGTCGAGGGAGAGTTCCGTCAACATGACGGCATGCTGACGGTGATGGTGAAGTGATCCGCGCAGGGCTTTGCCTAAGCACTACATGAATATGACTGGAGGTGTAAACTATGGAGGAGGGGGGCGCCGCACATGACTTGGAACAATTGTTTTGTGTTAGAGGCGCCCCCATCCCCGTATATAAAGGAGGGAGAGGGGAGGAAGCCGGCCCTAGGCGCGCCTCAAGTGGGAGGAGTCCCACTTGGGCTCCTAGTAGGATTCGCCCCCTTCCTTTTATCGGAGGGGGAAAGGGGGAAGGAGAGAGAGGAGGAGAAGGAAAGGGGGGCGCCGCCCCTCCCCTTGTCCAATTCGGACTCCTCCCTTGGGGGGGGGGCACCCCTTGTGGGCTGGCTTGCTTCCCTCCTATGGCCCATATGGCCCATATCTTCCCCTCGGGGGTTCTGGTAACCCCCCGGTACTCTGATATGTACCCGATACATTCCGAAACACTTCCGGTCTCCGAATACTACCATCCAATATATAAATATTTACCTCTCGACCATTTCGAGACTCCTCATCATGCCCGTGATCTCATCCAAGACTACGAACAACACTCAGTCACCAAATCACATAACTCATAATACAAATCGTCATCGAACGTTAAGCGTGCGGACCCTACGGGTTCGAGAACTATGTAGACATGACTGAGACACATCTCCGGTCAATAACCAACGTCGAAACCTGGATGCTGATACGTCCATTTTACATCATGTTTTCTTACTGTTATTTATAATGTTTTTATCCATAATAATTCTTTTTGGAGTAATTCTAATGCCTTTTCTCTCATAATTTGCAAAGTACACACCAAGAGGAGAATTCGGCATTTGGAAATCGGACTGAAAAAGCTACGTCAGGCTACCTATTCTGCACAACTCCAGACAAGCTAAAACTTCACGAGGATTTTTTATGGAATAAATAAGAATTACTGGAACAAATAACTACTAGAGGGGGGCCACTAGGGGGCACAACCCACCTGGGCGCGCCAGGCCCCCCTTGCATGCCCTGGGGGGTTGTGGCCTCCCCGGCCCACCTTCCGTGCCCTTCTTCTGGTATATAGGTCGTTTTGACATAGAAAAAAAATGAGAGGAGGACTTTCGGGAAGAAGCACCGCCATCTCGAGGCGGAACTTTGGCAGGAGCACTTTTGCCCTCCAGCTGAGCGATTCCGTCGGGGGAACTTCCCTCCCGGAGGGGGAAATCATCGTAATCATCATCACCAACAACTCTCCCATCTTGGGGAGGGAAATCTCCATCAACATCTTCAATAGCACCATCTCATCTCAAACCCTAGTGCATCTCTTGTGTTCTATCTTGTCACCGGAACTATAGATTGGTGCTTGTGGGTGACTAGTAGTGTTGATTACATCTTGTAATTGATTACTATATGGTTTATTTGGTGGAAGATTATATGTTCAGATCCAATATGCTATTTAATACTCCTCTAATCATGAACATGTTTATCATTTGTGAGTAGTCACTTTTGTTCTTGAGGTCAAGGGAGAAATCATGTTGCAAGTAATCATGTGAACTTGATATGTGTTTGATATTTTGATAGTATGTATGTTGTGATTCCCTTAGTGGTGTCATGTGAACGTAGACTACATGACACTTCACCATATTTGGGCCTAAGGGATGCATTGTGGAGTAGCAATTAGATGGTGGGTTGCGAGAGTGACAGAAACTTAAACCCCAGTTTATGTGTTATCCGTATGGGACCGATTGGACCCCAAAGTTTAATGCTATGGTTAGAATTTATTCTTAATACTTTTCTCGTAGTTGCAGATGCTTGCCGGAGGGTTAATAATAAGTAGGAGGTTTGTTCAAGTAATAACAGCACCTAAGCACCGGTCCACCCAAATATCAAATTATCAAATAGCGAACACAAATCGAAGCAACATCATGAAAGTGACTAGATGAAATTCCCGTGTACCATCAAGAATGCTTTGCTTATCATAAGAGACCGTTTTGGCCTGTCCTTTTCCTCAAAAGGATTGGGCTACCTTGCTGCACTTTTGTTACTACTATCGTTACTTGCTCGTTACAAAATATCTTGCTATCAAACTATTTAGTTACTTACAATTTCAACACTTGCAGACATTACCTTACTGAAAACTACTTGTCATTTCCTTTTGCTCCTCATTGGGTTTGACACTCTTACTTATCGAAAAGAGCTACAATTGATCCCCTATACTTGTGGGTCATCAAGGCTATTTTCTGGCGCCGTTGCCTGGGAGTGAAGCGCCTTTGGTAAGTGGAATTCGGTAAGGAAACATTTATATAGTGTGCTGAAATTTATTGTCACTTGTTACTATGGAAAACAATCCATTGAGGGGTTTGTTCGGGGTATCTTCACCTCGTCCGGAACCACAATTAATTACCCCTCAACCTACTGCACCTACTGAAAATATTGTATATGAAATTCCTTCAGGTATGATAGAACAACTGCTAGCTAATCTTTATGCAGGAGATGGAACCGAACATCCTGACATGCACCTGATATATGTGGAACAAATTTGTGGGTTGTTTGAGCTTGCAGGTTTACCCAGGGATCAAGTTATGAAAAAGGTTTTCCCTTTATCTTTGAAGGGAAAAGCATTGGCATGGTATAGGCTATGCGATGATATTGGATCATGGAATTGGAATCGTTTGAAATTGGAGCTCCATCAGAAATTTTAACCTATGCATCTAGTTCATCGTGATCAGAATTATATATATAATTTTTGGCCTCGTGAAAGAGAAAGTATCGCTCTAGCTTTGGGGAGGCTTAAGTCAATATTATATTCATGCCCCAATGATGAGCTCTCAATAGAAATTATTATCCAGATTTTTATGCTCGGCTTTCTCGTAATGATCAAACCATGCTTGATACTGTTGGGGAACGTAGTAATTTCAAAAATTTTCCTACGATCACGCAAGACCATGGTGATGCATAGCAACGAGATGAGAGTGTTGTCTACGTACCCTCGTAGACCAGAAGCGAAGCGTTGACATAGCGTAGAGGAAGTAGTCGTACTTCTTCCCGATCCAACCGATCCAAGTACCGAGCGACGGCACCTCCGAGTTCTGCACACGTTCAGCTCGATGGCGTCCCTCGAACTCCGATCCAGCCGAGTGTTGAGGAGAGTTTCGTCAAGACCGACGGCGTGGTGGCGATGATGATGTTCTACGGCGCGGGGCTTCGCCTAAGCTCATAACGGTATATTCGAGGTGTAGTTTGGTGGAAGGGGCACCGCACACTGCTAAGGAACGATCTCAATGATCAACTTGTGTGTCATGGGGTGCCCCTGCCCTGTATATAAAGGAGGGAAGGGAGGGCTGGCCGGCCGAGAGAGGAGGCGCACCGGGGTTTCCTACTCCTACTAGGAGTAGGATTCCCCCAATCCTAGTCCAACTAGGTTTCCCAAGTGGGAAGAGAGAGAGAGAGGCGCCTTCTCCTAGTCCTAATAGGACTAGGGAAGGGGGAAGGTCTGACCAGCACCAAGGCCCCTTTCTCTTTCCCACTAAGGCCCATCATGGCCCATTGACCCCGGGAGGTTCGGTAACCCCGGTACTCAGTAAAATTCCCAATTTCACCGGAGTGATTCCGAGTCAAACATAGGCTTCCAATATATCAATCTTTATGTCTCGACCATTTGAGACTCCTCGTCATGTCCGTGATCTCATCCGGGACTCGAACAACCTTCGTACATCAATATCATATAAACTCATAATAAGCATCATCGAAGCGTTAAGCGTGCGGACCCTACGGGTTCGAGAACTATGTAGACATGACCGAGACACCTCTCGGTCAATAACCAATAGCGGGACCTGGATGCCCATATTGGCTCCTACATATTCTCGAAGATCTTTATCGGTCAGACCGCATAACAACATACGTTGTTCCTTTGTCATCGGTATGTTACTTGCCGAGATTCGATCGTCGGTATCCAATACCTAGTTCAATCTCGATTCTTGGCAAGTCTCTTTTCTCGTTCCGTAATACATCATCTCACAACTAACACATTTAGTTGCAATGCTTGCAAGGCTTATGTGATGTGCATTACCGAGAGGGCCCAGAGATACCTCTCCGACAATCGGAGTGACAAATCCTAATCTCGAAATATGCCAACCCAACATGTACCTTCGGAGACACCTGTAATGTACCTTTATAATCACCCGATTCGTTGTGGACGTTTGGTAGCACCCAAAGTGTTCCTCGGCAAACGGGAGTTGCATAATCTCATAGTCATAGGAACATGTATAAGTCATGAAGAAAAGCACTAGCAACAAACTATACGATCAGGTGCTATGCTAATGGAATGGGTCATGTCAATCAGATCATTCAACCAATGATGTGATCCCGTTAATCAAATAACAACTCCTTGTTCATGGTTAGGAAACATAACCATCTTTGATTAACGAGCTAGTCAAGTAGAGGCATACTAGTGACACTCTGTAGGTTTATGTATTCACACATGTATTATGTTTCCGGTTAATACAATTCTAGCATGAATAATAAACATTTATCATGATATAAGGAAATAAATAATAACTTTATTATTGCCTCTAGGGCATATTTCCTTGATCTCCCACTTGCACTAGAGTCAATAATCTATTTCACATCATCATGTGATTCAACACAAATATTCACATCGTATGTGATTAACACCCATAGTTCACATCGTCATGTGACCAACACCCAAAGGGTTTACTAGAGTCAGTAATCTAGTTCACATCGCTATGTGATTAACACCCAAAGAGTACTAAGGTGTGATCATGTTTTGCTTGTGAGATAATTTTAGTCAACGGATTACATCACATTCAGAGCCGTAAGTATTTTGCAAATTTCTATGTCTACAATGCTCGCTTGCGGAGCTACTCTAGCTAATTGCTCCCACTTTCAATATGTATCTAGATTGAGACTCGAGTCATCTAGATTAGTGTTAAAACTTGCATCGACGTAACCTTTTACGATTTAACCTTTTCCACTTCCATAATCGAGAAACATATCCTTATTCTACTAAGGATAATTTTGACCGCTGTCCATTGATCTACTCCTAGATCTCTATTGCACTCCTTGCCAATCTTAGTGGTAGGGTATGCAATAGATCCGTACACAACATGACATACTTTATAGAACCTATGGCTGATGCATAGGAATGACTTTCATTCTCTTTCTATCTTCTGCCGTGGTCGGGTTTTGAGTCTTACTCAATCTCACACCTTGTAACACAGGCAAGAACTCTTACTTTGACTGTTTCCATTTTGAACTACTTCAAAATCTTGTCAAGGTATGTATTCATTGAAAAACTTATCAAGCGTCTTTGATCTATCTCTATAGATCTTGATGCTCAATATGTAAGCAGCTTCACCGAGGTCCTTCTTTGAAAAACTCCTTTCAAATACTCCTTTATGCTTTGCAGAATAATTCTACATCATTTCCGATCAACAATATGTCATTCACATATACTTATCAGAAATGTTGTAGTGCTCCCACTCACTTTCTTGTAAATACAGGCCTTTCCAAAAAGTCTGTATAAAATCATATGCTTTGATCAACACATCAAGCATATATTCCAACTCTGAGATGCTTGCACCAGTCCATAGATGGATCGCTGGAGCTTGCACATTTTGTTAGCTCCTTTAGGATTGACAAAACCTTCTGTTTGCATCATATACAACTCTTCTTTAATAAAACCATTAAAGAATGTAGTTTTGACATCCATTTGCCAGATTTCATAAAATGTGGCAATTGCTAACATGATTCGGACAGACTTAAGCATCGCTACAATTGAGAAAATCTCATTGTAGTCAACACCTTGAACTTGTCAAAAACCTTTTTGCGACAAGTCGAGCTTTGTAGATAGTAACACTACTATCAGTGTCCGTCTTCCTCTTGAAGATCCATTTATTCTCAATGGCTTGCCGATCATCGGGCAAGTCAACCAAAGTCCATACTTTGTTCTCATACATGGATCCCATCTCAGATTTCATGGTCTCAAACCATTTCGCGGAATCTGGGCTCATCATCGCTTCCTCATAGTTCGCAGGTTTCATCATGGTCTAGTAACATGACTTCTAGAATAGAATTACCGTACCACTTTGGTGCGGATCTTACTCTGGAAGACCTACGAGGTTTGGTAGCAACTTGATCTGAAGTTTCATGATCATCATCATTAACTTCCTCACTAATTGGTGTAGGAATCACTGGAACTGATTCCTGTGATGAACTACTTTCCAATAAGGGAGAAGGTACAATTACCTCATCAAGTTCTACTTTCCTCCCACTCACTTCTTTCGAGAGAAACTTCTTCTCTAGAAAGGATCCATCTTAGCAAAAAACTTGCCTTCGGATCTGTGATAGAAGGTGTACCCAACATTTTCTTTTTGGGTATTCTATGAAGACGCACTTCTCCGATTTGGGTTCGAGCTTATCGGTGTAAACCTTTTCACATAAGCATCACAACTCCAAACTTTAAGAAACGACAGCTTAGGTTTATTGCTAAACCATAGTTCATACGGTGTCATCTCAGCGGATTTAGATGGTTGCCCTATTAAGCGTGAATGCAGCTGTCTCTAATGTATAACCCCAAAAGCGATAGTGGTAAATCGGTAAGATACATCATAGATCGCACCATATCCAATAAAGTCTGATTCTGACGTTCGGACACACCATTATGCTGTGGTGTTCCGGTGGCGTGAGCAGTGAAACTATTTCACATTGTTTTAATGAAGGCCAAACTCGTAACTCAAATATTTTTCCTTTGCGATCATATCGTAGAAACTTTTATTTTCTTGTTACGATGATTCTTCACTTCACTCTGAAAATCTTTGAACTTTTCAAATGTTTCAGACTTGTGTTTCATCAAGTAGATATACCCATATCTGCTCAAATCATCTGTGAAGGTCAGAAAATAACGATACTTGCCACGAGCATCAACACTCATTGGATCGCATACATCGGTATGTATTATTCCCAATAAGTCAGTAGCTTGTTCCATTGTTCTGGAGAACGGAGTTTTAGTCATCTTGCCCAAAAGGCACGGTTCGCAAGCATCAAATGATTCATAATCAAGTGATTCCAAAAGTCCATCAACATGGATTTTTCTTCATGCGCTTTACACCAATATGACCTAAACGGCAGTGCCACAAATAAGTTGCACTATCATTATTAACTTTGCATCTTTTGGTTTCAATATTATGAATATGTGTATCACTATGATCGAGATCCAATGAACCATTTTCATTGGGTGTGTAACTATATAAGGTTTTATTCATGTAAACAGAACAACAATTTATTCTCTTACTTAAATAAATAACCGTATTGCAATAAACATGATCAAATCATATTTATGCTCAACACCAAATAACACTTATTTAGGTTCCACACTAACCCCGAAAGTATAGGGAGTGTGCGATGATGATCATATCAATCTTGGAACTACTTCCAACACTCATCGTCACTTCCCCTTCAACTAGTCTCTGTTTATTCTGTAACTCCTGTTTCGAGTTACTAATTTTAGCAACTGAACGAGTATCAAATACTTAGGGGCTACTATAAACACTAGTAAGGTACACATCAATAACCTGTATATCAAATATAACTTTGTTCACTTTGCCATCCTTCTTATCCACCAAATATTCAGGGGTAGTTCCGCTTCCAGTGACCAGTTCCATTGCAGCAAAAGTACTCAGTCTCAGGTTTAGGTCTAGACTTGGGTTTCTTCACTCGAACAGCAATTTGCTTGCCGTTCCTTTTGAAGTTCCCCTTCTTCCCTTTGCCATTTTCCTTGAGACTAATGGTCTTTTCAACCATCAACACTTGATGTTTTTCTTGATTTCTACCTTCGCCGATTTTAGCATCGCGAAGAGCTCGAGAATCTTTTTCGTCATCCCTTGCATACTATAGTTCATCACGAAGTTCTACTAACTTAGTGATGGTGACTAGAGAATTCTGTCAATCACTATCTTATCTGGAAGATTAACTCCCACTTGATTCAAGCGATTGAAGTACTCAGACAATCTGAGCACATGCTCACTAGTTGAGCGATTCTCCTCCATCTTTTAGCTATAGAACTTGTTGGAGACTTCATATCTCTCAACTCGGTATTTGCTTGAAATATTTAACTTCAATTCCTGGAACATCTCATATGGTCCATGACGTTCAAAACGTCTTTGAAGTCCCGATTCTAAGCCGTTAAGCATGGTGCACTAAACTATCAAGTAGTCATCATATTGAGCTAGCCAAGCGTTCATAACGTGCGCATCTGCTCCTGCAATAGGTCATCACCTAGCGGTGCATTAAGGACATAATTCTTCTGCGCAGCAATGAGGATAAACCTCAGATCACGGATCCAATCCACAATATTGCTACTAACATTTTTCAATACAATTTTCTCTAGGAACACAGTGAAGCAACAACGCGAGCTATTGATCTACAACATAATCTGCAAAATACTACCAGGACTAAGTTCATGATAAATTAAAGTTCAATTAATCATATTACTTAAGAACTCCCACTTAGAAAAATATCCCTCCAATTCTCTAAGTGATTGCGTGATCCATATCAACTACACCATGACCGATCATCACGTGTGATGGAGTAGTTTCAATGGTGAACATCAATATGTTGATCATATCTACTATATGATTCACGCTCGACCTTTCGGTCTCCGTGTTCCGAGGTCATATCTTATATGCATAGCTCGTCAAGTATAACCTGAGTATTCTGCGTGTGCAACTGTTTTGCACCGTTGTATTTGAGCGTAGAGCCTATCACACCCGATCATCACGTGGTGTCTCAAAGACGAAGAACTTTCATAGCGGTGCATACTCGGGAGAACACTTCTTGATAATTTAGTAAGGATCATCTTATAATGCTACCGTCAATCAAAGCAAAATAAGATGCATAAAGGATTAACATCACATGCAATCAATATAAGTGATATGATATGGCCATCATCATCTTGTGCTTGTGATCTCCATCTCCGAAGCACCGTCATGATCACCATCGTCACCGGCGCGACACCTTGATCTCCATCGTAGCATCATTGTCGTCTCGCCAACTATTGCTTCTACGACTATCGCTACTGCTTAGTGATAAAGTAAAGCAATTACATGGCGTTTGCATCTCATACAATAAAGCGACAACCATATAGCTCCTGCCAGTTGCCGATAACTCGGTTACAAAACATGATCATCTCATACAATAAAATATAGCATCACGTCTTGACCATATCACATCACAACATGCCCCTGCAAAAACAAGTTAGACGTCCTCTACTTTTGTTGTTGCATGTTTTACGTGGCTGCTACGGGCTGAGCAAGAACCGTTCTTACCTACGCATCAAAACCACAACGATACTTCGTCAAATAGACTCCGTTTTAACCTTCTCAAGGACCGGCGTAGCCACTCAGTTCAACTAAAGTGAGAGAGCAGACACCCGCCGGTCACCTTTAAGCAACGAGTGCTCACAGCGGTGAAACCAGTCTCGCGTAAGCGTCTGGCGTAATGTCGGTCCGGCCGCTTCATCTCACAATACCGCTGAACCAAAGTATGACATGCTGGTAGGCGTATGACTTGTATCGTCCACAACTCACTTGTGTTCTACTCGTGCACATGACATCAACGCATAAAACCAGGCTCGGATGCCACTGTTGGGGAGCGTAGTAATTTCAAAAATTTTCCTACGATCACGCAAGACCATGGTGATGCATAGCAGCGAGATGAGAGTGTTGTCTCACGTGCCCTCGTAGACCAGCAGCGGAAGCGTTGACATAGCGTAGAGGAAGTAGTCGTACTTCTTCCCGATCCAACCGATCCAAGTACCGAGCGACGGCACCTCCGAGTTCTGCACACGTTCAGCTCGATGGCGTCCCTCGAACTCCGATCCAGCCGAGTGTTGAGGAGAGTTTCGTCAAGACGACGGCGTGGTGGCGATGATGATGTTCTATCGGCGCAGGCTTCGCTAAGCTCCGCAACGGTATATTCGAGGTGTAGTTTGGTGGAAGGGGCACCGACACGGCTAAGGAACGATCTCAATGATCAACTTGTGTGTCATGGGGTGCCCCTGCCCCTGTATATAAAGGAGGGAAGGGAGGGGCTGGCCGGCCAGAGAGGAGGCGCACGGGGTTTCCTACTCCTACTAGGAGTAGGATTCCCCCAATCCTAGTCCAACTAGGTTTCCCAAGTGGGAGAGAGAGAGAGAGAGGCGCCCTTCTCCTAGTCCTAATAGGACTAGGGAAGGGGAAAGTGTGACCAGCACCAAGGCCCCTTTTTCTTTCCCACTAAGGCCCATCATGGCCCATTGACCCCCGGGAGGTTCGGTAACCCCGGTACTCGTAAAATTCCCAATTTCACCGGAGTGATTCCGAGTCAAACATAGGCTTCCAATATATCAATCTTTATGTCTCGACCATTTCGAGACTCCTCGTCATGTCCGTGATCTCATCCGGGACTCGAACAACCTTGGTACATCAATATCATATAAACTCATAATAACATCGCCATCGAAGCGTTAAGCGTGCGGACCCTACGGGTTCGAGAACTATGTAGACATGACCGAGACACCTCTCGGTCAATAACCAATAGCGGGACCTGGATGCCCATATTGGCTCCTACATATTCTCGAAGATCTTTATCGGTCGGACCGCATAACAACATCGTTGTTCCTTTGTCATCGGTATGTTACTTGCCCGAGATTCGATCGTCGGTATCCAATACCTAGTTCAATCTCGTTCTTGGCAAGTCTCTTTTCTCGTTCCGTAATACATCATCTCACAACTAACACATTTAGTTGCAATGCTTGCAAGGCTTATGTGATGTGCATTACCGAGAGGGCCCAGAGATACCTCTCCGACAATCGGAGTGACAAATCCTAATCTCGAAATATGCCAACCCAACATGTACCTTCGGAGACACCTGTAATGTACCTTTATAATCACCCGATTACGTTGTGACGTTTGGTAGCACCAAAGTGTTCCTCGGGCAAACGGAGTTGCATAATCTCATAGTCATAGGAACATGTATAAGTCATGAAGAAAAGCACTAGCAACAAACTATACGATCAGGTGCTATGCTAATGGAATGGGTCATGTCAATCAGATCATTCAACCAATGATGTGATCCCGTTAATCAAATAACAACTCCTTGTTCATGGTTAGGAAACATAACCATCTTTGATTAACGAGCTAGTCAAGTAGAGGCATACTAGTGACACTCTGTAGGTTTATGTATTCACACATGTATTATGTTTCCGGTTAATACAATTCTAGCATGAATAATAAACATTTATCATGATATAAGGAAATAAATAATAACTTTATTATTGCCTCTAGGGCATATTTCCTTCAGATACTTCTTGTGTTGGTTCTTTTATGAAGAAGACTATTGAATTCCGGTGGGATCTTTTGGAAAGAATTAAATGAAACTCTGAAGATTGGGAAATCGACGAAGGTAAAGAGTCAGATATTAAATTTAATATGATTGTGTTAAATCTTTTATAGATTTCGATGCTTTTCAAAAGTTTAGCACTAAATAGGGACTTGACTCTGAGATAGTAGCCTCCTTTTGTGAATCATTTGCTACTCATGTTGAACTCCCTAAAGAGAAGTGGTTTAAATATCACCCACCTATTAAATAAGAAATTAAAGAACCGGTAACAATTAAAGAAGAAACTATACTTTATAATGTTGATCCAGTTGTTCCTTGTGCTTATATTGGGAAACCACCTTTCCCTGTTAGGATAAAGGAACATGCTAAGGTTTCAACTGTGATTAACAAAAGCTACATTAGAACACCTAAACCTAATGAACAAATTAAAGTTGAACCTAGTATTGCTATGGTTAAAGATCTCTTAGAAGAAGATATAGATGGGCATGTTATTTACTTCTGTGAGGAAGCTGCTAGAATTGTCAAACCTGATAAAAAGGATAAACATAGACCTATTGTTGGCATGTCTGTCATCTCAGTTAAAATAGGAGATTACTGTTATCATGGTTTATGTGGCATGGGTGCTAGTGTGAGTGCTATTCCTTACACTTTATATCAAGAAATTATGAAAGACATAGCACCTGCAGAGTTAGTAGACATAGATGTTACTATTAAACTTGCTAATAGAGACACCATATCACCATTTGAGATTGTTAGAGATGTTGAAGTCTTGTGTGGGAAAATAAAATACCCTACCGATTTGTCCCATTATCGTTGTAGACCTTTCTTGAATACAATTAATGCTAAGATAGATTGTAAGAAACAAACTGTTGGTGTTAGCTTTGGTGATGAGTCCCATGAGTTTAATTTTTTCAAGTTTAGTAGAAATCTTCATGAAAAAGAATTGCCTAGTAAGGATGAATTAATTGGTCTTGCTTCTATTGTTGTTCCACCTACTGATCCTTTAGAACAATATTTGCTAGACCATGAAAATGATTTACATATGCATGAAAGGAATGAAATAGATAAAATTTTATTTGAACAACGTCCTCTGCTTAAACACAATTTGCCTATTGAAACTCTAGGAGGTCCTCCTTCACCTAAAGGTGATCCTGTGTTTGAATTAAAACAATTGCCAGACACTTTGAAATATGCTTATTTTGATGAAAAGATGATATATCATGTTATTATTAGTGCTAACCTTTCAGAACATGAAGAAGAAAGATTATTGAAAGTTATAAGGAAACACCGGGATGCTATTGGATATACTCTTGATGATTTAAAGGGCATTAGTCCCACTCTATGTCTGCACAAAATTAATATGGAACCTGATGCTAAACCCGTTGTTGATCACCAACGTCAGTTGAATCCAAAAAGGAAGGAAGTGGTAAGAACGGAAATCTTAAAACTGTTGGAAGCAGGTATAATCTATCCTATAGCTGATAGTAGATGGGTAAGTCCTGTTCATTGTGTTCCTAAGAAAGGAGGTATCACTGTTGTTCCTAATGATAAGAATGAACTTATTCCACAAAGAACTGTTACAGGCTATAGAATGGTAATTGCTTTTAGAAAATTAAATAAAGCAACTAGAAAAGAATTACCGTTTGCCTTTTATTGATCAAATGCTTGAAAGATTATCTAAGCACACACATTTTTGCTTTCTTGATGGATATTCTGGCTTTTCACAAATACATGTTTCTCAACCTGATCAAGAAAAGACCACTTTTACTTGTCCCTTTGGAACCTATGCTTATAGACGTATGCCTTTTGGTTTATGTAATGCACCTGCTACCTTTTAAAGATGTATGATTGCTATATTCTCTGACTTTTGTGAAAAGATTGTTGAGGTTTTCATGGATGACTTTTCTGTTTATGGGAAGTCTTTTGATGATCGTTTAAGCAATCTTGAGCAAGTTTTGCAGAGATGTGAACAAACAAATCTTGTCTTGAATTGGGAGAAGTGCCACTTTATGGTTAATGAAGGCATTGTTTTGGGTCATAAAATTTCTGAAAGAGGTATTGAAGTGGACCAAGCTAAGGTTGATGCAATTGAGAAAATGCCATGTCCTAAAGATATAAAAGGTATTCGTAGTTTCCTAGGTCATGTTGGTTTCTATAGGAGATTTATCAAAGACCTTTCTAAAATTTCTAGGCCTCTTACTAGTCTCTTGCAGAAGGATGTTCCTTTTGTTTTTGATGATGATTGTTTAGAAGCCTTTGAAACACTCAATAAAGCCTTAATTTCTGCACCTATTGTTCAACCACCTGATTGGAACTTGCCTTTTGAAATTATGTGTGATGCTAGTGATTATGTTGTTGGTGCTGTTCTAGGACAAAGAGTTGATAAGAAATTGAATGTTATTCATTATGCTAGTAAAACTCTAGACAGTCCTCAAAGAAATTATGCTACTACTAAAAACGAATTTTTAGAAGTGGTGTTTGCTTGTGATAAATTTAGACCTTATATTGTTGATTCAAAAGTAACCGTTCACACAGACCATGCTGCTATTAAATATCTTATGGAAAAGAAAGATGCTAAACCTAGACTTATTTGATGGGTTCTCTTGTTGCAAGAATTTGATTTACATATCATTGATAGAAAAGGAGCTGAGAACCCAGTAGCTGATAACTTGTCTATGCTTAAAAATGTGCTTGATGACCCACTACCTATTGATGATAGTTTTCCTGATGAGCAGTTAGCTTCAATAAATGTTTCTCATAGTACTCCTTGGTATGCTAATTATGCTAATTACATTGTTGCTAAATATTCACCACCTAGTTTTACATACCAATAAAAGAAAAAAATTCTTCTATGATTCAAGACATTACTTTTGGGATGACCCACATCTTTATAAAGAAGGAGTAGATGGTATTATTAGATGTTGTGTACCTGAGCATGAAGAGGGACAAAATCCTACGGAAATGTCACTCCGAGGCTTATGGAGGGCATCATGCTGGAGATACAATTGCTCACAAGGTATTGCAGTCTGGATTTTATTGGCCTACTCTCTTCAAGGATGCCCGTAAGTTTGTCTCATCTTGTGATGAATGTCAAAGAATAGGTAATATTGGTAAGCGTCAAGAAATGCCTCTGAATTATTCACTTGTTGTTGAACCATTTGATGTTTGGGGATTTGATTACATGGGACCTTTTCCTTCCTCTAATGGGTATACACATATTCTGGTTGCTGTTGATTATGTTATGAAGTGGGTAGAAGCTATTCCAACTAGTAGTGCTGATCAGAACACCTCTATTAAAATTCTGAAGGAAGTTATTTTCCCAAGGTTTGGAGTCCCTAGATATTTAATGACTGATGGTGGTTCACACTTTATTCATGGTGATTTACGTAAGATGCTTGCTAAGTATGATGTTAACCATAGAATTGCATCACCCTATCATCCTCAGTCTAGTGGTAAAGTTGAACTTAGCAATAGAGAAATAAAATTAGTTTTGCAAAAGACTGTTAATAAGTCCAGGAAAAATTGGTCTAAGAAATTAGATGATGCACTTTGGGCTTATAGAAAAGCTTATAAAAATCCTATGGGTATGTCTCCATATAAAATGGTTTATGGAAAAGCTTGTCATTTGCCTCTTGAGTTAGAACATAAAGTATATTGGGCAGTTAAAGAGCTCAACTATGATTTCAAACTTGCTGGTGAAAAGAGGTTATTTGATATCAGCTCTCTAGATGAATGGAGAACCCAAGCTTATGAAAATGCAAAATTATTTAAAGAAACAGTTAAAAGGTGGCATGACAAAAGAATTCAAAAGCGTGAGTTTAAAGTTGGAGAATATGTTCTTTTGTACAACTCTCGTTTTAGATTCTTTGCAGGAAAACTCCTCTCAAAATGGGAAGGCCCATATGTCATCGAGGAGGTTTACCGGTCTGGAGCCATAAAAATAAATAATTCCGAAGGTACTAACCCGAAGGTTGTCAACGGGCAACGAATAAAGCAATATATCTCAGGTACGCCTATTAATGTTGAAAGTAATATTATCCAAACTTTGACACCGGAAGAGCACATAAAAGAGTCCTTCCGGAACACTCCAGAATCGTGAAAATAAGGAGGTACGTGATACGTAAGTAAATGGACTCCGAAAAATCCGCAAAAATATTTTTTTATCAGCTTTGGAATATTTATGAATTTGAGGAAAGAAACTTCCAGGAAGCGTACCCTCATGGGCACAATACACCAGGGCACGCTGATGACCCACAAGTATAGGGGATCTATCGTAGTCCTTTCGATAAGTAAGAGTGTCGTACCCAACAAGGAGCAGAAGGAAATGATAAGCGGTTTTCAGTAAGGTTTTCTCTGCAAGCACTGAAATAGTAGGTGATAGATAGTTTTGTGATAAGATAAATAGTAACAAGCAAAAAGTAAATAAAGTTAATAACGTGCAGCAAGGTGGCCCAATCCTTTATGTAGCAAAGGATAAGCCTGGACAAATTCTAATAATGGGAAAAGCGCTCCCCAAGACACATGGGAATATCATCAAGCTAGTTTTCATCACGTTCATATGATTCGTGTTCGGTACTTTGATAATTTGATATGTGGGTGGACCGGTGCTTGGGTGTTGTTCTTACTTGAACAAGCATCCCACTTATGATTAACCTCTATTGCAAGCATCCGCAACTACAACAAAAGTATTAAGGTAAACCTAACCATAGCATGAAACATATGGATCCAAATCAACCCCTTACGAAGCAATGCATAAACTAGGGTTTAAGCTTCCGTCACTCTAGCGACCTATCATCTACTTATTACTTCCCAAAGCCTTCCTCTAGGCCCAAATAATGGTGAAGTGTTATGTAGTCGACGTTCACATAACACCACTAGAGGCTAGACAACATACATCTCATCAAAATATCAAACGAATACCAAATTCACATGACTACTAATAGCAAGACTTCTCCCTTGTCCTCAGGAACAAACGTAACTACTCACAAAGCATATTCATGTTCATAATTAGAGGGGTAATAATATGCATAAAGGATCTGAACATATGATCTTCCACCAAATAAACCAACTAGCATCAACTACAAGGAGTAATCAACACTACTAGCAACCTACTAGCACCAATCCCGGACTTGGAGACAAGAATTGGATACAAGAGATGAACTAGGGTTTGGAGATGAGATGGTGTTGGTGAAGATGTTGATGGAGATTGCCCTCTCCCGATGAGAGGAGCGTTGGTGATGATGATAACGATGATTTCCCCCTCCCGGAGGGAAGTGTCCTCGGCAGAACAGCTCCGCCAGAGCCCTAGATTGATTCCGCCAAGGTTCCGCCTCGTGGTGGTGGAGTTTCGTCTCGTAAGCTTGCCCACGATTTTTTCAGGGTAAAAGTGATGATATAGCAAAAGATGGACGCCGGAGGCCCACCAGGGGGCCCAGGAGATAGGGGCGCACCACAGCAGGGGCCCCCATCTCTGGACAGGTGTGGGCCCCTGGCCTATTTCTTTTGCTCATAATTTCTTATAAATTCCAAAAAGTTGTTTCGTGGAGTTTCAGGACTTTTGGAGATGTGCAGAATAGGTTTCCAACGTTTTCTCCTTTTCCAGCCAGAATTCCAGCTGCCGGCATTCCCCCTCTTCATGGTAAACCTTGTAAAATAAGGGATAATAGCCATAAGTATTGAGATATAATGTGTAATAACAGCCCATAATGCAATAAATATTGATATAAAAGCATGATGCAAAATAGACATATCAACTCCCCCAAGCTTAGACCTCGCTTGTCCTCAAGCGGAAGCCGAAATCGAAAAATATGTCCACATGTTTAGAGATAGAGGTGTCGATAAAAATAAAATACGGACATGAGGGCAGTTTTTTCATATGATTTCCTATGCGCAAGTAATAAGAAATTCACAATGTCAAGTATGGTTCAAAAACTTCATTGGGAACTAACAAACTATAATCTCAGTCATTGAAGCAATTGCAATTTATCGTAACATCGGAAAGAGTCAATAATAGAGCTTTTCAGCAAGCTCACATACTCAACTATCTCGTAGTCCCCTATAATTATTAACACTCACGCAATACTTGTGGTTATAGAGTTTCAGCCGGACACTGAGAAAGATAGGGGCTTATTGTATTGCCTCCCAACACATTCACCTTTAGGTGATGTCAACAATAATAGCCTATGCCAACTTACATCCAATTGGATATATGTATCATGATCTTTCAAACATGAGGAGCTTGCCAAAGGATAAAAACAAAAAGGGAAAGGTGAGCATCACCTTGACTCAAGCATAAGGTAAAACATAAAGTAAAAGATAGGCCCTTCGCAGAGGGAATCAGAGGTTGACATGCGCGTTTAGGTTTGATGCATAAAATCTTAGTGCACAAGAATGTCACTTTATATTGCCCCTTGTATGTGGACCTTTATTATGCAGTCCGTCGCTTTTATTACTTCCACAACAAGTTCGTACAAAGCTTATTTTCTCTGCACTAATAAGTCCTACATATTTAGAGAGCAATTTTTATTGCTTGCACCGATGACAACTTACTTGAAGGATCTTATTCAATCCATAGGTAGGTATGGTGGACTCTCATGGCAAAACTGGGTTTAAGGATATTTGGAAGCACAAGTAGTATCTCTACTTGGTTCAAGGAATTTGGCTAGCATGAGGGGGAAAGGCAAGCTCGACATGTTTGGAAGGTCAATGACAATATACTTTAACTGAGATGTCGGAAAACATAAACCATTACGTTGTCTTCCTTGTCCAACATCAACTCTTTTAGCATGTCATACTGAATGAGTGCTTCATAATCATAAAAGATGTCCAAGATAATATATTTATCTGTGAACCCCTCTTTCCTTATCACTTCCTATTAATTGCAACGATGACCAAGGCTACGTTCATCAACTCTCAACAATTTTTATGCCTCATACTTTCTATGTGTGAAGTTATCACTATCCATAAGATCAATATGAACTCTTTTATTGTTTCTACTTTCCCAAGATCATAGCATCATAGCAAAGCCCTTGACTCAACACTAATCTTTATTATAGATAGCACACGGACTCGCTTACATAAAGGGATCACAAAGCAAAGCTCAAAACTACTTGATACCAAAACTTCAATCTACTAGATCAAAATACTACTAAAAGGATCAAACTAAATAAAGCGGTAAAGATAGGAGTGTGATGGTGATACGATACCGGGGCACCTCCCCCAAGCTTGGCAGTTGCCAAGGGGAGTGCCCATACCCATGTGATTATTTCTTCGGAGGTGATGGAGGTGGTGATCATGACGGTGGATAATCGCACATCGAGCATAATAGCTCCTCCAACTTGCGAATAATGCCCTTGAGCCCAGCAATATGATCCTTCAACAAAATATTCTCCTGTGTGAGATACTTATTCAGTATGCAGGCTAACTCAATCATCTTGAAAGCTTCAATCTCTGTTGGAGTAAAAAGGTTAGGTAAAGGTTGAGGGATGTCTTCTTCTTTCACCACCGAAGCTTGAACCTCCATGGCCTTTTTGATCCCTTCATCCTTGTTAATCTCCTCCAGTTCCTCTCTTTTCAACTCTATCTTCAATAGCCAAGCATCCTTGTCTTCGTTGTCGGAGGAGGGAGAAGTCATGGTGCTCTAAATCTGAAACAGAAACAGCTCAAAACAAAAACAGAGGATATTTGCGTGATAAAGTGGTCAAAACCTTCAGGAGTATATATAATGATTTTTTATCGACCAAAATACGTATCGTACAGGAATACGGAGTTCGGGAGGCACACGAGGTGCCCACGAGACACGGGGCGCGCCCTACAATGGGGGCACGCCCTCCTCTCTCATGGGAGCCTCGTGTCCCTTTCGAACTACTTCTTTCTTCCTAAAATTTTTAAATAATCCAAAACTGATAAAAATTGCCATTAGAGTTGTTTTGGAGTCGGTTTACCTACCGTACCACGTACCTATGCCTTTTCGAAGTCTGGAACGTTCTGGAAAGTGTCTCTTATGTATTCCTCAGGGGTTATGGTTTCAATAATATTAGTTTCAACATTGATAGGATTACCTGAAATATAATGTTTAATTATTTGACCGTTTACCACCCTCGGATTTGTGCCATCGAAGTTGTTGATTTTTATAGCGCCAATACGATAGACCTCTTCGATAACGTAGGGACCTTCCCATTTTGAGAGAAGTTTTCCTGCAAAAAATCTTAAACGAGAGTTGAATAATAACACATAATCTCCTACGTTAAACTCACGCTTTTGTATCCTCTTATCATGCCAGCGTTTGACTTTTTCTTTGAAAAGCTTGGCATTCTCATATGCTTGGGTTCTCCATTCATCAAGTGAGCTAATATCAAACAACCTCTTCTCACCGGCAAGTTTGAAGTCATAATTGAGCTCTTTAATAGCCCAATATGCTTTATGTTCAAGTTCAAGAGGTAAATGACATGCTTTTCCATAAACCATCTTATATGGAGACATACCCATAGGATTTTTGTATGCAGTTCTATAGGCCCATAACGCATCATCAAGTTTTTTGGACCAATTCTTTCTATATCTATTCACAGTCTTTTGCAAAATTAATTTGAGCTCTCTATTGCTCAACTCTACTTGACCACTAGACTGCGGGTGATAAGGAGATGCGACTCTATGATTGACATCATACTTAGCAAGCATCTTACGGAAAGCACCATGAATAAAGTGTGAACCACCATCAGTCATAATATATCTAGGGACTCCAAACCTCGGAAAAATAACTTCTTTAAGCATTTTAATAGAAGTGTTATGATCAGCACTACTAGTTGGAATAGCTTCTACCCACTTAGTAACGTAATCAACAGCAACTAAAATATGTGTATAACCATTGGAGGCAGGAAAAGGTCCCATATAATCAAAGCCCCAAACATCAAACGGTTCAATAACAAGGGAATAATTCATAGGCATTTCTTGATGTCTACTAATGTTACCTATTCTTTGACATTCATCACAAGATAAGACAAACTTACAAGCATCTTTGAAAAGAGTAGGCCAATAAAAACCAGATTGAAGTACCTTGTCTGCAGTTCTATCTCCAGCATGGTGTCCTCCATAGGATTCAGAGTGACACTTGCGTAGGATTTGTTCATGTTCATGCTCAGGCACACAACGTCTAATAATGCCATATACTCCTTTATAAAGGCGTGGATCATCCCAGAAGTAATGTCTTAAATCATAAAATAACTTTTTCTTTTGCTGGTATGTGAAACTAGGCGGTATGTATTTAGCAACATTGTAATTAGCATAATCGGCATACCAAGGAGCAGTACGAGAAGCATTGACAACCGCTAATTGCTCATCAGGAAAACTATCATTAATAGGTAGTGGGTCATCAAGAACATTCTCTAACCTAGACAAGTTTTCTGCAACAGGATTCTCAGCTCCCTTTCTATCAATAATATGCAAGTCAAATTCTTGGAGCAAGAGGACCCATCTAATGAGTCTAGGCTTAGCATCTTTCTTTTCCATAAGATATTTAATAGCAGCATGATCAGTGTGAATAGTGACTTTGGAATCAACAATACAAGGTCTAAACTTATCACATGCAAACACAACTGCTAAGAATTCTTTTTCAGTAGTAGCATAATTTCTCTGGGCAGTATCAAGAGTCTTACTAGCATACTGGATCATATTCAATTTCTTATCGACTCTTTGCCCTAAAACAGCACCTACAGCATAACCACTAGCATCGCACATAATTTCAAAAGGTAAATTCCAATCAGGTGGCTGAACAATAGGTGCAGTGATCAATGCTTTCTTAAGTGTTTCAAATGCTTCTACACAATCATCATCAAAGACGAAAGGAATATCTTTTTGCAATAAATTAGTCAGAGGCCTAGAGATTTTAGAAAAGTCCTTAATGAACCTCCTATAAAAGCCGGCATGACCAAGGAAACTTCTTATACCTTTTATGTCCTTGGGACATGGAATCTTTTCAATAGCATCAACTTTGGCTTTGTCAACTTCAATACCTCTCTCGGAGATCTTGTGCCCCAAGACAATGCCTTCATTAACCATAAAGTGACACTTTTCCCAATTCAGGATGAGACTAGTGTCTTCGCATCTCTGCAAAACTCGATCAAGGTTGCTCAAACAATCATCAAAAGAGGATCCATAGACTGAGAAGTCATCCATGAATACCTCACAAATCTTTTCACAAAAATCAGAGAATATAGCCATCATGCATCTTTGAAAGGTAGCAGGTGCATTACATAAACCAAAAGGCATACGTCTATAAGCAAACATACCAAAAGGGCAAGTAAAAGTAGTTTTAGATTGATCCTTTGCTGACACAGGTATTTGAGAGAAGCCAGAATAACCATCTAGAAAGCAAAAATGTGTGTGTTTGGATAGCCTTTCTAGCATTTAATCAATAAAAGGTAAAGGGTAATGATCTTTCTTAGTAGCTTTATTTAACTTACGAAAATCAATTACCATCCTATAACCTGTAATAATCCTTTGCGGGATCAATTCATCTTTATCATTAGGAACAACGGTAATACCTCCCTTTTTGGGGACACAATGGACAGGGCTTACCCATTCACTATCAGCAACGGGATAAATAATACCTGCCTCAAGGAGCTTTAGAATCTCCTTTCTTACCACCTCCTTCATTTTGGGATTTAATCGTCTTTGAGGATCTCTAACTGGTTTGGCATCTTTCTCCACCGAAATTTTGTGTTGACATAATGTGGGACTGATGCCCTTAAGATCATCCAGAGTATATCCAATAGCAGCCTGGTGCTTCTTCAGAGTTTTCAATAATCTTTCTTCTTCTTTCTCTGAAAGGTTAGCACTAATAATAACAGGATATATTTATTTTTCATCAACATAAGCATATTTAAGATTATTAGGTAAAGGTTTGAGTTCAAACACGGGGTCACCCTTGGGTGGAGGGGGATCCCCAAGAATTTCAACGGGAAGGTTATGTTTCAGCACATGTTCTTGTTTAAGGAACACTTCATCTATTTCTTCTCTTTCTTTCATAAACATATCGTTTTCATGATCGAACAAATAATGTTCTAACGGATCAGTTGGAGGAACAGCTATGGAAGCAAGACCAATAATCTCATCTTTACTAGGTGGTTCCCTTTCACGAGGTTGTCTATTAAACTTGGCAAAATTGAACTCATGAGACATACCAGCTATGCCAACAGTGACAATATTCTTTTCACAATTAATCTTAGCACTAGCAGTATGCAAGAAGGGTCTACCAAAAATAATGGGACAAAAATCATCTTGCGGGGAAGCAAGAACAAGAAAATCAGCAGGGTATTTAATCTTCCCACACAAGACTTCAACATCTCTTACAATTCCAATATGTTTAATGGTGTCCCTATTAGCAAGCTTAATAGTAACATCAATGTCTTCCAATTCAACATGTGCAATATCGTGCATAATTTCTTTGTATAGATCATAAGGTATCGCACTAGCACTAGCACCCATATCGCATAAGCCATGATAGCAATGATCTCCTATTTTAACAGAAATAACAGGCATGCCTACAACAGGTCTACGTGTCTTAGTATCAGGTCTAGCAATATTAGTAGTTTCACCCACGAAAGAGATAACATGCCCATCTAAGTCCTCATCCAAGAGATCTTTAATCATAGCAATACCAGGTTCAACATTAATTTGCTCAGGAGGTGTATAGGTCCTAGTATTACTCTTACAAACAACAGTCGAAGCTTTAACATGATCTTTTATCCTAACAGGAAAAGGAGGTTTTTCGACATAAGCAGTAGGAATAATAGGATCACTATATGTAATGGTCTTTTCTTCGACTTTAATAGGTGCAACTACTTTCACTTCAAGAGGGGGATTATATTTAAACCACTTCTCTTTAGGGAGATCAACATGAGTAGCAAAGGATTCACAAAAAGTAGCTACTATCTCAGAGTCAAGTCCATACTTAGCGCTAAATCCATGAAAAGCATTGGTATCCATAAAAGATTTAACACAATCGAACTTAGGTGTCATACCCGACTCCTTACCATCGTCGGAACCCCAATCTTCAGAGTTGCGTTTAATTCTTTCCAATAAGTCCCATTTGAAATCAATAGTCTTCAGCATATAAGAACCAGCACAGGAAGTATCAAGCAGGTTGCGATTGTTAAGAGAAAGCCGAGCATAAAAATTCTGAATAATCATTTCCCGAGAGAGCTCATGGTTGGGGCATGAATATAACATTGACTTAAGCCTCCCCCAAGCTTGAGCGATGCTTTCTCCTTCGCGAGGCCAGAAATTATATATGTAATTACGATCACGATGAACAAGATGCATAGGATAGAACTTCTGGTGAAATTGCAACTTCAATCGCTTATAATTCCAAGATCCCGTATCATCACATAGCCTATACCATGTCAATGCATCTCCCTTCAAAGATAAAGGGAAGACCTTCCTTTTAACAACATCATCGGGATTACCTGCAAGCTTAAATAATCCACAGACTTCATCCACAAAGATAAGGTGTAAATCGGGATGCAATGTTTCGTCTCCTGCAAAAGGATTAGCTAGCAGTTTTTCTATCATACCCGAAGGAATATCAAAGTGAATATTTTCATAAAGTTTAGTAGGTTGAGGAGCATATCTTTGCTCTTCTGGTTGGGATGAAGATACCCCAAAAAAGCCCCTCAAAGGATTAAGTTCCATAGTGACAAGTGACAGAAAATTTCAGCACACTACATAAATGTTTCCTTACCAAGTTCCACTCACCAAAAGCGCTACACTCCCCGGCAACGGCGCCAGAAAAGATTCTTGATGACCCACAAGTATAGGGGATCTATCGTAGTCCTTTCGATAAGTAAGAGTGTCGAACCCAACGAGGAGCAGAAGGAAATGATAAGCGGTTTCAGTAAGGTTTTCTCTGCAAGCACTGAAATAGTAGGTGATAGATAGTTTTATGATAAGATAAATAGTAACGAGCAAAAAGTAAATAATGTGCAGCAAGGTGGCCCAATCCTTTATGTAGCAAAGGATAAGCTTGGACAAATTCTAATAATGGGAAAAGCTCTCCCGAGGACACATGGGAATATCATCAGGCTAGTTTTCATCACGTTCATATGATTCGCGTTCGGTACTTTGATAAGTTGATATGTGGGTGGACCGGTGCTTGGGTGCTGTTCTTACTTGAACAAGCATCCCACTTATGATTAACCTCTATTGCAAGCATCCGCAACTACAACAAAAGTATTAAGGTAAACTTAACCATAGCATGATACATATGGATCCAAGTCAGCCCCTTACGAAGCAACGCATAAACTAGGGTTTAAGCTTCTGTCACTCTAGCAACCCATCATCTACTTATTACTTCCCAATGCCTTCCTCTAGGCCCAAATAATGGTGAAGTGTTATGTAGTCGACGTTCACATAACACCACTAGAGTCTAGACAACATACATCTCACCAAAATATCAAACGAATACCAAATTCACATAACTACTAATAGCAAGACTTCTCCCTTGTCCTCAGGAACAAACGTAACTACTCACAAAGCATATTCATGTTCATAATCAGAGGGGTAATAATATCCATAAAGGATCTGAACATATGATCTTCCACCGAATAAACCAACTAGCATCAACTACAAGGAGTAATCAACACTACTAGCAACCTACTAGCACCAATCCCGGACTTGGAGACAAGAATTGGTTACAAGAGATGAACTAGGGTTTGGAGATGAGATGGTGTTGGTGAAGATGTTGATGGAGATTGCCCTCTCCCGGTGAGAGGAGCATTGGTGATGATGATGACGATGATTTCCCCCTCCCGGAGGGAAGTGTCCCTGGCAGAATAGCTCCGCCAGAGCCCTAGATTGATTCCGCCAAGGTTCTGCCTCGTGGCGGCGGAGTTTCGTCCCGTAAGCTTGCCCACGATTTTTTTCCAGGGTAAAAGTGATGATATAGCGAAGATGGACGCAGGAGGCCCACCGGGGCCCGGGGAGATAGAGGGCGCCCTTTATGGGGGCCCCTGCATCTCTGACAGGTGTGGGCCCCCTGGCCTATTTCTTTTGCTCATAATTTCTTATAAATTCCAAAAAGTTGTTTCGTGGAGTTTCAAGACTTTTGGAGATGTGCAGAATAGGTTTCCAACGTTTGCTCCTTTTCCAGCCAGAATTCCAGCTGCCGGCATTCCCCCTCTTCATGGTAAACCTTCTAAAATACGGGAGAATAGCCATAAGTATTGAGATATAATGTGTAATAACAGCCCATAATGCAATAAATATTGATATAAAATCATGATGCAAAATGGACATATCACACGCCAGGCTTGCCTGGCGCGCCGAGGTGAGTTGCGCCCACCTAGGACACCTTCCGTACTCTGTTTTTCTCCCATATGCTTGTCCTCCAAGATAAAAAAAATCTATATATACTTCCCGAACCTGTTGATCACCGTATCGCGAAGAAATCCTCTATTCTCTTTTCTTGCTGTTTTCTGCGTAGATCTGAAAATATGTCCTCCGAAGACTCCCAGGGTGAGAGCTATGTTGTTGATCTCATCGCAAACCCCAAGTCTGATGGGGATGAGGGGCACTATAGCTGGACCTTCAAAGAATAAGATGATGAATCGGTTCCTTCCTGGTTCAAGGATGAGAGCATGGGGGCATTATGCAAGAGGATAATAAAACTCGAGATAGATAATTGTGAGTTGATGATGGAAAATTTTATTCTCCGTCAGAAGCTGGAGGAAGCAAAAGGGAAACCCCGCACTTTCTCACCACCACCATTGCCATGGAAATTCAAGGAAAATATCTCTCCTTCATCACCATGCATCATCTTCTTCACCACCAAAGAGAACTGAGTATCGGGTATGGGCACTCCCCTTGGCTTCCGCCAAGCTTGGGGGAGGTGCCCCGGTATCGTATCATCCCACTATCTTATTGCTTTTACTTATTTTAGTTCGATCTTTTGCATCAGATGAATAAAAGTTTAGTTCAATCCTTTCTTCTCTTTGAGAGTTTGCTTAGTGGTTTATCCTTGTAATCATGTGCAAGTTATATAATAAAGTTTAGTTGATTTTTTGCTTTCTTTACATTCATGTTGCAAATAAAAGAAAAGAAATAAAGAAATAAAAAGAGAAAGGAAACAAATAAAGAAAAGAAATAGATAAAGAAAAGATTATATACTAATCCTATGGTAGGTGATGGCACCACATAAGGAAAAGTATAAGTAGAAAATTTTATTAGAGGTTGACAAACATAGCATTAGTTAATGATGCAACTCATGAAAGAATTAATAAGGGAAGAGAAGATTCACATATAAATATACTATCCTAGAAATCTTTTGTGATTGTGAGCCCTCATCAAAATATTATATGCCAAAATTGTTGACGTTGGGCAAGGAAGACACCTTAATCGTTTATGTTTGTTTATATTCACATAGAAGTCATATTGTTATAGATCCTTCAACATGTGGTGCTTTCCCCCTATCTTTGCTAGCCAAAAATTCCACACTATGTAGAGATGCCACTTGTGCATCCAAAAACCCTTAAACCCAAATCTTACTTTCAAGTGTCCACTATACCTACCTAGGGATTGAGCAAGATCCCTCAAGTAAGTTGTCATCGGTGCAAAAAGGCAATAAAAATTGCTTCTAAAAGTGTGAGATCATTTAGTGTAAGAGAAAATTGAGCGTTGCACGAACTTGTGATGGTGAAGAATAAAAGTGACAGAATGCATAATAAAGGTCGCTATCACAAGGGGCAATGTAACGTGGCGTTCTTTTGCACTAAGGGGTTGAGAATACAAACAAATAAGCGCATGGCAACCTCTGCTTCCCTCTGCGAAGGGCCTATCTTTTACTTTTATGTATTTAATTTTATGCATAGAGTCAAAGTTTTCCTTCTATCACTTTTATTTTTCTCCTTTGGGAAGCATCATGTAGTGAGGAAAGATCTAGGCACATATGTCCAGTTGAATATAGATAGCATGAGTTATTATTATTGACATCACCCTTGAGGTGAGTATGTTGGGAGGCGAAACTATAAGCCCCTATCTTTCTATGTGTCCGGTTGAAACGTTTTGCTCATGGGTACAAGGTGAGTGTTAGCAATCATAGAAGATTATATGATGGTTGAGTATGTGGACTTGCCTAAAGGCTCTGATACATGACCCTTCCTGAAAAGATGATGAACTATAGTTGCAAAGTTAACTGAGAACATAGTTTGTTGGTATCTAATAGAGTTTTTGCTTTTTACTTCGATTGTGTGATGAACTATTACTTATTCATGAGAAGTATATGATAAAAGTTCTATGATAAAAGTCCTATGTTTAATTTTGTTGCTGTTATAATAATCAACATGATGCTTCTATGTCCGTATTTTGTTTTCATCGATACCTCTCTCTCTCAAAGCATGTGGACATGTTTTCCGATTTCGTCTTTCGCTTGAGGACAAGCAAGGTCTAAGCTTGGTGGAGTTGATACGTCCATTTTGCATCATGTTTTCTTACTGTTATTTATAATGTTTTTATCCATAATAATGCTTTTTGGAGTAATTCTAATGCCTTCTCTCTCATAATTTTCAAGGTACACACCAAGAGGGAGAATTCTGGCAGCCGGAAATCTGGACCGGAAAAAGCTACGTCAGGCTACGTATTCTGCACAACTCCAAACAAGCTGAAACTTCACGGGGAGTTTTTATGGAATAAATAAGAATTACTTGAACAAATAACTACCAGAGGGGTGCCACCAGGGGGCACAACCCACCTGGGCGCGCCAGGCCCTCTAGTAGTGTTGATTACATCTTGTAGTTGATTACTATATGGTTTATTTGGTGGAAGATTATATGTTCAGATCCAATATGCTATTTAATACTCCTCTGATCATGAGCATGTTTATCATTTGTGAGTAGTCACTTTTGTTCTTGAGGTCACGGGAGAAATCATGTTGCAAGTAATCATGTGAACTTGATATGTGTTCAATATTTTGATAGTATGTATGTTGTGATTCCCTTAGTGGTGTCATGTGAACATCGACTACATGACACTTCACCATATTTGGGCCTAAGGGAATGCATTGTGGAGTAGCAATTAGATGGTGGGTTACGAGAGTGACAGAAACTTAAGCCCCAGTTTATGTGCTATTCCATAAGGGTCCGATTGGACCCCAAAGTCTAATGCTATGGTTAGAATTTATTCTTAATACTTTTCTCATAGTTGCGGATGCTTGCGGGAGGGTTAATCATAAGTAGGAGGTTTGTTCAAGTAAGAAAAACACCTAAGCACCGGTCCACCCACATATCAAATTATCAAAGTAGCGAACACAAATCGAACCAACATGATGAAAGTGACTAGATGAAATTCCCTTGTACCCTCAAGAACGCTTTGCTTATCACAAGAGAACGTTTTGGCCTGTCCTCCTCAAAAGGACTGGGCTACCTTGCTGCACTTTTGTTAGTACTATCGTTACTTGCTCGTTACAAATTATCTTGCTATCAAACTACTCCGTTACTTACAATTTCAGAACTTGCAGACATTACCTTACTAAAAACTACTTGTCATTTCCTTCTGCTCCTCGTTGGGTTCGACACTCTTTCTTATCGAAAAGAGCTACAATTGATCCCCTATACTTGTGGGTCATCAGATGCTCATATTGGTTCCTACATATTCTACGAAGATCTTTATCAGTCAACCATAATGACAATATACGTAATTCCCTTTGTCATCGGTATGATACTTGCCCAAGGTTTGATCATCGGTATCTTCATACCTAGTTCAATATCGTTACGGCAAGTCCCTTTACTAATTCTGTAATACGTCATCCCGCAACTAACTCATTAGTCACATTGCTTGCACGGCTTATCATGATGTGCATTACTGACAGGGCCCAGGGATACCTCCCCGATACTCGAAGTGACAAATTCTAATCTCGATTTATGCCAACACATCATTCTCCTAATGATGAGATCCCGTTCATCAAATGACAACACATGTCTATGGTTAGTGTCGAGGATATACCTCGCAGTATGACCCGGCCGAAGTCGTAACCCGGGCGGGACTTGGTAAACCGCTGAGTGGTAAACCGGCAGGAGTTAAGACACATGGCTAAGACAGACGGTAAACCGGTGAGTGGTAAACCGGCAAGTGTTAAGACAGATGGCTAAGACAGACAGTAAACCGGTGAGTGTTAAACCGGCACAGTTAAGACAGATGGTGGCACGGGCAGGTATTCAGACAATGTTAAACCGGCAGACAATGTTAAACCGGCAGACAATGTTAAACCGGCAGACGTTAAGAAGCCCAGGAAAGGAAGTCAAAATAGTTTAAGTCTTAGTCTGAGATGGACTCTACATGTAACCCGCCCCTTTAACTTATATAAGGAGGGGCAGGGCTCCCCAAAGAGGGAGAAGAAAGAAACAATCTCTAGGGCTAGACACAACTAGAGGAGAGCCGGTTTACGGCGACTCCCTCATGGTCATAATGAGGTCTAGCCTCAAACAGCATGTAGGCTTATTACCGGATGATGTTTCCCGGGGCCCGAAGCTGTCTAAATTCTTGTCTCGTGTTGCGTCTCTCGATTCCGCTCAACCCCTCTCAAGCTACCACATAGATGCGTTGGCCTCGCGACCAAGTCCTCACACTAAGGACATCTGACGTGTTAATTCCACGACAGTTGGCGCCCACTGTGGGGCTCGCGCACAGTGGTGTTGAGTTCTTGAAGGGATCTTTTTTAGGGTTCGAGGGGCTCACAATTTTTTGGATGAAGAAGAGCCGGTTGGGAAGGATCTGCATTGGCGTTGAGTTCGTCTGGTTAAATTTATAATCTGTGAGATCAAAAAGTTAAGGAAATCAGGGTTGCGACCTGTTCGCTGCTGTAAGTCGCCAAGATTGATTGGAAGGTCATTGGGGATTTTTCACTACCAAAATCAACAGCCAAGTCTGATTGCTACTATGTCAACATCAGCTGCAATTAAAGGGTCAAGACCCGAAGCTGACGAGGAAAACGTGTGATCTCTCCGTTCTGTAAAAAGAAAGGGGGTCAAAACAACTACTACCACAACTCAGACTCGAGATTCGTCTTCAATTCTACGGCTGAGCCGTCTTCGTCAAGTCGTCGGTCGCCTCGCTTGCCATTCTCCTACGGCCGTGCCGCCGAGCTGCCCGGATCCGCGGTTTCCCTCCGATCCAAACCAGCCACCCACGCCTGTATGAGCTACCCCTGCGCGACCTGCTTCTGCGTTTTCTTCTCACCTCTGCTCCCGCGGAATCAACCACTTGCAACCACGGCTGAGATCCGCGCGTAGAGTCCAAAACCAGCGTGACACGGAGGAAGAGTCCGGCCCGCATAGCCTTACTCTGCCTTTGCCTAGCCACAACCGCCGTGACCCGGTCGGGTCAACGCGCCCTCGTCAACAACCCAGACTTCTCCACGCTGCGCCCGTTCCAGGGCCGACCCGCCCCGCCGTTCGCCTCCAGGCTACCCAGGCCGCGCTTGGGCTGCCATGGCCGCGTCTGAGCCGGCATGGCTGCGACTTGTGCAGACCAAGACGCCGGGCTCCGCTGTCGCGAGTCGCCGTGCATCACCTCTTGCAGCTTCTGCTACTCTGAATCGTCGTCACGGATGTGCCCGAGTAAACCGCCGTCCGCCTCCGAGTGACCCGCCCTGCGCTCCTCTGTCCCCAAACCGTCTTGCCGGGTCAAGATTCAACCTCTCCACGGCCACTATCAATACTTCTGCGACTGACAGTACATTGAACCGCCGGACTCCGTCACCGCAAGCTCCGATTCACGGCTGAACACCTTAACTGGGTCATACTATGTTGCGCTTACTCTCCTATGGCTGAACGTCCCGCACGCCTGTGACTGATGCGGCTCCGCCTCCCCCGCTCTCAATTCGAGTGACACCCGAGGTCTCAATCCGGCACAGCGGTTTCAGTCCGGCCGCGAGTTTTAGTCGCCATCCCAAATTGCCTTCAACACCGTTGCTGCCCTGCCGGGTCCGGTTCCACCATCCCTTGTCGTGCACGACTGCAGCCGAGCAAACCACCCAGCCGCCGTTGTTGTGCCCCTGGATGCAACCCGAGCCACCCGGCCTCCGCTGCGGACCGCCCGCCGTCGTTTCATCGAGCGGCCGCGGCTCTCCTCACCGTGCCTCGCCGGTCCACTTCCGGTGGACGCAGCCGTGCCGTGAGCCACCAGTCGCCGAGCGCCTGCGTGCCGCCACCGACCTCATTCTATCTCACCTTCACCGGCCTCGCCCGCGAGACGGGCGTGGATTCTCTACGATGTCTGCAACCTGCATAAGGAACCAAAACGGCCAAGGTTGATCGGCCTCATCTCTGCTTTGAGCCTCAGATTGCGCGATGAGCCGTTTCGACTCCAAGCCGCCTCGCTGCACGCCCGCCGCTGCAGGACTGATTCCTCTGCCACTTTGGTGACTCATCGGATTGCTGGCTCGTGGTGGTGACATTGACCCGCCCTGCGCCCCTCTATTGCCGGGTCAGGCCTCGTCTGCGAGCAGCCGCCTTACTGCCCCGTTGTTCGGAGCCGCTTGAGTCGCCGTCACCGGTGCGCCTGGCCGCCACCGCCTTGTGTTGCGCTGAGCGCCATCTCCCTCGCAACCCGGAGAAGGATTCGCATGTGCGATAGACTTGAGTTTGGATTCGCCGTGGCCGGACGCACCGTTGCTGAGCCGCCCTGGCCTCCTACTACGCCAAGCCGCCGTCAAGGCCTGCCTCGCTACGCCAACCCGGAGCCGCCGCTATGGCTCCGCCTCTGCCGACCATCGCCGTTGCCCTTGCAACTTGGTGTTGAAAATGCCTTCACTTTGAACCAAACCAACATGGACCCATGGCAGGCCTCGCTCCGTTTCTGGCTTGGTTCCACCAGGCGCTCCAAGCCGCCGTCGAGTCCGCCGCTCCTGAACCGCCTCCGCAAAGTCACCTCCCGTCCAAGTTAATGTCGGGCCTTGCCGCGCCTGAGCCACCCGGCCTCGTAGCCTCTTCTGGCCGCGGCTTACCTCACGCCTCCGCTCCTCTGCCGAGACCTCGCGCCATGGTTGCGCCAAACTGCTGCCTCCGCTTTGGTCTGGTGTTTTACCACTGCACCTGCCTCTACCGGGTCGTTGCGCGCTCCTGTGGCCCGCGTGCCCTTGCTTTCAAGTTAGCTGATGGATGCGGTTGAAAGAGAAAAACAGAGAGCGCTCCGGCCAAGCGCATGCACGGAGACAGGAAATACAAAACAGCTCTACCGCATTGTTTATTGGCACAGCACAACTAGTACCACAATACTACTACGACCGACGAGATCAGCTTTTGTCTCAGTTTGCTACGTGCACGCAAGGAAAACTACCAGCTTGGAACTTGTCACATGTTAAGCCAGTGAGCTTACCCGCCGAAGATTGTACCAACATCCATCCGCAACAGGGACTTGGTGGATGCACACACGGCCCAACGTCCCTATGGTGGGGTTTATAGCAACATGGCGGAGACAGCCCAAGTGCCCAGCTACAAGGTGCCATTCAACGGACACGCGCACCACACATCGAAAAGAAAAATCAAAGACATCAAGGAAGTGGCTTATGCCGCGGGTATGGAGCATATGCTGGCAACATTGTACATTGGAGTTTGTCCATGCCATGTTACCTGGTGAATAGACGTGCGTAAGTCGCCGCCCCTGTGGCCCGGTCTACATCAACTCACCAGGACCACACTTGCCCGCTGCTTGACGGACGTGCGCAAGTCACCGCCTCTGCAGCTTGATCTGTATCAACTCTGCGGCGAATAATTTCTGGCCTATCAAATCAGGTGTTATCTCTCCTATCTATTTTATCAGTACATGTTTTAATCTTTTAAGTGTAATTACTTTGGATTAGTGGTGTTTCTCTTGCAGGACCACTATTCATTACAAAGGTGTCGCAAAGGGGCATGTGCCAAACATTATCTTTGCACTAGCGCTTATCCATGCCGTGCTGCTTGATGAATATGTGTGCAAGTCGCCGCCCCCGCTACATCAACATGACGTGGTTGACTCGCCCGTCCGCGCTTGCAATTGACTCGCCTGTCCGCATGAGCTATTTTATTGAGTAAAAAGACAGTCACTACTTGGGTAGCCCGGTTTTTCTTCCAGCAAATATGAGTTTGGTTAACTTCAAATACCCTGTTGGAAGGACCATTGGCCGAGTTGTTGACACGGCTCATACGGGATCATTTATAACCCGTCGCAGTCACCTCAACCTTCTGTGAATTCACATCATGCTATCAACACCGATGATATATATACCTTCTGCTATGGTCAAGTACGGAGAATCTCAAGACAACTCCTTGAGTCATCTTAAGACTCGGGGGCTATGATGATATGATTCAGCAAGACTTGCCAGTTTTCAGTGAAGTCAAGAACTCTAGGACATTGGAGGGAAAGATAACCCGGTCCCAGAGGCTACTGCCTTATTGGCGAAAATTTAAAAGTCATCAGAAGAATCTTCCGGTTCAAAACAAAGAATGCCGGTGTAAATTCCGGTTCAAGGGAAATCTGTTCCCCCACAGCTCTGAAGCTCTCAAATCCGGTTTAAGAATTTCCGGTTCAAAAAGGATCAATCTCTCGCAAATTCGAGTTTAAAAGCCGTCAGAAAATTTCCGGCTTAAGAAGAAGGATTCGGGTTTAAAATCCGGCTCAAGGGAAAGCTATCTCCCATAAAGCTTTGAAGCTTTCGATATCCGGTTCAAAATACCAGTTCAAGAAGAATTTATCTCTTGCAAAAAGTTAAAGGTTGCCGAAGAGGACCTGTTGCCCTAATGCGCAGTTCAAACATGGGTATCCTGCCTTATTGGCTTATCATATTATTGGTTACATGGGGGCTTCAGCTGACAAAGCGGAGTTCTGTCCATTAATCCGGCTATCACGCCACAATAAAGCTTGGGAGCTTCACACCCAAAGGGCCAAAGAGAGTCTGGATGCTATGCACAGCTCAAACATAGGCATCCAATGAGCACAGCTCATCATGTTACTTGGGGGCTCCTTGTGTCAAATACCAAGGAGTCTGAAAGGACCCTTGTAGCTGGGTATCGACCCACGGCTTGGAAGCCTGGTGTATTCACCTAAAACCCTGGGTTAACCTGCCTTCATCAAGTAAGCCACTCCTATCCAGGTAATCCTGGCATGACCCGCCGAACGTTTGACAATTACTCTCATTGAGACACTGAACTTGTCAAAGTTAAAACGACATTGGTTAGTTGGAGGCCCATCTTAAAAGGCTTTGTCAAATGGTTTAACTCAGCGGCCTGGCAGCCCACGAAAAGCCTCGAATTTGGGCCTGGCAGCCCTCAAAAAGCCTCGACTACAAGTTTTATTTTTGCTTTTTGCAAAGTTTTTTATCAAGTTTTAAGTTAACCCGGTGTTTATTGACCCGGCTAGACTATATGTCATTACATCAACCCGGTGTTTCTTAACCCGGTGTGGCTTCCAGTTATCAAGCTGTTAGCACATAATCACTTATAATTTGGTGTTTATTGACTCGGCCTGGCTTTGGATTATAAGTCGCCAGTATATATTTGGATTGCGCCATTGGAATTATGCGCTTATAATCATTGGGTATATTATTCAAATCTTTAATAGCCAACATGGCTGGATTTCTATTATGGTTATCAATAACCAGTATTATGATTAAGGTTTTCAAAGTCGCTTTAGTGCAATGGCTATCATATTGTCAATGGATATGATTTATTCTACAATTGAAGGAATAGTCCCGAGTTGCTGCAGACTTACAACCCGACACTTGGGGGCTACATTATTCAAGTTGAGATTACATCAAATATGCAAGTCTCATGTCGCTGCAAGCATGCACCATGATACTTGGGGGCTAATGCAAAGTCATTTTTTGCTTATCTTATTGAAGACCCGACTCATCACATTATAATGAGCCGGCCCTTTGGGGCTACCAATTGCTTCTGTCAACAATTCAAGGTACAAAGTTTTTTATCCATTACATTGTCCATTTCTCAGTTGGTAAAGCACAAGGCTCTTAACCTTGTGGACATGGATTCAAGCCCCATGATGGGGGTTACATCATATGATGTTATTTTTATTGAAGTATATATCAAGTCCCAGCTCAATATTATCTTACTAAGCCGGCCCTTAGGGGCTACACTGTTGATGTTCAAAGTTTACATGATTATATTTACAAAGTCCCTGCTCATTATTGCATAATGACCCGGCCCTTGGGGGCTACACTGGTTGAAGTTTTTATGAGCATCAGGAAATTACAAGTCCCAGGTTGCTGCAAGCATGACAACTCGGCACTTGGGGGCTACATATGCG
Source organism: Aegilops longissima (assembly GCA_021605205.1). NCBI lineage: Eukaryota > Viridiplantae > Streptophyta > Magnoliopsida > Poales > Poaceae > Aegilops > Aegilops longissima. Next base: position 511,541,022 of record CM038681.1, read on the forward strand.
GAATACTCAGTTTTGACTAGTGATTGAAGATGAACAAACTGGATTTCTTCAAGCTTGTGACATTCATATTGAAGCAAATCTTAAGCTGTTACTATGTTACCTTCTTAAGATTTGAGGGCTACAAGTGATGGATATATAAGAAGTATATTTTCAAAAGCTGATGTCAACAAACAGTTATGATCCGGTGCGATCAATATTTGTAAACCGGCCAAGTTCTACATTCTTAAACTGGCAAGTTTTATGTCCTTAAACCGGCTGAAGATCAGATGAGTATTTCAAGGACCAATATTTTTGTTAAGCATTGGGAGCTGAATCAAAGGAGTTATTCTTCACAATATATTTTCTATGAGAAACCAATGTCAGTAAGTTGATTACGAAGCTGGCCTATTAAACCGGATTTTCTAGAAGGAAGTGACAAGGACTTAAGGATGATCAGGATCAGTTTAACATGGATAAATCCAAATTAAACTGGGGGCTAATGTCGGGGATATACCCCGCGGTATGACCCGGCCGAAGTCGTAACCCGGACGGGACTTGGTAAACCGCTGAGTGGTAAACCGGCAGGAGTTAAGACAGATGGCTAAGACAGAGGGTAAACCGGTGAGTGGTAAACCGGCAAGTGTTAAGACAGATGGCTAAGACAGACGGTAAACCGGTGAGTGTTAAACCGGCAGAGTTAAGACAGATGGTGGCACCGGCAGGTATTCAGACAATGTTAAACCGGAAGACAATGTTAAACCGGCAGACAATGTTAAACCGGCAGACAATGTTAAACCGGCAGACAATGTTAAACCGGCAGACAATCTTAAACCGACAGACGTTAAGAAGCCCAGGAAAGGAAGACAAAATAGTTTAAGTCTTAGTCCGAGATGGACTCTACATGTAACCCGCCCCTTTAACTTATATAAGGAGGGGCAGGGCTCCCCAAAGAGGGAGAAGAAAGAAACAATCTCTAGGGCTAGACACAACTAGAGGAGAGCCGGTTTACGGCGACTCCCTCATGATCATAATGAGATCTAGCCTCAAACAGCATGTAGGGCTATTACCGAATGATGTTTCCCGGGGCCCGAAGCTGTCTAAATTCTTGTCTCGTGTTGCGTCTCTCGATTCTGCTCAACCCCTCTCAAGCTACCACATAGATGTGTTGGCCTCGCGACTAAGTCCTCACACTAAGGACATCTAACGTGTTAATTCCACGACAGTTAGGAAACTAAACCATTTTTTATTAACGAGCTAGTCTAGTGGAGGCTTAGTAGGGACACTATGTTTTGTCTATGTATCGACACATGTATCAAGTTTCCGGTTAATACAATTCTAGCATGAATAATAAACATTTATCATGATATAAGGAAATCTAAACAACAACTTTATTATTGCCTCTAGGGCATATTTCCTTCACCTCCTCTGCCATAGAACGACCTGTACGCCGCTGAAGAAGAGAAAGGCAACAAAAATTTCTATGGACACATGGATCGAGGAAGTAACCAGTTGAGGATGTTCCTGTATGTTGCAAGCGATCTGAGTATTTCTTCCGTAGATGCTGGTGTGGACCGGTGGTCAAAAGTGATCTGTTGTCGCAAAAGTGATCTGGTGTCGCTGTTGTTTTGACACTACGCAGACGTGGGTTCTACAAGTCAACTGCGACCCGATGGAGTAGAATGATACGTCTCCAGCGTATCTATAATTGTTGATTTCTCGATGCTATTATATATTCTGTTTTGGATGTTTAATGGGCTTATTTATGCACTTTTATATTATTTTTGGGACTAACCTATTAACCCAAGGCCCGGTGCAAATTGTTGTTTTTTTTGCCTATTTCAGTGTTTCGCAGAAAAAGAATATCAAACGGAGTCCAAACGGAATGAAACCTTCGGGAGCGTGATTTTTGGAAAAAACGTGATCCAGAGGACTTGGAGTGGACGCCAAGAAACATACAAGGAGGCCACGAGGCAGGGGGCGACTACCCCCTGGGCGCGCCCTCCACCCTCGTGGGCCCCTTGTAGCTCCACCGACCTACTTCTTCCTCCTATATATACCTACGTACCCCCAAACCATCGAGGAGCACCACGCAAACCTAATTCCACCGCCGCAACCTTCTGTACCCGTGAGATCCCATCTTGGGGCCTTTTCCGGCGCTCTGCCGGAGGGGGCATCGACCACGGAGGGCTTCTACATCAACACCATAGCCTCTCCGATGATGTGTGTGTAGTTTACCACAGACCTTCGGGTCCATAGTTATTAGCTAGATGGCTTCTTCTCTCTCTTTGGATCTCAATACAAAGTTCTCCTTGATCTTCTTGGAGATCTATTCGATGTAACTCTTTTTGCGGTGTGTTTGTCGAGATCCGATGAATTGTGGGTTTATGATCAAGATTATCTATGAACAATATTTGAATCTTCTCTGAATTATTTTATGTATGATTGGTTATCTTTGCAAGTCTCTTCGAATTATCAGTTTGGTTTGGCCTACTAGATTGATCTTTCTTGCAATGGGAGAAGTGCTTAGCTTTGGGTTCAATCATGCGGTGCTCGATCCCAGTGATAGTAGCAGAAATGACACGTATTGTATTGTTGCCATCGAGGATAAAAAGATGGGGTTTATATCATATTGCATGAGTTTATCCCTCTACATCATGTCATCTTACCTAATGTGTTACTCTGTTCTTATGAACTTAATACTCTAGATGCATGCTGGATAGTGGTCGATGTGTGGAGTAAGAGTAGTAGATGCAGGCAGGAGTCGGTCTACTTGTCGCGGACATGATGCCTATATACATGATCATGCCTAGATATTCTCATAATTATGCACTTTTCTATCAATTGCTCGAGAGTAATTTGTTCACCCACCGTAATACTTATGCTATCTCGAGAGAAGCCACTAGTGAAACCTATGGCCCCCGGCTCTATTTTCCATCATATTAATTTCCCGTCAACTAGCTATTTCTGTCGCCATTTATTTTGCTATCTTTACTTTTTATCTTTATCATAAAAATACCAAAAATATTATCTTCTCATCTCTATCAGATCTCACTTTTGCAAGTGGTCGTGAAGGGATTGACAACCCCTTTATCCGTTGGTTGCAAGGTTCTTATTTGTTTGTGTAGGTACGAGGGACTTGCGTGTGGCCTCCTACTGGATTGATACCTTGGTTCTCAAAAATTGAGGGAAATACTTACGCTACTTTGCTACATCACCCTTTCGTCTTCAAGGGAAAACCAACGCATGCTCAAGAGGTAGCATAGAACCCGTGGCCGCAAACCGTTGTCACGTACAACTCCGAGTCACCAGCATCGCATCACCAACTGCGGGCCGCCGCAGTCTCCGTGTCTGCCCCGCAGCTTCCGTGACTCGCCGCTGCCACTCCGAGATTCGCCGCCTCCGCCGTCTCAAACATGCTGCCGCTGCAGCTTCTGAGCCGCCGCCATGGTTGCCTCCATTTCACTGCTGGCCTGAGCCGCCACTGTGCCATTTCGAGCCACTTGCACCGCCAAGCTGTCTGCCTCTCCCTCCATCAACGACCCACCATTGATGTGGCCTGCCGTTGCCACGGGAAAAATTGCAAGTCATGTTGAAACATGGAATTGTATTTAAAGAAGAAGCTGGTTACTGGACGGGAAGAATAAGCACACTAGTACTGATGCGAGGATTGATCCCTTTTCTTTTGATTACAAGAATGTTACCACGACAGCCGTGGTCGGTTCGGAGCGTGGCAGTTGAGGGGAGGATGGATAAAAACCCGCCGTCATTATTGCAAGTCGCCTTCACCGACCCGCCAGGTCTTATCTACATGTCTCCGGCTCGCCACGCCGTGTGAGCTGCCATACTTCCGCAGCTGCCTTCACCTCTGTCAAGCCCCCGTCGTTTATTGAGCCACCGAGGCCGCGTTGAGGCGCCCCTGCTGTGTTGAGCTGTCGGGGCCGCGTTGAGCCGCCCCTGCCGTGTTTGACCCGTCGGGGCTGTTTTGAGTCATCTGTATGCTTTTGCAAGAGCAGGAGAGAGTGGCTAGATTACCATTACAAGTACGGGAAGTTGTTCACGGAACAGATCATCTATCGTCCAGACAAATCAGGTGAATTTTGTTCAGTCAATTTTTGTTGATATGTTTTTATTCTTTAAAGAGCAATTACTCTAGCTCGCGTTGTTTTTAATGCAGGACAAGTGTTCACTGCAAGAGCGATGACCATGTCATGGATATATAGCTCGCGCCACCATTATCACGCGTTAGCATCTGATTGTGCCATAATACTCAACGGACACTGAATGATTCAATGGATGGGCACACGGGTTGCCGCCACTACGATTGTCTAAACTTCAGCAACCAGCTGGGATGAACCGCTGGCCGGATTGCCGACACAAATCATACGGGGTCATTTATAACCCGCCGAGGTTCAACATATTCCAGCGTTCTGCTGTTCAACTATATGTCGGTTTATCACGGCCAAGTTTGGAGAATCTCAAGACAACTCCTTGAGTCGTCCTAAGACTCGAGGGCTACAATGACATGACTTAGCAAATTTTGCAAGATTCAAGAACTCAGGGTCATTGGAGGGAAAATAACCCTGTCGCGGAGGCTACTACCACATTGCTGCAAATTTACGAGCCGTCAGAAAAATTTCTGGCTCAAGAGAAAGATTCCGGGTTATTAGAAAAAAATTTGGTTCAACATCCGGTTCGAGAGAAATACATCCAAAAAAGCTTTGAAGGTCTCAATATCCAGTTCGACATCCGGTTCAAGGATAATTCATCTCTCGCAAGTTCGAGTTCTCAGAAAAAGTAAAGGTTGCCAAAGAGAACTTGCTGCATTGCGCAGTTCTAACATGGGCATCCTGCCTTATGGGCTTATCTTATTATGGTCACTTGGGGGCTTCCTACTCATTGAGCATAGCTGTGAGTACCCTTTTGATCCGGCTTACACGCCTTGTTACAAATTACATGGGGGCTTCCTGCTCACTGAGCATAGCAGTGACTACCCTTTGATCCGGCTTATACGCTTTATTGCAAACGACTTGGGCTTCCTAGCCAAGTTAAAAGGTACCAAAGAGAACTTGCTACAATGTGCAGTTCAAACACAGCTAACCTGCCTTGATGGCTTATTATAGGTCACTTGGGGGCTTCCTGTTTAATGAACATAGCTATATTTATCATTTTGATCGTCTTGGACGCCAGGTGTATTCATCAAATTCCGGGTTATCCTGCCTTGTATGTCTGCCACTCTGCCTGGTAATCCTAGAATGACCCGTTGAACTCTTGACAGTCAATTTTATAAAGACCTTGAACTTGTCAAAGTTAAAACGACGGTTGGTCATGTGAGGCCCGGCTTACAGGTTTAACTAAAGGATTAACTTAGTGGTTGTGCGGCCCATGAACAACACTTGATATTGAGGCTTCGCGGCCTATGAAAGCCTTGCTTTGTCTGATTTGTTATTTTCCCTAAACATTGTTTGGGTTCATATCTTTGTACCATATTGACATATGGTTTAAAATGATTCAGGCCATGTAGCCTTAATCCTTATGGCTCATATTTGAGCATATGTGGGGTTTTGATAACCCGGTCTGGCTTTGGACGATAAGTCACCAGTATATTTTCTTTGTGCACTTGGAGTTATGCGCTCTAAGTTTTTGGGTTGTTACCCTTACTGCATATGGCGATGTAAGCCGGCAGTTTGAACCAATTTCATAGGTATGTTTTACTTGTTATATGAATATGCGAGGTTTGATAACCCGCCCTGGCTATGGACTTTAAGTCGCTAGTATACTTTGGATTGTGCAATTGGAAGCATGCTCTTATAGAATCTTTGGGTTGTCACTCTCATTAGATATGGCGATGTAAGCCGACAGTATAAGTCAATTCTACAGGTATGTTTTTCTTGGTTATATAAATATGCGAGGTTTCATGACCCGCCCTGGCTTTTGACGTTAAGTCGCCAATATGTTTAGGCTTGAATGGCCTTAATTCTAGTCTTTTCCATAATTGCATAAAGACTATATTATGTTTGGGTTCTTACCCGCCCTGGCTTTTGACGTTGAGTCGCCAGGGCATATGTTGTTTAAACTTTGTGCAGAACATGCAGAGCTATGCCTTACATAAATGATTAAGTTCAAGCTCATCATCAAAGATTTAAATTGGTGTTTCAAAAGGGTTATCAGTTCTGGATTTTTACAAAGGCCATAAGCCGCCGGGTTACAAAAACCCCGGATTACGATGGATGCACATTAAGTCGCCATCGGCCAAGAGCCGCCGGGTATTTCACTCCGGATTTACTTATCAACAGATAAATTATTCAAATCTTTAATAGCCAAACTTGGTTGTATTTTCATTATGGTATTGAATGATTGAGGTTTTCATACCGTATTATATTATTCAAATCTTTAATAGCCAACTTGGCTGGATTTTTATTATGGTTATCAATAACCAGTATTTTGATTGATGTTTTCAAAAGCCGCTTCAGAGCAATGACTATTATTTCTTCATGCAAGAGTACCGGTTCACAACAGAGGGCATGGCTCAATAATGATATGCAAAGGCTTTCAGCAACATCATCCGGACTATGGATATGATTTTATTTAGTCCCGAGTCGCTGCAGGCATACGACCCGACACTTGGGGGCTACATTATTCAAATCGGGATTATATTAAGTATGCAAGTCCCATGTCCCTGCAAGCATGTACCATGGCACTTGGGGGCTAATGCAATGTCATTTTTAACTCGCCTCATTGAAGACCCGACCCGTCACATAGTGGCAAGCATGTACCATGGCACTAGGGGGCTAATGCAAGGTCATTTTTAACTCGCCTTATTGAAGACCGGACCCATCACATAGTGATGAGCCGGCCCTTGGGGACTACTAATTGCTCATGTCAAAGGTAACCCGAAACTTGGGAGCTACATCATTTGGTGTTATTTTTTGAAGTATATGTAAAGTCCCAGCTCAGTATTATCTTACTGAGCCGACCCTTGGGGGCTACACGTTGCTGCTCAAATCTACATGATCATATATACAAAGTCCCTGCTCATTATTGCATAATGACCCGACACTAGGGGCTACACATGTGAAGTGCAAATTATTCAGTTTATGACTGGTGGCTTAGATGAACAAACTGGATTTCTCCAAAGTTGCAGCATTTTAAAGCAAGTCTTAAGCTATCACTATGTTCTCCTCTTAAGACTTGGGGGCTACAGGTGATATGTATATAAGGGAGGAACATCTTCAAATTCTCAGTTTTGAGCAAACCAGATGAATATTGAAAGACCAATATTTTTGGCAAGTCAGAGCTTTGGAGGCCGATTCAAATGGATTATTTCTTACAATATTTTTCTACAAGAGATCAATGTCAGCAAATTGACTATAAAGCTAGCCTGTTGACCCGGATTTTTCAGAAGAAGTATCTGGATTTTTTGAATTGGCAAAGTTTGAATATATCTGCTAAAGGAGATTCGCTATGAGGTCATGGACACGTAACAAGAAGGAAATGACAAGGACTTATGGATGAGCAGGTGCCGGTTTAGAGAATTTTTTTATCCCGGAGCACAACCTGTCAAATTTGTTCTTGTGTTTATTTTGCAGGAGAAGTTTAACATGGAGAAATCCAAATTAAACTGGGGGCTAATGTCAGGGATATACCCCGCGGTATGACCCGGCCAGAGATATGACCAGGCTGGAACTTGACGTTTCATCGATAAACCGCCCAAAGAATGGCGACTCACTGATGACCCTGACGGGCCTGGTGACTCATTGGTGACCCTTTAGGTGTTTCGGACGATCGACAAGACCCAACGGCCCAGAAGGCGGCTCGTCGGAAGGACGACTCATATTATGGTGGGCCGGCTTAAGAGGAAAGGCATGAGGAATATTTTCCTTACAAGGAAGCAAGACCCGGACTTGCATCCGGCTTGTAATAGAATATAGACTAGTCCTAATCCTAGTAGGACTCCACATGTAACCCACCACTCCAACTTATATAAGAAGGGGCAGGGCACCCCAAGAGGGAGAGGTCTAGATAGACAGACAAATCAATAGTTCTCGAGATTAGTGGTAGCGGAACACCGCCCTTGTAACCGAGATCATCATCATCATCAATATCAATGAAGCGGGATATAGGCTTTTACCTCCACCGTGAGGGGCCGAACCTGGGTAAAACCACGCGTCTCTCGTCCCACTCAACCCCTCTCAAGCTACCACATAGATGTGTTGACCTCACGACTAAGTCAACACTAAGGACATCTGCCGTGACAAATCAACGACAACATCCGCGGGCGTCGTTCTCCTCCTTGGAGGCGTTATCTATTTGGCCCTTCTTACGTTAAATTGTAGGTAGATTATTTCGCCCGGCCTGTCGATTGGAATGCCTTGGAGTGGTGGCCTGCTTTGTGAGGATTGTTGATGGGTCCATTGTTTCTGCTTGCCCATAAATCTACTCTGTAAAAAAAGTAGATTTAGTGTCACTCTTCCTTGCACATGTCTTATCCTGGCTGGCTTTTGTGACGCGTCGCAACTCATGCTAATGGTGCACATGAGAGAGGCGCTCTAATTCCGACCAGTGCTGTCGTCTAGCGAGCGCACACGATAGTGATCCACACAGAGACATCACATGCTCTCATACAGACTTTGAATGAGTCCTTGAAGTATGAGTCGAACCTTATGATTGTTGTGATTGCTCCATTGTGTGTTTCGCCCTGTGTTAGCTCTGATTCTAAAGATGAGTCCTTCGAGTTTTAGTCGAGCCTTATGATTGCTCCACGTAGAAGTAACTCCCAAGGGTTTGATAGTAACAGGGCAATAGGTTCCTACCTCATCATCTACTTCCCAACCCACAAATTAATGACATCCTAATCATGCAATGTTTGAGGATTGAGCTAATGCAAAAAAACAGGGTATGAAAAGGTATGATCAAGTGTTACTTGCCTTGCTGACGATCCGTGAATCCTAGAGACTCGTAGTAACACGCTTCGCACTCCGGGAATTCTATCGCAAGCAAACAATACATACATAAGCAACAAACAAAGATGCACAAACGAAACTTCAACTGAAAGAGGGTGACCGGAGAGTTCAACTTAAGAACTCCGGTTTGCAAAAGGAATCAAACCAAACGAAACAACAAAACTCAAACGGCGAGAGAAACAAGATCAGTTTACTAATATGAACTAGAGTCAAATTTTACAGAGGCAAAAACTGATTTAAGTTGGCTATTTGGAAAGAGGGTTTCGAGATGAAACTCCAGGCGCTTGAATCGCCTGATTCCGATAAACGAGCGAAAAGTTATACTAATTTGAACATCGGTTCAGAAATCGCGATGGGAATAACCGTGGAATAAAACCGATAAAAGAAAACGACGAACGGCTAAACAAACGAACGTTCATTAGCAGAAACTAAATGAAGAACGGTTCGTAAAAAATGAACGAACGGGTGAACGTTCTCAAAATAAATAAACCAGAAAAAAATAAAACCAAAAAAACGGCTAGGGTTTTCTAAAAAAAACCGAAGGGTTCGTTTTTTTTTAAAAAAACGGCGACTACCTCCGCGATCGTCCCGGGCGGCGGCTCGCGGGTCCGCAAAGGGGCGGCGAGGGCGGGCGGCGACTCGGCGAGGGCGGGCGGCGGCGCTGGAGGCGGCGGCGATGGCGCTTCGGGCTCGGCTCGGCTCGGGTGGTCGGGTCCGAGGCGGCGGCGGCGGTGGTGGTGGTGTGTTAGAGGTAGAGGCGGTATTTAAAGGGGAAGGTGGCTTGGAGGAGGGCAAGGCAGCGGGAGAGGAGTCTGCTCGGACTCTGTCCGGCTGTGTGGCGGGCTTGTGCCACAAGACGCTGTGGGCGGCGGCTTGGGCAGCCTGCTCGGCTGGGCCTTTAGCCCGATCGGTATGATTCTTTAAAAGAAACATTCCGCCGAAAATTGTAAAAAAAAACCTAGGAAATTAAATAAAAATCTAAAAATGCCAAAACAAGTTTTCTTTGTCTAAATAAAATATTTAGAACCAGATGAACTTTTCTTGGCCCCTAAAATGCAATTTTAAATATATGCAAATTTTTCTCTAGGCAAATAAAAATTCCAAATAAATAAAATAAAATCCCAAATAATGATTTTAACATTTTCCTCCGGTATTTCAATTATTTCGGAGAAGTCATATTATCTCCTCTCGTTTATTACTAAGCGTGAAATATTTTCGAGAGAAAATAATAAAATCAAAATCCTCGTCTTCATTATTTGATGAAACTCAAATATGAAAATCGGAAAATCCCCAACTCTCTGCGAGGGTCCTTGAGTTGCTTAGGATTTCGAGGATGGCAAATGAGAATGCAATAAAATATGATATGCATGGATGACCTATGTATAACATGCCAATTTGAAAATTTGGGATGTTACAAACCTACCCTTAAGATGAATCTAGCCCTCGAGATTCAGGTTAACTAGAAAATAGGTGCGGATGGTCCTTGCGAATATCATCTTCTCGCTCCCTGTGGCTTCCTCCTCGGTATGGTGGCTCCTTTGAACTTTACAAAACTTGATAACTTTGCTACAGGCGACTCGGTTGTCAAATCCAAAATCTTCTTGGCTTCTCCTCATAAGTCAAATTACTATCCAATGTAGACGCCTCTAGAGCCTTTGTATCCTTTAACGGTATGTCGGCCATCTCAGCGTGGCACTTCTTCAGTTGTGATACGTGAAACACATCGTGAACTCCTGACAATCCTTCGGGTAACTCCAGCTTGTAGGCAACTTCTCCCATCCGTTCCAAAACACGATATGGTCCTACAAATCTTGGGGCTAACTTTCCCTTTACTCTGAAACATTTCACTCCCCTCAGGGGTGATACTCGCAGATAGGCTCTGTCTCCAATTTCATAGGTTACTTCCTTGCGTTTTGAATCGCGTAACTCTTACATCTAGGCTCGAGCAATCTTTAGTCCATCTCGATCAGTTTAACCTTCTCTTCGATTCCTTGATCAAATCTGGTCCAAACAAGCGGCAGTCTCGACCTCATCCCACATCAAGGGTGTTCTACATCTGCGTCCATCTGAGCTTGAATGGTGCCATCTTCAAACCGGCACGGTAGTTGTTGTTACAAGAGAATTCTGCGACTGCAAATTGTCATCCCAACTAGATCCGTAATCCAGCATACGGGCTCTTAACATATCCTCCGGGATCTGGTTAACTCTCTCTGTCTCATCCATCCGTCTCATGGGTGGAATGCGGTACTAAACTCCAATCTAGTACCCAAGGTGCAGGTGTAGCTGATGCCAAAACTTTGAAGTAAACTGTGTTCCTCTATCGTCGATGCTCCTCGGAACTCCGTGCAAACATACGATCCTGGTCATATATATTTTGGCCAACTTGGCACTTGTATAAGTTGTTTTCACTGGGATGAAGTGAGCTACTTTGGTCAAACGATCCACAACTACCCATATTGAATCATATCCTGCTTTGGTTCTGGGTAATCCCGTAATAAAATCCATGCCAAGTTTGTCCCACTTCCATTCGGGTATCGGCATAGGCTGTAACAGTCCTGCTGGCTTTTGGTGCTCTGCCTTCACTCTTTGACATACATCGCAAACGGCTACATACTCGGCAATATCCTTCTTCATACCAGTCCACCAGAAATGTTCCTTCAGGTCTAAATACATCTTGGTGTTTCCGGGGTGAATCGAGTATGGGGAGTCATGGGCCTCTTGAAGTATTAACTTCCAGATCTCCGAATTGTTGGGCACATAAATCCGGTCCTCAAACCACAAGGTATCGTGCTCATCCTCGCGAAAACCTTTGGCTTTTCCTTTGCCCATCTTTTCTTTTATCTAAGCAATCTCTTTATCCTCCTTCTGAGCTTCTCGAATCTTGTCTAACAATGTTGACTGAACCTCCATTGTTGCAAGAAAACCTCTTGGAACAAACTCCAACCGAAGTTCCATAATATCCTCTGCTAACTCCTTTGGCAGTCCTCTACTTTCAAGGATATTGGCATAACTCTTCCGACTCAAAGCGTGCCTTTCTGACGTTGGCCTTTCTGGATGGTAGTGTAGCTTCATATCGTAATCCTTTATAAGCTCCAGCCATCTCCTCTGTCCCGAGGTTCAACTCATACGTGTGAAAATGTACTTCAAACTTTTATGATCCGTGTACACATCACAATGGTTTCCAATGAGATAATGTCTCCAGGTCTTCAACGCATGTACTACAGCTGCTAACTCCAAATCATGTGTGGCATAGTTCAACTCATGTGGCTTCAGTTGTCGTGAGGCATACGAAACAACTTTTCCGTCTTGCATAAGAACACATCCAAGTCCCAAGCGAGAGGCATCACAATATACTTGAAACTCCTTATGTATATCTGGCAATGTCAGCACTGGGGCTGTAGTCAGCCGTCTCTTCAACTCTTGGAAGCTTGTCTCACAATCCTCTGTCCATTTGAACTTGGTATCCTTCTTTAGCAATCCTGTCATTGGTTTAGAAATCTTGGAAAAATTCTCAATGAATCTCCGGTAATATCCTCGCCGGTCAAGGAAGCGCAAATCTCACGATCAAGTGGGTGCCAACCATTCGATGATGACTGAATTTTTTGGGATCTCTTGTTATACCCTCTCGATATAACATGCCCAAGAAATCCAACTTCCTTCAACCAAAACTCGCACTTGCTGAATTTGGCGTATAACCGGTGTTCCCGAGTTTCTCAAGAACCAAGCGTAGGTGTTCGCGTGCTCCTCTTCGTTCTTGAGTAAACCATAATATCATCGATAAACACCACAACAAACTTGTCCAAATACTCCATGAACACTTTGTTCATCATACTCATGAAATAGGCGAGGCGTTAGTCGGTCCAAACGACATGACCGTATACTCATATAATCCATATTGTGTGGTGAATGTTGTCTTTGGTATATCCTTCTCTCGGATCTTCAATCGATGGTATCCTGATCGTAGATCAATCTTAGAAAACACCTTAGCTCCTTGCAACTGATCAAACAGATCATTAATCATCGGTAAGGGATACTTGTTCTTTATCGTTACTTCATTCAGAGCTCGGTAATCAACAACCATCCTTAGGGATTTATCCTTCTTCTCTACCAAAAGTACTGGGGCTCCCCAAGGTGATGAACTTCTACGAATGTAACCTTTCTCCAATAGCTCCTTGATCTGCTTCTTAATTTCCTCCAAATCATTTGCGGGCATCCGATAGGGTTTCTTTGATATTGGCCTTGTACCTGGCATTAGTTCTATCAGAAACTCGATGTCTCGATCCGGTGGCATGCCTGGTAACTCTTCTGGAAAAACATCTGGATAATTCTTCACTCTGGTACTTCCTCTTGTACAACTCCGTGAGGGTATTCACTTAGCTCCTCCTAGGCACATGCCTAGGTACATATAATCCTTTTTCCTCTCGGGGTGGTAAGATAAATTGACTTGCTAGCACAATCAATACTTCCTCCAAACTTTGACATCCAGTCCATACCCAATATCACATCCAATCCTTGCGACTCCAAGATAATTAGGTCAGACGGAAAAACATGCGTGCCAATGATTAGGGGTATCTGGGTGCACCATTTGCTAGCCATGTACTCTGCTCCAGGCGAGCTCACTAAAAGAGGGGTCCTAAGGGTTTGGGTTGGTAACAAACTTATCCAGAAATCCCTTGATATGTATGAATGCGATGCACTAGTATCGAAAAGAACAATAGCGGTAAATGGTGAACCAAAACTTACCTATTACGCGTCCGCTGCTCTTCAACTTCCTCCACGTTAACGTGGTTCACTTGTCCTTTGTTGAATGGATTGGGATTCTTCCCAGCGCTTCCATTTCGTTTCCATTCTTTCCTTCAGGCAGTCATTGGCATAATGCCTGTCTTCCCGCACTTAAAGCAAATAACTTGGCTCAGTCTCTCTTGGCGGGTGTAGCTGGGTTTGAGCGATTCGATTATTGTTGGCTCCATTTCCATTCCCATTCTTCGCACCATTATGCGATCCTCCCAAATATGGTTATGTCCTCCATGGTTATGAACAAGTCCTCCGAGTTCGGGGTTAGCGAGGCTTCGGTGAGCTCTGAGTTATACTTCCTTGTCCATACTTCCTCTTACGACTCTCAATTTGCTGCTGCTTCCCTTCAATCATTAGGGCCTTATCTACCAACTCCTGGTAGTTGTTGAAAGTTGCCACCATCAGCTGCATACTCATCTCATCATTCAGCCCTTCCATAAACTTCTCTTGCTTCGCGGCATCTGTGGCCACATCATCAGGGGCATAGCGTGATAACTTGCTAAACTCATCCACGTACTGAGCCTACAGACGGTTCCCTGGCGTAAGTTGCGGAACTCACGCTTCTTTATCTGCATGGCTCCAGTTGAAACATGGGTCGTGCGAAAAGCTTGTTGGAACTGGTCCCAAGTGACATTGGCTATAGGAAAAGTAGCCGTGTAATTCTCCCACCATGCGGCTTCTGGTCCATCCAATTGATGTGCGGCAAAGTGCACTCTTTCAAACATCCGTGCATCCTGCGGTGGTTAACTCCTTCAATACAGCGTAACCGGTCATCGCAACTATTGGCTCGGTGCTACTGGAAAACACCGGCGGTTGTAACCTCAGAAAACGGGCTAAATTGTCCACTAGCGGCGGGTTGTTGTTGTTGTTGTTGGCATTGCCCTGGTTCTGAACTAGCAATTGCATCAAGGCATTCTGCTGTTGGATCAACTGAGTGAGCTCCGGTGGGAAAACAAAACCGGGGTCACGTCTCGGAGGCATCTGAAGGTTTAGATGGGAGAAATTAGAATAGAAAGAGGTCTAGCGAGAAAACACTACCCATATGCACATGAGGCAAACACACATTCATTCAATCAAACAAGCAAGGGCATACAAAACGGTCTAGGACTATCGCATAAGTGCTCAACTACTACTAGTTACATGGGGGAAATACTACTATTATATGGTGGTCATCTAGAAATTTTGATCGGTGGAAGACTCCATGATGTGCGCTCCGACCGTCTTCATAGTCATCATCACTTGGATCTGAGTCGGTGTCGCCGATGATGATGTAGTTGTCGGACAAGCGGGATCTTCTTCCTCTTCTTGCTCCTCTTCCTTGGGTCTGGTCCTCCCATGAAGACTCCGATCTTCTTGACTAGGTCGTCGTTCTTCTCCGATAGTATTTTGATTTCTTCCTCATATCCATCGCGTGTAGACTTGAGTTCTTCCTCCAGCTCGATGATCTTAGTTTTCGCCTTCTTCAAATCCATCATGTCTGCGCACATCTGGTTCTCTTGACGTCGAATGTGCTGGTTTAGCTCCTGGATGTAGGCTGCAATGGATCTATCCTTCTTGGTGCTGATTACTTCCCATTGCTCGTCTCGGCGCCCACATATTTGGTATATGGTGTCTTTAAGCTCCTTATTGTGGACTTCTCCAATGCGTCCCATGGTAATGTGAGCTGCCATACTCTTTCCCAAACTCCATGTTGGTGCATTTAAAACACATACTATGGGCTCCGTGCTTGGCGCAAACGTCCTTCCGGGAACTAGAGCTTGAATCTTCGGCATTCTTCTTACGGTAAGGTGGCGTTGTACATCCCGGTGAAGCTTGGTATTCCAATATTCAGGTACCTAGTGACTTCCTTCAAGTGGCGTCCAAAAGGTGTGTCTTCATCCGGTTGTGCAAATTTGTACTTCATCTCCGACATCCTAAAGAGTGGAAAAATGGAGAGGGGTCAGAAATGAGTAAAGAGGAGTGAACTATGGTTTTATCTTAGTGGTCGTGTCCTACACTCAGCGTGTGCTCTGATACCATCTTGTAGCGACCCGACCTCAGATGGTCAAGTCTCTGTGCTTTCGTGTCATCCCTGGATCGGTAATCTTGACACACACAAGTACTCGAAGGATTTATAACAGAGTAGCAATCACACACTTATTACATCGAATGTCTCAAAGAGAACTTATTACAATAATATGGCTTAAGGCCATCTAATACGATAACAGCGGAAGGCTTGGAAGATAAAGTGAGTCCATCAACTCCAACGGCATAACTGAGCTGCACGGCAACGACCTACCGAACTTTACTCCTCGCCTGAAAAGTCTGCAACATAATATGGTGCAGCCGGAAAACGGGTCAGCACATGGAATATGCTGGCAATGTAACACATAGATAGTAATAAAAGAATAAGCTATACTACATGCATATATGGCTGGTGGAAAGCTCTATGGTTACAGTTTTGCAAAAGGCATATTTTTTCCTACATCAAAGGAATAAGTTTTAATTTAGCTATCATGGTGGTTGAAACATCATTGAGAAGGTATAACCCCAACTCAATCCCAATTAAGGTATTAAACAACCCAACAATATTAATTTAGAGTGATGAGATACATGTGAAAACTCAAGTACTAGATACTCAGAATTGTCCATAACCGGGGACACGGCTAACCATGATTAGTTTGTACACTCTGCAGAGGTTTGCGCACTTTTCCCCACAAGACTCGATCGCCTCCGTTGGATTTCTCGCACTACATGGTGTTTGAGAAGCGGATGACCGAGACACGATCTTTCGAAACATTAACTCTCTCTCGGATAGATCATACCAAACCTATAAAACCCACTACCGTTGATCTACCTCTTCAAAGCTTCACGTAGCTTACTCAACTATGCTAGAGCCCGTAATAGCTTGTGGCTGCACGGAAGTTTCTAGCATGAATAATCTTATGATCCCTTTGAGCACAGGTGGCGGTCCATAGGAAGATCACACGGTACCCAGGATTTCAAAAACCCAGACAACACTGGGTTCCCCAGATGCCTCAATCCACCCAGATGTGTATTTAAGTTGCCACCTTAAAGTAAACCATTAATTTACAATCTCACATCTGTCATGAATGTCTCTCAACCCAAACCACGTCTACGAGCATAGCATAGCAATATAAGCAACACGTAGAAGTAACTCCCAAGGGTTTGATAGTAACAGGGCAATAGGTTCCTACCTCATCATCTACTTCCCAACCCACAAATTAATGACATCCTAATCATGCAATGTTTGAGGATTGAGCTAATGCATAAAAACAGGGTATGAAAAGGTATGATCAAGTGTTACTTGCCTTGCTGACGATCCGTGAATCCTAGAGACTCGTAGTAACACGCTTCGCACTCCGGGAATTCTATCGCAAGCAAACAATACATATATAATCAACAAACAAAGATGCACAAACGAAACTTCAACTGAAAGAGGGTGACCGGAGAGTTCAACTTAAGAACTCCGATTTGCAAAAAGGATCAAACCAAACGAAACAACGAAACTCAAACGGCGAGAGAAACAAGATCCGTTTACTAATCTGAACTAGAGTCAAATTTTACAGAGGCAAAAACTGATTTAAGTTGGCTATTCGGAAGAGGGTTTGAGATGAAACTCCAGCGCTTGAATCGCTGATTCCGATAAGCGAGCGAAAAGTTATACTAATTTGAACATCGGTTCGAAATCGCGATCGGAATAACCGCGGAATAAAAGCGATAAAAGAAAGCGACGAGCGGCTAAGCGAGCGAGCGTTCGTTAGCAGAAACTAAACGACGAGCGGTTCGTAAAAGCGAGCGAGCGGGTGAACGTTCTCAAAATAAATAAACCAGAAAAAATAAAACCAAAAAAAGCGGCTAGGGTTTTCTAAAAAACCGAAGGTTATTTTAAAAAACGGCGACTACCTCCGCGATCGTCCGTGGGCGGCGGCTCGGCGGTCCGTGAAGAGGCGGCGAGGGCGGGCGGCGACTCGGCGAGGGCGGCGGCGGGCGGGAGGCGGCGGCGATGGCGGCCTTCGGGCTCGGCTCGGCTCGGCTCGGGTCCGAGACAGGCGGCAGCGGGCAGTGGTGGTGGTGGTGGGTTAGGGAGAGGCGGTATTTAAAGGGGGTGGTGGCTTGGAGGAGGGCAAGGCGGCGGGAGAGGAGTCCAGCTCGGACTCTGTCCGGCCTTGGGCGGCCAGGCAGTGAAGTGAGGCGGCGGGCGGCTTGGGTCGGCTGCTTGGTGGGCCTTTAGCCCGATCGGTATGATTCTTTCTTTTAAAACATTCCATGAAAATTGTAAAAAAACCTAGGAAATTAAATAAAAATCTAAAATGCCAAAACAAGATTTCTTTGTCTAAATAAAATATTTAGAACAAGATGAACTTTCTTGGCCCCTAAAATGCAATTTTAAATATATGCAAATTTTCTCTAGGCAAATAAAAATTCCAAATAAATAAAATAAAATCCCAAATAATGATTTTAAACATTTTTCCTCCGGTATTTCAATTATTTTTGGAGAAGTCATATTATCTCCTCTCGTTTATTACTAAACGTGAAATATTTTTCCGGAGAGAAAAATAATAAAATCCAAAATCCTCGTCTTCATTATTTGATAAAACTCAAATATGAAAATCGGAAAATCCCCAACTCTCTCCGAGGGTCCTTGAGTTGCTTAGGATTTCGAGGATGGCAAATGAGAATGCAATAAAATATGATATGCATGGATGACCTATGTATAACATGCCAATTTGAAAATTTGGGATGTTACAATATAACTTAGTATTAGGCGTATTTAGAGCGTCTACAGGCGGGCGCCTCAAACCTGCCTCATACGCCCGGGCGGACCGTCCGGTCAGTGACCGATCATGATTTTCGACCTAGACGGGCTCCTTAAACGGGTCTCAAACGCCCGGGCTGACCGGCACCCCTCATATCCAGCCAAATATGGGGCTGATATGGGGGCGCACTGGAACGCCTAGGCACGCCCGCGACATAGGACCCGACAGCCCGACCCCACCCCAAATTGCATCAAATCCACCCAATCCTACATCCTCCTCCCATCGTGCTCCAACCTTTCCCGCACCCGGACCCTCGCCGTCCTCCACCCTTGCTCCCAATCCTCATCACCGGTCCTGATCCCCCACCGGAGATGTCGTCTAGCTCGACCCACATCGTCGCGACGGAGATGTAGTTCGCCTTGTCCGTTGGCGGTGTCACTTCGTCGGCTTCGACTTGCAAGACGGAGAACGTCTCCCGGAAGTTGCGGTGACGCCAGCAGTGAGAGAGGGAGGCAGCAACGGTGTTGCGGGAAGGTTCAGACATGGTGGAGCAGCTGCCTCCTTCGTCGCGCCCGGATCCCTGCACCCCTTCCATCCGAGCACCGATGTGGATTACACCGTCCGACCCCGTTGGGGTAGAGGATGATTCGATGGCCGGCTAGGCCATTCCGGAGAGCTTTCCACCCATGCAGATGCCGGCGGTCGACATATGTGACTCGTCGCTGCTTGTTCCGGCGCAGATGAGCACAGGCGCTGACAATGTCTGGGCTGCCCTCGACATGTTTGACCGAATGACCGAACAAGAGCCGGTGTGTTTTGTTTGCTCATGTCTGGTCTGATTTTTGCATAGAACACTATTTCATTTCGCACATGATGAATGCTTGCAAACCATAGTCATGTAGGAGGCGTTCTTGTTGAATATGATCAATGACAATGAATATCCGACCGAAATGGAGTATGAATTGGAGGCCGCCGCCGCATTTGAAGCTGGGACAACATTCGATCCCAATCCGAGCAAGAAGAAGAAGAATACCAAGACGTTGAAGGCACGAGGTCCGGCATTCTCAAGATTCGAGGACATCTTGTTGGTCAAAGCTTGGATGGCCGCAACGATGGATCCAATATGCGGCACCGAGCAAAAGGGGAACATGTATTGGACCAAGATGTGGAAGGAGTATCACGAACAATAGGAGTATGTGGAGCCACATCCTGTCGTGACCACCCGCAATGTGGCACCTCTCCAACATCATTGGGAGATCATTCAAGGGGAAGTGAACAAGTACGTCGGCTACTACTCACAAGTGACCAAAAGCCCTCAAAGTGAGATGGGAGTCGCAACTCACGTAAACTCAATTGCTTCATCTTGTCGTCATTTGCATATGCTTCTTGTGTTTGCATTCTCGTGCTCATACATATGTTGATTGCTAGACGGCGGCGGCAACCACTTTGTACCATGAGGTGGAGAAGAAGCCATTTTCTTTTAGCCATTGTTGCGTCATATTGAATGGCAAGCCAAAGTGGAACCAACTTGTGGCCGATCTCAAGTCCAGCAAGAAGAGGAATGATGGCTCAAACTCCAACCAATCAATTGGGTTGGATGATGAAGAGGACAATGTTGTCGTGCCGAATGAAAAAGCCACCGTGCCAAAGGATAACCGCCAAGTCATGGGAAACAAGTGGGAGAAGGCACGTGCCGCCCGTGATGTCGTAGTTACCAAAATGTCATCCACATGGACGTGCATTTTTTCGGTGGGGGAGAATAAGGAGAGGTACAAGCTCATGATGGATGTGCAAAAGAAAATGATGGAGTAGGACCGGAAAAGGGCGGAGAAAAAGCTCGAAATTGAGAGGGAGAAGATTGAGTTGGAGACGCAACAAGCGGCGGTCAAATGAGAACTCGAGAAGGCCAACACATTTGACGACATAGAGCTTGAGAAGGAGAGGTTGCAACTCGCACGGGACGCGGAAGATGCGAGGATCATGTTGGCGGGCGAAACCCTCTTGGATGAGCATGCGAAGAAGTGACTTACGGACAAGAAGAAAGAGATCAACAATCGTAGGGAGTACGAGGCGGCGAGGGCGGCTGTGGCCCGGATGCAGGCGGAGCAGGCAACCCAGATGCAGGCAGAGCAGGACGAGCAAGACGCATTTCGCCTGGAGCACGAAACATTTCGCTCCGAGCAGGCGCCCGACCAGTGATCCGAGGTCATCCGTCATGCTCGGACACTAATTTGATTTTGTCATGTCCGGTTTGTTGAACTATGATTTGCTTTGCTTTGTTCCGAACATTGGATTCAGACAATTTGTATCGTATCATCGACGTATATGAATTACATGGATTTGAGGATCGAAATTTACGGTATGTAGATGTGCGGTGCAACATTTAAAGTGTGCACGGTCAATGCCCGTTGCAAATCCGGCTGTAGATGCTCTTATTGTCCGTAAGTCCCAAAGCGGCCCCCAACCCATAGGACGAGACTTGCCTGCTCCCTCCCCGTGCTCCCATCCGTGCTCCCGCTTACGTGGCTTGATTTGATTGAAAGAAAATAAGGCCCAGCCCCACCCCTGAAAATCAGGAGGGGAGATGATTAGATTAGAAAAAAAAAGAGAAAATGACAGCCGTAGGATAAAGTGAAAGCACGGATGGGAGCATAGGAAGGGAGCAGGCAAGCCGGATCCCAACCCATAAGCTCCCCAAGATTTCGGCTCAAGCTCAGCCACTGGTGGAGAGCTCTGTCGTCGACCAACCATGAGACCCTCCACGGACGGATATGGAGCTGTCTCCGACCGTGACGCCGGACCAAATGAGCCACACCTTCAAGCCGGGGACAGGGATTTTTCAGGTGGCGAGTCGTGCTCGTGTGGAAGACAAAAAGTCGGTCTCTTGCTTGAGCAGGTCCCCGGCGCCGGCTGCATCCCCTACAGTATGGGCTAAGCAATGGGACAGAATGGATGATTTGAATAGGCAGTGGCGTAGCCAGGTCCAGCCGCGTCCGACCCCGGAGACAAAATCCCGTCAAGTCACAGTTCAGGACACAAGTGACAGTGAGTTTCATGCGGTCCGGCCTGATGTAACAACGTGTTAGGTGCCGTCTCTATATGCGCAAACAGTTCTACTCTTTGGATCGGAGGGAGTATTACTTTTTCTACGTCAAGTTTGGATTGCTTACCAGTTCTACTACACATGGACATACCAAACCTTGTATGATAAATTTGGTGGAAAGTGCTCTTCTGCGAGCTTACATGCATCCGGGTGAGCAGTATTTTTCTTTCTTTCAAAAAGAATGTATTTTTTGGAAGTACACATTGACGGGTGTTTCATCTGCATGCAAATTTTAGTAATGAGATGACATTCGTGGAAATTTGGTTGGGAAAACAAAATCGGTGCTCCAAAATATTTTTAAAGATATTCTTTTTGGTCCATCAATTTTGACCTTTCTTTTCATAGGGCTCCACAAACGTCATTCTATCACAAAATTATGCACGCATGTAAAACACTCATCAATATTTATCATGAAAAACAATAGTAGAATTTTTCGAATGTTTAGATTTTTTTTTTTCATTTTACGGAAAGGCTTCAGAAAGAGTTTAGTCCACTGCCTAAG
Source organism: Aegilops longissima (assembly GCA_021605205.1). Classification (NCBI taxonomy): domain Eukaryota; kingdom Viridiplantae; phylum Streptophyta; class Magnoliopsida; order Poales; family Poaceae; genus Aegilops; species Aegilops longissima. The sequence goes on from CM038681.1 coordinate 511,563,120, forward strand.
CTATTAACCAGCTAGTAGACTTCCAGCTCAATATTTCCGTCGGTGTCATGACTTGGATGCATAACCATATACTGCTACGGCTCGAAAGCCGTATCTTTCGGGACTTAAATTGTGCCTGCATCATTATGACAAATCACAGTTGCAACCACGCAACTAGTTGAATGAATAAAACTCCCACGTGTTGTGCCTGCATCATTATGATGTTGACATGTGTTTTATTTTGCAGGGGACACGCAAGTTTCTTTCGGTCTAAAGGATGTACAAAAGCTAAGCGTCTCTAGCAGGCCGCATCCGTAAGTACGCAAGCGTGTTCTGATTCAGCATGAAAATCTTTTCTTGGTAGTATGCAGACGGCCGCGATTCTGCAGACCCCGCATAATGGATCCGTAAAAAAAATATTCCTGAAATATCTTTTTTATGGGTCGGCTTTGCGGCGTCTGATCTGGCGCAGCTCGTCCCGACCCGCAAAACTTAAATTTGCAACTTAAATTGATCTAGCATAATGCATTTCTTTGCTTTTGCAACAATATCAGATACAAAAGACATCACCAAATCTTTGCTAGAATAGTAAAATCAAAGAAAACAAGAACCACAAGTATGCATTTCAGAAGATTTCCAACTTCCATAATTGCTCCCACAAGTTGGACTAATATCTTCTTCATGCATTCATTGTTGATCTGCGGATTCTTGATTTGCATTCTTCTTTCTTCATCTTTGGTTCGAAAGAAGTAGACGTTGCTTCCCCTTTAGTTGAACATGCAGCCGCATCATTACCTTCGAATGTACTAAAGAGTGCACTAACATCTATTAAGTTTCTTTCTATCAACAAATCAATGTATTGGCCTTTTCAAAACCAAAATGAGCATCCATTATCCTACACAAAAGAATGAGCAAGTTCGAAGTGAGCTACCGCAATTGAACTAAAGAATGAGCTATGAAATGAGCTACCGCAAGTGCACGTACCCCGTCGTTTTCGCATTTGAAGAACACCCATCCGGGGTGCTTCGGCGTGCCCGAAGTGAGCCGCAGCACTTTCCGCGTGCAGTCGTCGTACTCTATGAGCGGCATCGGCAAGCCACAAAGACGTAGAGCGAGCGCCGAGCCCGGTGGACGGCTGGACGAATCCATGCCCGCAAACCTTCGGCGGTGGCGGGCGGACAAACCCATACCTGCATGCGGCGATGCGCCCTTTCCTGGGCTGCGAGAGAGGCTCCCCAACCACTCCATCGCTTGGGGCAGCAACCGGCGGCCGAAAAAAGCCAAATCCGGCGGCCCGCAATGAAGTGTCGCAGATCTGCAAATCCAGCGGCCCGCCGACGCAGGGGGGGAGGGGAGGCCACGTGCGTGTGGCAGCCTTCCGGCGTGCTCCTGCCGGCTGCTTTCGCCGGAATCTTGGGCGTGAAAGGGGAGAGGAGAGGTGGTTGGTGGGGGAAAGCACGGGATGAAATGCCCCCCACCAACCGCTTTCGCTTATATGCAGGGCACCGCAGCGAGAAACCAGCGTTTTCGGGTTAGGTCGAATTTGCCGCACCCCCTAAAACTTTTTGCGGGCCGGGGCGGGATGCGGGGTCTGATCGGGCTGATTTTTTCGCCTTGACCCGCATTTTGGCGGTTATTTTACGGGTCGGGGTGGGATGCGGGGTCTGCTAGAGTTGCTCTAATGGTAAAGCGGTTGACAATTGCCAGAAAAGCTTCACATCACTAGCTAATGTAATTCTAATATTTAGAGTAGGAATCCAAAATAGAAAAAAGAACTGTTATACATACGATTATGTGTCCGATCCTTGTACCACATCTAAGATCAGCCATCTATCACATTTTTAGTTTAAGCTACATGATCCGATTGCACGATGTACCAGCATCAGACTCAAAGTCTTTGTGCACCGTTAAAAGCTCCGAGTCCGGATGGTTTTCCTGCAAGGTTTTTCCAACGAAATTAGGGTTTAATCAAGGAGGATATTGTTAAGGTTGTCCAACAGTTTTTTAATTCTGGAATTATGCCAGAGGGGATTAATAACACAACTATTGTACTCATTCTAAAAGTTAAGAATCCTCAGTCTATTAAATAGTTCAGGCCGACCAGTTTGTGCAATGTTATCTATAAGATTATTTTCAAATGCCTTGTTAACAGACTGCGACCGCTCCTTGATGGTATGATTTCGCCTACTCAAAGTGCATTTATTCCGGGAAGGTTAATTTCTGACAATGCTCTCATAGCTTTCGAATGTATGCATTCGTTAAGGGGAATTTTGCGCATATAGGTTGGACTTGGTGAAAGCCTTTGATAGGGTGGACTGGCGTTTCTTACAATGTAAGATGGGGGCTTTAGGTTTTGCACCGACGTGGATAAATTGGATTATGGTATGTGTTACATCAGTGAAATTTGCGGCGCGCTTCAACGGACAATTATTGGAGACATTTTCACCTACTCGGGGGCTCAGGCAGGGAGATCCTTTATCCGCGTATTTGTTCCTATTTGTTACCGAGGCACTTTCTTTACTGCTTAAAGATGCTTCTACCAGGGGAGTTCTTCAGGAGTTCCATTTGAATAGACAAGCCCAAGGTATTTCTCACTTGCTGTTTGCGGACGACAGTATGTTATTTTTCAAAGCCTCCATTGATCAAGCAGTTGTCATTAAAAATATTTTGACGGAGTACGAGAAAGGGACTGGGCAGTTATTAAGTCCTGATAAGTGTTCCATGATATTCGGGAAAAACTGTAGTTTGGAGAATCAAGTGGCTATAATGGTAATCTTAAATATTACGGTCGATGGGTTCAAAGATAAATATCTTGGACTTCCGGTTCCTGAGGGAAGAATGAAAGCTGGTAAGTTTCAATCTACTAAAGAAAAGGTTTTGAAAAGGCTCTCTGACTGGATAGAGAAATACGCTTCTTGTGGAGTGAAAGAAGACTTAATAAAATCAGTTATTCAAGCTCTACCTGTGTATGCTATGGGTATTTTTAAGTTCCCAGCTTCCCTTTGTGAGTAGTTAACCCAGATTTTATCAGGAATTTTTGATGGGGAGATGAGGAAGATCGAAGAAAAAACACATTGGTTAGCATGGGAAAAATTAACAAGGTCTAAAGGTAAGGGTGGTATGGGATTCCGGGATCTCAGATTATTTAACCAAGCCCTCTTAGCCAAACAAGCATGGAGGTTACTGGTTTATCCGGATTCATTGTGTGCTAAGCTTATGAAGGAAAAATATTATCCTCAGGGACATATTCTTGATACAGTGTTTCCTTAGTCTGGCATCACGCACTTGGCAAGGTATTATGCATGGTCTGGAATTACTTAAAAATGGCGTCATTTGGCGGCTGGGGGATGGATCTAGTATTAATATTTGGAGGGATAATTGGTTATCCAGGAGCACTGGCCTTAAAATTTCTGCTAAAAGGCATTATACTAGATTGAGATGGGTCTCTGATTTGTTCTTGAGCGGGAGAAAGGTATGGGATGAAAATTTGATTAAGTACCTTTTCTATCCTCATGACGCAGAGGAGATTCTTAAGATTCGTATTCATGCTTATGGGGATGGGAATTTTATTGTGTGCCACTATGAGAAGAACGGTATATTTTCTGTTAAAAGTGCGTATAATTTAGCAATTAAGTTGAAGGATAGTCAAGATAAATTGGGTCAATCTAGTGGAGATCCATATGGAGAAAGAAGGCTCTGGAATTTAATTTGGAAGGCTAATATCCCTCAGAAGATAAGGATTTTTGCCTGGAGGGCCGCAACCAATAGCTTGGCAGTCCAGACCAATAGAGTTAAGCACCATCAGATTACTTTAGGTATGTGCTTTATTTGTGGAGTAGAAGATGAAAGCACTTTTCATGCCCTCGTTACTTGTTCTAAGGCTCGTGCTCTGCGACTCGCCTTGAGAGAATCATGGAATATTCCTGATGAAGAGTGGTTCAAATTCTCGGAGCCAGATTGGCTATTGATTCGGTTGGATCATTTGAGCCTGTAACAGCGAGAGCAAGTTTTGTTTCTTTTCTGGCGAGCATGGCACCTGAGAAATGATATAATTTTTGGAAGAGGGCAGGAATCCATTCCTGCTTCTGCAATTTCTGTGGTAAACTATTGGTCTTCTTTTACGTCCTGTCATGACACTGTCGAGGTTGTTCCTAGTAACAAAGGTAAAGAAAAAATGGAAGGTGCTACACCAGTTTTCGCAACATCACAACAACACGTGGGATGGAAACCTCCACCAGAAGATTATATCAAGATCAATGTCGATGCCAGCTATGTGGAGAGTATTACTGCGGCTAGTGTGGGGGTGGTTGTTAGGAACTCATCTGGCAAAGTTATTATATCTTCGTGGGACTTTCTGGGTCAGTGCTATAGTGTGAATGAAGCTGAGTTGCGTGCATGTTTGGCAGGCCTTTATATAGGTATTACTCTTCACCAGTCCATTATTTTGGAGACTGATTGTGCTTTTGTCCACTCTTTCCTTGCAAATGAGAATCTGGACAGGTCCTCGCTTGTTGATCTGAAAAAATAAGCCTTGAGTATATCGAAGATGCTTAAGAATTTAAAAATTGCGAAAATTAATCGGAACGCCAATAAGGTGGCTCATGAAATTGCGAAGTTTAGCTTTATAAGTAAATCTGATGGGATTCTTCCTAATAGTGTTCCGCCCTGTGTGGCGAATTTTGTAATGAACGATTGTAATAACATTATTAATTAATTAATGTATGGGGGGGTTTAAAAAAAGTCTTTATGCATGCAAAGGCAATAGTCCTGTCAATTATATACTCCTATATTCGCAAAAATAAAAAATACTCATAGAATGGATGATGGAGTATCTACCTCCTCGGGGCATCGGCGCCTGCGAGTTATTTTTAGCCTGGCCTGGAGCATGCCTGAAAGTTGCCTGAGATTAGTTTGGCTGCTGCCTGGAAAAGCCTGAAGTGGCCTGGTATGTAGTAACCTGGAACACTTTAGCTACATGTCAGCTGACTAAGTTTTAACTTTTGGGTCAATCGATTTTTTAACCATTGATTGCTGCTCCAAGATGTGTGCTAGTTGTTTTTTTTCTGTTGTGTGCGCTATGCTGAATTGAGCTGGACGTTTTTTGATTGACCCCAATTTTGGGTCAGTCGATTTTTTGTTGGGCTGAAGCCTGTTACGCGTATTCTTCTGTTTTTTTTGTCGGTTTTTATTAGGCTGTTTGTGTGCGTTTTTGCTTCTGTTTTTTTGTCGGTTTTTATGGGTATATTTTGGATGTTGGGTGAATACAAAATATATACATGTAGTAATTCATGATATGTGAATAAATTGTAATTATGTGAAAATGTATTATTTTGTGCTTATTTCTTACATACTGCTAAAATAGTGCAGTTTCATTATAATTGTATTTAAAGTGAAAATTCCACTACTATATGCATATTCTTGCATATTATTGAAAGCACAATTTTGTATATATTGTGTGTAAATTTTGTTATTGTTTGATTATATATAATTTCGTTCTTCTCAAAGGGTAATATCAATGCAACTAATTCATTCTTACTTAGAGAACTTCATTATTTTGATTTTGTTTTAGTAGTTATTTCATATTTTTTTCTGTGGAGTAATACCAAAACCACTAATTCATTGTTTCTTACAAACATCATTATTTTGTTTTTGATTTAGTATTTATTTTATTTTCTATTTTAATGGTAATACCAATGTCACTAATTCATTCCTTCTTAGGAAACTTTCTTTTTTGTGAGAATTATACTATTATATATGTTGGGGAACGTAGTAATTTCAAAAAAATTCCTACGCACACGCAAGACCATGGTGATGGCATAGCAACGAGAGGGGAGAGTGTCTGTCCACGTACCCTCGTGACCGAAAGCGAGGCGTTATAACAACGCAGTTGATGTAGTCGTCGTCTTCACGATCCGACCGATCCAAGCACCGAAGCGACGGCACCTCCGAGTTACGCACGTTCAGCTCGATGGCGATCCCGGACTTCGATCCAGCAAAGTGTCGGGGATGAGTTCCGTCAAGACGACGGCGTGGTGGCGATGATGATGCTCCACCGGCGCAGGGCTTCGCCTAAGCCCGCGACGATATGACTTCTCCGGCGCAGGCTTCGCCTAAGCTCATGACGATATGACGAAGTGGAATATGGTGGAGGGGCACCGACACGGCTAAGGAACGATCCGTAGATCAACTTATGCGTCATGGGGTGCCCCCTGCCCGTATATAAAGGAGCAAGGGGTGCGGCCAGCCAAGGGAAGCGCTGGAGGAGTCCTACTCCCACCGGGAGTAGGACTCCCCCCCCTTCTCCTAGTTGGACTAGGACTTGGGAGGGGGAAGAGGGAAGGGCGCGCCCCTCTCCTTGTCCTATTCGGACTAGAGGGGGAGGGCGGCCTGCCTGGCCGGCCCTTCCTCTTCTCTCTTATGGCCCATCAAGGCCCATAGACCCCGGGGTTCCGTAACTCCCGGTGTTCGATAACGCCCTGTTTTCATCGAGAACCTTTCCAAGTCCAAACATAGGCTTCCAATATATCAATCTTTATGTCTCGACCATTTCGAGACTCCTCGTCATGTCCGTGATCACATCCGGGACTCGAACAACCTTGGTACATCAAAACTTATAAACTCATAATGAAGCATCACGAAGCGTTAAGCGTTGCGGACCCTACGGGTTCGAGAACTATGTAGACATGACCTAGAACCATTCTCGGTCAATAAACAATAGCGGAACCTGGATGCCCATATTGGTTCCTACATATTCTACGAAGATCTTTATCGGTCAAACCGCATAACGATATCGTTTGTTCCTTTGTCATCGGTATGTTACTTACCCGAGATTCGATCGTCGGTATCCAATACCTAGTTCAATCTCGTTGCGGTAAGTCTCTTTACTCGTTCCGTAATACATCATCTCACAACTAACTCATTAGCTGCAATGCTTGCAAGGCTTATGTGATGTGTATTACCGAGAAGGCCCAGAGATACCTCTCCGACAATCGGAGTGACAAAACCTAATCTCAAATCGCCAACCCAACAAGTACCTTTGGAGACACTGTAGTACTCCTTTATAATCACCCGATACGTTGTGACGTTTGGTAGTACCCAAAGTGTTCCTCCGATGGCAGGAGTTGCATAATCTCATAGTTACGAGGAACATGTATAGGTCATGAAGAAAGCATTAGCAATATACTAAGCGATCAAGTGCTAAGCTAACGGAATGGGTCATGTCAATCACATCATTCTCCTAATGAGGTGATCCCATTAATCAAATGACAACACATGTCTATGGTTAGGAAACACAACCATCTTTGATTAATGAGCTAGTCTAGTAGAGGCATACTAGTGACTATCTGTTTGTCTATGTATTCACACATGTATTATGTTTCCGGTTAATACAATTCTAGCATGAATAATAAACATTTATCATGGTATAAGGAAATAAATAATAACTTTATTATTGCCTCTGGGGCATATTTACTTCAGTCTCCCACTTGCACTAGAGTCAATAATCTAGATTACACAGTAATGATTCTAACACCCATGGAGTCTTGGTGCTGATCATGTTTTGCTCGTGGAAGAGGTTTAGTCAACGGGTCTGCAACATCCAGATCCGTATGTATTTTGCAAATCTCTATGTCTCCCACTTGGACTTGGTCCCGAATGGAATTGAAGCGTCTCTTGATATGCTTGGTCCTCTTGTGAAATCTGGATTCCTTTGCCAAGGCAATTGCACCAGTATTGTCACAGAAGATCTTCATCGATCCCGATGCACTAGGTATGTGAAACGCCCTCAATGCGGCTATATCTCCCACGTGTCGAAGCACGACTTAGAGGCATAACCGCATTGAAAGCAATGTCGCAAGTGAGGTAATCTTCACACAACCCATGTAATACATAAGGGAAAAGAGATACATAGTTGGCTTACAATCGCCACTTCACACAATGCATGAGTAAAACATTACATCATCCAGATACAATCAAGGTCCGACTACGGCACCAAAATAAAAGAAGACTACCCCACAAGCTACACAGATCCCCGATCGTCCCAACTGGCTCCACTCTTGATCAAGCTGAAGCGAAACAACACAAAGAACAAGATCTTCATCGAGCTCCTCCTTGAGCTCGGGTGCATCACCTGCACGGTCTCATCGGCACCGCAAACTGGTTTGGAAGTATCTGTGAGTCACGGGGACTCAGCAATCTCACACCCGCGAGATCAAGACTATTTAAGCTTAAAGGTAGGACAGGGTAGTGAGGTGGAGCTGCAGCAAGCGACTAGCATATATGGTGGCTAACATACGCAAAAGAGAGCGAGAAGAGGAGGCAAAGCACGGTCGAACAACTATGATCAAGAAGTGATCCTGAAACTACTTACGTCAAACATAACTCCAACACCGTGTTCACTTCCGGACTCCGAGAAGAGACCATCACGGTTACACACTTGATTGGTGTATTTTAATTAAGATCAACTTCGGGTTTTCTACAACGGACATTAACAAATTCCCATCTGCCACATAACATGGGCACGGCTTTGAAAGTTCAAACCTGCAGGGTGTCCCAACAGCCCATGATAAGCTCTCGCGATCAACGGCGAATAGACCTTCTCCCGGAAGCCCGATCAGTCTCGGAATCCGGCTACAAGACATTTCACAGCAATAAAACAAGACCAGAAGACCTCCGGCGTGCCGACACCACAGTAGTAGCAGCGTATCTCGTCGAGCCACGACCGGATGAGCAATCCGTACAACTAAAACCAGCCCTCAAGTTTCCTTGAGGTGGCGCTGTAAAGCACTCTAGTTTGGACCAACACTTAGACAAGCATTGGCCCGGGGGGGGCTAAAATGAAGATGACCCTTGAGAGCGCGACTCCCATGGGAAAAAAAGGTAATAGGTGAGGCAAATGTAAAACCAATGTTGGGCCTTGCTGGAAAAGTCTTATTCAAAGCGAACTGTCAAGGGGGTCCCATAAATCACCCGACCGCGTTAGGGACGCAAAATCCGGGAACATAACACCGATATGACGGAAACTAGGGGGGCAAGAGTGGAACAAAACACCAGGCATAAGGCCTAGCCTTCCACCCTTTACCAAGTATATAGATGTGTTAATTAAATAAGATATATTGTGATATCCCAACAAGTAAACATGTTCCAACAAGGAACAACATCTCCATGTTCCAACAAGGAACAAACTTCATCTTCAACTGCAACTAACAACGCTATAAGAGGGGCTGAGCAAAGCGGTAACATAGCCAATCAACGGTTTGCTAGGAAAGGATGGTTAGAGGTTTGACATGGCAATGTGGGTGGCATGATGTAGCAAGTGGTAGGCATCGTAGCATAGGCATAGCAAAAGAGCGAGCATCTAGCAAGCAAAGATAGAAGTGATTTCGAGGGTATGGTCATCTTGCCCGAAATCCATAAGGAAGAAGATCGAGTCCATGAAGAGGACAAACGGGCGAAGTCGAATGAATCCTCACAACTCCGGAACGAACCCGAAGCTAACGAGAGAAGCAAACCGGAAAGGAGCAAACAACATAGTAAACACACAATCATAACCATGGCATGATGCACAATCAAGTATGATGCATGTCCGGTTTAAAAATGCATGGCATGGCAATATGCACAAACAACACTACAAGTTAAGTGGAGCTCAATATGCAACGAGTTGCATATTGACGGAACACCACAACACTTATTTAGTTCTCTCTCGGTTAGGTACACAACAATATTAAATGTTGTTAAACATGGCAAGAGGTGGAGCATAATTAAACTAACTATTTAGGCAAGTTTAAATGAGGCCGGAAATAAGAAACAACAATTAGGAAAATCCCCATGAGCAATATTTTAGATTCGGTACTGTTCTGCCCTAAACACAATTTTAGAGTTGTTAAACAGCAACATAAAGTGGACCATGTTAATCTAGGCATTTTCCACCCCATTTACATATAAAGAACATTTAATTCGAGTTACGGTTATTTAGTTATGAATTAAATCATTTTAACATGGCATAATAGCAAATTAATGCAAACAACAATTTTAAACATTTTTAACATAGATGAAAATGGCATATTATTAATCTACACAATATTCTGAGCATATTACATATAAAGTTTGTTTAAATCCGATGCACGGTTAATTAGTTATTAAATGCATGAACTCTAGGGACTTTTCTGCAAATCTGAAATGCACTGGATAAAGATAAATCGCAGATCTGGGAAAAAAACTACACAGGCCGAATCTGTCTAGCCCAAATAGTGCACAGGGGAGGGGAAGGGGTCTGCTCACCCTGGGCCTTGGCCCGGTCGGTGAGGAAGGAGGGACAGCAGGGGTGGGACGGATGGGCCTCGAGGGAGGCAGGCTGGCTGGGGGCAGGCTGGGGCCACAGCGCAAGGGACGCGGCAGCCCACGAGCGGGCGCTCGGCGTCTCCCTCGTGCTCCGCATGAACAGGAACCATGGCAAGGCGGCGGCGGCCGGACGTCGGGAGGCGGAGGAGGCCGGGAGGGGCGGAACAGAGCGGATCCGGCGGCGACTCGCCGGATCCGGCCATGGGAGGAAGTCGGAGGGCTCGCGACGGGATCCAGGAGCGGCGGCGAGCTCGAAACTCGGCGGTGGCGGCAACTCATGGAGAGAGAGAGCAGGGACCGTGAGGAGAGAGAGGAAAAGGAAGGGAGAGAGAGGCGGCGGGGACGGGCTGGCTCGGCTGGCTCCGTGGGCTGCTGGTCGCCGTGGAGGCGGAGGCGCGAGGCGGCGGTCTCGATCCGGCTCGGGATCAGCGGGAGGAGGAGCCTGGGGGCTCATGGGCGCTCAGCGGCGAACAGGCTCAAGCGGGCCAGGCGGGCCCGATGGGCTTGGCAGGGCAGCGGGGAAGTGGGGATCTGGGGAGGCGACGTGGCGGGGCTTGAGTGGCTCAGCGGCGGGGACGGCGGCGCCCGTCAGGCGGTGGCGCCAAGTGGCGAGAGGAGGCTGGGGGGTGCGGAAATGGAGGAGGCGGCGGGCTGATGATTGGGGGCACGGATTTTGAGGAGGAGGAGGAGAAGGCCCAAAATGACAAGGGGGCTGCTATATATAGCAGGAGGCCTAGGGATTAGGGTTTGGGGAGTTTTGAGGGGTTTGAACCTCCGATCGCGATCCGACGATCGAGAAAAAAGAGGGGTTTTAGGTGAGCTGCGGGTGGGCTGTGTAGATGGGCTAGACTGAGAGAGAGAGAGACCCGACAGCAGTTTGGAGACCTCGGATCGTCGATGAATATACCGTCTATATTGCGGTAGTAGGTTTAACGGTTGGGCTATCAAATGGACTCGAATGTGAAACTTGACAGGCGCCTGTCTACACTATAATGAGACCGCATGACAAGTTGCAACCCATTCCGAGAACATTATTATGCCACTTATAAAATAATATTTGGAGGTGCAGCGGTAGCGTGCAAGTGTATCCGGACTCGGAACGGACAACGGAGAGAACTGACGGAACACGAACGGATGCAAGTTTTGAAAAACATGCGGATGAAATGCAGATGATGCCATGAGATGAGATGCATAACAAAAACAAAAAGCAAAACAACAGACAAAACCCAACCACGAAGGAAATAATAAATCACATCTCCGGAAAGGGCAAGAGTCGGAGTTACGAATATGGAAAGTTGTATCCGGGGTGTTACAACACTCCACCACTACGAGAGGATCTCGTCCCGAGATCTAGGATGGCACTGGAGGGAAAAGGACGAGGAAGATGAGAGGTAAAACTAAGTTGCTTGTTTGACAAACGAGTGAAACCAAAGAACCTTGAGAGGTTGAGCAAAATGAAAGAAAGAAAACAACGAAGATGAACGAGATTGCAAACAATCCGTTAGAAAAGAGGAACAAGGAACATTACGATAACTTGAAGGTTGAAAAGGCATGAATCAAGAGTTTAATGGACAAGATAGAATTCGAAACCACTCCGTTTAAAACAAGATGAGAGAGGAAGAATTCGGGCAGCACTCCGATTGAACATGGAAGGAATATAACATGAACTTGAGAAGATGGGATGGTACTTGATGAAATCAACAACATACTGCCTCCGGAACTATTGAAAAAAAACACAAGGGGTAAGAAAGATTTCAAACAGCTCTCCGGTTGAGGAAGCAGGCAAAACTTGATAAGATGAGAGAACTCGAATGAAAACATGACACTCCGGTTAAATGGATAAGCAAGAAAAAGAACATGATCTTGACAAAAGAAAGATGATGGGTCGAAGAGTGCAACATCACAATGCCTCCGGAAGAAAAAATTGAAGATAGGTCGTTGGAATAAAGGAATGGAGAAGAAAATGACAATTTCTACCACAAATGGGTTTGGAAAGCACCCTTGCAAAGAAGAATTGAACGGAGTTGTAGGAAAACCAACAATGAAATGAAAATGCTTGTAGTGGGCTTATGGAAAACATCTCAACATTATGAGGTGACAACCGACCACTAACGGAAAACAAACGATTGGATTTATATCAACAAGGAGACGAGAAACTTATTTCACCGGGAGGACAAATGAAGAACTTGGGTCATTAATAAGCACCATAATTAGCAACAATCCTTAGGGAAAGCTTTAGGTGAAATATAGTCCAAGATAACTCCAATGAAGAGATTGATGGATTTAAAATACCTCATTCTTGACAACATGTGAATCATGAAGCATGAAGGAAAATTGTCAAGAATGACATAACACCACCTCAAATGATAAGGTAGAACGAATTGCACTTCGAAATGCAAGAAGAAGAATGCTTGAACTCCTCAAAACAAAACATGTGTTGAGCACCATGTTTATTTTAGAGTATAGCTTGGCGGATCATACTCCGAGAGAAATCTTGAAGAACAATTGAAGAATGAAAGGAATCCTTGACGAACCACCATGTAGAACCTCCATGATAAACTCCGGTAACCAAAAGGATGATAAAAGAAAGAGAAGTTGACAACACAAGGTGAAACCTTGCAGTGATAGGATGAAGCTTTGAAATGATATAACCGAGAAAAGTTGGAACTCCGAAAAGAAAAGATGAAGCATCTCGTACCGAAATTGTGCTATGATGAACAAACTCCGGAAAGAAGAGATGAACAACTTAGAACTGAGAAATTGATACCATTACGAACTCCGGAAGAATGAATCAATCACTTGGATGAAATAAGAACAAGAATTATGTTATGCGTATCCTTCACCAATTTAGATTGATGACAAGCATCGGATTTGGCATACTACTTATTCCCGTAGAAAAGATTAAGATAGATATGGCGCAAACTTGGGAAGGTATTGATGGAACCACCGGTGGGATTGGAAAGAACGAAAGAGTCTATATGATAACGAAGGAAGAGAACTCTTGAACAAACCACCATAATAATTGAGAATGAACGTAGCAAAGGCACAATTCACCGGGAAGAATTGGAAAACGAATGAAGATATTAGAGGGGATTTAGATACATTAGAACGAAGAGATCATGAACTGATTAGAGGATATTTGGACGATGCACGGTGAGATTTGGAAAACCGAGTTGAACGCTTGAATGAATAATTCGAGATGATGGGCTCAAGAATCAAACTGAAAAGACTCTGAAATGCTCGGGTGGGTTAAAAGAATTCTCACAATCAAAACAATTATGAGGATGGCACGAAGCTAGAACCATGAATCTTGAAGAGAAAGAAGCGAGATTTAAGAGAAACTCTTCTTCGGTCTTCAAAATTCGAGAATGACGACGAGAACATCACCATGAATTGTTGAGGCACTCCGGGATGAAAATTAGGAAGGTTGAACCAACAATGAAAATAATTTGGAAGATCTTGGAGAAAACCAAGACTGATGATAATTCATTCTTACGTCAAGCTTCGGAAAGAATTTGGGAATAGCTCCGGGAAAATTAGAAGAGTTAGGTAAGATCCTGGGAAAAGACCTGTGGGTTAGGGCCCACTCAAAAGAACCACCGTTGAACAATTGCTTGAAATAGATATTGCACCGGTAGAGTTAAATGGCTTGAATGAGATAGCATCCTCAAAAGAACTTGAGTGAATTGAGAATGGAAACTAGAATCTTCTGAGATATCTCCAACACTCCGGAACAATTGAATAGCGAGAAGTGGATGATTAGGGGGCACTGGCATGAGAAAGCACTTGAAATGATGACAAGAATACGATCAACACTGAAAACTTGACTTAAATCCACCGGAGAAGAAAATTAGAATGGAACAATGATAAGGTTAAAGCTTCCTTAGCGTCTTCATGAGAAATCACCGGATAAAACATTAAAGGAAAAGAATGAAGAAACTTCACTCAATAAAATGGATACTTGATTAAGAAATCTGAGTCCTTGAAGAAAAAGGGTGGGAGGGCGGGAAAACAAAGACAACTAGGGACGGATGAAACAAACACCGTTGAGAAAAACTTAGAATTGATCTCGCAAATGTTGGAATGATCGGATTCACTTGAAGAGAAGCACGCCGGTTGGAAAAGAATTAACATGACAAGCTCAGTGATCAAAAAGGATTAGTATTCACATAGAAATATGAGAACACCATTTAGAATAAGGTATGGAATCAACCCTTGGCATTGAAGCAACTTGAATACCACAAAACAAAACAAAAACAAAGGATTGGCTTCAAGAATGAGCCGGAACAAACACATGATAGAGATTTCGCCCAAAGTGTTCGTGGTGGGGCCCACACGGACACGACGTATAGCGGACGTCACGAATGACAAACAAGACGTCCCGAATCAGCATAGCCAAGGATTCTTTAAGACGCCTCGCGACCATCAGAATCGACCGTGAATGGGCGGACCACTAGACGTTGAACCCCAATCTCAAATCATACATCCATCGGAAAGATATCCCGTAAGCTACTAGAATTCCCACCTATAAACTCCGAAACTTTCGGTTATGCAATCTGGTGTTGGGGATACAGAGGGACACAAAATATATCACCCAAACTAACAATACCTAGATCCAATTGTATCCATCCGTCAACACATAACCAAGAAAACTCCGAAATCGTGTACCTCGACCTTGAAAAACATCCGTTATACAAGTCATGGCAATACTCCCTTTTCGCCACGAGATTGGGCTATCGTGGTTATCTCACCAACAACGCACAAAAGAGATTTCGATGTCGGCAAAACTCGGGTAATCCAGGCTGCAACGATAAAAATGTGACGACAACACCTCGGAGCTCAACTCCCGGACACCGCCACAACCCCTAAATGTCGAGGCACCAAGAACAATGTTCTCGTCACAAAACCATCGAACGATTCCAAGATACCCACGTGATCCTAAAAATTTTTAGTGAAATTTGAGAAGAGAAGAGTCAAAACTCTACGTCGGGATACCTCACCAGAGCGACGAAGGACCGGGAGTAAAAGAATCCTACTCTCCGATATATATAATCCTAAGACTCAAAACATTTTCCATTCTAGACTCAACAACGCCAACAAACAATCAAGTAGGGGCTCCTAAGTCGGGAAGGCTCGATTACCAACTTGAACGCCTCAATGCGGCTATATCTCCCACGTGTCGAAGCACGACTTAGAGGCATAACCGCATTGAAAGCAATGTCGCAAGTGAGGTAATCTTCACACAACCCATGTAATACATAAGGGAAAAGAGATACATAGTTGGCTTACAATCGCCACTTCACACAATGCATGAGTAAAACATTACATCATCCAGATACAATCAAGGTCCGACTACGGCACCAAAATAAAAGAAGACTACCCCACAAGCTACACAGATCCCCGATCGTCCCAACTGGGCTCCACTACTGATCAACTGAAACGAAACAACACAAAGAACAAGATCTTCATCGAGCTCCTCCTTGAGCTCGGGTGCATCACCTGCACGGTCTCATCGGCACCTGCAAACTGGTTTTGAAGTATCTCGTGAGTCACGGGACTCAGCAATCTCACACCGCGAGATCAAGACTATTTAAGCTTAAAGGTAGGACAGGGTAGTGAGGTGGAGCTGCAGCAGCGACTAGCATATATGGTGGCTAACATACGCAAAAGAGAGCGAGAAGAGGAGGCAAAGCACGGTCGAACAACTATGATCAAGAAGTGATCCGAAACTACTTACGCCAAACATAACTCCAACATCGTGTTCACTTCCGGACTCCGAGAAGAGACCATCACGGTTACACACGCGTTGGTGTATTTTAATTAAGATCAACTTCGGGTTTTCTACAACCGGACATTAACAAATTCCCATCTGCCACATAACATGGCACGGCTTTGAAAGTTCAAACCTGCAGGGTGTCCCAACTTAGCCCATGATAAGCTCTCGCGATCAACGAAGGAATAGACCTTCTCCCCGGAAGCCCGATCAGTCTCGGAATCCGGCTACAAGACATTTCACAGCAATAAAACAAGACCAGCAAGACCTCCGGCGTGCCGACACCACGGTAGTAGCAGCGTATCTCGTCCCGAGCCACGACCGGATGAGCAGTCCGTACAACTAAAACCAGCCCTCAAGTTTCCTTGAGGTGGCATTATAGAAGCACTCTAGTTTGGACCAACACTTAGACAAGCATTGGCCCGGGGCTAAAATGAAGATGACCCTTGAGCGCGACTCCCAAGGGAAAAAAAGGTAATAGGTGAGGCAAATGTAAAACCAATGTTGGGCCTTCTTTGGAAAAGTCTTATTCAAAGCGAACTGTCAAGGGGTCCCATAAATCACCCGACCGCGTTAGGGACGCAAAATCCGGGAACATAACACCGATATGACGGAAACTAGGGGGCAAGAGGAACAAAACACTGCATAAGGCCTAGCCTTCCACCCTTTACCAAGTATATAGATGTGTTAATTAAATAAGATATATTGTGATATCCCAACAAGTAAACATGTTCCAACAAGGAACAACATCTCCATGTTCCAACAAGGAACAAACTTCATCTTCAACTGCAACTAACAACGCTATAAGAGGGGCTGAGCAAAGCGGTAACATAGCCAATCAACGGTTTGCTAGGAAAGGATGGTTAGAGGTTTGACATGGCAATGTGGGTGGCATGATGTAGCAAGTGGTAGGCATCGTAGCATAGGCATAGCAAAAGAGCGAGCATCTAGCAAGCAAAGATAGAAGTGATTTCGAGGGTATGGTCATCTTGCCTGAAATCCCGCAAGGAAGAAGATCGAGTCCATGAAGAGGACAAACGGGCGAAGTCGAATGAATCCTCACAACTCCGGAACGAACCCGAAGCTAACGAGAGAAGCAAACCGGAAAGGAGCAAACAACATAGTAAACACACAATCATAACCATGGCATGATGCACAATCAAGTATGATGCATGTCCGGTTTAAAAATGCATGGCATGGCAATATGCACAAACAACACTACAAGTTAGTGGAGCTCAATATGCAACGAGTTGCATATTATTAACACCACAACACTTATTTAGTTTCTCTCGGTTAGGTACACAACAATATTAAATGTTGTTAAACATGGCAAGAGGTGGAGCATAATTAAACTAACTATTTAGGCAAGTTTAAATGAGGCCGGAAATAAGAAACAACAATTCCGGAAAATCCCCATGAGCAATATTTTAGATTCGGTACTGTTCTGCCCTAAACACAATTTTAGAGTTGTTAAACAGCAACATAAAGTGGACCATGTTAATCTAGGCATTTTTCCACCCCATTTACATATAAAGAACATTTAATTCCGAGTTACGGTTATTTAGTTATGAATTAAATCATTTTAACATGGCATAATAGCAAATTAATGCAAACAACAATTTTAAACATTTTTAACATAGATGAAAATGGCATATTATTAATCTACACAATATTCTGAGCATATTACATATAAAGTTTGTTTTAATCCGATGCACGGTTAATTAGTTATTAAATGCATGAACTCTAGGGACTTTTCTGCAAATCTGAAATGCACTGGATAAAGATAAATCGCAGATCTGGGAAAAAAACTACACAGGCCAAATCTGTCTAGCCCAAATAGTGCATGTGGGGAGGGAAGGGTCTGCTCACCACAGGCCTTGGCCCGGTCGGTGAGGAAGGAGGGACAGGCAGGGGGGCGGACGGACTGGGCCTCGGGAGGCCAGTGCTGGGCGGGTGGCTGGGGCCCACGCGCAAGGGACGCGGCAGCCCACGAGCGGGCGCTCGGCGTCTCCCTCGTGCTCCCGCACGAACAGGAACCATGGCAAGGCGCGGCGGCGGACGTCGGGAGGGCGGAGGAGGCCGGGAGGGCGAACGAAGCGGATCCGGCGGCGATCACGGATCCGGCCTGGAGGAAGTCGGAGGGCTCGGCGACGGGATCCGAAGCGGCGGCGGCGCGAGCTCGAAACTCGGCGGTGGCGGCAACTCTGAGAGAGAGAGGCGGGGACCGTGAGGGAGAGAGAGGGAAAAGGAAGGGAGAGAGAGGCGGCGGGGCGCTGGCTGGCTGGCTGCTCGGCGGGCTGCTGCGGGTCGCCTGGAGGCGGAGGCGCGAGGCGGCGGTCTCGATCCGCTCGGGATCGAAAGCGGGAGGAGGGAGCCGGGGCTCATGGGGCGCTCAGGCGAACAGGCTCAAGCGGGCTTGGCGGGCCCGATGGGCTTGGCAAGGCAGCGGGAAGTGGGGATCTGAGGGAGGCGACGTGGCGGGGCTTGAGTGGCTCAGCGGCGGGACGGGGCGGCTGGCCCGTCTTGGTGGCGCCAAGTGGCGAGAGGAGGCTGGGGGTGCGGAAATGGAGGAGGCGGCGGCTGATGATTGGGGGCACGGATTTCGAGGAGGAGGGAGGAGAAGGCCCAAAAATGACAAGGGGGGCTGCTATATATAGCAGGGAGGCCTAGGGATTAGGGTTTGGGGAGTTTTTGAGGGGTTTCGGAACCTCCGATCGCGATCCGACGATCAGAAAAAGAGGGGGGGTTTTAGGTGAGCTGCGGGTGGGCTGTGTAGATGGGCTAGACTGAGAAGAGAGAGAGACCCGACAGCAGTTTCGGAGACCTCGGATCGTCTGATGAATATACCGTCTATATTGCGGTAGTAGGTTTAACGGTTGGGCTATCAAATGGACTCCGAATGCGACGAAACTTGACAGGCGCTCTGTCTACACTATAATAAGACCGCATGACAAGTTGCAACCCATTCCGAGAACATTATTATGCCACTTATAAAATAATATTTCGGAGGTGCCGCGGGCGCGTGCAAGTGTATCCGGACTCGGAACGGACAACGGAGAGAACCGACGGAACATTTAACGGATGCAAGTTTTGAAAAACATGCGGATGAAATGCAGATGATGCCATGAGATGAGATGCATAACAAAAACAAAAAGCAAAACAACAGACAAAACCCAACCACGAAGGAAATAATAAATCACATCTCCGGAAAGGGCAAGAGTCGGAGTTACGAATATGGAAAGTTGTATCCGGGGTGTTACAGTATGACACCTAGATCGGAAATGAACTCTTTCATCCAGACTCCTTCATTTGCTGCTTCCGAAGCAGCTATGTACTCCGCTTCACATGTAGATCCCGCCACGACGCTTTGTTTAGAACTGCACCAACCGACAGCTCCACCGCTTAATAAAAACACGATCCGGTTTGCGATTTAGAATCGTCGGATCAGTGTCAAAGCTTGCATCGACGTAACCATTTACGACTAGCTCTTTGTCACCTCCATATCGAGAAACATATCCTTAGTCCTTTTCGTATTTCGGGATGTTCTTGACCGTTGTCCGATGATCCACTCTGGATTACTTTGGTACCTTCCTGCCAAGCTTACAGCTAAGCATACGTCGGTCCGGTACACAACATTGCATACATGATAGAGCCTATGGCTGAAGCATAGGAACATCTTTCATTTTCTCTATCTTCTGCATTGTGGTCGGGCATTGAGTCCGACTCAATCTTACACCTTGTAATACAGGTAAAAACCTTTCTTTGCTCGATCCATTTTGAACTTCTTCAAAACTTTATCAAGGTATGTGCTTTGTGAAAGTCCAATTAAGCGCCTTGATCTATCTCTATAGATCTTGATGCCCAATATGTAAGCAGCTTCACCGAGGTCTTTCATTGAAAAACTTTTATTCAAGTATCCTTTTATGCTATCCAGAAATTCTATATCATTTCCAATCAATAATATGTCATCCACATATAATATCGTAAATGCTACTGAGCTCCCACTCACTTTCTTGTAAATACTGAGCTTCTCCAAAAGTCTCAGATAAAACCATATGCTTTGATCACACTATCAAGCGCTTATTCCAACTCCGAGAGGCTTGCACTGGACCATAAATTGATCGCTGGAGCTTGCACACTTTGTTAGCACCCTTTGGATCAACAAAACCTTCCGTTGCATCATATACAACTCTTCTTCTAGAAATCCATTCAAGAATGCAGTTTTTACATCCATTTGCCAAATTTCATAATCATAAAATGCGGCAATTGCTAACATGATTCGGACAGACTTAAGCATCGCTACGGTGAGAAAGTCTCATCGTAGTCAACCCCTTGAACTTGTCGAAAACCTTTCGCAACAAGTCGAGCTTTGTAGACATTACATTACCATCGGCGCGGTCTTCTTCTTAAAGATCCATTTATTCTCAATGGCTTGCCGATCATCGGCAAGTCAACCAAAGTCCATACTTTGTTCTCATACATGGATCCCATCTCAGATTTCATGGCTTCCAGCCATTTCATGAATCTGGGCTCACCATCGCTTCTTCATAGTTTGTAGGTTCGCCATGGTCAAGTAACATGACTTCCGAATAGGATTACCGTACCACTGCAGTGCGTATTTTACTCTGGTTGACCTCTGAAGTTCAGTAGTAACTTGATCTGAAGTTTCATGATCATCATCATTAGTTTCCTCACTAATTGGTGTAGTTGTCACAGAACCGTTTCTTGTGATGAACTACCTTCCAATAAGGGAGCAGATCTGATTATCTTATCAAGTTCTACTTTCCTCCCACTCACTTATTTCGAGAGAAACTCCTTCTCTAGAAAGGATCCGAATTTAGCAACGAAAATCTTGCCTTCAGATCTGTGATAGAAGGTGTACCCAACATCTCCTTTGGGTATCCTATGAAGACACATTTCTCGATTTGGGTTCGAGCTTATCTGGTTGAAGCTTCTTCACATAAGCATCGCAGCCCCAAACTTTAAGAAACGACAACTTTGGTTTCTTGCCAAACCACAGTTCATATGGTGTCGTCTCAACGGATTTAGATGGTGCCCTATTTAACGTGAATGCGGCCGTCTCTAAAGCATATCCCCAAAACGATAGCGGTAAATCGGTAAGAGACATCATAGATCGCACCATATCAAGTAAAGTACGATTCGACGCTCGGACACACCATTTCTCCGTGGTGTTCGGGTGGCGTGAGTTGTGAAACTATTCCACATTGTTTCAAATGTAAACCAAACTCGTAACTCAAATATTCTCCTCCATGATCCGATCGTAGAAACTTTATTTTCTTGTTACGATGATTTTTCACTTCACTCTGAAACTCTTTGAACTTTTCAAATGTTTCAGATTTGTGTTTCATTAAGTAGATATACCCATATCTGCTCAAATCATCTGTGGAGGTGAGAAAATAACGATACCGGCCGCGTGCCTCAACATTCATTGGACCACAAACATCAGTATGTATGATTTCCAACAAATCAGTTGCTCGCTCCATAGTTCCGGAGAACGGCGTTTTGGTCATCTTGCCCATGAGGCACGATTCGCAAGTACCAAGTGATTCATAATCAAGTGATTCCGAAGCCCATCAAGATGGAGTTTCTTCATGCGTTTTACAATCGATATGACCTAAACGGCAATTGCCACAAATAAGTTGCATTATCATTATCAACTCTGCATCTTTTGGTTTCAATACTATGAATATGTGTATTACTACTATCGAGATTCAATAAAATAGACCATTCTTCAAGGGTGCGTGACCATAAAAGATATTACTCATATAAATAGAACAACCATTATTCTCGATTTAAATGAATAACCGTCTCGCATCAAACAAGATCGAGATATAATGTTCATGCTCAACGCGGCACCAAATAACAATTATTTAGGTCTAAAACTAATCCGAAGGTAGATGTAGAGGTAGCGTGTCGATCGCGATCACATTGACTTTGGAACCGCTTCCACGCGCGATCGTCACCTCGTCCTTTGCGATTGCTCGTCTATTCCGTAGTCCTGCTTTGAGTTGCAAATATTAGCAATGTAACCAGTATCAAATACCAGTGCTACTACGAGCTCTAGTAAGGTACACATCAATAACATGTATATCACATATACCTTTGTTCACCTTGCCATCCTTTTTATCCGCCAAATACTTGGGGCAGTTCGCTTCAAATGTCGGTCTGTTTGCGGTAGAAACACTCGGTTTGTGCTTAGGTCCAGACTTGGGTTTCTTCTCTTGATCAGCAACTTTCTTGCTGTTCTTTTGAAGTTTCCTTCTTCTTCTTTCCTTTGCCCTTTTCTTGAAACTAGTGGTCTTGTTGACCATCAACACTTGATGCTCTTTCTTGATTTCTACCTCGCTGCTTTTAGCATTGCGAAGAGCTCGGGAATTGTTTTGGTCATCCCTTGCATATTATAGTTCATCACGAAGCTCTTGTAGCTTGGTGGCGTGATTGGAGAATTCATCAATGACACTATCATCCGGAAGAGTAACTCCCAGTTGAATCAAGTGATTATTATACCCGACATTTTGAGTATATGTTCACTTGTGTAACTATTCTCCTCCATCTTGCAGCTATAGAACTTATTGGAGACTTCATATCTCTCAATCCGGCATTTGCTTGAAATATTAACTTCAACTCTGGAACATCTCATATGCTCCATGACATTCAAAACGTCGTTGAAGACCCGGTTCTAAGCCGTAAAGCATGGCTGCTCGAACTATCGAGTAGTCATCGACTTTGCTCGCCAGACGCTCACAACTTCGGCGTTGCTCTCGCAGCAGGCACGGCACCCAGCGGTGCTTCCGGGACGTAATTCTTCAGGCAGCAATGAGGATACTCCTCGTTACGGACCCAGTCCGTGTAATTGCTACCATCATCTTTCAACTTTGCTTTCTCAAGGAACGCATTAAAATTCAACGGAACAACAAAGACGAGCCATCTATCTACAAGAAACATAGACAAGCAAAAATACTATCGGTACTAAGTTCATGATAAATTTAAGTTTAATTAATCATATTAAAAACCTCCCACTTAGACAGACATCTCTCTAGTCATCTAAGTGATTACGTGATCCAAATCAACTAAACCATGTCCGATCATCACGTGAGATGGAGTAGTTTCAATGGTGAACATTACTATGTTGATCATATCTACTATATGATTCACGCCGACCTTCGGTCTCGTGTTCCGAGGCCATATCTGTTATATGCTAGGCTCGTCAAGTTTAACCTGAGTATTCTGCGTGTGCAACTTTTTTGCACCGTTGTAGATGGACGAGAACTTATCACACCCGATCATCACGTGGTGTCCGGGTACTACGAACTTTTAGCAACGTTGCATACTCAGGGAGAACACCTCTTGATTATTTTTGTGAGAGATCATCTTATAATGCTACCGTCAATCAAAGCAAGATAAGATGCATAAAGGATAAACATCACATGCAATCAATATAAGTGATATGATATGGTCATCATCATCTTGTGCTTGTGATCTCCATCGCCAAGCACCGCCATGATCACCATCGCCACCGGGCGCGACACCTTGATCTCCATCGTAGCATCGTTGTCGTCTCGCCAACTATTGCTTCTACGACTATCGCTCATCGCTTAGTGATAAAGTAAAGCAATTACATGGCGTTGTATTTCATACAATAAAGCGACAACCATATGGCTCTGCCGATTGCCGATAACTTCGGTTACAAAACATGATCATCTCATACAATAAAATATAGCATCACGCCTTGACCACATCACATCACAACATGCCTGCAAAAACAAGTTAGACGTCCTCTACTTTGTTGTTGCAAGTTTTACGTGGCTGCTACGGGCTGAGCAAGAACCGTTCTTACCTACGCATCAAAACCACAACGATAGTTTGTTAAGTTGGTGCTGTTTAACCTTCGCAAGGATCGGGCGTAGCCACACTCGCTCAACTAAAGTGAGAGAAACCGACACCCGCCGGTCACCTTTAAGCAACTAGTGCTCAAGCGGTGAAACCAGTCTCGCGTAAGCGTGACGCGTAATATCGGTCCGGCCGCTTCATCTCACAATACCGCCAACCAAAGTATGACATGCTGGTAAGCAAGATAACTTATATCGCCCACAACTCACTTGTGTTCTACTCGTGCACATGACATCAACGCATAAAACCAGGCTCGGATGCCATTGTTGGGGAACGAGTAATTTCAAAAAATTCCTACGCACACGCAAGACCATGGTGATGGCATAGCAACGAGAGGGGAGAGTGTCGTCCACCCACCCTCGTGAGATCGAAAGCGAAGCGTTATAACAACGCGGTTGATGTAGTCGCACGTCTTCACGATTCGACCGATCCAAGCACCGAACGACGGCACCTCCGAGTTACGCACACGTTCAGCTCGATGACGATCCCGGACTTCGATCCAGCAAAGTGTCGGGGATGAGTTCCACAAGACGACGGCGTGGTGGCGATGATGATGCTCCACCGACGCAGGGCTTCACCTAAGCCCGCGACGATATGACTTCTCCGCGCAGGCTTCGCCTAAGCTCATGACGATATGACCAAGTGGAATATGGTGGAGGGGCACCGACACGGCTAAGGAACGATCCGTAGATCAACTTGTGCGTCATGGGGTGCCCCTACCCCGTATATAAAGGAGCAAGGGGTGCGGCCAGCCCAAGGGGGCGTTCGAGGAGTCCTACTCCCAGGGAGTAGGACTCCCCTCTCCTAGTTGGACTAGGACTTGGGGAGGGAAGAGGGAAGGGCCGCCTCTCCTTGTCCTATTCGGACTAGAGGGGGGGGGCGCGGCCTGCCTGCCGGCCCTTCCTCTTCTCTCTTATGGCCCATCAAGGCCCATAGACCCCCCCGGGGGGTTCCGGTAACTCCCCGGTGTTCCGGTAACGTCCTGTTTTCATCCGGAACCTTTCCGAAGTCTAAACATAGGCTTCCAATATATCAATCTTTATGTCTCGACCATTTCGAGACTCCTCGTCATGTCCGTGATCACATCCGGGGCTCAACAACCTTCGTACATCAAAACTTATAAACTCATAATGAGCAGTCATCGAAGCGTTAGCGTGCGGACCCTACGGGTTCGAGAACTATGTAGACATGACCTAGAACCATTCTCGGTCAATAAACAATAGCGGAACCTGGATGCCCATATTGGTTCCTACATATTCTACGAAGATCTTTATCGGTCAAACCGCATAACGATATCGCTTGTTCCTTTGTCATCGGTATGTTACTTACCCGAGATTCGATCGTCGGTATCCAATACCTAGTTCAATCTCGTTACGGTAAGTCTCTTTACTCGTCCGTAATACATCATCTCACAACTAACTCATTAGCTGCAATGCTTGCAAGGCTTATGTGATGTGTATTACCGAGAAGGCCCAGAGATACCTCTCCGACAATCGGAGTGACAAAACCTAATCTCAAATACGCCAACCCAACAAGTACCTTTGGAGACACCTGTAGTACTCCTTTATAATCACCCGATTACGTTGTGACGTTTGGTAGTACCAAAGTGTTCCTCCGTAAACGGAGTTGCATAATCTCATAGTTACAGGAACATGTATAGGTCATGAAGAAAGCATTAGCAATATACTAAACGATCAAGTGCTAAGCTAACGGAATGGGTCATGTCAATCACATCATTCTCCTAATGAGGTGATCCCATTAATCAAATGACAACACATGTCTATGGTTAGGAAACACAACCATCTTTGATTAATGAGCTAGTCTAGTAGAGGCATACTAGTGACTATCTGTTTGTCTATGTATTCACACATGTATTATGTTTCCGTTAATACAATTCTAGCATGAATAATAAACATTTATCATGGTATAAGGAAATAAATAATAACTTTATTATTGCCTCTAGGGCATATTTCCTTCAATATACTTCTTGCATATTATAAAAAAGTGCATTTTCTTCATAAATTGTGTGCAAATTTCTCATTTTTATTTTTTGTTTCCTTTCTTCTTAAAGGAAATACCAATGTCACTAATTTATTCTTTCTTGGAAAATTTCATTATTTTGATTTTGATTTAGTTTTTATTTTAGTTTCTTTCTTCCTAAAGGGTATTACTAAGGCTTGAAACTCATTCTTTCTAAGAAAAACTCCATTATCTTATTTTGCATTTTGCATTTTTTAGTTTTATTTTATTTCTTATTTAATTATAACACAAGTCACGAGTAATTCATTCTTTCTTAGGAAATTTCCTTTGTTGCAAATATTTCAATATTATATATTTGTTCTTGCATATTAGAAAATATCGTAATATATGTGTAAATTGTGTGCAATTTTTATCATTGTTTTCTTTTTATTTTCTTTCTTCCTAAAGTTTAATAGCAATGTCATTAATTATTTTTAGAAAACTTCATTGTTTTTATTTTTCTTTTGCTTTTGTTAAATTTACTTTCTTCTTTAAGGGTAATGTGTATGTAATTAATTCATCCCATCTTAGTAAAATTCAATATTTCTTAGAGAACCTCACTATTTTGATTGTGCTTCATTTTTTATTTCATTTTCTTTCTTATTAAAGTGTAATACCAATGCCACTAATTCATTTTTTCTTATAAATTTTTTATTTTGATTTTATTTTATTTTATTTCTTCTTTTAAGTAATATCTATGGTACTGATTCATCACTTGTTGCAAAATTCCTTTTGTGAAAATTTCACTATTGTATGCTTATTCTTGCACATTACAGAAAAGTGCATATTTTGTGTATACTGTGTGTAAATTTTTCATTGTTTGTTTTGTTTTTTATAAAAATATTTAAAGGGTAATACCAACACCACTAATTCATTCTTAATTAGTGAACTTCACTATTTTGCTTTGTCTTTAGCTTTTATTTTGTTTTATTTTATTTCTTGTTGAAGGGTAATACCAATGGCACTAATTTATTCTTCCTCGAAAAACTTTGTTATGTTAATTATTTTGATTTTATTATTTTGTTTCTTCTTTAAGGGTAATACCAGTGCCACTAATTTATTCCTTCTTAGAGAACTTAGTTGTTGCAAAACAAACCCACCATTATATGATTATTCTTGCATATTATAAAACAGCGCAAATTTTGTGCAATTTTGTGACTGTTTTTAGTTTCTTATTTCTTTTTCTTAAAGGGTAATACCGATGCCACTAATTCATTCTTCTATAGAAAACTTCTTTTTTTTTACAGAGGGGGGGGGGGGGGGTAGTGTTAGTATAGGGGAAAGAAGGCTAGAGAAAGAAGAGGAAGGTTGGGCCTTTGGATCTTCATTGGGTGGTGGAGACGATTTGACTGAATGTCCAAAAAAACTAGGCGCCTATCAAATAATAACCCCCATAACAATTTGTATGCAATGTGTGTACTATTCGTACCACTGTCTAAAAATTGCACTACTATATGGTTATTTTTGCATAGTACGAAAAGCTGCAATTTTCGTGCGAATTGTGTGCAATTTTCTGTCATTGTTTGTTTTCTGTGTTTTTCCATTTTTTCGGATTTAAATATGATCGGTAACAAGTTCTCTGTGGATGTAGCATTTTTAAAGAAGCACTCCCGACTGTGGTGATGTTTGACATTTTAACCAACGAGACAGGAGCCGCTCGCCGGAGTTGACATAGCTACGTGTGGTCGCGTAGCTAGCCGGCCAACATGCGAAGCTAGCTTATCCGTATATGTGCTTCTAGGAACTAGTATGGGAGCAGGACAGTGTAGAGTATCCGTGTTAATCAGCATGAGGAAGTCTAAGTCATCTAAGCGTGAAAAAGGTATGGGCCAGTTAGCTTGGAGGCTCCAAGTTGGAGCTGTGGGCGTGCATGGCTTTCACTTGCTCTCGACACGATAAGTACAGCTGCATGCGGCCAACGCACTTGACAAAATTTAAGCCGTAGGGTGACATGCAACGTGCACATGCATGAATATGAAGCTCGATAAGTGCACTGTGCACACGTCATTGCTGGCAAGCTCGACTGAAACAAGTTTGGGTCAGGCGACTGACCCAACTTTTATTTCCAGTCAACTGACTGGTAGCCGGTCCCAACCTGGAAAGTCATTAGCCTGGCTAGAGAAGAGGTAAGCCTGGCCTAGGCGTACAGAAGAGGTAGCCTGGTGCTAGCCTGGGGATTTTAACTGCATTTTTTATTCGCTGCTGATGGATGAAGTCACGGGTCAGTACTTTTCTATAGACTGACAAAAGTAAATGATCGTTAGGAACCCCAGGACAATAGCCAAACGCACCTACGCAGGCAAGCCTGATCAGACACAGTTTTTCAATTCTCCAGGCCGAGGCCAGGCATCGTTTTTCACCAGGCATGGAGGCGAAGACTCCAACCAAACTACTCCCTCCGTTCCGAATTATTTGTCGTAGGTATAGCTGTATCTAGATGTATTTTAGTTTTAGATACATCCATTTCTACGACGAGTAATTTGAAACAGAGGGAGTAGCTGTTAGTGCGCGCTTCCTGCCAATGATTCTCTGGTGCGCTCCGTGCCCGCCCGCACCCAGCCAATTTCCTCGGGAGTCCATGATGCATGGGCCAAGGCGCCCGTGGAGCCACCTTTCTGCGATGGTACTTGTAGCGCCCATGTGCCGATGACTCTCGTGTGCTGCTCCACGCGTGTCGTGTAAAAATTGATCATGAATTTAGAAAAAATTGATGATTTCAACAAAATGGGCCATGAATTTAAGAAATGTTCATGATTCTATAAATGTTCAAGATTTCGAGAAAAATGTTTCGTGAATTTGAAAACATATTCATGATTTAAAAAAATGTCCTCATTTGCAAAAAATGATCGTGTGTTTAAAAATGTTCACGATTACAAAAAATATTCATGATTTAAGATATCGTTGATGAATTTGTTAAAACAAAACCACGACTTCAAAAATGTTCATCATTTCATAAAAAGTTTGCGACTTTGAATATTATTCATGAATTTAAAAGATTTTGAAAATTTAGAAAAACAAGAATAAAATCCAAAACAGACAAACAGACAAACAGAAAAGAAAATAAAAACAAAAATAGAACAGAAAAGGAAAACAAAGAAAGGGAAAGAAAGAAAAAACTAAAATGAAACCAGAAATACCCAGTTCAGGGAAGGTTCTAGAACCTTCCCAAGACCGGTTGTGAGGTGAAACCCTGAAATGGGCCGGCTCATTGAAAGAGCAGCGCGTAAGGGGGGAAGGGTATGCACTACGTCGGTTCCCAGCAACCTACGCGTTATATAGGAGCCACGCGAGCAGGAGCTTGAGCTGGCCCATGTAGCGAGCTCTCGATCGCTTCACCCATCGTCTTGTCTGGTCACTCGCTTGAGCCTGTTTGACCGGTCGCGGTTGACCAGTTTGATTGGTCAACCTTTGACTTAAAAAACAGAAAATACGCAATTTTTTTGATAATAACCGAGAATGCAATTCAAGGATTTTGAAAAAAAAAGATCATCCAATTTTTAAAAACGTTCATAAAATTTGAAAAAAAGTTCATCGATTATGAAATAAAGTCCATTGATTTTGAAAATAAGCTCATCAAATTTTCACTGGTTTTGAAAACAGTTCAATAATTTGAAATAAGTTCATCGAAGTTGAAAATAGTTCATCAAAATTGAAAACATTTCAATGATTTTTTACAAAATATCAAATTGAAAAAAGTTCATCACATTTCAAAAAAAGTTCATCATTTTTAAAAGAGTTCATTGATTTTGAAAGAAAGTTCATTTGATTTAGCAAAAGAAAGTAGTAAAGGAATAAAAATAAAACAAACTGAATAAAAAAAAGAAAAAGACATAAGAAGAAAAGGGTGAAGAAGAAGTAATTGAACACGTGAGGTGAGGACGGTGGGGTGGTTGGCGCAGGGTATGAACGGCCAGCAGGTCGCTGGTTTAAATACTACAGGATGCGCTTGCATTTTTTGTTGTTTCACTACAGAAAAAAAGGAAGGTCAGCGCGTCAATTCACTAAATAGGGGCACTCCATGTGACAGATAGATAGACAAGGTGCATCTATGTGCCGCCCGTAGAGTCTGGCCTGCAGGAAGCTGGTACTCGGCCAGCCTAGTGGTATGCCACGTTTTGTTAACATCACGGTGATGTCACAAGTTTTATTTTTCTCCCGGCCTTTTTTCGTCACATTTTTGTTTTCGCTTATTTATCTATACAAAAAATGGTTTACATAAATTATTGAAAAACATTTCTCATGCATTTGAAAATATTAAATCTATGTGACGAAAAATGTTTTGTGACAATGAAAAAAGTATTGTTGACTCGCGCTCAAAGTGCCAAGTCATTCCCTTTGCAATCCAAAGTGCCAAGTCCTTGACTCGCGCTCAAGTATTGCGTAAGGTTGAAAAAGCTGAAGCGAGAAAAAGTATGATTTGATTACTTAGCTTGTCATCGGGGTAGTTCATGATTAATATCTTTGTGCTAGGAAACTAAGCATGCTAAGCTATATGATTTTATAGGGGTAACGTTCTTTAGCATCTTTATTTTGAAGGGCCTGATTGTTTGTTAGTATGTCTGAGTATTGATGTGTTTATATGAAATGATAGACTATTTTCTTGAATCACTTGTATCTTAATATTCATGTCAAGATTAGATTATTTGATCAATATTATGTTAGGTAGCATTACACATCAAAAATTATCTTTTTATCATTTACTTACTCGAGGATGAGCAGTAATTAAGCTTGGGGATACTGATATGCCTCTGTCATGTATAAATTTTTTGATTATCTGATGCCAATATTTTACTACGTCCATATACTTTTGGCAGCAATTTATATGATTTTTTTGGACTAACATATTGATTCAGTGCCCAGTGCCAGTTCTAGTTTGTTCATGTTATTTGTTTCACAGAAAATTCATATCAAACAAAGTCCAAACACGATAAAATTTTATGGAGATTTTTTTAGAACATATGTGATTTTTTTGAAAAAGAACGCAAGATGGTGTTCGAGGGCCTCACAAGATAACATGGCGCGCCCTACCCCCAAAGCGTGCCCTGATGCCTTGTGGTCACCTCGTAGGTTTGTTGGAGCCCTTCTTTTGCCGCAAGAAAGATAATTTCCGAAGAAAAATCCCCTCAATATTTCAGCCTATAAGAAACGATGAAGGGCTCCGTAAACAGGTACGAAAACACAGACACACACACACACACACATATATATATATATATATATATATATATATATATATATATATATATATATATATATATATATATATATATATATATATATATAGAGAGAGAGAGAGAGAGAGAGAGAGAGAGAGAGAGAGAGAGATCCAATCTAGGGGGCTCTCGGCCCTCGGGGCCCATGGCGGCCAAGGACCAGAGGGGGAATCCTTCAACCATTTAGGGGTAGGTCAAGTAAGAAGAAGAAGGAGGGGCTCTCTCCCCCTCTCTCTCGGTGGTGCCGGAGTGCCGCCGGGGGAACCATCGTGGCGACGATCTGTAGGGTAACGCAACATAAAACAAAAAATTTCCAACCTACGCACCATCCCAGGACCACTGTGGAGACTGCATACAAGGTTTGATCTTTTCGTTACAGACTAGTAGCGCAGCGGAAGTAGAGTCGATGATGATCGGCGGTGCAGATCCCCGCAGCTAGGATTTACAACCTCCCAACCGCGAGGATGTACTCCCTCGTCTGCTCCTCGGACGGATCTCCGGGCAGCCCTTCGGGAGGCCTCAGGACAGTCCCTCGGATAGTCACACCGGACGGATCCTCAGACAGCCCTTCGGGAGGACCTCGGAATCTCGGACGGTCACTTGGACAGCCCTTCGGGAGGACCTTCGAAACTCGGACGGTCACTCGGACAGCCCTTCGGGAGGCACTCTCGAACTAAGACCGAAACTACGATCTCTCTACAGAGTTGCACACATACGGTGTCATCTATCTGGCAGGGCTTCGTCGTCCAAAACTAGTTCCCACCGGAACCCAGACAACTTTTCGGCTCTACGAAACTATTTTGCGGGGAGGGAGAGAGAAGTCAGATCATTGCAATGGCACTTGTATGTGAGAAGGAGTGTGTGTGGAGAGTGCATCTCCGCCTCTATATACAGGAAAACCCAAGGGCAAGGGTGGGACATGGAAAACCCAAAATACCCATGTTTTATGTCACACATAAAGGGCATTATGGGGAAGCAAGTGGGGCTCCATGGAGCCGTCCCTCTTGGACGTCCAAAACCCTTGTGGGACCCCCATAAAGGGTTCCCATCCTTCCATGTCATCCCTAGATCTTTTGGGGCAAAGCCCAAAAAAGGTGGCTTTCCATAAAGTAACCATAAACATAATGATGAACACAGAGATAAATAATAACATTTATTATTGCCTATCGGGCATATCTCCTACAAACACCCACTTGCACTAGATTCAATAATCTAATCAATGCTAATGCACTTCACACCTATGGCATACCGGTGTAAAAATGCTTCGCTTGTGGTATAGCCTGATGTCCAATTAATGGAGCTGACAACTTCAGCTCCGTGTGTATCTTTGATATCCTCGTGTTTTCACACTTCCACAAAATTCATATTTTGTGTGGACTTGGCTTTGTATATATGTGAATGAGAGGTCAAGCCTTGATTCTTCAGACTGAGCTATGGAGCAACTATCTGCAATAGTGTCCCATTGACCAAAGCCATTTTGGAACCATACTAAGTTCATGAATGAACTATATGATTCAACATCTTCGTTATCTCTTTTAAAGCATCAACATACTTAGGCTTTGTTATAAAATTCGCCACAATAACTTGTTAGAACAATTCCAACTTACCGTGCCACCGTATTGTGTGCAACACAAAACCCTTATCTTAAATCAAAAATCGCATGGAGCTTTGATGAAGACTGTATCGATGTAACCTTTTACAACGAACTCCTCATGATCTCCGCTTGCGAGAAAACATGTCATCAGTGCTACTTTAGTACTTAATGACCCTTTCACCGTTGTCCCATGATCAGTACTCTTGATCACTTTGGTATCTGTAATCGCAACATCTTGGGAGTATCAGACATATCTGGTTGTCTTACATACCATGGAATACATGATTAATCCAAACACAAGAGTGTGTGGAATCTCCATCATGTATTTTGCTCATCAGTGTTTTGGGACACCGAGTCTTGCAGAACTCTTTCCATGTGACTTCGACAAGAATCACTCCTTGTCGTTCTAATGCTAAAGGTTTTAGCATCTTGTCAATATGTATTTTTGCTTAGCCCCATTAGGTAAATCTATCTCCATAGATTATCATGCCTAATATCAAGGCTATTTAGCCCAAGCACTTCATCGAAAAACTATTTTCAAATGAAGTCCTAATTCGTGTCAAGAAATTCATTTCCATTAACAATGTGTCAAGCACATAAGGTTTTTAGGAATATTATTATGCTCCCACTTACTTTCTTGAATCACAAGCATCTTCGTTACCCATTGATGAACTCAAACCCCTTTTGACTATTTCATCAAAACACGAAGATTCCAACTCCATTTTGCTCTCTTCTGTCCATTGCTGGAACTCTGAAGTTTGCATACTCACGAGCATCCTCTGGTATGACAAAATACCTTGGACTGCATCACATGCTAGTCCTAGGTTGTATTTCCATCTCATGGAAATCCTTTTGGCATCCATGTTTCATATCATGATTGAAATATGTATTAATTGCTAGTTTAACCCGATCTGACTTTAAGCATTGCTACAGTGAGACAATCTCATTACATTCAACTCCTTGAACTTACTATTGCAACAAGTCAAGCTTTATGGATCGGATAAAACATTTCATCCACATAAGTTTATAGTTCCATTTATGTTCGTTAGACTCCAAGTCTTCCGAACGGTTTATCAAGATATAATCTTGAATCATTCATATGGAAACTATGTCGGATTGTATTGGCATTTAGCCAATTCCGGAGTCAGGGCCCATCAACGCTTCCTTGTGTATCGTAGGTATACTGTTGTCTAACAACAATATATCTCGTATGCGCACATGAGAGGTTTGCACGAGTTTTTCCTACGTGGTTCAACTGCAAGTTCGACCGAAGTCCATACATCTCATGTAGAGGCTTCCGTATTAGTCACAGTAGGAAACTCTAGAATCACTTCCAAGGTTCCATTCCTTTGATCTGATAATGAAGATATGGTTATCTCATCGAGTTGCATTTTTCTCCCACTCACCTTTTTGGAAGAACCATTTTCTTGAAAAACATGCCGTTCTTTGTGGCAAACCTATTTGCCTAGGTATAGTGAGGGAGGAATACCCAACATTTTGGGATAACCTACAAAGTAGCACTTGTCTGATTTGGAATAGGTTTGTAACCTTTTACACAAGACCTATATTCCAAATGTTAAGAAAAGATAAACATGGTTGGGTTTACCATACCATGCCGTCATTTCAACAGACCCGATGGAGCTCTTTTCAGTGTAAAAGCCACAGTCTCTAAAGCATTACTCTTTAAAAGTGATAATGGCAAATTTAGTTATGTCATGTTTGATCTTACCATGTCATAAATGGTTCGATTACATCTTCACGGACTTTCCACTTGCAGTGGTGTTCCGGGAGGTGCAAGTTATGAAACCCCTTTCACAACTCATCAGACATTCACTAAACTTGTGACTCAAATATTCCTTTATGCAATCTAATTGTAGAAACATAATTTTCTTGTTACAATAATTTCTTCTCCATTTTGAAAACCTTTAGAATGATTTCAAAAGATCTAGACTTACGTCTCATCAAGTAAATATCCATATATCTACTTGAGTCATTTCTGAAGATAGATAAACCCACTACTTGCAACAACATTTATTGAACTACACACATCAAAATATATGATCACCAACAAGTTTGTTGCTCGTTCCTTATGGCCTGTGAGCGGTATTTCAGTCACTTCACTTTCGTTGGAAAGAGGAAAGTGTCATATGATTCAAAATCAAACGACTTCAAAATCCATCATAATGGAATTTTTTTCATGCGGGTTTCTCCAACGTGACCAAATGTAGTGCCACACTAGTGTGGTATTCTTTTAGTCTTGTGTCATTTATTGTTAGTGTTTTGGATGTATCATATTACCATCCATATTCATAACATACATCCCGTCGATGATGGAAGTATGGCCCTTATGTCATTCATAACACCGAACAGTAATTGTTCCATCATGAACAACTTTCTCGTCAAACTTTATGCAAGGGCTAGAGTGTAAAACTCTAAAATGAATTATGAAAGTAAATATAGAGGTAATGTATTATTATGAACATTCATAACATACATCTCATTCATAATAAAAGTATGGCCCTTATGTTATTCATAACACCGAACATCAAAAGTTCTCTTATGAACAACCTTCTTGCAAGATACCTTATGCAAAGGGCTAGAGTGTGAAACTCTAAAATGAATTATGAAAGTAAATACATAGGGAATACACCGACGGAAGGTACACTTTTACTATGTTCCCAACGCATATCAAAACCTCATTCCTGGCTAGTCTTTCAGGCCAGTAGTTCTTACATTGAGTTGCAACATAATGCAATCGAGCGGGTATCTTTGTGATTAACTCACAATACCCAAGAATCAGTGATTAACAATTTAATCACAATTCCCAAGAACTATTTCTTTGAACAACCTTCTACACATCAATAACTTGTATGACATTCATACATGAGCTGGATATTCCAGTCTTCTCTCCTTTTGCCTTTATACTTCTACCAGTTTAACTTTCAGTATTTTTCCCACTCTCAGAAGAAGCACTCAACTTAAGAGTGGTGTTAGCCCCAGACTTCCTAGGCGTGTAAGTCACACTAACACCCTTCGGACACTTCCTTTCTCTTTAAGTTGTTGTTTTATTCACCTTTCATCATATGACAGGCGTTCTTCTGGATCCCTCTCTTAACAGTCTAATGCATCGTAAACACTTTACTAATAATTTGCAAACAAACATTGCTTTGGATATCTCATATATTTTAGCCTTTGTTTGTCTCTGGAAATGATTTTCAGTTTCCATGAATATCACATAGCTATCCCAAACTTTTGAAGTTCGGGTCTCATGGAAGCAAACGTATTGCACTTGACTAAAACGGAATTCTAGCTTTTGGACCGAAGGACGAGAGTCACATTATCCATAGCATTAGCGGGAGGATACCGAAAGCATGCGATAGGACAAAGTCCTTCTCGACACTCTTGAGGACAATCCTCACTTTACTTTACCAACCGCAAAGATTTAACCAGATATTTAACAGCTACTCAATTTTAACAGGAAAGGTGGAAACACGAGCCATTATTCTACAACTATTATGCAAAACACACTTAGGCAGTGTTCATTATTAATTGCACCGAGAATTAAACAAGTTAATTCTACAGCGCGCTCCCACTCAAATCAATATCTCTCATAATTGATTGTGAATGATTCAAGATCCATATTACAATTCAATGTCAAGGATGTAATCATCTCAAGTGATAAGAATTGCAATCAGTAGGCCAACTTGCCAATCACATCTCTATGTGACTCTTGTTCATCTTTCAATGCGTGTGTTCTGAGCTCATGTCTTTCATGCCTGAACATCAAGACAACCAAGTGATCTCACTGCGAGGTCTCAACTCACCCGCCTCACACTTCTCTAATTGTTCGCACCCATGTATCCATGTGATACCCCGAAGAGATAGGTGTCATGACGGTGCTACACTTGGGAGAACACTAACTAATTGATATTTTAAGTGAGAGATCACCCTAATAAAAAGTGACTACCGTGCAATGAAGAAGGGTGCATCATAAGGGAAAAACATCTCAGGCAATTCATAATAGCATGATATGGTATAGCCCTTTCTGACGGAGAAGTCTTTCATTTCTTCGTCTTCGCCATTTGCGTCGGTGTTCACCTTCGCGAAGATTTCCACCACCTTGTCGATGCACCAGATAATATTGCTATCTTTATAGCTAATAAAATAAGTGCATTACTTAAGGTTGACACGCGGGTCATTTAAAGTGACAATCATATGGCTCTAGCCATCATGCCGAATCATGACACACAGGTCATGTTAATTTTACATTATATAGTCATGTCATACATAATCAAATTAATATGAGCACTGCTATACCACATCACATACACATCCTGCAAAACCAAGTTAGACGCCTCTAACCGGTTTATGCAAAATTTTATTTCACGTGGCTTCTAAGGTTTCGAAACAAACCGAAGCCACCAACATTCATCATCAAGTATGATTATCCAAGTCGCTAGATTAACAATGCGAGGTGTATGAAACACGAGATAATAAAATCTCGAGCCCCATACTGAACTTCTTCATACGCATGACCCCCGTGCAGATCATATCTGCATTGCCCTCTCGTCTGCGAAACATCCATCTTTCTTTTACTATGGTGGAACCCAAAGAACTGTTAGCACTTCGTTGATCTGTCAATCAGCATACTCAGGAGCAGCATGAAAGGATCGCAGATTGCCAGAACTTTGTGAGATTCCACCATGCCATCAAGATAAGGATTATGCAAATTCAAGGGAAGCAACAGGAACAATGGGTAACAGATTTCATCTGCTACCCCACAAATAATTTTCAGTAATAGAACTCATCTACGACCTAATTATATTGTGCAACACCCATACATCTCTATGTATTCTAGATCACAACCTGCATCTACGCATAGCATGGCTCATGATGACACTGTAGGGTAACAAGGTTTGTTCTTTTTGTTACGGACTTGTAGAGGAGCGGAAGTAGAGTCGACGATGATCGGCGGTGCAGATCCCCGCAGCTAGGATTTACAACCTCCCAACCGCGAGGATGTACTCCCTCATCTGCTCCCCGGATAGATCTCCGGGCAGCCCTTCGGGAGGCCTCGGGACATTCCCTCAGATAGTCCCACCGGACGGATCCTCGGACAGCCCTACGGGAGGACCTCAGAATCCCGGACGGTCACTCGGACAGCCCTTCGGGAGGACCTTCGAAACTCAGATGGTCACTCGGATAGCCCTTCATG
Organism: Aegilops longissima; assembly: GCA_021605205.1. Lineage (NCBI taxonomy): Eukaryota > Viridiplantae > Streptophyta > Magnoliopsida > Poales > Poaceae > Aegilops > Aegilops longissima. The sequence goes on from CM038681.1 coordinate 511,601,162, forward strand.
AGGCACTCTTGAACTAAGACCAAAACTACGATCTCTCTACAGAGTTGCACACATAAGGTGTCATCTATCTGGCAGGGCTTCGCCGTCTAGAACTAGTTCCCACTGGAACCAAGACAGCCTTTCGGCTCTACAAAACTATTTTGCGGGGAGGGAGAGAGAAGCCAGATCATTGCAATGGCACTTGTATGTGAGGAGGAGTGTGTGTGGAGTGTGCATCTCCACCTCTATTTATAGGAAAACCCAATGGCAAGGGTGGGACATGGAAAACCCAAAATACCCATGTTTATGTCACACATAAAGGGCATTATGGGGAAGCAAGTGGGACTCCATGGAGATGCCCCTCTTGGACGTCCAAAACCCTTGTGGGAACCCCCAAAAAGGGTTCCCATCCTTCCATGTCATCCCTAGATCTTTTGGGGCAAAGCCCAAAAAGGTGGTTTTCCATAAAGTAACCATAAAGCTGATTTCACTATTCATGACGACATTTTCAGCGTCTGTTCGAACAGAAAATATTTATGTGGGCTTAGAACATTTCTAGTACCCACTAAAATAATTTTCAACGCATTCTGAAACAATTCCAGATTAGTGATTTTCATCTGCGAAAAGCATCTGAAGTGGTTCCGGCAGCTCCGGAACATTTCTGGTTTTTATCCCGTAAAATCCCCAGAAGTTTCTTGAATGATTGTGGCACCCTCCAAGAATTATCAGCCGTGTGTCGAAACCAATTTGACTTTATGGTATCGCCTGAAAAAACTTTTTAGTTTTACCGGAACTATCCTGATGTCCTCTCCGGAACGTTTCCGTTGCATCCGAAACTTTTTCGATGATTTTCTCTCAGACTCCCTGTCTAGTATTCAACAGATAGATGACCCTTAAGCGTGTGACCCTATAGGTTCGGTGAAGTATAGACATGACCGGAACACTTTCCGATCAATGATCAACATCGGAGCCGTGGACACCCATATTGACCCCTACCCACACGAATGAATATTCGAGTGAACCTCTACTTGCCGTGTGCTATTCCTGTTGCTTCGCGATATGTTAAAAATACCCGAGGTGAGATGTATTTTTATCCCCGTGGATCAACAACTTTGTCCACTATGGCAGTTACCTCGTTACCGGTATTGTTCTCTCTTTTTTGTTCCTGTGTTCTGGCATCCCTGTGATCAAATCACAATGTGTCTCGCCAGACAATGATGGATATCGTAACACTGAGAGGGCCCAGAGATATCTCTCCATCGACAGAGGAGAAAATCCCAATCTTGAGCTATCAAGTTACTTGACATACTTTTCCATGAACCCGTAAGCCGCCGTAATAGCCACCCATGTACAGACGACGTTTAACAAACCCCAAAGTTCATGAAGCAAGCATGAAGAAACTCGATACTCTCATGGTCTAAGGAATTATGCAAACATAAACTTCCTCTGTATTATTAACCATTAATTTGTGACGAAGGTATCTCATAGCATAAGATCAAACGGGTCGATTCAACCACAAGTGTTCTACTAACATTGTGTCCCCAAAGTTGCCGGCACAGTCATGCCCATGATAAGGAAAACAGAACCATCATGCAACACTTGAGCTAGTCTTAGAGGCCAGACTAGGAATACATTTTGATGTTTATTATTCCACACATGCATATGAGTCTTCCTCCAAGCCTCGTGTTATTGTAGACTTGAGAACCATAGCAATTATAGCATGGAACATAACATAATGATGAACACAGAGATAAATAATAACATTTATTATTGCCTCTAAGGCATATCTCCTACGAGATCTACTCCAACAACTCTGTTGTCTTCCTCAACACCTCCATCACTTTCCCTCATCCATTATCAGCGGTCCACTCCCCCACAACCCACTGTATTCCCTGCTTGAACATGGTGCTTTATGCTATATATAATTATACAATGATGTATATCCATCCTATGATGTTTGGGTAGATTCTTTTTATCCTATGGGTTGATTGATGATCTTGATTGGTTCGATTTTCATGTTTTATTGTGGTGCTTTCCTATGGTGCATTCCGTGCCGCGCACACGTGGGTGATTCCTGTTGTAGGGTGTTGCAATATGTTCATGATTCGCTTATAGTGGGTTGTGGGGGTGATGGCAGCCTAAACCCGAGTAAGAAGATTGTTGCGTATGGGATTAAAGGGGACACTACTGTAGGAATGCCTAGCAGTGGCGGGTGAGAAAATCCCATCACTGGCGGGCAAGGCTCTCAGGGGCGCCCGCCACTGCTATAATGGCTTCAGTGATGGGCGCGCCCGCCACTGGTAGAATCTCTGAAGTGGCAGGTACTCCTTGCCGCCCGCCAGTGCAGCATAATATAGTTGTGGAGGGCAGAGAATAGCGCTCGCCACTGACATTGATTTTCGTTCCCATGAATGTACTGTGATCGAATTTGTACACATGATTTACAAAGAGTAAACTAACAAAAGTATATAATCTACAACATTAACTAAACCATCCTTAATCCATTATAAGAACAAGTTACAAAGCTTCACATTTGTTCCACTTAACACACTAATATCATAGTACCACATCCAACTTAACAAACTCACTAACACGTCATGAGCTTAAAAATGTTCATATTTTCCACTGATTTCTAAATGAGGTTAACGACAACTATCATCTACCACTTGTTGTGGTGGCTCTTCCTTAGCGTGATTGCCACTAGTGTCTCAACCATTAGTCTCTTTTCTGTCGGAAACTCCCCCCAGCCGGCCTCATGGAAGGATATGCGCCCGTCCATTTCAGTCTTGTACTTAACGGTGGTGACAACCCCCGCTCCAAGGCGTACTCCGGCAGAACCGATCGCAGGGATGTTCAGGCCGGAAGCCATCTTCATGGGTAATTTCTATGATCACCGTGATTAGAAGCACAAACATCATGCAATGTTAGACATCTTGCAACATTAGTTTTACATGAACAAAAAAGAGAGGAAGTAATACAGAACATACCATGACATGTTTCACGACGTTTGTCTTTGTTAAACGGTGCACAAGGGGCACCCCCATGTAGTTCTCAGTTGGCGGTAGGATCGCCAAGAGATTGTTCCTCCCATTGTGCATAAGCTTCTTCATTCTTTGAGAAAAACTTGGGGAATTGAATTGAACATCATCGTAATCATCCTGACTATCCTCGTCTTCTTGGTCATCATCATCGTCATGGGATATCCTCATCATCATGACTATCTTCATCTTCTTGGTTGCCATCCTCATTGTCATAGATATCCTCATCGTCATGACTATTGTCATCATCCTCATCATCATGACTATCCTCATCATCGTCACCATCCTCACTATCCTCATCATCCACATCATCTTCACCATCCTCATCATCTTGGCTGCAAAAATAGATAATCCTTAACTTGTTGACCCACCCTTCTAAGTAAAATGCTATGTACTCTCCCCCCATCAGCTTATTTTTTGACATGAACTTCATCCATCCATCGCCGCAGATGATGGTTTTATGATTTCCTTTCTTCACTTCAACTTGAATGACCGGCCCTTATCATCCTCGAAGAGCAAAGTATCACCTATTTGCGCTGTTAAATTTCACCCTTAGGTTGAATGGGACACACCATGCAACAGTAAAGTAAAATGCAAACCAAACTAGTGGCAATGACAGTAAATGACTGCAAAATGGTTATAATTGCATGTTGAAGTTAGAGACCGTTACCACTGATTTTTGGAACCCCTCGTTCAAAAAGATCCCGAATTCCTTTGCAGTTTCCAATCTGTCTGCACAACTACTTTTGCCGATTTGGCATGTTGGAAGCACCATGATCCCTATTAATCATATGATGCACTTATTGTTATTATTATTAACAAAGGGTGAAAATCAATAGAAAAATTTGGTATGACCTTTGCTAAAAAATGAACATATTGAGTGTCAGAAATTTGGCGAAATGGAAATTAATAAACGTTTCACTGATGTCTACTATGCAACTTTATTCTTGTAGACACGTGTTGGGCCTCCAAGCTCAGAGTTTTGTAGGACAGTAGCAATTTTCCCTCAAGTGGATGACCTATAGTTTATCAATCCGTGGGAGGCGTAGGATGAACATAGTCTCTCTCAAACAACCCTGCAACCAAATAATAAAAAGTCTCTTGTGTCCCCAACACACAAAATACAATGGTAATTTGTATAGGTGCACTAGTTCGGCGAAGAGATGGTGATACAAGTGTAATATGGATAGTAGATATTGGTTTTTCTAGTAGGAACAATAAAAAACAGCAAGGTAGAAATTGATAAAACGGAGCACAAACGGTATTGCAATGCTTGAAAATGAGGCCCGGGGTCCGTACTTTCACTAGTGCAACCTCTCAACAATGCTAATATAATTGGATCATATAACCATCCCTCAAAGTGCGATGAAGAATCACTCCAAAGTTCCTACATAAGAAGAAATTGTTTGTAGGGTACGAAACCACCTCGAAGCTATTCTTTCCGATCGATCTATCCAAGAGTTCATACTAAAATAACACCAAATAATTTCAGATTCATAATACTCAATCCAACACAAAGAACCTCAAAGAGTGCCCACAAGAACGTGCATTAACTCCTATGCATAGATTACCCAATGTCACCTCGGGAATCCGTGGGTTGAGTGCCAAAACATATGTCAAGTGAATCAATACGATACTTGATACGTCTCCAACGTATCTATAATTTTTTATTGTTCCATGCTATATTATATTCTGTTTTGGATGTTTAATGGGCTTTATTATACACTTTTATATTATTTTTGGGACTAACCTATTAACCGGAGGCCCATCCCAAATTGTTGTTTTTTCCTATTTCAGTGTTTCGAAGGAAAGGAATATCAAACGGAGTCCAAACGGAATGAAACCTTCAGGAACGTGATTTTCGGAACAAACGTGATCCAGAGGACTTGGAGTGGACGCCAAGAAATCAACGAGGAGGCCACGAGGTAGGGGGCATGCCTACCCCCCTGGGCGCGCCCACCACCCTCATGGGCCCCTCGTAGCTCCACCGACCTACTTCTTCCTCCTATATATACCTACGTACCCCCAAATCATCAGCAGAGGAGCCAAAACCCTATTTCCACCGCCGCAACCTTCTGTACCCGTGAGATCCCATCTTGGGGCCTTTTCCGGCGCTCCACCGGACAGGGCATCGATCACGGAGGGCTTCTACATCAACACCATAGCCTCTCCGATGATGTGTGAGTAGTTTACCTCAGACCTTCGGTTCCATAGTTATTAGCTAGATGGCTTCTTCTCTCTCTTTGGATCTCAATACAAAGTTCTCCTCAATTCTCTTGGAGATCTATTTGATGTAACTCTTCTTTTTGCAGTGTGTTTGTCGAGATCCGATGAATCGTGGGCTTATGATCAAGATTATCTATGAACAATATTTGAATGTCCTCTGAACTATTTTATGTATGATTGGTTATCTTTGAAAGTCTCTTCGAATTATCAGTTTGGTTTGGCCTACTAGATTGATCTTTCTTGCAATGGGAGTAGTGCTTAGCTTTGGGTTCAATCTTGCGGTGCTCGATCCCAGTGACAGTAGGGGAAACGACACATATTGTATTGTTGCCATCGAGGATAAAAAGTTGGGGTTTATATCATATTGCATGAGTTTATCCCTCTACATCATGTCATCTTGCTTAAAGCGTTACTCTGTTCTTATGAACTTAATACTCTAGATGCATGGTGGATAGCGGTCGATGTGTGGAGTAATAGTTGTAGATGCAGGCAGGAGTCGGTCTACTTGTCACGGACGTGATGCCTATATACATGATCATACCTAGATATTCTCATAACTATGCTCAATTCTATCAATTGCTCGACAGTAATTCATTTACCCACCGTAATACTTATGCTATCTTGAGAGAAGCCACTAGTGAAACCTATGGCCCCCGGGTCTATTTTCCATCATATTAATCTCCCGACAACTGGCTATTTCTATCACCGTTTATATTGCTTTCTTTACTCTACTTTTTACCATAAAAATACCAAAAATATTATCTTATCATCTCTATCAGATCTCACTCTCGTAAGTGACCGTGAAGGGATTGACAACCCCTTTATCGCGTTGGTTGTGAGGTTCTTATTTGTTTGTGTAGGTGCGTGGGACTCAAGCGTGGTCTCCTACTGGATTGATACCTTGGTTCTCAAAAACTGAGGGAAATACTTACGCTACTTTACTGCATCACCCTTTCCTCTTCAAGGGAAAACCAACGCAGTGCTCAAGAGGTAGCAATACCCCATTATCACCACGGGTATTCATAGCAAGACATACATAAAGTGTTCTCAAATCCATAAAAGTGTTCAATCCGATAAATGAAATCTCAAAGGGAAAACTCAGTTCATCACAACAAGATTGAGAGGGGAAAACACCATATGATCCAACTATATTAACAAAGCACGCGATACATCAAGATCGTGACATCTCAAGAACATGAGAGAGAGAGAGAGAGATTAAACATATAGCTACTAGTACAAACCCTTAGCCCCGAGGGTGGACTACTCCCTCCTCATCATGGTGGCCTCCGGGATGATGAAGATGGCCACAGGTGATGATTCCCCCCTCCGTCAGGGTGCCGGAACGGTCTAGATTGGTTTCTCGTGGCTAAAGAGGCTTGCAGCGGCGAAACTTCTGATCTAGGGTTTCCGCAAAGGTATTTGGAATTTTTAATGATTTATAGGGCGAAGAGGCGGTGCGGAAGGCCACCGAGGTGGGCACAACCCATCAAGGCTACTGGGGCGCGCCTGGGGGCCCAGGCGGGCCCTGGTGGGTTGTGCCCCCCTCGGGACACCCCCAGGTGCTGCTCTGGGCCATTGGATGTCTTCTGGTCCATAAAAAATCCACAAAAAGTTTCGCTGCATTTGGACACTGTTTGATATTGATTTTTTGTGATGTAAAAAACAAGCAGAAAACAACAACGGGCACTGGGCACTATGTCAATAGGTTAGTCCTAAAAATGATATAAAGTTGCTATAAAGTGATTGTAAAACATCCAAGAATGATAATATAGCAGCATGAATACTTCACAAATTATAGATACGTTGGAGACATATCAGCATCCCCAAGCTTAATTCCTACTCGTCCTCGAGTAGGTAAATGATAAAAGAAATAATTTATGAAGTGTGAATGCTAGAAAAGTGCATAAGTTTGATCAATGGTGATTTCAGTCACTTTTCCTAGCATCATAACAGCAACTCGTTCTCATAAAACTCATCATGTTAATGTAGCAACCAATTCACATGACAAGGTTCAAACAATGAATTCTCTTGAAACTCAACAACCTATATTCTTGGTCACTAAACAATTGCAATTCAACTTATTCAACAGAGTCTAAGTAAGAGCTCAACATACTCAACCATCATATAGTCTTCTATGATTGCTAACACTCACGGCATAGACATGACCAAAACATTTCAACCGGACTCATAGAAAGACAGGGGCTTATAATTTCGCCTCCCAACGTATTCACCTCAAGGGTGATGTCAACAATAATAACTCATAGAAAGACAGGCGCTTTTTGTTTGTATGCTTAGTCCCTTAGTGCAAAAGAATGTCACGTTATGCTGCCCCTTATGATAGCAACCTTTATTATGTAGTATGTCGCTTTTATTCTTTGCCATCACAAGTTCGTACAACGCTCAATTACACTAAATGATCTAACAGTTTTAGAAGCAATTTTTATTGCCTTATTGCACCGATGACAACTTGAAGGATCTTACTGAATCCTTAGGTAGGTACGGTGGACTCTTGAAAATAAGATTTAGGTTTATGGGTTTTTGGATGCACAAGTAGTATCTCTACTTGGTGCGGCATTTTTGGCCAGCGAAGATGGGGGGCAAGCACCACATGTTGAAGGATCTATGACGATATAAATTCTTTGTGAATATGAACAAACATAAATCATTACGTTGTCTTCCTTGTCCAACATCAACAATTTTGGCATATAATATTTTGATGGGGGCTCACAATCACAAAAGATTTCCAAGATAGTGTATCTGCATGTGAAAGTTCTCTTCCTTATAGTAATATTCATGAATTGCTTGTATGACCAATATTGTGATTGTCAAGCTTCAAAAGATTTCACTTTCTAAACCCAATGTGAAGCTACCACTAGGCATGATATGAACATATAATTTCAACTTCATGATATTCAATTCATTCAACAATTTACTCATAGGATATGAGTGAAGCACAAGAGTAAATGACAAACTACTCCAAAAGAAGATATAAGTGAAGGTCAAGCATGTAGTTATGTAAATGAGTAGCTATTTCAGGACTTTCTTTTATTTAAAACTTTCATATCTAATTATTTTTATTAAAACAGCAAGCAAAACAAAACAAAATGACATTCCAAGAATAGCACAACTCATGTGAAGAAGCAAAAACTTAGGTTCAACCGATACTAACCAATAATTGTTGATAGAAAGGTGGGATGCCTACCGGGGCATTCCCAAGCTTGAGCTTTTTTGTCTCCTTAATTCCTTTTATATCACGGTTTCCCTAAATCTTAAAAACTTCATCCACACAAAACTCAACAAGAACTCGTGCGATAAGTTAGTATAAACCAATGCAAAACCCTTATCATTCTCTACTATAGCAAATCAAAAAAATATTATTCAACATTGCATACTAAATGCCTCTGCATATTTAATACTCCTATCCTCAAATAGAATCATCAAACAAGCAAACATATGCAAACAATGCAAACATAACAGCAATTTGCCAAAACAGTACAGTCTGTAAAGAATGCAAGAGTATCAATACTTATTTAACTCCAAAAATTCTGAAAATTTACCACACTGTAGAAAATTTATCAGAGCTTATTGTGAAAAAAGTTTCAACATTTTATCACATTCTGACTTTTCTCGGGGGTTTTTGCAACAGTGATAAACTTTTTGTTTTCAAAGAGCCACATATAGACTTGCAAAATAAGCATGGAAAGGCTATACTTGACATTTTTATTGAAATGAAAGATGAAAAACATTATTATTGTCGGATCTGGGGTTCCGGCAAAACCCTTAAGGTTCGAAATCTAGGGTGCGCGCGAAGTTCTTTCCCTCCTACCGATCTACGCCCTAGCTCGCTAAGATCTTGCGGACAAACTCGACGAACTAGCAACACAAAGACACAAGATTTATACTGGTTTGGGCCACCATTGTGGTGTAATACCCTACTCCAGTGTGTGGTGGTGGATTGCCTCTTGGGCTGACAAAGAACAGTACAAGGGGAAGAACAGCCTCCTGAGGTTGAGGTGTTCTTGTGTTCGGTGTGGCTAAGGGTTGGCTCTCGATCAGATGAGATCAATTTGCCCGCTTGTGAGCTCTCTGCTTGATGCCCCTATTGTGATGGCTAGTTCTACTTATCTAGGCCCTGGTCCTCTCCCCAAATATTGAGCGGGAAGGGAGCCAACAACATCGGCCAATTTGAAAGGGGACAGCTAGTACAAGCTATCCTGACAAAAGCGGTCTTCGCCTGTAAAAGGGCTCTGGTGATGACGCCGTCTCTGGCTCCATGGTGACCTCCATCCTGCTGGCCTGCTGGTCTAGGTCTCGTTGCACTGATATGGAAACCTTCGCCTGATGCCTCGGTACTCCGCGCATGCACTGGCCTCCTTAGCACCAAAGAGGAAACAAGGACGCTGCGCGCGCTGGCGCCCGCCTGGTGTCGATCGTCATGGCTCATATCACGAGAGCCTCACGAGGTTCGCCCCGCCTTGATATCCCCGCTCCTCGCGAGGCAGCCTGGTGAGGCCGCTCCTGAGGAGGTCTTGCATCGTCCGCCTCGTGAGGCTTGGCCCCTCGCGAGGGTCTTGAATGCTTTGTTGATGAAGATGGGCGACAGGTCCGCTAGCATAACCACGCCGTGGGCCGCAGCGAGCAAGTCTGGGACCCCGTTCCCGAACACCGACAGTAGCCCCCGGGCCCAAGGTGCGCTCGGGCTTGGCTTCAGGGCGAAGCCAAAGGTCAAGCGCGGAGCGCCGCGGGCCCCAAAAGCCTGCGGCCTTGGTCGATGCATGGCAGTTGATTGGACGTGGGCGTCTCCACTTCCCCATGCTGCCTCGGCAACTGCTCGACTTGACAAAAGGTTGGCGCAGACAGCGCTTGCCTTCACTGTTCCCCTTTGCCTAGCCTCAGATCCCCTTTCTCGCTCCTCGCTGCCGATACCTCCAGATCTGCTCCGATTTTGCTCCGCACCTGTGACCCATGGCGCCGCGCAAGGCCAAGTCCTCCTCGGCGTCGGCTTGGTACGAGCCAGCTCTTGAAGCACCCACCGTCACCGAAAAGAGCATCGCCTCCGAGCGCCTGCTGACGGCGGGGGAGAGCAATGAGTGGGGGAAGACGGAGCTCCGGCTTGCCTCCGACGTGCCGGAGTCTGGGGGAAGCACCTTCTTCCCCTTCTTCTCGAGCAGCATCGCCGCCGGGTTGGTTCCCCCCTTCTCCGATTTCTTTTATGAGGTCCTCGACCACTACGAGCTGCAGGTGTTGCATCTCCATCCCAACTCTATCCTCCTCCTGTCCATCTTCGCCTACTATTGCGAGGCATATCTGGGCGTGATGCCGTCTGTGGCGCTTTTGCGCCACTTCTTCTTCCTCCATGCCAGCGACAGCCACGTTTCCGGGTGCGCCAACTTCGTCGCACCCGGCAAAGCCAACTCAATCTCAAGCACCGGGAAGAGAGCCGACAACATTCGGGCCAAATGGGTCATGATAGATGCTAAGTGCGTCCACCCGCGCTTGGCATTGCCAACGGAGGCGCCCCAATTTAACAAGGGATGGCCCCACGCAGAGCTTGCCGACGAGCGGGCGTCGCCGGTGTTGGCGCAGATGCACACTGACCTGAAGCCGGGCAACGCGAAGGCGGCGAAGGTCATAGGGGCCATGCTCCTGAGGGAATTCGTGATGTTGCGCGTCGCCCCACTCCAGGCGCGAGTGCGCCCCTTGTGGAAGCTTGGAGATGGAGAAGACAAGACCTGCCTGAGGCCGGGGGCCCTGCCTGACGACGAATTGGATGCTATCCTGTGCCTCCTGGTTGGGGATAACCAGGAGTACCCGCCGAGCGCCTTCACTCATTTGTTCCTTCGCAAGGACTAGGAGCCGCTCGTGGTCTCCAGGCTAACCTTTGACGCGTGCGGGCTGGTGCCGCCTGCGCTCTCCGGAGCCCCGACGGCGCCGAAGCCAGTGGAGCTATCTTCTGACGAGTCCCGCGGGGGGAAGGAAGAGGAGGGGGACTCGGAAGCGATCATCGAAGAGATGGGGGAAAACTCCCCCTTGAGCAAAGCTGAAATCCTTCGTGCCCTTCCTGATGACGCCGAGGTCGATGCCCACCAGGAGGAGGGAGAATCGCCCGCCATTCCAACAAAGAGCAGGTCGTCGTTGGTTCCTCGAGATGCTGCCTCCGTCTTGATGCCTCCCGGGCCGGCTCCAGCCCTTCTGCTGCACCGCCTTCTGCTGCCGGAGCCCGCGCGCCCACTTCTCAGGCCCCAACGCTTTCAGGCTTCAAGCTTCTCAAGCGGAGGGTGGAATACACCACGCTGGACCAGTAAGTGCTTGATCTCCGTCTTGTCATTGCTCATGTCACGGCTTCTTGACTTTCTTCTTGCGTTGTGCAGGCCGTTGTCTGCGGCGAAGAAGAGGAAGGAGGGTACGGCGGCTGCGCCCCCTTCTGCTGACAAAAGAGACGCGAGCGCTCACACCTCCCCAGCCCGGTCATCTTTGCGAGGCCAAGAGGAGCATCGCCGGGACAAGTCAGCCCCCATGGCCCTGCTTGCCCTGGAGGTGCCGGCGTCTGGCACGACTAAAGAGGTCCCGACTGCTCCGGAACCCGCAGTCTCCCAGGCCCTGGTGACAACATCGTCTCCTCCTACTGCCGCACCTCCACTCCCAGGTTCTTCTGCCCCTGCTGTTGTCCTGAAGCGTGCTCTTTTGGAGATGACCCAGTTGCAGGAAGATCTCCTGAGCGCGGACCCGCGCCTGGTGGCCGGACGCTTGGAGCTGGCCTTTGGCTGGCTTCACTCCGACTTGGCGGTTCACGCGAAGCTGAGACAAGCCGCGATGTCTTCCGAGAAGGAGAAGCAGAGCGTTGCCAATGCTGCAGCCGATCATGAGGCGACACTGAAGGACGCCAAGGCCGCCCGCGACCGCTGCCGAGAGCTGGAGGACAAGCTGAAGAGCCTGCGCGACAAGCACGCCGAAGAAGCACGCAGCCGCCAGGTGAAGGAGGAGGATATGAAGGCCCGGGAGGACGCCGTCAAGAAACATGACGCTGAGCTGGGGGAGTTGGGCAAAATGCAGGCCGCCGAGCGCAGCCGGCTGGAAGAGCTGAATCGGAAGGTGAAGGCAAGGGAGGCCAACCTTGATGCCAAGGCACGGGTCCTATCCGAAGACCGCGTGGCCTTTGCCGACCTCGAGGAGAGGTCTCGCGTGGCACTGAAGACGCTCTACGAGCACGGCTTGGAGAGGCCGCTGACCACTGATGAGGACGGCCCCACCCTGCTGTTTTCCCTCTTGGTGAAGGCGCTCGAGGAAGTCGCGGATGGTATTGGTCCCATGGCGGAGGCAGAAGCTCGCGTCCTATCTTCAGCTGCATTGACTCGCGTCTTCAGCCATCTGCACCTCCGCGACCCCAATGCTTGTCTTGACGAGCTGCTGGAGCCTGTGGCTGATGATCACTGCGTAGCCGCCGCCGCAGCTGTGCAAGGTCAGGTGGAGGCCCTGCTGAAGAAGTTCCGCGGCTTTGCCTCCGCACCCTTGTCCGACGATGTTGCCGATCCTGCGGCTGGTGGTGCAGGTGAAGGTGACACTACCCGGGAAGGAGCATCTTCTGCAGGTGATGGTGGTGTCCAGGGGTGACCTTCGGCTGCTCTCCTGTTTCGTTCCTGTAATATGCATTAGGCCTCATGAAGGCATTAAAATTTTCATTTGATATTGCGAGGACAATACGTTTTTTAATATTTGCTTCGAGATTTTGTGATTTCCTTCCTATTTGCTTTGTGTTCTATGTCGGTAGAGCCCGGCCCCGCGCATACCTCAACCGCCATTGGGCCGACTGGAGACTAGGACGGACCAAGGAGTGAGGGGCTACGTGACCAGTTAGGCTCCTGAGTCGTGATGCTCAGGAGTCCCCCTTGACGCGCAAACAACTTATAGGGAGAGTACGCGAGGATAGATTAATGTTCTATGTCGGCAGAGCCCAGCCCCGCGCGTACCTCAACCGCCATTGGGCCAACCAGAGACCAGGACGGACCAAGGAGTGAGGGGCTACGTGACCAGTTAGGCTCCTCAGTCGCGATGCTCAAGAGTCCCCCTTGACGTGCAAACAATCTCCATACCTGCCCTCGCCGAGGCCTCGGGAGGGGCGTGCGACGGCCAGGTCCGGGAGACCTGGTTGGGTGGCGTGTGCTTGGGCGTGACCCGAGCGCAGCCCCCAGTTCCGGGAGACCTGGTTGGGTGGCGTACACTTGGGCATGACCCGAGCGCAGCCTCCGTGTCCAGCCCCCTCGCGCGGCTCTCCCGAGGGGATGCGTTGCGGTGAGGCCAGACGCTGAGCTCTGGGGCTCCATGAAGTTGGTACGACCATGAAGCCACCCTCAGTTGTTTATCACCAGCGCGGAGCATAGTGCTTCCGCTTGTGCATGGGCATAGCCGCTCCTCGGCAGTGTCGACGGCCAGCGCGGAGCATGGTGCTTCCACTTGTGCGTGGGAGGGGGGACCCTCCGGGAGGAGCCCCCGGGGCGTGTACAGCCCCGCCCTGACACGTGGCTTGCACGGCAGGGCTGCGAGGTGTATTTGGGCACTCGCGAGCCAGTGCGGGACTCACGAGGCCCTACCTCAAGGCGGGTTGCGCCTGGTCTTAGGTCTCTGACAGCTGTGTGTTCCTACGAGACGGTTAGGTGCAAGCGCTCTATTTCCTCAGGTCCCGGCCCTCGAGCGAGCTCAGCTGCCGCCGGTATGCCAGGTCGCGATGCCGTGGTCAAGGCCAGGGGTGAGGGCTAGAGAGCCAGTAAAAGCTCGTGAGTCGCGATGCTCAGGAGCCCCCCTTTTAACGCGCAAGCGGATTGCATGATGAAGGGACGTACCCGTGGCGGGTGGCAATCGAGCAGGTAATAATCATAGGCAGATTAAGCATGGAAGGCAAATCAGCTTGGGTAAATGCAGAAAGATACATGCCACTAGGTCAGGCCCGAGCAGCTTGGGGATGATGCAGCCCGAGGGGTGCCCCCAACAGGGTAAACGAAAGACATAAGCAAAAGGGATACATGCCAGGGACGGACCCACGTGGCTTGGGAATAATGCAGCCCGAGGGGCGCTCCCAGCTAAATGAACTTGGAAGATGTCACCTGGGTCTGTAGACGAAGGAGAGTTAGTGCAGCTGAAGGCGTGCCGCAAAGGGGTAGCTCCTCACGAGCCACTGGGGACCTGAGCCTCGGGAGGCTCTGGGGGCTCAGGTGGTTCTCTAAGGACCGTCTCCATTTCTGCCAGGACGGCGTGGTGCCTGGCCTCCTGAGCTGCCATGACACGCTGCAGGTTGCGCTGATAGGCTGATGACACGCTCGGCAGGCCGAAAGGCATGCGAACGCAGCTGTGTGGTGGACCCTCGCAACGGCCCACGCGTGAAGGCCAGAAAAGCTCCTGAGATGCGGCCCTGTTGAGCCCTAGAACATCGATGCAGACGCGCAGCCCGGCATCCTCGCCTGGATGGGGAGCTGCGCCTCGTGAGCGGCGGTCGCCGCGCATGGCCCTTGCGTCTTGCAGTTCCTGAGTGGTCTTGGTGATGAACTCCTGAGTGGTGGGCACTCCTTGCCCTGTATTCTCCTGAGGGAAACGTGCCGTGAAGCACGCCTCCAAGTGGTGCCCGAGTGCTTCCCTCGTGATGTTGGCACGGTCTGAGGCCCTCCAGAAGAGAGCCCCCGAGCCCTGCCCGAGGAGGGTGCTGGGCGCGCCTTCCTATGCGATGGAGGGAGGCGCGCCTGGAGCGGGCGCTGATCCTGACGAGGTTCCAACCGCGACGCCACCCTCCTGAGGTCCGGCACGGCGCAGCTGCTTCTTCTTCTTGGGGATGGCCTCGGGAGGATCCTCGCTCTTGCTGTCGGGGTCGTCGATTGTGGCAGCTTGAAAGGCGCGCTCGAGGGAGCACACTGCATCTCTTTCTTCGCACGGGACCATGATGATTCCGCCGCTTCCTGGCATCTTGAGGACATTGTATGGCAGACGGATGTGGGCGACGTCGAAGTCGATGAGCTCGGTGCGGTAGTTCTTGCGTTCCGCAAAGGTGACAGGGAGGCGGACCTACCCGATCGGTGTGGTGGAACCGTCGGTCACTCCTGAGAAAGGCTTGGTAGGCTGAAGTTGCTCATATGGCACTTGGAGGTCGTCGAACGTGTTGACTGACAAGACGTTGAGCCCTGCGCCGCTGTCGATGAGGGTCTTGGTAACTTGCACGTTGCTGATGACTGGTGAACAAAGCATCAGGAGGGTGCTAGCGGTGGCTGTGCACTTGAGCTGATCTGCCGAGTTGAAGGTGATGGCGCACTGGGACCACCTGAGCGGGCGCATGGCCTCGAGCTTGGGGAGGACTGCATTCACCTCACGAGCAAACTGTTTGAAGATACGCTGCGAGGCTGAGGCCTGAGCGCCGCCCAAGATGCAGGCGATTGCACACGGCTCCTGGAAGCCCCCAGCCCCCTCGTCTTGATGGTGATCGTCATTCCTTCTTGGTGGTGGCGGCAGCGGGGAAAGACCGGCGTTGCCCTGAGGACGATCCTCACGAGGCAGATCCCTCCAGGCACCCTCGCAAGAATGATCTTGCCAGCGGTCCTCACGAGGCCTGTCGTGCCATTCCTAGCGCGGGCCACGGTCGTCCCAGCATCCGCCTCCACGTCCTCCTCCTCGGCCGTAGCCCCGGTCGCTGCACTCGGGCGTCGACCGAAGCATCCCTCACGAATGCCTCTGAGTTCTTGACAGTCACTGATGTTGTGGGTGTTTAGCTTGTGGAAGGCGCAGAGCGGTCGGCTGCCCTTGGATGACTCGGGCTGGTCCCTGCCTCGCTTGGTGTCCGGCTCCATTGCGAGCATGGCTGCTTCCTTGCGCTTCACGTCCTTGGCCTTGGCCTTCTTCTCCTCCGCGCCTGCAGCTGGCAGCTCGAGGAGGGAGAGGCGCCCTTCCTCAGCTCTTGCGCACTTGGTCACCAGGTTGAGCAGCTCCTGAGATGTGTACAGCTCCTCGTGGATAGCGAGCTCCTCCTTCATATTGATGTCGCGGACGCCGTCAGAGAACGCGGAGATGATGGCCTTGTCCGTGACCTTGGGGATCTTGAGGCGAGTGTTGTTGAAGCATTGGATGTACTTCTGGAGGGTCTTTCCTCGTTGTTACTTGATGCGGCGCAGGTCACCCACGGCCGGCGGGCGGTCACGAGTGCCCTGGAAGTTGGCGACGAAGCGGTCGTGCATCTCGTCCCAGGAGGATATCGAACCCTGAGTCAGGTTCAGGAGCCACGAACGGGCGCCATCTTTGAGCGCCATTGGGAACCAGTTCGCCATGACTTTCTCGTCGCCGTTGGCCGCCTCGATGCTCAGCTCGTAGAGCTGCAATAACTTCGTGGGGTCGAGGGTGCCGTCGTAGCGAGGAGGTAGATCCGGCTTGAACTTGCCCGGCCAGGCGACACTACGCAGCTCAGGGGTGAAGGCGCGGCAGCCGGCCGGGGTTGCCGGGGCCCGTCTCGGAGGGGGAGCTTGGTCTTGATGAGGCCCGCGTGCCGCCACCGCAGGTAGCGCGCGGTCTTGGCGAGGCGGCGCGGGGAGCGCAGGTGCAGCTTCTCGCGTCCGAGGAATTTCTTGACAGCTTCTCTCTTCACGCGCGGGCACCGGGCGTGGTGGGTCGTGCCGTGGGGCCGCGCGCCTTGGTGCCAAGGCACCGTCTTGGGGCAGAGGTGGTGGAGGCGCTCCATAAGCCACGTCGCCCGTGGCTGGCGGAGGGCGTGGCAGAGAGAGGGACGACACCGGGGAGCCCCCTGCGGCGCGGTCGAGCCAGTCCTCGTAGTGGTCGTCGACCGAGAGGTAGTGCAGGAGCTCGTTCGCCATGAGGAGGGTGGCCTGCGCATCCATGGGAGCGCGACGAGGAACCGCCCGGGGTCAACGATGGAGTGGCGGTGCGGCCGTCCTGCCGCACCGACGGGTGCAGCGAGGACGCTTGCTGTTTGTTCCCCGCCGGGCCGGTGGCGGCGTTGGCGGCAGGCGACGGGGAACGACGAGGTGGCCCGCCAACGGGAGCCATCTGAGCAACACGGGCGGTGAGGGCAGCCCGACGCTCAGCTCTAGCGCGGCAAGCGTCCGCCATGGAGACGACCGAGCGATGGAGCGCCGATCGACGGAAGGGAAGCTACGGCGCACCCCTACCTGGCGCGCCAAATGTCGGATCTGGGGTTCCGGCAAAACCCTTAAGGTTCAAACTCTGGGGTGCGCGCGAAGTTCTTTCCCTCCTACCGATCTACGCCCTAGCTCACTAAGATCTTGTGGACGAACTCGGCGAACTAGCAACACAAAGACACAAGATTTATACTGGTTCGGGCCACCGTTGTGTTGTAATACCCTACTCCAGTGTGTGGTGGTGGATTGCCTCTTGGGCTGACGAAGAACAGTACAAGGAGAAGAACAGCCTCCAGAGGTTGAGGTGTTCTTGTGTTCGGTGTGGTTGAGGGTTGGCTCTCGATCAGATGAGATCAAGTTGCCCGCTTGTGAGCTCTCTGCTTGATGTCCCTATTGTGATGGCTAGTCCTACTTATATAGGCCCTGGTCCTCTCCCCAAATATTGAGCGGGAAGGGAGCCAACAACGGCGGCCAATTTGAAAGGGGACAACTAGTACAGGCTATCATGACAAAAGCAGTCTTCGCCTGTAAAAGGGCTCTGGTGATGACGCTGTCTTGGGCTCCACGGTGACCTCCGTCCTGCTGGACTGCTGGTCTAGGTCTCGTTGCACTGATACGGAAACGTTCGCCTGATGCCTCGGTACTCTGCGCCTGCGCTGGACTCCTTAGCACCAAAGGGGAAACAAGGACGCTGCGCGCGCTGGCGCCCGCCTGGTGTCGATCGTCATGGCTCATGTCACGAGAGCCTCGCGAGGTTCGCCCCGCCTTGATATCTCCGCTCCTCACGAGGCAGCCTGGTGAGGCCGCTCCTGAGTAGGTCTTGCGTCGTCCGCCTCGCGAGGCTTGTCCCCTCGCCAGGGTCTTGAATGCTTTGTTGATGAAGATGGGCCGTACAGGCCCGCTAGCATAGCCACACCGTGGGCCGCAGACAGGCAAGTCTGGTGACCCCCGTTCCCAGAACACCGACAGTTATAAATAATAGCAAGCAAATACTAATAAAATTAAATGATGCTCCAAGAAAAATACATATCATGTGATGAATGAAAATATAGCTCCAAGTGAGGTTACCGATATTGTTGGAGACGAAGGAGGGGATGCCTTCCGAGGCATCCCCAAACTTAGTTGCTTGGATCTTCCTTGGATATTAACTTGGGGTGCCTCGGGCATCCCCAAGCTTAGGGTATTGTCACTCCTTATTCTCCTCATATCGAAGTCTCACCTAAAACTTGAAAACTTCAATCACACAAAACTTAACGGAACTTCGTGAGATAGGTTAGTATGATAAAGAGCAAACCATTTCACTTTGGTACTATGAAAGACAAGTTTCATAATTGTTTCCACACAATGCCTACTATAGCATATCATTTTCACAAATTATATTGAGCAATATAAGCTATAGAAATTAGAAAACAAGCAAACTATGCGTTGAAAACAGAATCTGTTAAAAACAGAACAGTCTGTAGTAATCTGTACTCCAACCATACTTCTGCTACTCCAAACATTCTACAAAATTAGGACAACATGGGGAATTTGTATATCTATCACCTTTAAAAAATTCAGATCAAAATCATGTTCCAGTGAAGTTTCAAAATTCTTGGACTGAGCACAAAAGGTTCTGTTTTTGGACATAATCAAGTCAACTAGCATCCACGCTATCCCAAAGGCTTTACTTGCACTTTATTGAAGCAAAAGCAATAAAACATGATTAATACAGTATCATAATCATGTGAACACACAAAAACAGTAGGTAAAAGTGTTGGGTTATCTCCCAACAAGCGCTTTTGTTTAATGCCTTTTAGCTAGGCAAGATGATTTCAATGATGCTCGCATAAAAGATAAGAACTGAAACATAAAGAGAGCATCATGAATCATAAGTTCCTATCTCATAATAATTTTCAGTAGCATCAAGAATGGATTCATCAATATAACCATCACATAAAGCATTCTTTTCATGATCCAAAAGCATAGAAAATTTATTACTCTCCATATAAGCAATTTTATTCTCATTCACAATAGTGGGAGTATCATATGAAACTCCAATACTAAAAATTGTTTCCACATCAAAAGAGTAATGTTCAGTAAAAGGATATTCAAAGTTATGACAATAATTATCACTACTTTTAATAACATAAGTATCATCACAATAATCATCATAAGTAGCAACTTTGTTCTCATCATATA
This sequence comes from Aegilops longissima, assembly GCA_021605205.1. Taxonomy (NCBI): domain Eukaryota; kingdom Viridiplantae; phylum Streptophyta; class Magnoliopsida; order Poales; family Poaceae; genus Aegilops; species Aegilops longissima. Next base: position 511,620,708 of record CM038681.1, read on the forward strand.
TAGGGGGCATGCAATCATCATAGCAAATTTGATCATTCGAATTAGGGGGGCTAAAAAGATCATCTTCATTAAGCATATCATCCCCAAGCTTGGGACAAACATTAATTGTAGCAAATAAATTCTCAAACATGTCATTCTCATCAAACATAGCATCCCCAAGCTTGTGGCTTGGCATATCATAAGCATAATCACTCTCATCATTAATAGTATGAATAGCACCAACGGTATAACAATTGCTATCATCATAATTTCCCAAGTTGGTGCCAAAAAGATTTCCTAGATTATAAGAAGTATCATTATCTTCCCAATCATAATCATCACAACAAGCAATAGGCATAACAAAAATAGGAGCAACATTATTTGGGAGAGATACCTTTTTACCTCTATTCTTTCTTCTTTTCTTCTTCGTCACCACATCATGTGTGGGTTTAATTAATATTTTCAAGTTTCTTATTGATGAGATTGGTTGTATAGGAAGCTCCCCCTCGTTACCCGATTCATCATAATAAACACTAGGAGGGTATTGGGAAATATTTTCCCTTTCATTAGTACTCTCTTCGTATTCTATTTGTTTTCTTGTCTTTAGATAGTTGGCAATATAAGGATTCTCAATGCAATTTACCGCACAAAACATATAAATTTACTCTAGATAAAATTCAAGAAATCTCTTGAGATTAAACTTTGGAATACCCTCAGTTATACGTTTCACTTCTTCATACCCCAAAAGAAGACTAAGCTCTTTATGATGCTCAAAGGTAATCAAATCATCACAAATTTTGGACACGATTTGATCATGAAACAGTTTGCATTAGAGATTTAAATGACCACGTTCATTGCAAAGTTCACAAGGATGGCGAGAAAAATTAAATCTTTCAGCACAATCATCTAGCCTCTCTTGCAACTTTTTCATTTCTAAATATTTATGCTTCTTACAAAATCCATCTTCCCTTTTTGGTGTGCATTTGCACTCCCAATTCACTCCGCAAAAATTGACATTCTTATAGGAGACATCATTATCATGACTAATGCAATCATCATGGATATTCAAATAATTCATACTAGCAATATTGCAATCATGACCATCATCCAAAGTTTTTATGCCATAAGTTTTGTTGAATTATTTTTCTAGTAATTGAGCACAATTATCGGAATTCATATTCTTAAGATAGACATTATAAAGATAAAGAACAACCTGAGGTAACCCAATCTCCATTTTTTTTGTAGTTTTCTATTATAAAACCAAACTAGTGATAAAATAAGAAACTAAAAGATTCGATTGCAAGATCTAAAGATATACCTTCAAGCACTCACCTCCCCGGCAACGGCGCCAGAAAAGAGCTTGATGTCTACGAAGCAATTTTATTCTTGTAGACACATGTTGGGCCTTAGTTATACATTTAATTTCTTCATACCCCAAAAGAAGACTAAGCTCTTTATGATGCTCAAGGGTAATCAAGTTATCACAATTTTTGGACACGATTTGATCATGAAAGAATTTGCATTGGAGATTTAAATGACCACGTTCATTGCAAGGTTCACAAGGATGGCGAAAAAAATTAAATCTTTCAGCACAATCATCTAGCCTCTCTTGCAACTTTTTTGTTTCTAAATATTTATGCTTCTTACAAAATCTATCTTCCCCTTTTGGTGTGCAAAGGCACTCCCAATTCACTCCGCAAAAAGTGACATGCTTATAAGAAACATTTTTGCCATGACTTGTGCAATCATCATTAGCATTTTGGATATTCAAAGAATTCATACTAACAACATTGCAATCATGCTCATCATTCAAATATTTTGTGCCAAGCATTTTATTGAGTTCTTCTTCTAACAATTGAGCATAATTTTCCGAACCATCATTTTCAAGAAAGATATTATAAAGATGATCAATAATATGATGCAACCTAAATTTCAATTTTTGTGTAGTTTCCTTTTATAGACCAAATTAGTGATAAAACAAGAAACTAAAAGATTCAATTGCAAGATCTAAAGATATACCTTCAAGCACTCACCTCCCTGGCAACAGCGCCAGAAAAGAGCTTGATGTCTACTACACAACTTTATTCTTGTACACACGTGTTGGGCCTCCAATCTCAGAGTTTTGTAGGACAGTAGCAATTTTCCCTCAAGTGGATGACCTAAGGTTTGTCAATCCGTGGGAGCGTAGGATGAATATAGTCTCTCTCAAACAACCCTGCAACCAAATAATAAAAAGTCTCTTGTGTCCCCAACACACCAAATACAATGGTAATTTGTATAGGTGCACTAGTTCGGCGAAGAGATGGTGATACAAGTGTAATATGGATAGTAGATATTGGTTTTTGTAGTAGGAACAATAAAAAACAGGAAGGTAGCAATTGATAAAATGGAGCACAAATTGTATTGTAATGCTTGAAAATGAGGCCTAGGGTCCGTACTTTCACTAGTGCAACCTCTCAACAATGCTAATATAATTGGATCGTATAACCATCCCTCAAAGTGTGATGAAGAATCACTCCAAAATTCCTATCTAGCGGAGAACATAAGAAGAAATTGTTTGTAGGGTACGAAACCACCTCGAAGCTATTCTTTCCGATCGATCTATCCAAGAGTTCATACTAAAATAACACCAAATAATTTTAGATTCATAATACTTAATCCAACACAAAGAACCTCAAAGAGTGCCCCAAGGTTTCTACCGGAGAAACAAAGAAAAGAATGTGCATCAACCCCTATGCATAGATGATACGTCTCCAACGTATCTACTTTTCCTAACGCTTTTCCTCTTGTTTTGGACTCTAATTTGCATGATTTGAATGAAACTAACCCCGGACTGACGCCGTTTTCAGCAGAACTACCATGGTGCTATCTTTGTGCAGAAATAAAAGATCTCGGAATGGAACGAAACTTTGCAAGGAATTTTTATATAACAAATAAGAATTTCTGGAGCCAAGACCTACCGAAGAGGGGTCCCTGGGTGGGCACAACCCACCAAGGCGCGCCCCCTCTCCTGGCGCGCCCAGGTGAGTTGTCCCCACCTGGTGGCCCCGCATACCCTGAAACCGACGCTATAAAATCCTATTTTTCCAGAAAAAAGTCAGGAGAAAGAATTATCGCGAACCACGAGACAGAGCCAACGTTACCTCCCGTTCTTCATCGGGAGGCCAGATCTGGAGCCCGTTTGGGGCTCCGGAGAGGGGGATCTTCGTTCATCATCATCACCAACCCTTCTTCATCGCCAATTCCATGATGCTCCCCATCGGGAGTGAGTAATTCTTTCATAGGCTTGCTGGTCGGTGAGGAGTTGGATGAGATTCATCATGTAATCGAGTTAGTTTTGTTAGGGCTTGATCCCTAGTATCCACTATGTTCTAAGAATGATGTTGCTATGACTTTGCTATGCTTAATGCTTGTCACTTTGGGCCCGGGTGCCATGAACTCAGCTCTGAACCATTTATGTTATCATCATTATATCCATGTTTTAGATCCGACATTGCAAGTTATAGTCACCTACTACGTGTTATGATTCGGCAACCCCAGAGTGACAATAGTCGGGACCACTCCCAGTGATGACCGTAGTTTGAGGAGTTCATGTATTCACTATGTGTTAATTCTTTGTTCTGGTTCTCTATTAAAAGGAGGCCTTAATATCCCTTAGTTTCCAATATGGACTCCGCTGCCACGGGAGGGTAGGACAAAAGATTTCATGCAAGTTCTTTCCATAAGCACGTATGACTATTTATGGAATACATGCCTACATTATATTGATGAACTGGAGCTAGTGCCGTATCGCCCTAGGTAATAACTGTCTCATGATGAATATTATCCAACAAGTCACCGATCCAATGCCTATGAATTTATCTTATATTGTTTCTACTAAGTTACTACTGGTGTCATCACTGTTACACTTGCTAAAAAATACTGCTATTGTTACTGTTGTTGCTGTTACTACTATCAAAACTATCATATTACTTTGCTACTGATTACTTGCTGCAGATAATTAATCTCCAGGTGTGGTTGAATTGACAACTCAGCTGCTAATACCTTCAAATATTCTTTGGCTCCCCTTGTGTCGAATCTATAAATTTGGGTTGAATACTCTACCCTAGAAAACTGTTACGACCCCCTATACTTGTGGGTTTCAAGACCTTTTTCTAGCGACGTTGCCGGGAAGCATAGCAATATTTGTTGAGTCACTTGGGATTATTATCAATTTATAACTATGAAGAATCTGAAGGATCCCAAGACTAAGATTTACCCCTCTAAGACGAGGGGAGGTAAGGAACTGCCATCCAGTTCTGCTTTAGATTCACCTTCTGTTATGAGTAAACTTGCAACTCCACCACATGCTATCAATTCTAATAAGTCACAAGTTATTGATGATGCTACTTCTGCTATGGATAATGCTTATGATGATGCTAGTACCTTGCTTGATGATGATGTGCCACTTGGTGAATTTCTTGATGAACAAATTGCTAGAGTAATACAACATGATGTTGTTGAATCTGATGATGAGCTTGAAACTGAAACTCCTGAAACACCTGCTAGAGATAGCCTTCCTAGATATGACTTGCCTAAGGTACCGGAAGGTTATGTTATGAATGAGGAGACAACTAGAGATATTCTTGCTTGTAGGGATAGAGATGATCTAGAGAAATTACTATGCAAGTATAAAGAAAAATCTTTGAATGCTAGAATGAAATGTGATCCTAAATTTGCTACTTCACCTATCTTTATTGATGATAAGGATTATGAGTTCTCTGTTGACCCAGTGTTAATTACTTTGGTTGAATCTGATCCTTTCCATGGTTATGCATCTGAAACTGTTGTGGCACATCTTACTAAGTTAAATGACATAGCCACCCTTTTTACTCATGATGAGAAAACTTGCTATTACTTTATTCTCAAATTATTTCTTTCTCATTAAAGGGTGATGCTAAAGCTTGGTACAACACTCTTACTCCTGGTTGTGTGCGTAGTCCCCAGGATATGATTTATTACTTCTCTGAAAAATATTTTCCTGCTCATAAGAAACAAGCTGCCTTACAGGAAATATTTAACTTTGTGCAAAATAAAGAAGAGAGTCTCCCACAAGCTTGGGGGAGGCTTTGCCAGTTACTTAATGCTTTGCCTGATCATCCTCTTAAGAACAATGAAATACTTGCTATCTTCTATAATGGACTAACTGATGCTTCTAGGGACTTCCTAGATAGTTGTTCTGGTTGTTTTTTCAGGGAACGAACTGTTGGACAAGCTGAAGAATTGTTGAATAACATATTGAAAGAGTATGATGATTGGACTCTTCCTGGACCACCGGCTAAACCCACTCCAAAGAAGAGGGGTATATTATATCTCAGTCCTGAAGATATGCAAGAGGCAAAGAAATATATGAAGGAAAAAGGTATTAAAGCTGAGGATGTTGAAAATTTACCTCATATTGAAGAAATACATGGGCTTAATACACCACCGCTGCCTAAGGTGGTAGAGGTAAATTTTTTTAGTGAAGTTCAATGATAATGACAATCCTCACAATATGCATCCTAGTCAATGCCTTTATAAGTTTGAAAACTACATTAGAAAACAAGATCACTTCAATGCAAATGTTATGAAACAATTGAAATATAATTCTAATATTATTGCTCGCTTGAGTGACTTGTTATTTATAATCTCAAATGATGTTAGAGGTGTTGGAAAACATGCTTCTATGGTACAAACCCAGTTAGAACAAGTTGCTAAATCACAAAGAGAATTGCTTGATGAAATGAATAATAATATACATGACTTTGTTGTTAGAGTTGCAACTAGAGGAGCTAAAATGACTCAGGAACCACTTTATCCTGAGGGACACCCAAAAAGAATTGAACAAGACTCACAAAGAATAACACCACTGCACCTAGTCCTTCTAAAAAGAAAAATAAGAAGAAAAATGATAGGACTTTTCATGCTTCTAGTGAACCTGAAGTAGAAAAACCTCCTGATAATGAAAATGAAACTTCTATCTCAGATGCTGAAACTCAATCTGGTAATGAACATCCACCTAGTGATAATGAAAAAGATAATGCTGATGTTCATGAAGATACCCAACCAAGTAATGAAAAGAACCAGATAATGATGTTGAGATAGAACCACCTGTTGATCTTGATAACCCACAACCTAAGAATAAAAGGTATGATAAAAGAGACTTCATTTCTAGAAAACACGGTAAAGAAAGAGAACCGTGGTTCAAAAACCTATGCCTTTTCCACCCAAGTCAACTAAAAAGAAAGGTGATGAAGAATTTGAATGCTTTGCTGAAATGCTGAGGCCAGTCTTTTTGCATACTCGCTAGACTGATATCTTGAAAATGCCTCCTTATGCAAAGTATATGAAAGACATCATCACTAATAAGAGAAAAATACCGGAAGATGAAATCTCCACTATGCTTGTTAATTGTACTTTTAAAGATGGAGTACCTAAAAAACTTGGAGATCCGGGAATACCAACTATACCTTGCTCTATCAAAAAGATTATGTGAAAACTGCTTTGTGTGATTTAGGAGCTGGTGTTAGTGTTATGCCTTTATCTTTATATAAAAGACTTGATTTGAATAAACTCACACCTACTGAAATAGCTTTGCAAATGGCTGACAGGTCAACTGCCATACCTATCGGTATCTGTAAGGATGTGCCCGTTGTTGTTGCTAATGTTACTATTTTGACTGACTTTGTTATACTTGAGATGCCCGGGGACGACAACATGTCGATTATCCTTGGTAGACCCTTCTTGAATACTGCAGGGGCTGTTATTGATTGCAATAAAAGCAAGGTCACTTTTCATATTAATGGTAATGAGCATACGGTGCACTTTCCGAAGAAACAATTCCAAGTGAATGGTATTAATGTTATTGAAAAATCTCCGACAATCACTATTGGAAGTTTTCAAATACCTCTACCTATTGTCAAAAAAAAATATGAAATGCTTATTTTTGGGGATATTCATATCCCCATTGAGGTAACTTAGTGATTTATGAAAGTTCTTCGGTTTCATGCTAATCGAAAGTGGTTGTTAATAAGACTTGATCAACCTTATTAATGAATCATTTTTGAGCGGTGTGAAGTTGATGAATTTAGTAAGCACTACCTTCTATCCCTACTTTTTGTTTTTTGTTTTTATTAGTTAACTAGCACATATGCCCGTGCGTTGCAACGGGAGATAAAATAGTATGTAAGAATTATATGTGCAAGCAATACCTGTGTGCACACGAAAAAAAGGAACATTTAGTTTCTTGGTTTCGCCGCGTGTGAAAGAATCAATACGCTATTTTTCCATTCATTAGTCGAGAGCATTTAAGAGTTTTGTTACGTCATCATACGTCAGAGAAGGCCCATAAGTTATTCAATCTACTTTTCCTTTCAATCGAGGAGATTTTAAGGTATGAAGTTTATGAATACTGTAGGAAACATGAATAATTTTTTAAATTCGGAGCAATTTTTTGAAAATTATGTACACTTTTGGAAAAACGCGAACAAGCCATGAAAGGGGACATCTTTTTAAATTAACAAACAGTTTCTGAAAAAACCAACTTTTTTTATAAAAACATTAACAATATTTCACTTTGTGAACATTTTTTTAAACGGGAACATGTGTTGAAAATTCATAAGATTTTTAGAAAATGTGTATCTTTTACACAAAACATTATTTTTAATTCTGAAAATTTCACTAAAATAAGAATTTCTTTAGAATTTAGAACATTTTTAAATGCCTTTTTCTTTTAGACATCTCGAACAATTTTGAAAAACAATAATTATATTTTGAACAAATAGGAATCATTTTCAAGTTCCGATTATTTTGAAAATAGCAAAAGAAAATTTGGAATTCTTAACATTTTCAAAAATATATTCTTAAGTCTGAGCTTTTTTTAATTTTTATAATTTACGAAATATATTTGTAAGGAAAAAAAGAGATAGGGAAGGGAGAATAAAAATAGAAGTAAAACACAGAAACAAAGAAACAAGGCCAACCCATTATTGGTATTACTGTGCGAATCTCCGACTAAAAAACATGAACATTATTTGAATTTCGGAACATTTGTTTAATTCAAGAACATGTGTTAAAAAATCATAAGATATTTAGAAAATGTGTATCTTTTATGCACGAATATTATTTTAATTGTGAAAATTTCACTACACAAGAATATTTTTGAATTTGGAGCATTTTCTTAAATGCCATTTTCTTTTACACATCTCGAACAATTTTGAAAACAATAATTTATTTTGAAAAAATGGGAAAGTTTTGCAAGTTCGAATATTTTTAAAAATAGAAAAATGTTTGGAAATTCAGAACATTTTCTCGAAACTACTTTTTATTCTGAACGTTTTTTGAGAATTTTTTATTTATGAAGTAAATTCTAAAAAAGAATTTGGAAGGAGAAAATAGATAGGAAAATAAGAATAAAAATAGAAGTAAAACACAGAAACAAAGAAAAATGGGCCAGCCCAATAATGGTTGTCCTATGCGAAATTCGACTATTTCTTGCCCTGTGCGAAAAATAGGGTTGGTCCAGCTGCGTGGTGAGAAAAATAAGTGAGTTGGCTTCGATGGGCCATAGCGCGCGACACACGTACGAAAATTTTATTCTAGCACACAAACACATAAAAAAATTAGTACCACCTCAGATAGAAAAAAAATTCGAAGGTGAACGGATGAAAAAATTGACGAAACGCACCTTGCTTTGTTAGTAGGTATAGAATAAAATAAAATGCCATGTTTTGTCTGTTTTATGAATTTCCCGTGCAATAAAAAATGACCTCAAAATAAAAGTTCTCAGAATGCTCTGAAAATTAATATGATTTTTTTCTGAATATTTTTGAATTTCTGGTGCAAATAATATCAGAGGGAGGTGCACCAGGTGGGCACAACCCACCTGGGCGTGCGAGGACCCCCAGGCGCGCCCTGGTGGGTTTTGGTCCCCACGTGGGCCCCCTCACTTACCTCTTCTTCCCACATCATCACTTACCTCCAGAAAAAAAATCTACATTGCTCTCTCTCCCGTGTTCTTGCTCTCAAACCCACGGATATCGATCTCTTTGCTCGAAGCTCCATTTCTGAAACTGTTTCAGGGATTGTTGCTTGGTATGTGACTCCACCATTTGTCCAATTAGTTTTTGTTTTAGTGGTTTATATTTTGAATAATGAGCTACTCATGGTGCTGCTATAGATGAGCTTGCATGTTAAATTCTTAGAGTTCTAAGTAGTTTGAATGCTTGCTATGGCCTCTATGTATCCCTATGAGTAGTTGCTATCAATTTAATAAAGTTCCGTTGACAAATTTTTGTCACCCAAAATTTTTCAGAAAATTGTACGCGGACATGATGAACCTATTTGGAAGGAGCTCTTCGAGGAGGCGATCCTCGGGGGCATCTTCTAGTGACAGTTCCGCCCGCCGGTCTTATGTTGAACCAAGTGAAAATTCCACACGATATGCCACCACCAAAACATGCTTATGGCCTTGCGATGAATATATGATGCTTGTGGGCATTAAGGAGGAATTTGAGCAATATGTTCACAATGCCGGTCTCGGTCCCTACATCTCAGATAAGTGCGAACAACACCATATTCTCACTGAGTCATTTGTCAAACGATTTAAATTTCATCCTCGTGAGTCTAGGGTGTCTTTTATGCTTTATGATGCTCCATTTACCATCTCACTAGAGAATTTTGCTAACCATTGCAACTCCCATTTTGGGGTTCGCTTGACGAACCACCAAAGGCTGAGTTCGAAACATTCTTGACTAGTCTTTGCTACAGTGAAAGGAGGGGAGTGACACAAGGTAGAATAAAGAGCATTCATTTTCCCGCAATTAAGTACTTTGCATTATTTAACGGTAAATGTATAGTAGGCAAGCAAGACTGTAGTATGCTTTGTGCTCCAGACTTGAGCCTCATACACAGTGCTCTCACTGGTGAAAGGAATTATAACCTTGGAGCAATTGTTGCACGCAGACTTCAACATAACACTAACAGTGACTATTTCTATGGTGGAATATATGCCACGCATTTAGCACGAGGGCTGGGTGTTTCACCTTTGCCCTTTGACCCTATCCTACCCACACAGTATTTAGATTTTGATACTTTAAAAGACAATAAGATCTTCAAAGAAAAATTCATGATTTCACTTACAATCTATTATTTAACCAAACATCTATTGTGCACACATATTTGCCTGCTCCTGCTCTTTTTGACTATCACAACAAGGGAGGATATTTTGTTCTTGAGAGCGAGGCCCGAGCTCACAACGCGGCGGTGGAGGCAGCACGGCAGGCCGAGGCGTCCGCAGCAAGAGTCTCCGTGAGCTACCACGCCGACTACTATCCAGGCTACTGATCTCACCGACATTACATTCATGTTCACACTTTTTCATTGTATCATCCATGCTTAGTTTATTTTCTTGCTTTCTTCTTGTGCATTTGAAAAACTTTAGAAAAAAAAATAGTTGTAGTAGTTTACTTTCTATGCATGCTTAGTAGTAGCACTAAAAAGAAAACCCAAAAAGATTTCCTTGTTCTTATTTTGCTTGTTGGGAGCTTCCCGTGTAAATAGTTTTTCTTGTTTTGCTTTTCCCTTTTATTTGCTTGTTCAAGAAAACCAAAAACTCCAAAAATATTTCAGTGTGTTTCTCTGAATTTCTTTTCTTTTTATTCGAGTCTTACCGAGGAGAAGACCACGATGAAAATGTTGAGTGGCTCTCATATGAATAAATGTTAAGCTAATAACGAGCCCATTTTACCTTGTCTTCTCCTGTTGAATAAAATGTTTTGTAGATTCTAGCTTAGTCCACGGCATTCTTGCACTATTATTATTTTCATATCGTTCGGTCGTGCAAGTGAAAGGCAATAATGACGATACTCGATGAACTGGCCGTGGCAGAGAGAAACGGGTATGAACTCGACTTATTCTGTTTGTGTAAATATGTTTAACCCAATATCCATGATTTAGCCCATTATGATTAAACATGTTTGGAATGACAATTAGAGATTATAGTTTCTCATGCCATGCATAAGTAGCTAGGAGTGGATAATGATTTATCTTGGATATCAACATTGCGTTAAAATGATTGTGATGTAGTATGATGATATGGTATCCTCCTCTGAATGTTCGAGTGGCTTGACTTGGCACATGTTCATGCATGTAGTTGAATCAAAACCAACATAGCCTCTATGATATTTATGTTCATGGTGTTCATATCCTACTCATGCTAGTGTCCAATGTTACTTATGCATAATGCATGTTTATGACTGTTGTTGCTCCCTAGCTGGCCGCTTCTCAATCTAATTGCTAGCCTTCGCCTGTACTAAGTGGGAATTCTGCTTGTACATCAAAAACCTTGAACCCAAAGTTATTCCAGAAGACTCGACCATACCTACATATATGCGGTATTACCCTGCCGTCCTAAGTAAATTTGCTTGTGCCACCTCTAAAAAACTTCTAAAAATATCCTTTTTGTGTGCCTGGATCGTTCATGGAACGACAGGAGGTGTTCGGTATCTTGCATGCTAAGTAGGTTATTCTCAGGTCAAGGGTTTATTCACTCGCCATCGCACGAGAAAAGGGCGGTAATAGGGATGCCCAGTCCAAACTGCAAACAAAAAATCTCTCAAATAATCAAACAAAAACTCTTAATGGAGTCAAAACCCATACTTTTATCTCTTGGGAACCGCCACTAGCGTGCTTAGCATGGAAGATATTGATAACTGATGGTCGTGAAGTAAATGAGGAGGGTGCATGTCTCAAAATATCATTTACCTCTGTTTTAAAAATTGAGCTTTGGCACCTCTGCAAATCACTGCTTCCCTCTGCGAAGGGACTATCTATTCACTTTTATGTTGTGTCACAACCTTCTAAAATAAGCGCTAGAACCTGAGAGCACATCTGTCATGACTTATGCATTGTGTGTAGCTAATGTTGGGTGCATCATGACTGGATCTTTTCTACCATGAATTACAATGTCTAGTCGCTGCTTGAACGTTGGAGGTGCTCTGCATTTATGTTTTGCGGTCTCAGAAAGGGCTAGTGAGATACCACTATTGTCATATTATATCATGGTTGCTTTTACAACGTGTTGCTATTTGAGATATCCTATTATTGCTCGCTAGCTGATTATGTCATTGATATGAGTTAATATAATCTTTAAGATTTATTGTCGACATGGTTAGTTATAATGTTGGCTGAAAACCAGGGTGTTGTTTAAGCTTAGTTATGCAAATAAGAGCAAAAGAGTTCATAAAAGTTCTTCTTTTTCACTTTCAGTTTATCAACTGAATTGATTGAGGACAAGCAAAGGTTTAAGCTTGGGGTAGTTGATACGTCTCCAACGTATCTACTTTTCCTAACGCTTTTCCTCTTGTTTTGGACTCTCATTTGCATGATTTGAATGAAGCTAGCCCCGGACTGATGCTGTTTTTAGCAGAACTACCGTGGTGTTGTTTTTGTGCAGAAATAAAAGTTCTCGGAATGGAACAAAACTTTGCGCGGAATTTTTATATAATAAATAAGAATTTCTGGAGCCAAGACCTACCGGAGAGGGGCCCCTGGGTGGGCACAATCCACAAGGGTGCGCTCCATCTCTTGACGCGCCCAGGTGGGTTGTCCCCACCTGGTGGCCCCGCAGACCCTGAAACCGACGCTATAAAATCCTATTTTTCCAGAAAAAAATCAGGGAGAAAGAATTATCGCGATCCACAAGATGGAGCCGCCATCACCTCGTGTTCTTCATCGGGAGGCCAGATCTGGAGTCCGTTTGGGGCTTCGGAGAGGGGGGGTCTTTGTTCCTCATCATCACCAACCCTTCTCCATCGCCAATTCCATGATGCTCCCCACCGGGAGTGAGTAATTCCTTCATAGGCTCGCTGGTAGGTGAGGAGTTGGATGAGATTCATCATGTAATCGAGTTAGTCTTGTTAGGGCTTGATCCCTAGTATCCTCTATGTTCTAAGATTGATGTTGCTATGACTTTGCTATGCTTAATGCTTGTCACTTTGGGCCCGGGTGCCATGAACTCAGATCTGAACCATTTATGTTATCATCATTATATCCATGTTTTAGATCCGATCTTGCAAGTTATAGTCACCTACTACGTGTTTTGATCCGGCAACCTCGGAGTGACAATAGTCGGGACCACTCCCGGTGATGACCGTAGTTTGAGGAGTTCATGTATTCACTATGTGTTAATGCTTTGTTCCGATTCTCTATTAAAAGGAGGCCTTAATATCCCTTAGTTTCCAATATGGACTCCACTGCCACGAGAGGGTAGGACAAAATATGTCATGCAAGTTCTTTCCATAAGCACGTATGACTATTTACGGAATACATGCCTACATTATATTGATGAACTGGAGCTAGTGCCGTATCGCCCTAGGTAATAACTGTCTCATGATGAATATCATCCAACAAGTCACCGATCCAATACCTATAAATTTATCTTATATTGTTTCTGCTAAGTTACAACTGCTATCCTCACTGTTACACTTGCTACAAGATACTACCATTGTTACCGTTGCTGCTGTCAGTACTATCGAAACTATCATATTACTTTGCTACTGATTACTTGCTATAGATAATTAATCTCCAGGTGTGGTTGAATTGACAACTCAGTTGCTAATACCTTCAAATATTATTTGGCTCCCCTTGTGTCGTATCTATAAATTTGGGTTGAATACTCTAGCCTCAAAAACTATTGCCATCCCCTATACTTGTGGGTTATCAATTGATTACCCCAATGTCACCTCGGGAATCCGCAAGTTGAGTGCCAAAACATATATCAAGTGAATCAATATGATACCCCATTGTCACCACGGGTATTCATAGCAAGACATACATAAAGTGTTCTCAAATCCATAAAAGTATTCAATCCGATTAAACGAAATCTCAAAGGGAAACCTCAATGCATCACAACAATATTGAGAGGGGAAAACACCATATGATCCAACTATATAAACAAAGCCCGTGATACATCAAGACCGTGACATCTCAAGAACACAAGAGAGAGAGAGAGAGATTAAACACATAGCTACTGGTACAAACCCTCATCCCCGAGGGTGGACTACTCCCTCCTCATCATGGTGGCCTCCGGGATGATGAAGATGGCCACCGGTGATGATTCCCTCCTCCGGCAGGGTGCCGGAACAGGGTCTAGGTAAGGTTTCCCGTGACTACAGATGCTTGCGGTGGCGGAACTTCTGATCTAGGGTCTCCGTGAGGGTTTTTGGAATATTTGACGCTTTATAGGGTGGAGAGGCTGCGTGGCAGGCCACCGAGGTGGGCACAACCCACCGGGGCGTGCCTGGGGGCTCAGGCGCGCCCTGGTGGGTTGTGCCCCCTCGGGGCACCCACCTGGTGCTGGTCTGGCCCATTGGATGTCTTATGATCCATAAAAAATCCACAAAAAGTTTCGCTGCATTTGGACTCCGTTTGATATTGATTTTCTGCGATGTAAAAAACAAGCAAAAAACAACAACTGGCAGTGGGCACTATGTCAATAGGTTAGTCCTGAAAAATGATATAAAGCTGATACAAAATGATTGTAAAACATCCAAGAATGATAATATAGCAGCATGAATACTTTATAAATTATAGATACATTGGAGATGTATCATTCGCCAAAACGTTGGCACTCATTTTTGGATCCCTGAAAATAATGTGTGACAGGTCCATTAAGCACTCATTTAGATGTATTTGTCATATTTCAACTTTCTTTTTCTTAGCAAAAGTTCTAAGACGAATGTACGCTCGCACATCAAACACGTGCACGCAGCCTACTTGACATAGATTTGTTATTCTACAACTCAAACTTGTCTTAGAATCGGAGAAGTACTACTATAATAAGATGAAGCATATATACACGAGAACCTACAGAACTATATATAAAAAAACATTTGATCGCAACCTAATTAAAACTTGCTGACAACTACCAGCGGCGACATACTTGAAGAGCCGCAACAGCGACATAACCGTACCAGTGGCGGCACCCTAATTAACCCTATCCCTAGCTAGCGGCGGTGGTGACCTAACCCTACCTGTGGCGGTTCGTGCCCTAACCCTAGCCCTAGCGGTGGTGCGGCGGCGGCGGCGCCCTACCCATAGCCCTAGCGGCGGTGGCGGCTGCACCCTAGAAGAAGGAGAGTGAGGGAGTTTGGGACATGCCGGCCAGAGAGGAACGAATGGGCTTGATGACGGGGAGGAGATGACGGCGGGAGAAGACACACTGCGCAAGACAATGGTGGCGAACTCCAGAGAAGGGGATTTGACTTAGTGTGGTCGTGACAGAGGATTTTGTGTGTGGAGGAAGGGGGAGTTGGCGGGCGGCCCAGAGGGCCCGCCATAGCATATTTTTGGAATTTTTGAACTATTCCGGCGCGAGTTTCCCAAAGACATGTGTGGAGGGCTCTACAGGATGCCCGCCACAAGACACTGGCAGAACAGTGGCGGGCCCTTCTTGCTTCCTGCCACTAGATTTTTCCATGAAGCGTGAATCCTTAAGGGAGTTCACTGTCGCGGGTACAGGGAAATGCCCGTCACTTCTGTGATTGTAGAAGTGGTGGGCGCATCTAGGCACCCGCCAGTGCTATTTCTCCAAGGTAGAAGTGGCAGGTGCCATGCCGTGCCAACCACTCATTGGGGTGCACCTATAAGCCCACCACACAGCACAATAGAGGATTCGCGGGTGGAGTGCCTTCTCACTACATAATCTTCTCTATTCAGTGACAAAAACCCTGGTGATGAAACAGAAATGTCTCCTAAAATCATTTTCTATGACATTCAGCTTCACTAGCTGATATCTCCGTGGTGTGGCTCTCTATGGCAACTTTGTTGACATTTTGGACCAATTTTAGGTAGCATTTTCACCTTCACTTGGAAAGTGCATTTTCTCAAATGATCTTTAGTGCCACAGAAAATTTTCATTGTCATCAATAATCTTGAACGATTTAGTTAAAGAAATATAAATAGAAAAAAATGAGACTTTCGTACACATGTACTAAGAGGTTTACCGCTGGACTATTGTTCGAGTGGTGATAATACTTTGTAGCTCAATTCTTCTGTAGTATGTTCAATAGCACTACATGTACATTTATTGAAATAAAAAAAGAAAACTATGTTTATGTCGAAGTTAATTTATTTAAAAGGCAGACACCACATGTTATGTCTTAGTTTCAGACAAAAGAAAGAAAAAATAGGTGCTACCAATGGGATTTAAACACTTGTCATGGGCCTCATGTGAAGTTCGGATTACCACCAGGCTAGTATTTGATTAGTGATAATACTATGTAGTCAAAAACCTTGGGAAGCTGGTATATAATCTGGGACGATTATTAGTGTCACTAAAATTATTGGAGCGGTGGCTTCATGAGTTATTTCAGGAGATTAGTAAACAAAAGGACACGCGTCGGTGTCTATGCAGGCTACTTTTATGTGGCGGCCCGGTTGCGTGTGTGAAGGTGTCCTGAGGCGTGTTTGCAGGCGACCTGGAGGCGTGTATGCGGACGGCATTTAGGCATGCGACCTGGCCATGTCACAGATTCTCACTGAAAGACGTGCCTTTGAACCCCTCTGACCGTCGTGGTAGTTTGTGTGTACTGAATGAGAAAGATCAGGCTGCGACAGACTTTGAATGCCCCTCTGACCGCCAATCTAACCACCTCTCCTTAATGCTAAGCTCACCTGCGGCTGGCTATAAGATAGCGGTCGTCCCTTCTCTCGCATCATGTCATCACCAATCCAGCACAAACACCTCATCCATGGTGCATCCCCTAGACTTCTATTTTGGCGTCATTGAGGAGGAGCAGAAAGAGCATCCTCTGGCCCCCTTGTGGGCAAAGATGGACAATGTGCTGGAGGAGGTTGTGTAGATGGAGGTGGAGGCCACACAGATGGACACACTCATGCCCATTTCCGTGGCAGCACATGCGCCCGTGCTTAATGCGACGGAGGTGGAGGCTGCGTAGATGGGCGGGGACGAATTTGTGCAGTGGGCCGAGGCCGCCTAAGCCGCATTGTACGACATTGTCTTGGGCAGATGTGGCGGTGGCGCCTTGGTCCTTATCGTGGCCACAACTAGAAGGTGACTGTGGCCGTGGACACAAC
Organism: Aegilops longissima; assembly: GCA_021605205.1. Classification (NCBI taxonomy): domain Eukaryota; kingdom Viridiplantae; phylum Streptophyta; class Magnoliopsida; order Poales; family Poaceae; genus Aegilops; species Aegilops longissima. The sequence continues at coordinate 511,637,802 of CM038681.1, forward strand.
TACACGGTGACCATGGATGTGGCCACAACTAGATGGTTGGCTGTATGTGTAGGAGAACAAGAGAAAGTCCTCCAACAGGGTTGGATGTACTAGCGAATGGTACATTATGCCTTAAAGGGAGAGTGGTAATGCTCAGTACTAAATAGGCTAGCAAATAAAGTTTTATGAGGGTGGGGGCACAGAGCTCAAAGACTTTCATTATCCCGGCTTGGAGCCTAGACTATCCAGTACCCGAGGCCTATGCCAGCCTAGAGTCGCACTTGCACCAGCAGCTAGACAATACGGCTTGGTTCCCGGATCGTCCGTCCTATGCCCAGATAGTCCAGTTTGGTTCCCCGACTGTCTAGCCCCTACCTGCGTGCAGATTTGGCCAAGAGGCCATGTATCCCCTCTCACCTACCACCCTTTCATCCCTTAGCTATACAAACCATACCTTGGACTCAAATTCGGGTTAGCAAAGTGATTGTGTATAGCACCAGGGCTGGCCCGTCAGTCGGCAAGCTAGATGATGGGTCAGACTTAGGACCCAACTGCTATATGCGTCCTTAAGGGCCTCCTGGTACGCAGAGACCCGGCTGGCGTGCAAGCCAAGGACCCCTCATCCGATTGAGGCTCTAGTTCGGTTAGGGAAATGTGTAACTGAAGGAAATATGCCCTAGAGGCAATAATAAAGTTGTTATTTTATATTTCCTTATATCATGATAAATGTTTATTATTCATGCTAGAATTGTATTAACCGGAAACTTGATACATGTGTGGATACATAGACAAAACACCATGTCCCTAGTAAGCCTCTACTAGACTAGCTCGTTAATCAAAGATGGTTAAGTGTCCTAACCATAGACATGCGTCGTCATTTAATGAACAAGATCACATCATTAGGAGAATGATGTGATGGACAAGACCCATCCGTTAGCTTAGCATATTGATCGCTCAGTTTTATTGCTATTACTTTCTTCATGTCAAATAAATATTCCTTCAACTATGAGATTATGCAACTCCTGGATACCGGAGGAATGCCTTGTGTGCTAAAAAACATCACAAGGTAACTGGGTGATTATAAAGATGCTCTACAGGTATCTCCGAAGGTGTTTGTTGGGTTGGCATAGATTGAGATTAGGATTTGCCACTCCGAGTATCAGAGAGGTATCTCTGGGCCCTCTCGGTAATGCACATCATAATAAGCCTTGCAAGCAAAGTGACTAATGAGTAAGTTGCGGGATGATGTATTATGGAACGAGTAAAGAGACTTGCCGGTAACGAGATTGAACTAGGTATGAAAATACCGATGATCAAATCTCAGGAAAGTAACATACCGATGACAAACGGAATAACGTATGTTGTCATTACGGTACGACCGATAAAGATCTTCCTAGAATATGTGGGAACCAATATGAGCATCCAGGTTCCGCTGTTGGTTATTGACCAGAGAGGTGTCTCGATCATGTCTACATAGTTCTCGAACTCGTCGGGTCCGCACGCTTAACCTTCGATGACGATTTTTTATTATATGAATTATGTGATTTGGTGACCGAATGTTGTTAGGAATCCCAGATGAGATCACAGACATGACGAGGAGTCTCGAAATGGTCGAGAGGTAAAGATTCATATATAGCAGGATGATATTCAGGCACCAAAAGTGTTCCGGGGGTATCGGGTACATATCGGGTCACCGGAAGGGGTTCCTGGCAACCCCCCGGCAACTATATGGGCCTAATGGGCCATGAGGGGAAACGCGGCAGCCTGCATGGGCTGCTGCGCCCCCCCATATAGGCCAAACCTGGAGGGGAAGGAAAGAGGGGAAGAGAGAAAGGAACAGGAGGGATTCGGCCTCTCCCTTCCTTCCCTCCTCCCTCCTCCTTCCATCCCCCTCCGAAAATTATGGTAAGGGGGGGGGGGCGAATAGGACTAGGGCTCCAAGTAGGATTCCTCCTACTTGGGCGCCCCCTTGACTGCTCCCTCTCCCTCCCACCTATATATATGAGGGGGGCACCGCTAGAACACACACCAACGATTGTTAGCCGTGTGTGGCGCCCCCTCCATAGTTTACGCCTCTGGTCATATTCACGTAGTGCTTAGGCGAAGCCCTGCACGGATCACTTCACAATCACCATCACCACGCCATCGTGCTGACTGAACTCTCCCTCAACATTTTGCTAGATCAAGAGTTCGAGGGACGTCATCGAGCTGAACGTGTGCAGAACTTGGAGGTGTCGTACGTTCGGTGCTTGATCGGACGGAAGGAGAAGAAGTTCGACTACATCAACCGCGTTAACAAATGCTTCCGCTTTCTATCTATGAGGGCATGTGGACACACTCTCCCACTCTCGTTGCTATGCATCTCCTAGATAGATCTTGCGTGAGCGTAGGAATTTTTTTGAAATTGCATGCTACGTTTCCCAATAGTGGCATCTGAGCTAGGTCTTTGCGTAGATGATATGCACGAGTAGAACACAAAGAGTTGTGGGTGGTGATCATCATACTACTTACCACCAATGTCTTATTTTGATTCGGCGGTATTGTTGGATGAGGCGGCCCGGACCAACCTTATATGATCACCTTCATGAGACCGGTTCCACCGACAGACATGCAACTAGTTTTGCATAAAGGTGGCTAGCGGGTGTCTGTTTCTCCAACTTTAGTTGAATCGAATTTGACTACGGCCGGTCCTTGTTGAAGGTTAAAATAGCAAACTTGATAAATCACCATTGTGGTTTTGATGCATAGGTAAGAATAGTTCTTACTAGAAGCCCGTAGCAGCCACGTAAAACTTACAACAACAAAGTAGAGGACGACTAACTTGTTTTTGTAAGGCATGTGGTGATGTGATATGGTCAAGACATGATGTGATATACATTGTCGTATGAGATGATCATGTCTTGTAAAAGTTATCGGCAACTAGAAGGAGCCTTATGGTTGTAACTTATTGTATGAAATGCAATCGCCATGTAATTGCTTTACTTTATCACTATGCATTAGCGATAGTTGTAGAAGCAATAGTTGGCGAGACGACCACACCGCTACGATAGAGATCAAGGTGTCAAGCCGGTGACGATGGATATCATGATGATGCTTTGGAGATGGAGATCAAAAGAAAAAGATGATGATGGCCATATCATGTCACATATTTTGATTGCATGTGATGTTTATCTTTTATGCATCTTATTTTGCTTAGTACGGCGGTAGCATTATAATATGATCCCTTACTAAAAATTCAAGGTATAAGTGTTCACCCTGAGTATGCACCATTGCGACAGTTCGTCATGCTGAGACACCACATGATGATCGGGTGTGATAGGCTCTACGTTCACATACAATGGGTGCAAGACAATTTTGCACATGCGGAATACTCGGGTTAAACTTGACGAGCCTAGCATGTACAGACATGGCCTCAGAACATGGGAGACTGAAAGGTTGAACGTGAATCATATAGTAGATATGATCAACATAGAGATGTCCACCATTGATCACTACTCCATCTCACGTGATGAATGGACATGGTTTAGTTGATTTGGATCACGTATCATTTATATGACTTGAGGGATGTGTATCTATGTGGGAGTTCTTAAGTAATATGATTAATTGAACTTAATTTATCATGAACTTAGTCCTGATAGTATTTGCATATCTATGTTGTAGATCAATAGCTCGTGATTTAGCTCCCTTATTTTTGATATGTTCCTAGAGAAAACTAAGTTGAAACTTGATAGTAGCAATGATGCGGACTGGGTCCGTGATCTAAGGATTATCCTCATTGATGCACAGAAGTATTGTGTCCTTGATGCACCACTAGGTGACAAACCTGTTGCAGGAGCTGATATAGACGTTATGAACTTTTTGCAAGCTCGATATGATGACTACTTGATAGTTTAGTGTGCCATTATTTACGGATTAGAACCGAACTTTAAAAACATTTTGAACGCCACGGAGCATATGAGATGTTCCAAGAGCTGAAATTGGTATTTCGGACTCATGCCCGTGTCGAGAGGTATGAGACCTCTGACAAGTACTTTTGCTACAAGATGGAGGAGAATAGATCAACCAGTGAGCATGTGCTCAGAATGTCTGGGTACTACAATCACTTGAATCAAGTGGGAGTTAATCTTCCAGATAAGATAGTGATTGACAAAGTTCTCTAGTCACTATCACCAAGCTATTAGAACTTCGTGATGAACTATAATGTGCAAGGGATAATAGAAAAGATTCCCGAACTCTTCGCGATGCTAAAATCAGCGAAGGTAGAAATCAAGAAAGAACATTAAGTGTTGATGGTTAACAAGGCCACTAGTTTCAAGAAAAAGGGCAAGGGAAATAAAGGGAACTTCAAGAAGAATGGCAAGCAAGTTCTCATTCCCGTGAAGAAGCCCAAAGCTAGACCTAAGCCTGAAACTGAGTGCTTCTACTGCAAAGGGAATGGTCACTGGAAGCAGAAATACCCCAAATAATTGGCGGATAAGAAGGATGACAAAGTGAACAAAGGTATATTTGATATACATGTTATTGATGTGTACCTTACTAGTGTTCATGGTAACCCCAGGGTATTTGATATCGGTTCAGTTGCTAAGATTAGTAACTCGAAACAGGAGTTGCAAAATGAACAGAGACTAGTTAAGGGCAAGGTAACGATGTGTGTTGGAAGTGATTCCAAGGTTGATAAGATCACCATCGCATACTCCCTCTACCTTCGGGATTAGTGTTGAACCTAAATAAATGTTATTTGGTGTTTGCGTTGAGCATGAATATGATTGGATCATGTTTTTGAAATACGGTTATTCATTTAAGTAAAAGAATAATTGTTCTGTTTACATGAATAAAACCTTCTATGGTCATACACTCAATATAAATAGTTTATTGAATCTCAATCGTAGTGATACACATATTCATAATATTGATGCCAAAAGATGCAAAGTTGATAATGATAGTGCAACACACTTGTGGCACTGCTGTTTAGGTCATATTGATGTAAAGGCATGAAGAAAATCCATGCAGATGGGCTTTTGGAATCACTTTATTATGAATAATTTGATACTTGCGAACCATGCCTCATGGTCAAGATGACTAAAACTCCGTTCTCTGGAACAATGGAGCGAGCTAATGACTTATTGGAAATAATACATACCGATGTATGCGTCCGATGAGTGTTGAGGCTCGTGGCGGGTATCGTTATTTTCTAACCTTCACAGATGATTTGAGCAGATATGGGTATATCTACTTAATAAAACACAAGTCTGAAACATTTGAAAAGTTCAAAGAATTTCAGAGTGAAGTGGAAAATCATCATAACAGAAAATAAAGTTTCTACGATCTGATCGCGGAGGCGAATATTTAGTACAAGTTTGGCCTTCATTTAAAACAATGTGGAATAGTTTCACAACTCACGCCACCTGAAACACCACAACGTAATGGTGTGTCCGAACGTCGTACCATACTTTATTAGATATGGTGTGATCTATGATGTCTCTTACCGATTTACCACTATCGTTTTGGGATTATGCATTAGAGGCAGTTGCATTCATGTTAAATAGGGCACTGTCTAAGTCCGCTGAGACGACACTGTATGAACTCTGGTTTGGCAAGAAACCTAAGCTGTCGTTTCTTAAAGTTTGGGGTTGCGATGCTTATGTGAAAAAAACTTCATCCCGATAAACTCGAACCCAAATCGGAGATGTGCGTCTTCACAGGATACACAAAAGAAACTGTTGGGTACACCTTCTACCACAGATTCGAAGGCAAGATCTTTGTTGCTAAGAATGGATCCTTTCTAGAGAAGGAGTTTCTCTTAAAAGAAGTGAGTGGGAGGAAAGTACAACTTGATGAGGTAATTGTACCTTCTCTCAAATTGGAAAGTAGCTCATCACAGAAAACCGTTCCCGTGATGCCTACTGTCGGTGTCAAAACCGGCCAATCACGGGTAGGGGGTCCCGAACTGTGCGTCTGGGGATCGAAGGTAACAAGGGGCAAGTGGGACACAATGTTTACCCAAGTTCGGTCCCTCTTAATGGAGGTAAAGCCCTACGTCCTGCTTGATTGTATTTGATGAGTATACGCATTACAAGAGTTGATCTAACTCGAGATCGTAATGGCTAGACCCTAGCTGTCTAGCCTATGAGAATTTTGATTCTCCCTACGGACTAAATCCTTCGGTTTATATACACACTGGAGGGGCCTAGGGTTGTACGGAGTCGGTTTGTAGAGGAAGGAAATTACATATCCGGACACCAATCTTGACATCCACGCATAGGGGAGTCCTACTCGGACACAGGGAAAGGTCTTCTGCTTTGTATCTTCATGGCCCATTAGTCCGGCCCATATCGAATAGCCCGGACACCCAAGGACCCCCCCAATCTAGGACTCCCTCAGTAGCCACTGAACGAGTCTTCAATGATGATATGTTCGGCACGCAGATTATCTTCGGCATTGCAAGGCGGGTTCCTCCTCCTGAATACTTCAAAGCAGTCTTCCGAACAAAAGAACTGTATCCGGCTCTGTATAATTGTTACAACCCATAGCCACGAAGGCAAGATATAAAAAAATAGTGTCTTTCCACTGAAAACTTTTTTCGGCAAAACGTCACGTCTAGCCTCTTAACATTTCGAACCGTTTTCACGCCTCCCACTTCGCGTTTCGAGGCACAACCTCCATTGGCACGTCTTGTCAAAACAGAGATCGTGTCTGCCCATTACGGGATCCTCATCAATATGGTTTTGGGTAATCCAATCGTGCCATTCGCATGACCCCTAGGGAACAGGCGAGTTTTAAGGCTTGAGGGGGGCGTTTGATATTCACTGCCTATATAAGTGGGTAAATATTCCTCTTTTTCCCCACGCCTTCTTCCTTCTCCTGCCTTCCCATCTTCAAGCTCCAGCGCCCAAACTTCAATCTTTCCCACCGCCACCAGCCTCCCAGCCATGTCAGGATCTGGTTCAAAGGGAAAGTGGGAGGCCTCCTCCGTCACCGAGAAGGACGTCAAGGAGCTCCGGGGGCGGGATATCTGTCCACGGACATCGCGCACAGGCTCCCTGCCAAGGATCAAGTCATCCCCACTCCGGAGCCCGGCGAAAGGGTCGTATTCATCCCCCACTTCCTCCCCGGGCTAGGGTTTCCCCTTCATCCCTTCGTTCGGGGCCTTATCTTCTACTACGGGCCAGATTTCCATGATCTAGCCCCAAATTCTTTCCTCCACATCTCGGTGTTCATCACCGTGTGCGAGGCGCTGCTCCGCATCCCCCCACACTTTGGCCTATGGCTCAAGGTATTCAATCTGAAGCCGAAGGTGGTCGACAGGCAGCATGTGGACTGCGGTGGCGCCATGGTAAGCAAGCTCCCCAACGCCGTTTGGCCCAAGGGGGCCTTCGTGGAGACCGTCAAGGTGTGGCAGCAAGAGTGGTTCTACATCACTGAACCCCACAACGCCAAGTGGGCGGCCACTCCTGAGTTCATATCCGAACCCCCTACGCGGCTTACCTCGTGGACTGCAAAGGGTCTGGACTGGGGTTCCACGGTGGAAGTGTTGATGCTGCAAAAGTGCATCACCAATACGATAGGGAAGAATACCAGTCTCACTAACGTGATTCAGGTGATGCTCTTCCGCCGGATTCTTCCCTGCCAACTCCGGCCCTCTCACATGTGGGAGTTCAATCCGGAAGATCCACAGACCTTGAAGCGCTTCTTCGGCACAACTGACAAAGACATCTGGAAGCTACTCTTCAAGGCCCAAAAAACGTGGCCGAAGAATACCGAAGACATCAGTCTTGACATCAAGAATCCGGCCACACCGGTAAGTATGCTTTTCCCGAATATCTATTCGGCCAATAAGCTTTCAGAGTAATGAATTTCCTGTCCTTCATTCAGGGCTGGATAGCAAAAGCGGAGCGGATTAATTGTCCGGCACCACTGCCTGAATACCTGGCCACACCCCAGCTGACAGGGATGCTGGTCCTAGTGCCCTATCCGGCGCTGGAGAAGAAGGCCAAGAAGAAGAAGGGTAAGGAGGCCAGAGGCGGTCTCCGCCAAATGGGTCCTTCGGACGCAGTGTCCGGAGAGATCGAAGTCGTCTCCTCCCACAAGGGAGATGAGGAAGAAGAGGAGGAGGAAGAGGAAAGCGACTCCCCTCTTAAGGGGAGGAAGAAGAAGAGGGAAGCCTCCATAGACCCAGAGGGGGAGGCGCCCAAGAGGGGCAAGATGGCCCTCTGAGATGGTTCGGATTCGGAAGCCGAACCTGTCCCCAAGAGGCTTCTCAGGGTGAAGCCCCTGGCCGAATCGTAAGTACCAAAGGGTTTATTATATATCTTCGGTCCTCTATTTTTTTATAATATAACATATTACACCGTGTGTCTTTCAACCCTACTCGCGACCTCCCCAACCCTATGCTATCTGAAGGGAGTTCTCTGCCGTCAGAGATGGCAGAGAGCGAGATGCCACTGCGAGCCCCTTCGCCAATCACGACGGATAACATTGAGGTGTTGTCCCGAAAGACCTCTCCTAGCCGCGGAGGGGCGAGCGAGGCTGTCGAGAAGGGCGCCCGAGGGTGATACCTCGGCTGCTGAAGACATGGGGGGTGATCCTCATGGCAACCGACGGGGTGCTGATCAATCCGCCCCCAAGAGACATCATTCCGGAGACCAATGTGGCTCGAGAATCGAGACAAGCAAGCTGCTACCGACACGTCTCCGTCAGATCTATAATTTTGATTGTTCCATGCCAATATTCTACAACTTCCATATACTTTTGGCAACTTTTTATACTATTTTGGGACTAACATATTGATCCAAAGGCTCGGTGCAGTTTCATGCATTGCATGTTTTGGTTTCATAGAATATTCGTATAAAACGGAGTCCAAACGGGATAAAAACGGACGGAGCTTATTTTTGGAATATTTGGAAAATCTGGGAGAAAGATCAACGCGAAACGGTGTCTGAGGTGGCCACGAGGCAGGGGCCCATGCCCGTACAAGGACGGCGTGCCCCCACCCTCGTGGGCCACCCATAAGGCGGTTGATGCCCTTCTTCGGCCGCAAGAAAGCTAATTTTCGAAAAAAATCACGGCGAAGGTTTCAGTCCAATCGGAGTTAGAGATCTCCGGATATAAAAGAAATGGTGAAAGGGCAGCAGAACAGAACGCGGAAACAGAGAGAAACAGAGAGATAGATCCAATCTCGGAGGGCCTCTCGCCCCTCCCACACCATGGAGGCCAAGGACCAGAGGGGAAACCCTTCTCCCATCTAGGGAGAAGGTCAAGGAAGAAGAAGAAGGAGGGGGGCTCTCTCCCCCTCGCTTCCGATGGCGCCGGAACGCCACCGGGGGCCATCATCATCACCGCGATCTACACCAACACCTCCGCCATCTTCACCAACATCTCCATCACCTTCCCCCTCTATCTACAGCGGTCCACTCTCCCGCAACCCGCTGTACCCTCTACTTGAACATGGTGCTTTATGCTTCATATTATTATCCAATGATGTGTTGCCATCCTATGATGTCTGAGTAGATTTTCGTTGTCCTATCGGTGGTTGATGAATTGCTATGATTGATTTAATTTGCTTGTAGTTATGTTTCTGTCCTTTGGTGCCCATCATATGAGCGCGCGCGTGGATCACACCATAGGGTTAGTTGTATGTTGATATGACTATGTATTGGAGGGCAAGAGTGACAGAAGCTTCAACCTAGCATAGAAATTGATGCAGACGGGATTGAAGGGGATCAATATATCTTAATGCTATGGTTGGGTTTTACCTTAATGAATGTTAGTAGTTGCGGATTCTTGCTAATAGTTCCAATCATAAGTGCATAGAATTCCAAGTCAGGGATGAAATGCTAGCAGTGGCCTCTCCCACATAATACTTGCTATCGGTCTAGTGAAGTAGTCAATTGTTTAAGGGACAATTTCGCAACTCCTACCACCACTTTTCCACACTTGCTATATTTACTTTATTGCTTCTTTACTCTCAACAGCCCCTAGCTTTTATTTATGTGCTCTTTACTTTCTTGCAAACCTATCCAAAAACACCTACAATGTACTTCTAGTTTCATACTTGTTCTAGGTAAAGCGAACATCAAGCGTGCGTAGAGTTGTATCGGTGGTCGATAGAACTTTAGGGAATATTTGTTCTACCTTTAGCTCCTCGTTGGGTTCGACACTCTTACTTATCGAAAACTGTTGCGATCCCCTATACTTGTGGGTTATCAAGACCTTTTTCAAGCGCCGCTGTCGGGAGTCATAGCGTGGGTGAATATTCTCGTGTGCTTGTTTGCTTTATCACTAAGTAATTTTTATTTGCCGTTCTTAGTTGTTTTCTATCTTTAGTTATGGGTAGGAAACGCAAAATACCAAAAAAATTAGTTGTACCTACTGAACCAATGGTTGAAGAACCACTCAAAATCTATCACACTCCTGAAGCTTATTACTTGGATCATCTTTGATCCATATGTGCTCGTGCTGAAACCCCAACTAGCTTAGTTGAGGGCAAATATTTAGATGAGCATGCTTGTTATGCGCGACACTGAATATCTGAAAAAGGGAAAATTCTATTGGGTCAAATTCATCGTTTGCAATGCTATGCTTGGAATTTATGTGAAATATATGATTTTACTTGTTGTTCTGAAAACCCTAAGAAACACCTTCCCTATCAATGTGAGTTTAGTGATAATGGAATCATATCTTCGTATGCTAAAGGTGTTTATAATTACTATGATGTTCAACAAATTGAAGAATTTGTTGCTTTTAAGGGTGCTTATGAAATTGCTTCTTTGATTGAAAAGTATGATGCTACTTTTCACAAATCTGAAAATTTTGCCATACTTAAATATTGCTATGATAATTATGCTTCTAATCCCTATGTTGAACCATATATTGAGGACTACTCCGTTTTCCAAGAAGAGACTAATATTTTACAGGAGTCTGTGGAAGAAGAAATTGCTGAAACTGTGAGCTCATTGGATGAAAAAGATGATGAGGAGAGCGAAGAACAAAAGGAGGAAGAGCGGATTAGCTACCCGTGCCCACCTTCTAATTAGAGTAACCCTCCAACTCATACATTGTTTAATTTCCCTTCGTGCTTACGAAGGATGATTGCTATGATGACTGTTATGATCCCGTTGATTCTCTTGAAATATCCCTTTTTGATGATGCTTGCTATGCTTGTGGCCATGATACCAATATGAATGATGCTTATGGAGATGACTTGCTATAGTTCCTTATGTTAAACATGAATTGTTGCTATTGCACCCACACATGATAGTCCTATTATCTTTTTGAATTATCCCGATTATACTATATCGGAGAAGTTTGCTTTTATTAAGGATTACATTGATGGGTTGCCTTTTATCGTTGCACATGATGATTTTGATGAATATAATATGCATGTGCTTGCTACTCCTACTTGCAATTATTATGAGATAGGAACTATATCTCCACCTCTCTATGTTTCCAACATGATAAAATTGCAAGAAACTATTTATACTATGCATTGGCCTTTACTATGTGTGCATGAATTGTTCTTTTATGACATGCCTATGCATAGGAAGAGAGTTAGACTTCATCATTACTTGATATATGTTGCTTTGTGCTCACTACTAAATTCTAAATCATTGCTAATTAAAATTGGCTTTTATATACCTTGGGATCCGGGTGGATTCGCTACTTGAGCACTATATGCCTAGCTTAATGGCTTTAAAGAAAGTGCTGCCAGGGAGACAACCCGGAAGTTTTAGAGAGTCATTTATTTCTCTTGAGTGCTTTCATATAGTTTAAAAACAACAAAAATAAAGAGGGGAACCCAAAACTTTTCAAAAAGGAAAGTGAAAGTGAGAAAGACAAGCATTGTTGAAGTGGGAGAGCTCCTTGAACTTTGTTCATGCTCACGGCAACTTTGTGAATCTTGATTACAGAAACTTTTCAACAAAAATAATTATCCCCTTGTACAATTCCATTGTATTATAAAAATAACGTGCCAAGGTTTGCCTTTAGGATGGTTACAATGCTTGTTGGTTTGTGCAGTGCAGGACAGAAACTTTGTCTGTAGTGCGCGATTTTTAGTTTTTTACTGGAAAGTCAAATGGTTCTGATTCTTTTTGCACTGTCTTTATATACAAATTGTTTATTTTTCCTAATTATGTCATAATTTTGCAAGTATAATAAGTATGGTGAATGATCAGATTATTACAGACTATTCTGTTTTAGACAGATTCTGTTTTTGATGCATAGTTTGCTTGTTTTGATGAAACTATCAACTTATATCTGTGGATTAAGCCATGTAAAAGCTATATTACAGCAGACACAATGCAAAAACAAATTATTAATTGGTTTTCAACAGTACATAGAGTAGTGATTTGCTTTATTATACTAACGGATCTTACTGAGTTTTCTGTTGAAGTTTTGTGTGGATGAAGTGTTCGATGATCGAGAAGGTTTCGATGTGAGAAGAAGGAAGAGAGGCAAGAGCTCAAGCTTGGGATGCACGAGGCACCCCAAGTAAATATTCAAGGAGACTCAAGCATCTAAGCTTGGGGATACCCCGGAAGGCATCCCCTCTTTCTTCAACAAATATCGGTATGTTTTCGGATTCGTTTCGTTCATGCGATATGTGTAAATCTTGGAGCGTCTTTTGCATTTAGTTTTGATTTTTCTTTTATGCACCATGCTGGTATGAGATAGTCCTTGGTTGATTTATAATTCTCATTGCACTTCACTTATATCTTTTGAGTATGGCTTTATAGAATGCTTCATGTGCTTCACTTATATCATTTGAAGCTTGGATTGCCTGTTTCTCTTTACATAGACAACCGCCATTTGTAGAATGCTCTTTTTCTTCACTTATACTTGTTAGAGCGTGGGCATATCTTTTGTATAAAGAATTAAACTCTCATGCTTCACTTATATCTATTTAGAGAGATGACAGGAACTGGTCATTCACATGGTTAGTCATAAAATCCTACATAAACTTGTAGATCACTGAATATGATATGTTTGATTTTTTGCAATAGTTTTGCGATATAAAGGTGGTGATATTAGAGTCATGCTAGTCGAGTAATTGTAAAATTGATAAATACTTGTGTTGAGGTTTGCAAGTCCCGTAGCATGCACGTATGGTGAACCGTTATGTAACGAAGTCGGAGCATGAGGTGTTTATTGATTGTCTTCCTTATGAGTGGCGGTCGGGGACGAGCGATGGTCTTTTCCTACCAATCTATCCCCCTAGGAGCATGCGCGTAGTACTTTGTTTCGATGACTAATAGATTTTTGCAATAAGTATGTGAGTTCTTTATGACTAATGTTGAGTCCATGGATTATACGCACTCTCACCCTTCCATCATTGCTAGCCTCTTCGGTACCATGAATTGCCCTTTCTCACCTAGAGAGTTGGTGCAGACTGCGCCGGTGCATCCAAACCCCGTGATACGATACGCTCTATCACACTTAAGCCTCATTATATCTTCCTCAAAACAGCCACCATACCTACCTGTTGTGGAATTTCCATAGCCATTCCGAGATATATTGCCATGCAACTTCCATCATCATCATATACATGACGTGAGCATTTATTGTCATATTGCTTTGCATGATCGTAAGATAGCTAGCATGATGTTTTCATGCCTTGTCCGTTTTTTGATGTCATTGCTACGCTAGATCATTGCACATCCCGGTACACCGCCGGAGGCATTCATATAAAGTCATATCTTTGTTCTAGATATCGAGTTGTAATATTGAGTTGTAAGTAAATAAAAGTGTGATGATCATCATTATTAGAGCATTGCCCCAGTGAGGAAAGGATGATGGAGACTATGATTCCCCCACAAGTCGGGATGAGACTCCGGACGAAAAAAAAAGAGAAAGGCCAAAAAAGAGAAGGCCAAAAAAGAGAAAAAAGAAAAAAATGAGAGAAAAAGAGAAGGGCAATGTTACTATCCTTTTACCACACTTGTGCTTCAAAGTAGCACCATGTTCTTCATATAGAGAGTCTCTTGAGTTATCACTTTCATATACTAGTGGGAATTTTCATTATAGAACTTGGCTTGTATATTCCAACGATGGACTTCCTCAAATGCCCTAGGTCTTCATGAGCAAGCAAGTTGGATGCACACCCACTTAGTTTCAGTTTGAGCTTTCATATACTTATATCTCTAGTGCATCCGTTGCATGGCAATTCCTACTCCTCACATTGACATCAATTGATGGGCATCTCCATAGCCCGTTGATTAGCCGCGTCAATGTGAGACTTTCTCCTTTTTTGTCTTCTCCACATAACCCCCATCATCATATTCTATTACACCTATAGTGCTATGTCCATGGCTCACGCTCCTGTATTGCGTGAAAGTTGAAAAGGTTTGAGAAACGTCAAAAGTATGAAGCAATTGCTTGACTTGTCATCGGGGTTGTGCATGATGTGAATATTTTGTGTGGTGAAGATGGAGCATAGCCAGACTATATGATTTTGTAGGGATGAGCTTTCTTTGGCTATGTTATTTCAATAAGACATAATTGATTGGTTGGTATACTTGAAGTATTATCATTTTTATGTCAAAAGATGGACTACTGCTTTGAATCACTCGTGTCTTAATATTCATGCCATGATTAGACATATGATCAAGATTATGCTAGGTAGCATTCCACATCAAAAATTATCCTTTTTTATCATTTACCTACTCGAGGACGAGCAGGAATTAAGCTTGGGGATGCTGATACGTCTCCGTCGTATCTATAATTTTTTATTGTTCCATGTCAATATTCTACAACTTCCATATACTTTTTGGCAAATTTTTATACTATTTTTGGGACTAACATATTGATCAAGTGCCCAGTGCCAGTTCCTGTCTGTTGCATGTTTTTGGTTTCGCATAATATCCATATCAAACAGAGTCCAAACGGGATAAAAATGGACGGAGCTTATTTTTGGAATATTTGGAAAATCTGGGAGAAAGATCAACGTGAAACAGTGTCCGAGGTGGCCACGAGGCAGGGGCCCATGCCCGTACCAGGAGGGCGCCCCCCACCCTCCTGGGCCACCCATAAGGCGGTTGATGCCCTTCTTCGGCTGCAAGAAAGCTAATTTTCGGGAAAAAATCACGGCGAAGGTTTCAGTCCAATCGGAGTTACGGATCTCCGGATATAAAAGAAACGGTGAAAGGGCAGCAGAACAGAACGCAGAAATAGAGAGAAACAGAGAGATAGATCCAATCTCCGAGGGGCTCTCGCCCCTCCCACGCCATGGAGGCCAAGGACCAGAGGGGAAACCCTTCTCCCATCTAGGGAGAAGGTCAAGGAAGAAGAAGAAGGAGGGGAGCTCTCTCCCCCTCGCTTCCAATGGCGCCGGAACACCACCGGGGGCCATCATCATCACCGCGATCTACACCAACACCTCCGCCATCTTCACCAACATGTCCATCACCTTCCCCCCTCTATCTACAGCGGTCCACTCTCCCGCAACCCGTTGTACCCTCTACTTGAACATGGTGCTTTATGCTTCATATTATTATCCAATGATGTGTTGCCATCCTATGATGTCTGAGTAGATTTTCGTTGTCCTATCGGTGGTTGATGAATTGCTATGATTGATTTAATTTGCTTGTGCTTATGTTGCTGTCCTTTGGTGCCCATAATATGAGCGCGCGCGTGGATCACACCATAGGGTTAGTTGTATGTTGATATGACTATGTATTGGAGGGCAAGAGTGACAGAAGCTTCAACCTAGCATAGAAATTGATGCATACGGGATTGAAGGGGATCAATATATCTTAATGCTATGGTTGGGTTTTACCTTAATGAACGTTAGTAGTTGCGGATGCTTGCTAATAGTTCCAATCATAAGTGCATAGAATTCCAAGTCAGCGATGACATGCTAGCAGTGGCCTCTCCCACATAATACTTGCTATCGGTCTAGTAAAGTAGTCAATTGCTTAAGGGACAATTTTGCAACTCCTACCACCACTTTTCCACACTCGCTATATTTACTTTATTGCTTCTTTACTCTCAACAGCCCCTAGCTTTTATTTACGTGCTCTTTACTTTCTTGCAAACCTATCCAAAAACACCTACAAAGTACTTCTAGTTTCATACTTGTTCTAGGTAAAGCGAACGTCAAGCGTGCGTAGAGTTGTATCGGTGGTCGATAGAACTTTAGGGAATATTTCTTATACCTTTAGCTCCTCATTGGGTTCGACACTCTTACTTATCGAAAACTGTTGAGATCCCCTATACTTTTGGGTTATCACTACCTCTTGAGCATGCGTTGGTTTTCCGTTGAGGAGGAAAGGGTGATGCAGCAAAGTAGCATAAGTATTTCCCTCAGTTTTTGAGAACCAAGGTATCAATCCAGTAGGAGGCCACACGCAAGTCCCTCGTACCTACACAAACAAATAAGAACCTTGCAACCAACGCGATAAAGGGGTTGTCAATCCCTTCACGGCCACTTGCAAAAGTGAGATATGATAGAGATGATTATATATTATTTATGGTATTTTAATGATAAAGATTGAAAGTAAAGATTGCAAAATAAAAGAACAAAGAAATAGCTAGTTGACGGGAGATTAATATAATGGAAAATAGACCCGGGGGACATAGGTTTCACTAGTGGCTTCTCTCCAGATAGCATAAGTATTACGGTGGGTGAACAAATTACTATCGAGCAATTGATAGAATAGTGCATAGTTATGAGAATATCTAGGCATGATCATGTATATAGGCATCACGTCCGCGACAAGTAGACCGAAACGATTCTGCATCTACTACTATTACTCCACACATCGACCGTTATCTAGCATGCATCTAGAGTATTAAGTTCATAAACAGAGTAACGCATTAGGCAAGATGACATGATGTAGAGGGATAAACTCAAGCAATATGATATAAACCCCATCTTTTTATCCTCGATGGCAACAATACAATACGTGTCGTTTCCCCTTCTGTCACTGGGATCGAGCACCGCATGATTGAACCCAAAGCTAAGCACTTCTCCCATTGCAAGAAAGATCAATCTAGTAGGCCAAACCAAACTGATAATTTGAAGAGACTTGCAAAGATAACCAATCATACATAAAAGAATTCAGAGGAGATACAAATATTGTTCATAGATAATCTTGATCATAAACCCACAATTCATCGGATCTCGACAAACACACCGCAAAAAGAGTTACATCGAATAGATCTCCAAGAAGATCGAGGAGAACTTTGTATTGAGATCCAAAGAGAGAGAAGAAGCCATCTAGCTAATAACTATGGACCCAAAGGTGTGAGGTAAACTACTCACACATCATCGGAGAGGCTATGGTGTTGATGTAGAAGCCCTCCGTGATAGATTCCCCCTCCGGCGGAGCGCCGAAAAAGGCCCCAAGATGGGATCTCACGGGTACAGAAGGTTGCGGCGGTGGAAATAGGGTTTCGTGGTGCTCCTGGATGTTTTCGGGGTATGTGGGTATATATAGGAAGAAGAAGTAGGTCGGTAGGGCTACGAGGGGCCCATGAGGGTGGGGGCGTGCCCAGGGGGGCAGACGCGCCTCCCTGCCTCGTGGCCTCCTCATTCGTTTCTTGACGTCCACTCCAAGTCCTCTGGATCATGTTTGTTCCAAAAATCACGCTCCCGAAGGTTTCATTCCGTTTGGATTCCATTTGATATTCCTTTTCTGCAAAACACTGAAATAGGCAAAAAACAGCAATTTGCACTGGGCCTCGGGTTAGTAGGTTAGTCCCAAAAATAATATAAAAGTGTATAATAAAGCCCATTAAACATCCAAAACAGATAATATAATAGCATGGAACAATCAAAAATTATAGATGCGTTGGTGATGTATCAGCAGCCCCCTTTGAAGGAGGGGGAGCATCAGCTCCAATGGCGGCCTCCACTAATCCGGAGGCGCCGAATACTCTAGTGGATGCACTACGACGTGCTTCCATCGTGGAGGAGCACCGCACCCTGATGGGTGTGGTGGTAGAGAAGGTTCAGTCCGCCAAGAGCGGGCTGAACGAAGCCTTCACCAGCCTACTGACAGGATTTGAGGTATGCGGCGTAATGCTCTAGTCGCTCTTTTTGTTTTATAAAGGAATATACTGGTGCATAGATAGTAGCCCCTGAGACTATGTCTGGTTTGGAAAAAGGTGGACAGATGATCACATAGTATTCGGAAGAGGTGACGTACTGTTCAATTGCATAACAGGCTTCCCTGTTGACGGCAACCACCCAGGCCGCTGAAGTTTCCGAACTCAGTCAGAAACTGAAGGTGGCTGATGATGATATAGATTGCATCAACAAGCGATTCGATGAGACACAAGGTATGTGTGTATTTTAAAGAGCTTGATCATATATCTGAAGTGATATGCAAATTCAGAGTTTAACTCATGTACTGCTGTGATTATGAGCGCAGTTGGCGCGACCGAGGTCGAGACCCTCTATCGGATTCTAGGTTTCGGAAAACCCTTAAGGTTCAAACTCTGGGGTGCGCACGAAGAACTCTCTCTCTTTCTCTAGCCTGCTCGCACAACAATCTCAGGGCCTAGCTCATCAAACCCAAGGAACAAGAGACACGAGAGTTTATACTGGTTCGGGCCACCGTTGTGGTGTGGTGGATTGCCTTGTAGGCTGAGGATTAACAAGTACAAGATATGAACAACCTCCTGAGGAGAGGTGTTCTTGAGCTCGGTGAGCTGGTGAGTGTGAGGATGGTCTGAATGATCCATCCCCTTCTATGGTGGTGGCTAAGTCCTACTTATAGAGGCCCTGGTCCTCTTCCCAAATGTAGGCGGGAAGGGATCCACTCTTCCCAAATGTAGGCGGGAAGGGATCCCACAACGGCCAATTTTGAATCGAGACAACTAGTACAAGTTATCTTGACTAAAGGTGGTCTTTGCCTGCCAAAGGCTCTGGTGGTGACGCAGTTGTGGGCTCTGCGGTGACCTCCATCCTGCCGTCTTGCTGGTCTTGGTCTTGTTGCACTGATATGGAAACCTTTGCCTGATGGCTCAGGACTCCTCGCCTGCGCCTGCCTCTTTAGCACCAAAGAGGAAATGGGTACATTACGCCCGCTTGCGCCCGCCAGGCTTCGGTCGTCATGGCTCACGTCACGCGGACCTCGCGAGGTGCCCCCTGCCTTGATGTCTCCACTCCTCGGGAGCCAGCCTAGCGAGGCTATCCCTGAGGAGGTCTTGTGTCGCCCGCCTCGCGAGGCTTGGCCCCTCGCGAGGGTCTTGAGTGGTTGTTGATGAAGATGGGCCATACCAGGCCACTGGCAGAGCCACGCCGTGGGCCGCAGCAGCATGTCTGGTACCCCTGTTCCCGTGACGCCGACAGAGCCCCGGCCCAAAGCGCGCTTCGTTGGCTTCGAGGCAAAGCCAAAGGGCAAGTGCAGAGCGCCGCGGGCCCCAACTGCCTGCGGCCTTGATTAACACGTGGTGATTGACATGACGTGGGCGTCTCCGCTTCCCCACACTGCCTCGGCAACTGCCTGACTTGACGAGACACTGCTACATGCACAAGAAACCATCGTTACCTGCGATCATGGAGGCCGGAAGTTGGCCTCCTTCTGGCTATAAATGAGGATAGGGGCGGAGCCCCCGTTGCTCATCTCTTTCTAAATTCCGCCGCTAAAAAGGGGAAAACCCCTCGCAAAAGGCTAGGGCCACTCCCACCGAAGAAGAGGCTGGCCCGGCCCAGAGACGTTGTCGAGAGGCAGGAGGTGCCGAGGCCTTGGTATGAGCGGCCTCCTCCTGGCTACCTGTTGCCCTTGTATGCCCAGCTGCGAGGGCCAAAGAGGGAGGAAGCGGCTCGCGCCGCCCGCGCCCTGGCTGCGGTGGCCGTGCTACGGCAGTGCGCGCCGCTGCCCCAAGAACTCATGTCGAGGGCTCCTCGCATGAACTTGTGGTGTGGGCGGTGATGCCACCGCGCACGTGGATCCAATTCCCGCAATTCTTCGCTGAAGAGATGCCGCCGAGGGGGCCACTCGAGCTGTGGCTGCAGCACGCTGAGTGCGACACCCCAGCGACGGGAGCAGAGGTTGAGGTCGTCTCCCCGGGCAAGATCTTCATGACCCGTGGATGGGGTGAGGTCGCCCGCGTCTGCCGCGCGGAGGGGGCCCTCGCCATACATTTCGATTATGACAGCGCCTCCACGCTGTTCTTCAAGGTCTTCGATGAGGAAGGCCGCCGCCTGGAGTGCTGCTCGGGAGGGGGCCGCCAGGATGGCGCGGCAGCTGGCACCAGCCCCGCCATTTGTCCTGCCGGCAGTTCTTCCAGCAGCAACGGTGGCGTCTGGGAGTCCAGCGATTCTCCTGAGCCTGACGAGACTCCGGAGACGAGCGACGACAGCTAAGTCCCCCCGAGCTCCCGCCGCGCCAGGAGCGCAGCAGCGACGTCTACTCATCGTCGCCGCTGATGGATGGGGTTGGTGTCGGCCTCCCGTGGCTCACTATTGATGATGGCGTCGGCGGCGACGCCCGTAGATACGTCTTCTGATAGCCTTCTCCTTTTGTTCCCTACGAGGAATCGAGACAAACCCCACGGGGGTGTGTAAAGAATCGGTAGTGCCTTTTGTGTCAATATTATTTTTATTATGAAATTCTATGATTGCGTGTCTTGCATCGGCTTGTCCCCCCCCTTCCAACCTCACGGTAGCCTAGCGCTCTATGCTGCCAGGTCCCAGTCCCCAGGCAGGCTTCAGTCGTCGCTGGTATGCCAGGTCGCGATGCCGTGGTCAAGGCCAGGAGGTGAGCGGCCCGAGGTCTGATAAGGGCTCCTGAGGCATGATGCTCAAGAGGTCCCCTTTAGCATGCAAGCAACTCCCTGAAGGCGGGAAAGGTAGGTGGCGTCGCCATATCAATGCCGCTGGAGTTAGAAATCCCGTGTCACAGTGCTGGGCTGGCTCGAATGCGTGACTTATCTTTAGTGATCCTGAGTCGAATCCTTGTGCCGCGCCCGGCTCACGCGTCACCGGTGGTGGTGCTACTAGGTTAGACCCATGTTAGATCCCCCCTCTCCTGCCATACCCTTCTGAGCGCTATGTGTTCTCGGGTCCCAACCCTCGAGCAAAGCTCAGCCGCCGCTGGTATGCCAGGTCGCGATGCTGTGGTCAAGGCCAGGGGGTGAGGGCTGGAGAGTCAGTAAAAGCTTCTGAGGCACGATGTGTAGGAGCCCCCCCTTTCACGCGCAAGAGAATTGCATGAGAGAAGGAACGAGCTGACGGAGCCACCTGTGGCTAGTGCTCCGGAGACTCCCGCGAGTTAGTCGAAGAGGGAATATAGCCCGTGATCGCGTTGGCTACCCAGCTGCTGATTGTCCCACAGGAAGACAAAGTCTCTGAGGATCTAGTGAGGTGACGTGCGCGGAGTGGGCCTCGAGCCAGAGCTCAATCTCTCAGGTTTATCAGCGTTGCAAGGACGGACCCGAGCACAAGCGTTGTGCCAACATGTGGAGTTCTCGACGTGGGGTAGACAAGAGATCGGTCGGCAACGCGGGATGCCGCGAGATGTAATCAGGCAGGTGATAATCATAGGGAACTCATGCAAGGAGGCAAGCTAGTTCAAATAGATGCAAATACGATACATGCAACTGGGACGGACCCGAGCGGCCTGGGGGTGATGCAGCCCGAGCGGCGCCCCCAACAGAGTAAGCTAAAGATGCAGAAAGGATACACGCCGCAGGGACAGGCCCGTGCGACCTGGGAATGATGCAGCCCGAGGGGCGATCCCAGCTGAATGAACCGGAAAGAGTCACCTGGTACCATTGTCGAAGAGGTGTTGGAGTAGCTGAAGTTATGTGCTGAAGGAGTCGCTCCTCACGAGCCACCAGGGTCCTGAGCCTCGGGAGGCTCTAGGGGCCCCGGTGGTTCTTGAAGAACCGTCGCCATCTCTGCCAGGACTGTGTGATGTCTGGCCTCCTGAGCCGCCAAGGTGCTCCGCAAGTGACGCTGGAAGGTGACAGACGCGTTCGGCAAGTCGAATGGCATGCGAACGTACCTGTGGGGTGGACCCTCGCATCGGCCAACACGCGAAGGCCTGAAACGCTCCTGAGATGTGGCTCTGTTGAGCCCTGGGATGTCGATGAAGATGCGTAGCTCGTCCTCCTCGCCAGGACGCGGAGCTGCGCTAGGTGGTGGGCAGCGGTCGCCACGCATGGCTCTTGCCCCTTGAAGCTCCTGGGTGGTTTTGGTGATGAACTCCTGAGCACCAGGCGCTCCTCGCCTTGTGCCCTGATGAGGGAAGCGTGCAGCAAAGCATGCCTCTACGTGGTGCCCGAGCGCCTCCCTCGTGACATTGGCTAGGTCTGAGGCCCTCCAGAAGAGAGCCCCCGAGCCTAGCCCGAGGAGGGCGCCGGGCGCGCCTTCCTATGCGAGGAAGGGAGGCGCCCCATATGTGGGTGCAGGTCCTGAGGTTGTGCCGCTGGAGACGCCTCTCTCCTGAGGCCCTTGCCGGAGTAGCTGCTTCTTCTTCTTGGGGATAGCCTCAGGAGGGTAGATGGCGCCTTCGTGAGCTGGTTCTTCGGGTGCTGCAGCTTGGTAAGCGCGCTCGAGAGAGCACAACGCATCCTTCTCTTCACAGGCGACCGCGATGATGCCTCCGATCCCTGGCATCTTGAGGACGTTGTAGCCGTGATGGGTTACTACCATAAACTTGGCTAGGGTTGGATATCCGAGGATGGCATTGTACGGCAGGCGAATGTGGGCGATGTCGAAGTCGATGAGCTCGGTGTGGTAGTTATCGCGCCCGCCGAAGGTGACAGGGAGGCGGATCAGCCCTATCAGGGTGCTGGAGCCATCTGTTACTCCTGAGAAGGGCTTGGTTGGCTGTAGCCGATCGTATGGCACCTGGAGGCGATGGAACATTTCCACGGACAGGACATTGAGCCCCGCGCTGTCGTCAATGAGAGTCTTGGTGACTTGGACGTTGCTGATGACGAGCGAGCAGAGCATCGAGAGGGCGTCGGCAGTGGCCGCACACTTGAGCTGGTCGAACAAGCTAAAAGTGATGGCATACTTGGACCATCTGAGCGGGCGCGTAGCTTCGGGCCTGGGGAGGGTCGCGTTCACCTCACGGGCAAATTGCTTGAAGACGCGCAGGGAGGCTGGGGCCTGAGAGCCACCCAAGATGCAGGCGATGGCGCGCGGCTCCTGGAAGCCCCCAGCCCCCTCGTCCTGATGGTGGTCGTCGTTCCTCCTTGGTGGTGGTGGCAGCGGATGGAGGCCGGTGTTGCCTTGAGGACGGTCCTCACGAGGTTGGTCCCTCCAAGCGCCCTCACGAGGCTAGTCCTGCCAGCGGTACTCATGAGGCCGGTCGCGCCACTCCTGGCGGGGGCCGCGATCGTCCCAACGTCCTCCACTTCGTCCTCCTCCTCGGTCGTAGCCCCGGTCGTTGTGCTCAGGTAGTCGACCGAAGCGTCCATCACGAATGGCCCTGAGCTCTTAACAGTCGTCAGTGTTGTGGATGTGTACGTTGTGGAAGGCGCAGAATGGACGGCTTCTCTTGGATGACTCGGGGTGGTCCCGTCCACGCTTCATCTCCGGCTCATCCGCGAGCACGGCTGCTCCCTTGCGCGCCATGTCCTTGGCCTTGGCTTTCTTCTCTTCTGGGTTAGCAGTAGGGAGCTCGAGGAGGGAGAGGTGCCCCTCCTCAGCTCTTGCGCACTTGGTCGCCATGTTGAACATCTCCAGGGCCATGCATAGCTCCTCATGGATGGCGAGCTCCTCCTTCATCTTGATGTCGCAGACGCCATCAGAAAATGCTGAGATGATGGCCTCGTCCGTCACCTTGGGAATCTTGAGGTGAACGATGTTGAAGCACTGAATGTACTTCTACAAGGTCTCCCCTGGCTGTTGCTTGATGCGTCGTAGGTCACCCGCAGCCGGCAGGCGATCGCGATTGCCCTGGAAGTGGGCGATGAAGTGCTCGCGCATCTCGCCTCAGGAGGAGATCGATCCCGCAGGCAAGTCCAGGAGCCACGAGCGCGCACCATCTTTGAGGGCCATGGGGAACCAGTTCGCCATGACTTTCTCATCGCCACTGGCCGCCTCGATGCTCATTTAGTAGATCTGCAAGAACTCTGCAGGGTTGGGGGTGCCGTCGTAGTGCGGAGGCAAGTCTGGCTTGAACTTGCCGGGCCAGACGACGCTACGTAGATCAGGAGTTAAGGCACGACAGCCTGCTATGGTCACCGGAGCCCGCCGCGGAGGCGGTGCCTGGTCCTGGTACCCACGCGCCACCGTTGTAGGTGGCGCGCGGTCTTAGCGTGGCGGTGCTGGGAGTGCAGGAGCGTCTTCTTGCGGCCTCGGGACTTCTTGGCAGCTTCCTTCTTCGTGCGCGGGCGCCCGGCGTGGGGGTCGCACCGTGGGGCCGCGCGTCTTGGGGCGAGAGTGCCGTCTTGATGCAGGGGTGGCGGAGGCGCCCCGTGAGCTACATCGCTTGCAGCTAGAGGTGGACAAGGTAGCGAGAGAGATGGTACGGGGGAGCCCCCAGCGGCGCTGACGACCTCGGCGATGCGGTCCAGCCAGTCCTCGTAGAGGTCATCGGCCGGGCGGTAGCGCAGGAGCTCGCGTGCCATGAGCAGCGCGGCCTGCGCGTCCGTGGGCGCGCGACGAGCGTGGGACGACGAGCCGGCCAGAGTCAGCGATGGGGTGGCGGTGCGGCCTTCTCGCTGCATGGAGGGGTGCAGCAATGAAGCCTGCTGCTCGTTTCCCGCCGGGCCGGTGGCGGCGTTGGCAGCGTGTGATGGAGAGCAACGAGGAGGCCCACTGACGGGCGCCGTGTGAGCGACATGGGCGACAAGGGCGGCCCGGCGCTCAGCACGGGCTCGACGAGCGTCAGCCATGGATGCGATGGAGCAGTGGAACAAAGATCGACGAGGGGAAAGCTTCAGCGCACCCCTACCTGGCGCGCCAAATGTCAGATTCTGGGTTTCGGCAAACCCTTAAGGTTCAAACTCTGGGGTGCGCATGAAGAACTCTCTCTCTCTCTCTCTCTCTCTCTCTCTCTCTCTCTCTCTCCCTAGCCTACCCGCACAGCAATCTCAGGGCCTAGCTCGTCAAACCCAAGGAACAAGAGACACGAGAGTTTATACTGGTTCGGGACACCGTTGTGGTGTAATACCCTACTCCAGTGTGGTGTGGTGGATTTCCTTGTAGGCTGAGGATGAACGAGTACAAGGTATGAACAGCCTCCTGAGGAGAGGTGTTCTTGAGCTCGGTGAGCTGGTGAGTGTGAGGATGGTCTGAATGATCTATCCCCTTCTATGGTGGTGGCTAAGTCCTATTTATAGAGGCCCTGGTCCTCTTCCCAAATGTAGGCAGGAAGGGATCCCACAACGACCAATTTTGAAAGGAGACAACTACTACAAGTTATCCTGACTAAAGGTGGTCTTCGCCTGCCAAAGGCATTGGTGGTGACACAGCTGTGGGCTCCGCGGTGACCTCCTTCCTGCCGTCCTGCTGGTCTTGGTCTTGTTGCACTGATATGGAAACCTTTGCCTGATGCCTCGGGACCCCTCGCCTGCGCCTCCCTCTTTAGCACCAAAGAGGAAACTGGTACTCGGCGAAAGGAGGTACTACTAAATTACAATTTTATCCATTCTTACGGCGAAGCAGTGCAAGAGCAGTGAAAACACGCAGGCTCAGTGAATACATGGCCCACCTCACACTATCACCATATTTTCTGGACACCGTGCGACACCTAACTCTTTACATAGTACTCCCTCCGTTCCTAAATATAAGTCTTTGTAGAGATTCCACTAGGTGGACTACATACGGAACAAAATGAATGAATCTACACTTAAAATGCATCTATATACATCCGTATGTGGTTCATGGTGAAATCTCTATATTTAGGAACGGAGGAAGTACTAGTATAGTACGTACTGTAATTTATCAGCGAGATAGTACAATGCTATGAAGCTTCCACACATTACATGTATCTTACGCCCAAGGTTTCCGCTGCAACTTTTCATCAAATACAAACGAGACTAACATGCATGCTATTGCATCTCCATGATTGACAGGTCATAGCAAATATGTACTCCCTCCTTTCCAAAATAAGTGTCTCAACTTTATGCAGGGGTTGTTTATTTCCAGGGACTTTTTAGTGTAGGGACTAGAAAAAGTCCCTCTTAGAGACTTTTTAACCAAACATGAGGGACTACTAGGGACTAAAACTTGCTTTTTGGGACTTACTGAAGAAGACTCGCAAGGAGAGTCTTTTTTGGGACTTTTCCAACAATGCCCCTCCCTGCACCCATTGCCCCGCCGCCTCATGGTGTTGTTTGGTTGTTATTTTTCTGTATACTGGGGGTAACATGGTCATTCAATAACCTCTAGGGAGGGACTAGGGACTTTTTAGTCCCTGAAAACAAACAGGGAGGGAATTTTTAAGGAGTAGGGACTTTTTAGTTGGGACTAGAAAAAGTCCTAGGACTTATGAACCAAACAGGGCCTCAATATGGACTACATACAGAGCAAAATGAGTGAATCTACACTCCAAAATACGTCTATATACATCAGTGTTTGGAGTATGTACTAGTAGTTCATATTGAAATCTACTAAAGGACATATATATTACAAACACTATGATAATCTCTTTAACCAAGGTAGTAGGGACGAGAAGTAAACGGAGGGAGTAGTAAAATTTTCTCCTCGTCCCGCGAGCCACCGCGCGCGTGCACAAGGGAGCGGGCGTAAGGTGTACAATACTACTACTAGTAAGCAAGCTTCACCTCACCTACGAGCCACCGCGCCCGTGGGCGGGGGAGACGGCGAACTAAGCAAGCTTCTCCTTGTTCTGCGAGTTGACGGGACACATCAAAAGTACTCCAGTGTATAGAGCCTTGCCTCTAAGGTAGGCCCCACATGGTTTGCCTCTTTTTTAACATAACGCGTCAAGTCACAATTTGTTTGTTCACCCGTGGTAGACGATCCTCCCTCCATCAAGTGGTGAACCAGTACACATGTCAAATTACCATGTGGGCTGCCTTTTCATACAGAAATGAGCTCCACCGTGTACCCGCGCGGGTGTGGTTGGGAAAGAGACGGGAGTGCGTGCGTCGTGCGTGCACCTCTTCTCTTCGTGCACATCCCCCAACTACGTGGGTGTGTGTGAGAGAGACAAACCTAGACAGATGGCTTGTGCATTCGTGAGTGTTTTTTGTTTTTTTTGGGGGGGGGGGAGGTTGATTTCGTGAATGTATTTGTGCGAATATGCGTCGATGACATCTCAAACAAAATTTTACATGAAATGTGTGTGAAATGGAGGCCTATCCATATCATATATAGAGGGTCGGGCAATCCATGAGAAGAGAGGGAGGGGTCATAGATATCGATAGAGTCGAAGAGAGGATCAAGTGGGTGGGTGTGAGATCGATGAAGTGACCCATCGAAATTGTGTGTGTGTGCAAGTCAAAGATATAGGGCGACTAACCTACTGGAACGTCAGAGGGCACAGGTCAAGTTTGTGTGTGGCAGGGAGACATGACTAGAGCACTCGATGTATCGGTGTATGTGTGTGTGGGAGGGGGGTGGGGGAGGGGTAGGCAGATGCCTAACTATAGAGGTAGAACGACTCGTATATGTGTTGAGAAGGAGAGACCCAGCTATGTCTTGAGGGAGATCGGTCGACATCCATACATAACGGAAGGACATGAAATAGGATGGGACAGAGAGAGAGAGGAGAGAGATAGGGAGGGAGAGGGGTAGAGTGCTGGATGGGTGATGGAGTTGCTTCTCGAAGATGGTGGGAGAGGCCTACTAGACAAACTGAGGGTGGAACTACAATATTATCAATAAGAGTGGGGATGTGTTTCTGTGTGTGCTTGTGCGTGATAGATCTATCGGGACGCATCCATAGATGATGAAGGGGAACCACGTGTTTGGTAAGCAAACCTAACTAGATCGGTAGATCAATTGTTGTTTGTCGGAGGAAGGGAGAGACATAACTAATGAGGTAGATCGATCGACACGTGGGGAAAACGAGTTATAAGGACCTAGCTAGCTATATGTATAGCGGGAGATCGGTCGGTGTACGTCCATTTGTTAGAGGCAAATAAGGCCCTGCGAGACGGATAGACAGAGAGAATGGAGCTAGGAGGTGGTGCGAGAGGCCCAACTACTAGCTAGATAGGGGGAGGAGTGTGTGCGGTTGTGAGATCTATGAAAAGAGGGGTGATAGTTTACACGTGTGTGGAACCGTATGAGAGACACGAGGCAAGGACACATAAAGGAGGAGATTGATGGTGCGTGTGTATGTTGTAGGCAGACATCGCTAGAGAGGTTTATCGATCGGTTATAACCCACAAGTATAGGGGATCGCAACAGTTTTCGAGGGCAGAGTATTCAACCCAAATTTATTGATTCGACACAAGGGGAGCCAAAGAATATTCTCAAGGATTAGCAGTTGAGTTGTCAATTCAACCACACCTGGATAACTTAATATCTGCAGCAAAGTATTTAGTAGCAAAGTAGTATGGAAGTAACGGTAATGGTAGCAAAAGTAATATTTTTGGGTTTTGTAGTGATTGTAACAGTAGCAACGGAAAAGTAAATAAGCGAAGAACAATATGTGAAAAGCTCGTAGGCATTGGATCGGTGATGGAGAATTATGTCGGATGCGGTTCATCATGTAACAGTCATAACATAGGGTGACACAGAACTAGCTCCAATTCATCAATGTAATGTAGGCATGTATTCCGAATATAGTCATACATGCTTATGGAAAAGAACTTGCATGACATCTTTTGTCCTACCCTCCCGTGGCAGCGGGTTCCTAGCAAAAACTAAGGGATATTAAGGCCTCCTTTTAATAGAGTACTGGACCAAAGCATTAACACATAATGAATACATGAACTCCTCAAACAACGGTCATCATCGGAAGTGGTCCCGATTATTGTCACTTTGGGGTTGCCGGATCATAACACATAGTAGGTGACTATAGACTTGCAAGATCGGATCAAGAACTCACATATATTCATGAAAACATAATCGGTTCAGATCTGAAATGATGGCACCCGGGCCCTAGTGACAAGCATTAAACATAGCAAAGTCATAGCAACATCAATCTCAGAACATAGTGGATACTAGGGATCAAACCCTAACAAAACTAACTCGATTACATGATAAATCTCATCCAACCATCACCGTCCAGCAAGCCTATGATGGAATTACTCATGCACGGAGGTGAGCGTCATGAAATTGGTGATGGAGGATGGTTGATGATGACGATGGCGACGGATTCCCCTCTCTGGAGCCCCGAACGGACTCCAGATCAGCCCTCCCGAGAGAGTTTAGGGCTTGGCGGCGGCTCCGTATCGTAAAACGCGATGAATCCTTCTCTCTGATTTTTTTCTCCCCGAACATGAATATATAGAGTTGGAGTTGAGGTCGGTGGAGCTCCAGGGGGCCCACGAGGCAGGGGCGCGCCCTAGGGGGGCAGGCGCACCTCCCACCCTCGTGAAAGGGTGTGGGCCCCTGGCCTTGATTCTTTCACCAATATTTTTTATTATTTCCAAAAATAATCTCCGTGAAGTTTCAGGTCATTCCGATAACTTATGTTTCTGCACAAGGATAACACCATGGCAATTCTGCTGAAAACAGCGTCAGTCCGGGTTAGTTCCATTCAAATCATGCAAGTTAGAGTCCAAAACAAGGGCAAAAGTGTTTGGAAAAGTAGATACGACGGAGATGTATCAACTCCCCCAAGCTTAAACCTTTGCTTGTCCTCAAGAAATTCAGTTGATAAACTGAAAGTGATAAAGAAAAACTTTTACAAACTCTGTTTGCTCTTGTTGTTGTAAATATGTAAAGCCAGCATTCAAGTTTTCAGCAAAGATTATGAACTAACCATATTCACAATAACACTTAGGTCTCATGTTTACTCATATCAATGGCATATCAACTAGCGAGCAATAATAATAAATCTCGGATGACAACACTTTCTCAAAACAATCATGATATGGTATAACAAGATGGTATCTCGCTAGCCCTTTCTGAGACCGCAAAACATAAATGCAGAGCACCTTTAAAGATCAAGGACTGACTAAACATTGTAATTCATGGTAAAAGAGATCCAGTCATAGTCATACCCAATATAAATTAATAGTAATGGATGCAAATGACAGCGGTGCTCTCCATCTAGTGCTTTTTAATAAGAGGGTGATGACTCAACATAAAAGTAAATAGATTGGCCCTTCGTAGAGGGAAGCAGTGATTTGTAGACGTTCTAGAGCTTGATTTTTGAAATAGACATAAATAATATTTTGAGCGGCATACTTTCATTGTCAACATAACAACCAAGAGATAGCGATATCTTCCATGCTACACACATTATAGCCGGTTCCCAAACAGAATGATAAAGATTTTAGTCCCCCTCCACCAACAAGCATCAATCCACGGCTTGCTCAAAACAACGAGTGCCTCCAACTAACAACAGTCCCGGGGGAGTTTTGTTTGCAATTATTTTGATTTGATTTGAATAAAGCATGGGACTGGGCATACCGGTGACCAGCCATTTTCTCGTGAGTGAGGAGCGGAGTCCACTCCTCTTGAGAATAACCCGCCTAGCATGGAAGATACAGACAACCCTAGTTGATACATGAGCTATTTGAGCATACAAAACATAATTTCATTTGAAGGTTTAGAGTTTGGCACATATAAATTTACTTGGAACGGCAGGTAGATACCGCATATAGGAAGGTATGGTGGACTCAAATGGAATAACCTTGGGGTTTAAGGGATTGGATGCACAAGCAGTATTCCCGCTTAGTACAAGTGAAGGCTAGAAAAAGACTGGGAAGCGACCAATTAGAGAGCGACAACAGTCATGAACAAGCATTAAAATTAATAAACATTGTGTGCAAGCATGAGTAGGATATAATCCACCATGAACATAAATATCGTGGAGACTATGTTGATTTGTTTCAACTACATGTGTGAACATGTGCCAAGTCAAGTCACTCGAATCATTCAAAGGAGGATACCACCCTATCATACCACATCACAACCATTTTAATAGCATGTTGGCACGTAAGGTAAACCATTATAAGCTCCTAGCTAGTTAAGCATGGCATAAGAAAGTATAATCTCTAATTGTCATTGCAAACATGTTTATTCATAATAGGCTGAATCAGGAATGATGAACTAATCATATTTACAAAAACAAGAGAGGTCGAGTTCATACCAGCTTCTCTCATCTCAATCAGTCCATCGTATATCGTCATAATTGTCTTTCACTTGCACGACCGAACGATGTGAATAATAATAATAGTGCACGTGCATTGGACTAAGTTGGGATCTGTGAGCATTCAATAAACAGGAGAAGACAAGGCAAAATCTGCTCTTGGTTAAATCAACAATAATGCATATAAGAGCCACTTCAACAATTTTATTATGGTCTTCTCCTATCGACCCCCACAGAAAAGAAAAGAAATAAAACTATTTACACGGGAAAGCTCCCAACAAGCAAAAGAAGAACATGAAATATTTTGGGTTTTCTTTTTAATTATTACTACTACAGCAAGAAAAGTAAACTAGCTAAAAGCTACCACTATTTTTTTTTCTTTTTCTTAAGGTTTTTCAAACACACAAGAAGAAAGCATAAAAAGGAAAATAAACTAGCATCGATAGTACAGTGAAAAAGTATGAGCATCGACAACTAGCAATGAGTGTTTGAACCTAAATGTAATGTCGGTGAGAAATACATACTCCCCCAAGCTTAGGCTTTTGGCCTAAGTTGGTCTATGGCCACGGCTGGCCTGGCGGGTATCCAAAGTTATTGTTGGGGTCGTACTGAGATGCAACGGCTATTGCATCGTGGGCTGCAGCTTGGAGGCGAGCTGACCTCTTCCTCCTCTCGTACTCATTTGCCTCCTCCCTGGTTATAACATGTCTCCCTTTTGCCTGAAAGTCGAAGAGAGTAGGACCAGGGAGGAGAATATTGACGGCGTGACGCCTGTCAAAGATTAGTCGGTACTGGAGAGGCGATTCATTCCTCTCAACAAACCGATGGTGAACCATGGCATTAAAATCTAGATAAGAAGGAGGCAATTCCATATCATAATCACGAATGGGTATATTAAGAAAATTAGCTAAACGGGTTGCATAAATTCCACCAAAGAAATCTCCATTAAATCTATTATTATGCAACCTACGTGCAACAATGGATCCCAAATTATAATGTTTATCTCCTAATACAGCACTCTTGAGAACACTGAGATCAGGGACACACATGTGGCATGCTTCATCCTTACCCTTTATGCACCTACCTATGAAGAGAGCAAAATAATATATAGCAGGAAAATGAATGCTCCCTATGGTAGCTTGTGTTATATCTCTAGACTCCCCCACAGTTATACTAGCAAGAAATCTCTAAATTCAGATTTGCGAGGCTCACTAGTGCTACCCCATTGTGGAAGTTTGCAAGCAGTATTAAAATCCTCTAAGTCCATAGTATAAGAATTTTCATAAAGATCAAACAGGACAGTTTGAGAATTGCGTGATGATGAAATTTCAAATCTCCTCACAAAGGAATCAGTGAGATAGTGGTACTGACGACACTTATCTGCCTCGAAGCTCACAAGATCAGCGTTACGCACATATGCGTTAAATTCTTCCTTGATTCCTACTCGATCCATGAAGTCCTCTGAAGGCCATTCACAAGCCCGCACTTGAGCTTCCCTTGGTGGTTCATCGTCGGCATCGCGCATTGCGAGCCTGGGTCCTTGCTTCCTTGAAGGGCCACCTTGGTACATTTTCCTAAATATATTTCTTCCTCTGAAAAATTTCTGAAAATTTTAGTAACTTCAAATAAAAGTGAACCAAACTCAACAAAATTGATTGCAACTACTCCCACAAGTGCCTAGAGACTATATCATGCATTAAAAGTACTTGGGACCATATAAATTTGACATGCAGGCTCAAGAACATGGTCACCTATGCAACAAAAATTTGCAATGAATAAAGCACTAGAACAAAAACTAATTGGACCATTGAAGGAGTCACATACCAAAGAACAATCCCCCAAAGTAGTTTTGTGAATGGATCTTTGAGAAAGGAGATCGAAAATGGCAGCAAGATGAGCTAGAACTCGTGATTGAGCTGGTTGGTGATTTTTTTTGGGAGGAAGAAGGAGTGTGTGGTGGCTGGAATAAGTGGTGGGGAGCCACCATGGGTCCACGAGGCAGGGGCGTGCCCAGGGGTGTGAGCGCGCCCTGGACCCTCATGGCCAGGTGCTTGCTCCCCCTGCTGTGTTCTCAGTGCCAGATGTTCTCAAATATTCCAGAAAAAATCATATTTCAATTTCAGCGCATTTGGAGAACTTTTATTTCCAGGGTATTTTTTTATTGCACGGATAATTCAGAAAACTGACAAAAATACTAATTTTACTTTATTTAATCTAAATAACAGAAAGTAAAAGGAGGGTACAGAAGGTTGTGCTTCTAACTTCATCCATCTCATGCTCATCAAAAGGAATCCATTAACAAGGTTGATCAAGTCTTGTTAACAAACTCATTCCGAATAACATGGAACCGGAGAAATTCGAATAACACTATGTTACCTCAACGGGGATACGCACATCGCCAATAATAAGAATATCATATTTCTTCTTGACAGTAGGTAGAGGAAATTCAAAACCTCCAAAAATAATCGATGGAATTTTTCCAATAGAGTTTATACTATGAACTTGAGGTTGTTTCCTTGGAAAGTGTACCATATGCTCATTACCATTAACATGAAAAGTGACATTGCCTTTGTTGCAATCAATAACAGCCCCTTCAGTATTCAAAAAGGGTCTTCCAAGAATAATAGACATACTATCATCCTCGGGAATATCAAGAATAACAAAGTCCGTTAAAATAGTAACGTTTGCAACCACAACAGCACATCCTCACAAATACCGGCAGTGTATAGCAGTTGATTTATCAGCCATTTGCAAAGATATTTCAGTAGGTGTCAACTTATTCAAATCAAGTTTACGATATAAAGAGAGAGGCATAACACTAACACCGGCTCCAAGATCACATAAAGCAGTTCTAACATAGTTTCTTTTAATGGAGCATGGTATAGTTGGTACCCCTGGATCTCCAAGTTTCTTTGGTATTCCACCCTTAAAAGTATAATTAGCAAGCATGGTGGAAATTTCAGCTTCCGGTATCTTTCTTTTATTTGTAACAATTTCTTTCATATACTTAGCATAAGGATTCATTTTGAGCATATCAGTCAAACGCATACACAAAAAGATAGGTCTAATCATTTCAGCAAAGCGCTCAAAATCCTCATCATCCTTTTTCTTGGATGGCTTAGGAGGAAAAGGCATGGGTTTTTGAACCCATGGCTCTGTTTCTTTACCGTGCTTCCTAGCAACAAAGTCTCGCTTATCATAACGTTGATTCTTTGATTGTGGGTTATCAAGATCAACAACAGGTTTAATTTCCACATCATTATTATTGCTAGGTTGAGCATCAACATCATCATTAACATTATCACTAGGTTCATGCTCATTACTATATTGTGTTTCAGCATCAGAAATAGAAGTATCATTGGGATTCTCAGGTGTGTCAACAACTGGTTCACTAGAAGCATGCAAAGTCCTATCATTTTTTCTTCTTATTTTTAGACGGACTAAGTGCATCAACATCATTTCTCTGAGAATCTTGCTCAATTCTCTTAGGGTGGCCCTTAGGATACAGAGGTTCCTGAGTCACTTTACCCCCTCTAGTCATAATTCTAACAGCATTATCATTTTTCTTACTATTTAATTCATTGAGCAAGTCATTCTGAGCCTTAAGTACTTGTTCAACTTGAGTGGTAACCATAGAAGCATGTTTACTAATGAGTTTAAGTTCACCTTAGCTCTAGACATATAATCACTCAAGTGTTCGATCATATAAGCATTGCGTTTTAATTCTCTACCAAAATAAACATTGAACTTTTCTTGCTTAACCATGAAGTTATCAAACTCATCTAAGCATTGGCTAGCAAATTTAGTAGGCGGGAATTCAGCTTTATCATATCTATAGAGAGAATTTACCTTTACTACCTGTGTCGGGTTATCAAGACCATGTGTTTCTTCAACAGGTGGTAAATTAAGAACATGTATTTCTTCAACAGGAGGTAAATTCTTAACATCTTCAGCTTTTATACCTTTTTCTTTCATAGATTTCTTTTCCTCTTGCATATCTTCAGGACTGAGAAATAGAATACCCCTTTTCTTCGGAGTTGGCTTAGGAGTCGGTTCATGAAGTGTCCAATTATTTTCATTAGTCAACATATTATTCAATAGAATTTCAGCTTCATCACCTGTTCTTTCCCTGAAAACAACCAGCACAACTATCCAGGTGGTCTCTGGAAGCATCGGTTAGTCCATTGTAAAAGATATCAAGTATTTCATTTTTCTTAAGAGGATGATCAGGCAAAGCATTAAGTAATTGGAGAAGCCTCCCCCAAGCTTGTGGGAGACTCTCTTCTTCAATTTGCACAAAATTATATATTTCCCTTAAAGTAGCTTGTTTCTTATGAGCGGGGAAATATTTAGCAGAGAAGTAATAAATCATATCTCGGGGACTACGCACACAACCAGGATTAAGAGAATTAAACCATATTTTAGCATCACCCTTTAATGAGAACGGAAATATTTTAAGGATATAATAGTAGCGAGTTTTCTCATCATTAGTGAACAGGGTGGCTATATCATTTAATTTAGTAAGATGTGCCACAACAGTTTCAGATTCATAGCCATAGAAAGGATCAGATTCAACCAAAGTAATCACTACAAAAAAATGGACACATCCGTGACATTTTGGGCCGAACGAAATTTTTTTCTGTCATACATATGACACTTCTATGACGATAATTGTGACAAAACCCGGTATCATCATAGATGTGGTGGGCTCCTACTTCTATGACAAAAAATCATGACAAAAAATGGGCTTTTCATCCTGGGCGGGCCAGAGATGCAGCTGCATGACATTCTTTGGGCCGTCCATGACGGAAAAAACCATGGTAGATGCGAGGGGAGGAAAATTTCGGGAGTTGCGGTTACGGTGGGAGGTCGGGGCCGAGCGATCGCATTTCTCTCAGACGACGCTGCTGCGTGTGTGCGGCGTTAGCTCTAATCAACCCGAAGCGAGGTGTTGGGCTCTAATCAACCCGAGCGATTACCTTTGCAGCTACGCGTTCATCGAACTCGAGCGATCGATCGATGGCTGTTAATCGAACCCGATGGAGCGATTCTTCGCTGCTATCGCTAATCTGAAGCCGATCGATTGATGAGCGATGGCGTTGCGGGGTGGTTGGATGAGCAAGTGAGCGGTGGCGTTGCCTCGGATGAACAGGACCCGTGGTGTGGAGGGCTGGATGAGCGATGAGACGGTGGAGGGGTGGCCGTGGAGGGTGGTTGAACAGGACCCCGTGGTGTGGAGGGCTGGATGAACAGTGGACGGTGGAGGGGTGCCCGTGGAGGGGTGGTTGAATAGTAGCCGGTGGAGTAGCGCGCGGTGGAGGCTGGATGAACAGGAGCCCGTGGAGGCTGGAGGAGGTCGACGGTAGCCCGTGGAGGCTGGAGGAGGTCGACGGTAGCCCGTGGAGGCTGGAGGAGGTCGACGGTGGAGATGAACATTATCTCGTGGAGTCTCGTTTTGCGGTACGCCACACCCCTCCCGATGAACAGGACCCCCGTTTCGACCGTAGGAGGTCCGTTTCGTCCGTTTTGCGGTACGCCACACCCCTCCCGATCAACAGGACCCCCGTTTCGACCGTAGGAGGTTCGTTTCCTTCGTTTGCGGTACGCCACACCCCTCCCGATCAACAGCAACAGGACCCCCGTTTCGACTGTAGGAGGTCCGTTTCCTCTGTTTTGCGGTACGCCACACCCCTCCCGATCAACAGGACCCCGTCCCAAATGTAGGAGGTCTGTTTCCTCGGTTCTGCGGTACGCAAGGCCTCGTTTCCATCGCCTGTTCCGTCCAAGCCCTCCCGATGAACACGACCACGCATTCCGTTCCGACCCAGCCGGTTGGCTCCCCATGAACATGACGACGACGCTGTTTCTTTTTTCCGACCCAGCCATGTACGTATGCGCGAGTAGGCGTTCGAGACCCTGCCCGTATGTACGTACGTGGCCGTATTTTCTTTCTTGCACCCTCGCCAATGTACGTACGTGTACATGCTACGTGCGCGCCTCTACTACGACACGTGCGCGCCTCTACTACGACACGTGCGCACCTCTACAACGACCAGTATGTACGTACACGTTCGCGACAAGAATGACAACGCTACCTACGCTTCGACCAGGTGGTTTCCCGACTGTCAGGCACTTCCTTGCCTACGAAGATGTAGCTGGTGGGTCCCAGCAGTCAGGGGGAGAATCGTTTTTTTTGCCCAGACGCACTCCCTTGCGTGCGAAGATGTAGCTGGTGGGTCCCATCAGTCAGGGGGCGAATCGTTCTTTTTTTGCCCGGACGCACTTCCTTGCGTGCGAAGGTGTCGCTGGTGGGTCCCAGCGGTCAGGGGGGCGAATCGTTTTGTTTTGTTTTTGCCCGGACGCACTTCCTTGCGTGCGAAGATGTAGCTGGTGGGCCCCAGCAGTCAGGGGGAAACATTTTTTCGCGAAATACAGTGGCCCGTCCGGTGGATCCCAGCTGTCAGGTGGAGGAATCATTATTTTCCGCGTAATAAGGAGGCACTTCCTTGCTGCGGTCGTGGACCCAGCTGTCAGCCTCTCCACATACAGTCCACGTCCGATGGAAGTCGTTCCTTGACCACGTTGACCACGCCGCCGAGAGCACCAGGCGGTGGACGACGGCGAGGCCTAGGAAGGGGACGACGGGAGCCGGGAAGACGCGGAAGTGGAAGCCAGCGGAGAGGAGTACGAGGTTCACCGTTCGGTGGGGTGTGAGGTTGTCGCCGCCGCAGGCCTCGCCAGTGGTGGGAATATTAGAGGCGGTGAGGCCTCCGGGCACCACAGCCGCCACGGGAGGCAGGAGCATGCGGCACGACCGGGCGCTGCTTTGGGCGGTGGAGCAAGAAGACCAGAGGTTGAAGAAGCACTACGGCTGTTGGATGGACATCGACGGTCCTTTGGAGCTAGAATCGTTCATATTGACTAAAGTTGACAAAGGCCCCGCCCCATCAACTTAGTAGGCCCTAAGTCAGCCTCCCACCATGGTGGGTCCCAGCTAGCAAGAGGAGTATTCATTTTTTGTGCGTAATAAGGAGGCACTTCGGTGGGTCCGAAATGACAGAGCGGGAACGTTTTTTAAGGAAATACGCTGGCCCGTCCGGTGGGTCCCAGCAGTCAGGGGGGAAACGTTTTTTTCGCGAAATAAGGTGGCCCGTCCGGTGGGTCCTTGCTCTCAGGTGGAGGAATAATTATTTTGTGTGTAATAAGGAGGCACTTCCTTGCGGCCGCCTGGACCCATTGTCACCTCTCCACGTCTGATACTCTTCCCATGGAAGTCGGTCGTTGACCACGTTGACCACGCTTGCGCCGAGAGCACCAGGCGGTGGTGCGGACGATGGCGAGGCCTAGGAAGGGACGACGGAGCCGGGAAGACGATCGAGGTAGCCAGCGTGAGAGGAGTACGAGGTTCATGGTTCGGCTGCGGCGTGAGGGTCTGTCGCCGCAGAATAACAGGGTGTGGGTGAGTAGAGGGATACCCTGGGCCAGCGGTGGGAGTAGTAGGGGGCAGTGAGGCCTCCGCGGCATCACAGCCGGCCACAAGAGGCAGGAGCACGCGGCACGACCGACGCTGCTTGGGCGGCTGGAGCAAGAAGACCAGAGGTTGAAGAAGCACTATGGCCATTGGATGGACATCATACGGTCACTGGAGCTAGAATCGTTCATATTGACTAAGTTGACAAAGCCCTCCATCCCCGTCAACTTAGTTGGCCCACAAGTCATCCCCGCACTATGGTGGGTCCCATCTAGCAAGGTGGGTGTTCATTTTTTTGTGCGTAATAAGGAGGCTCTTCCTTGCGTGCGAAGATATAGCTGGTGGGTCCACGGCCAATGGATGTCGTTCGTTGACCACGTTGACCAGGCCGCGCCGAGACCACCATGGTGGTGGACAACGGCGAGGCCTAGGAAGGGAACGACATGGAGTCGGGGAAGACTCGGCAATGGTTGCCCACGCGGTGGGGAGTACGAGGTTTCTTGGTCATTGCGCACCGCGGAAAATAACAGGAGGCGTGGGTGAGTAGAGGAATGGCCTGGCCAGCAATGAAGTAGGGTGGGGCGGTGCGGCCTGTGCGGCAGCACAGCCGGCCACGGGAGGTGGGAGCAGGCAATCCCACCGGAGCTGGTTTGGGCGGTGGAGCAAGAAGATCAGATATTGAAGAAGAAGACGGCCGTTGGATTAACATCCAACGGTCCACCGCTGCTAGAACCGCTATGGACTAAATTTGAATCGTTTGTGGCCTAAGTTGACAAAGCCAAAGTACACGTCAACCTAGTAGACCCACAAGTCAGCCTCCAAATCTGTCCCAAACAGCATACAGCCCGAAATTTCTAGCCAGATTCAAATTAATTTTAAATATAAATATACCTTATTTTAAATTCAGTGAAATTTTACCCGCACAAAAACAATGAAATTTAAAATATCAAAATCCGAAAGAAAACAATATTTGTGAACTAATTGCCTGTTTGCTGTATTTTTTTCATTTTACAGCCCATTTATTATTACTTATAGCCCATTTCTTATTACTTATAGCCCATTTGTTATTACTTATAGCCCATTTTCTGGGCAAAATGCATCCTCCTCGCCTTGAAAGATTTCCGGCCAAAGCAGGTAGAAAAGCAAGTAGGCCTATGTTGGTTATTCTGCAAAAAACAAAATAGCTGGCTAGCCAATTTTCAGAAAGGAAAAAAACAAACTCGGCTGGTCACGTGCTAAACATATGAAATAAAAGCCTGGGCTAGACGGGCCACGGGTCCCACACAACCCAGTTGATACCCTTCTCCGTCCCGAAAAAACAAAATTACTGCGCGCGTTGTTGGGTCCCTATTGTCATCCTCACCATGTACAGTCATCTCCTTATTCCTCTCGGTTGTTGACCATGTTGACAACACCGGAGGGCGGCGCCGCGGCGAGCAAACCAAGGCGGAGGACGATGGTGAGGCCTTGGACGGGAACGAACAGGAGCCGGGGAAGATCACAGCCAGCCGTGGGAGGCGGGAGCAGGCGGTCCCGCCGGTGTTGGTTTGGATTTGGCGGCTTGAGGAAGAAGAGACTGAAGAAACGCGACAGACGTTGAATGTCAAACGAACGGTCAAGGTTGGCACAATCGTTTTTTGACTAAGCGGACACCAAGTAGCATACTTTTTTTATATAGGAAGAAAACTGCGAGGAAAATGCGTTCGTCTGCCATCCTCCTCACAGGGAATGTTCGCCACATAAGTGACTAGCACCCTTGGTTTTCAACCGAGAGGTCTTGGGTTCGAGTCCGAGGAACTCTCAATTTTGTCCTCCTTCCTTCCTCGCAAAAAAGGAAAGAAAATCAAAGACTTGGGAAGGCGATGAACAAGCTAGTGTACCAATAAAGAGACGTTGCCGAGTTTTAGAAAAAAGAAAGACGTGCTCCTATAGCTGGTTAGAATCCAAACCTAGACTATGACTATATATGGTGCTATGCTACTCTGCAAGTAATGAAACCGACATATCCAACGCTTGCTTTTCCTCTTCTCTACTTACTCGCCTAGCATCGAAGCTCGCTGCAGCAACCATGTCCGCCTGGCTGCTCGTCCACCTTCTTCTTCGAGCAACAACCAGATATATGCCAAGTCGCCACCCGCACCATCGCTGTGGGTCTCATCACACCCCGCCCGCACGCAGACCATGACGATTGCTCATCGCAACCCGCTGCCGTTGGTGTGGTGCCACTGCTGCAAATCACGCAGAGTCATCCGTCGCGTCTCAACCACAATTCGCAACCCTGGCCGAGTCTTCTACAAATGCCCGAATCATGGGGTAATAATATGTTTAAGTGTTGTTCTGCTGCTTTCAGTTGCTGATTTTTTTAATAGTTTGGTTGATGATCTTCCAATTTGATTCGTGCAGAAAAGG
Organism: Aegilops longissima; assembly: GCA_021605205.1. NCBI lineage: Eukaryota > Viridiplantae > Streptophyta > Magnoliopsida > Poales > Poaceae > Aegilops > Aegilops longissima. Next base: position 511,678,803 of record CM038681.1, read on the forward strand.
GAAGATTCGTGTGACTTGTATTTCTGGGAAGTTCCTGATGTGGGGGAATGCAACTACGCTTATTATTTGGTTAGCCGAGGAATCCCAATACCAGCAGGTTGGGGTGTTGGACAAGTAACTGAAGGAACGACGGAAGAGGAAGATGCAGAGCAGAAGTTTAAAGATGCAGTTCCTCTGATCATGGCCAAGCAACAGCTGCTGAACAGCCTTGACATCAATGAGGAGATGAAATAGCTTGTGAATATAATGGGCAAAATCGATGTGCTATGTAGGATGATTGTCTCTTTATTTGCAGTGTATGTAGCACTCATGATGTATTCAGTGGCTACGACATGAGCACTTTGCTGAAACTAGTAATGAATGAAACCTGTGTAGCAGGCTGGGCGTAGTGTTGTGAACATCTAATGATTTCTATTAACGGAAATCAGGGGGTATCCCCTTTTGCTCATATAAATAAATAAATAGCAGAGGCCCTGTCGGGTCAGCTTTGTTCTCATTCGAAGACGTCGAGCAAATTGCAGTCCAACAGCAAACTATGTCATCAAATTCAAGTTTCACAGCCAAATATGAGTACAACTAAACAACAATGTCATCATGTTTTAGTTGTCATACAATCACCAAACACAAATCAGCATACATAACAAGTGATGTTCTCACAGCAAAATAGTAAACAACATGTTCATCAAGTTTCAGTTGTCATAGCAAACACAATTTCACATCGTAGAAAAAAAACGTCTTCTGACAGGCAAATACGACAAAAGAAATGTAATCATCGTCCGCAGTAGCAGCGTCAACATCTTCGCCATGTGTATCAGTCTGAATCGTAATTCCCCACGGCGTCATCTTCTTCTTCGTCCTCAACGTCCTCAAAAGTTGGCTTCTTCTTGATCAACTCTTGTATGTCCACAGCACGACAGGCAATCTTTTCGCCGGCGTCATTGACGTGATGGTTCTCAAAGATATTAGGAACATCTGTGTTATCTTGTACATCAGGAGCAGTGTAAGCATCTTCTTGTTGTGCAACTTCATTAAACGAATTCCTCTGCTCAAACCTTTGTAATACTCTCCAGTCATCGCTACATGCAAATGTGTCTTCCAAGAAAAATATCTGTGTTGCTTAATTTGCCAAAATAAGTGGCTCGTTGGTCTGGTATGCCGCCTTGACATTGATGGATTTGAAATAATCATCAGCTCTGGGTTTTGCGCGATCCTGGAAAATAGGTTATACCAACGACAACACAACAGAACCACACACCGATGATCCTCGAAACTAGAGCTATACTTCAACTGAACAATTTCTGTTATGTTAGCATCCATTTCAGTTGTCTCTTTGTCATACGTATCCGTGCTCATGATTGCACTGTTTTGTGTCTTCCTGCCTTCATCTCGTGCAAGGCTGTTGTAGCGCACATCTCCAACAACGCAAGCTTCATAATGTCTTACCCGAGTATCAGGACCCATTGCTAGTGAGTAAAGGGCATCATCAACTGCCTGCCCATCCTCCCGCATCTTCTTAACCTATGGTTAGAAAATAGACAAGTTGATCATCTTATGTACTCAATATATTAAAAAAGCGACGAGTGCACTTCAAAAGCTTACATGGTTCTTGAACCATTTCACAAATCCTGCCATAACCAGTTTGTCAATGTTTCTTGGATTTTGCGGCAAGAACTCCTCTTTGTAGATGCTGCACAACATAGTGATCGCGTCAAACATCTAAATATATAAGAATGTGCTGCAAATTTATTAGATTATGATGTATAAGCTGCGATCGCACTTACTTGATATAAGGTAGTATCTCGTGACGGTTATTCAACACATACCAAACCATTTTGTCCAAATATTTAGGTTTGTCCTCTTGTTGACTCTTCCACGTACTTTCGAGCAGAATAATCAAAACATTGAGCCCGGATTGTCTTCACCCACCTCTTTGCTAAGCTGATCATTTGTTTCAATGTATTTTGAGCAGAATGTCAACGCTTCAGAGCAATGTAGGCCTCTCGCAATGGAACCCTCGGGTCTAGCTCTGCTCCTAACATAGCCCTTGAAAGTGCCTAGCCGCCTTACAATAGGGTACATCCAGCCATATTGTACTGGACCTCTAAGTAGTGCCTCATCAGGTAGATGAATAGCCAAATGCACCATCACATCAAAGAAGGCTGGAGGATATATCTTCTCAAGGTCACATAGGATAGTTGGTATCTTGTCTCTAAGACGCTCCAAAGCATCTATCCTGATATTTCTATTGCAGAGTTCCCTGAAGAATCGTCCCAAGTGTGCAACTGCTCTGTATAAATCAGGGCGGCCCAATCCTCTAAGGATAACAGGTAAAACCCTTTGAAGTAGGACGTGGCAGTCATGAGTTTTCAACCCTTGTACCTTGTTTCCATCTGCACTGACTCTCCTTTCAGGGTTAGAAGCAAATCCATGTGGGAATCTCACACGTGACAGGACCTCGCATAATTCTTTTCTTTTTACCTTGTCCAAGACGCATACAGATTGGTGCCATATCCGTGGTTTACCTTCATCTTGCACCTGCAAATCCTTTCTCGATACCTGTGTGTCAAATCAATCCTAGATTTTAAGGTATCTTTCATCTTGCCTTCAATGTTAAGAAGTGTGCCGATAATGTTGTCACATATATTTTTCTCGATGTGCATCACATCAAGATTATGCCGCAGATCCAAATCTTTCCAATACTCCAAGTCCCACAAAGTGGACTGCGGGTAAACAATAATCTCTCTTCTACCGTACACGCTTCCTTTTCCGCTACCATTACAAGGATGGTTTCGGTGTAATATGCCCGACCTTCTCTAATTCCACTTGCAACTCATCGGCGGTGAGCCTCTTTGGCGCATCACGGTTTTCATGCTTTGCATTGAACACATGTCTTCGGTATTTTCTAGGATGCGGCTTGTCCTTGGCAAGGAAGCGGCGGTGTCCAATGTAACAGATCTTGCTAAGTATTGCGATGACAATGATTCTGTCACAGCAAACACATGCATTGTAACCATGTGTCGCTCGCCTACGACATAGTGCCCAAAGCGGATAATCATGGATGCACCAAATTACAACAGCACGCAGAAAGAAATCAACTGGTGGGCTGCTATATAGGTCTCGAGTGAGAACACCCTTCCATAGCTGTTGAAGTTCCTCCACAAGAGGCTCCATGAACAAATCAAAATCCTTTCCGGGACTTTTTGGACTGGGATGAGCAAGGCCATCATGTAGTTTGATTCTTTGGTGCAGACATTTGGAGGCATGTTGTAGGGATAACAAGCATCGCCACATGCTATATGTGGCGCTCGTGGCCAAATTGGTTAAATCCATCGAAGCTAAGCCAAGTCTAATGTTTCTCGGTCAGCACAAACTCTTTGTGTTTATCATTGAAGCTTTTCCACTCACTACCATGTGATGGATGGCTCATTACATTTCGATCTCTGTACTCTGGTTCCTAGAATGCCACAAGACATCCTCTCTTGTTTCAAAGATCATGAAACAACCTCTGCAATCTTGGTGTAATTGGAAAATGTCTCGAGAACATTATGAGGAACCCTCTTCACAGCATCACCATCTTTCCATCTTGATGATTTGCATTTGGGCATTCACCTAAGTTGGCATAATCCTTCGGAATGAACACAATTATTCTTACAAATAAGGATCATATCATATCCAATTCCAACTGCACGAAGGAAATTCTTCATTTTACTATAGGTGTGTGGCATCTCGACGATCTCGGGAAAGATTTGCGGAAAGCAGCCAACATTGCATCGAATGATTTGTTGGTCATCCGCTCGATGTATTCACCAAGAAAGGTGACCATAGCTGAGAATCTTGACAGCTTATTTCTGGGGTGACAACAACGTTGCATTGTTCCAACATGCGGGCCCACCGTTTTTCTTCTGCAGTGAAAGTTCACGGAATGCACGAGCATTTCGTAGCATTGTTTCAATGTTGGTCGAACTCATGGCTCCGCCACCACCACCTCCTCCTCCTCTTCCACGAGCATCGAGGCGAGATCAAGATGGTGATCTGCTGCTTCCACGTAGTCAATAACATTGGCGTTCACAGCTTCACATGATGAACCCACCTAGTATATGTGACCGACATCCCATACAAGTGTAGATGATTTTGCACAGTTGGTAGGGGTCTTGTAACTGACTTCATACAACTGTTACACGGGCAGAGCACATCTGATTTGGACCACCGTACTCAGCTCGATAAAGTTCATGAAGTTTTCAACCCCTCGACATATGCAGCGGAGAATCTTGAGCGAAGTTATCCAAGTCCTGTCCATCTGTTAGACATACAAATTAGTTCTTCTACTAGATATTACAGGAAAAACATATATGCTTTTTTGTGAAGTCCAGAAAAAAAATACCTTGGTCGATGTCTAAAGCTATGGCAAGATATTTGGACGAGCAGATCTAAGTAACGAAATATATGTAAAGCTAATTCAGCAAACAGATTTGAGTGCTAAATTATGGCAGGCTGTTTCAGCAGTCAATGAGGCCGAGCACACCGCCATCAAACTATCGAAGGCCATCGCAGCAACAAAGATCGAGTATAAAATGGTGTAGAGCTATTTCACCTAACAGATTGGCTACTAGACCATGGCAATCTACGTCACAATAAATATATGGCGGGATATTTTAGCAACTAATCGGCCTTGGCATGCCATCTCAGCTAAGCAGATTGAGTGCAGAACAGGGCAAGGAAGCTTCTTAAGCAGGGCATATTGACAGTAAACTACTTCGGCAAACAGTGAGATTAACAGCGTCTATCAGCTAACATTCAGCGCTACACCAACATAAACGGGGCCTCAATCTAGAATGCGCGTACCGTGGGAGAAGCTGACCGTCGTGCGTCTCCACACGAACGTCGCCAGCGGTGGCGGCGCTGACCGTCGTGCGCCTCCACAAGAACGTAGCCAGAGGTGGCGGCGCAGCTAAAGGACGACAGTCTACGAGAGCGTACTGTGGGAGCGAGAGGATTGCCGTGCGTCCCCTCGATGAACCGCGGCGCTGACGTATCGGCGCGGCGGGGAGGGCGGCTTTGGCGGAGCGAATGGAGTGGAGGGGGACGGGGAGGGGTTTGGGGAATATTTGGCGAAGGGCGGTTGAATCAATTTGGGGGAATTTTGTGTGGGGGGGGGAGGATTTTCGCGGTGGGCTGGGGAGTTTGGCGCATGGTCGGTTTCTCCAAGTGCAATCCCGTGTCGGTGAAGAGGCAAACGAAGCTGTTCGTTTGCATGAGCCGTGTGCAGGACCGAGCGTGTGTGGGGTGCAATGCGACCATGACAGAGTGCTGTGAGTGTACCGCCTTTTTTCCTTTTAAACTAGGTGCTTCGCCCCCTAAAAAATGTTGCTTCACGCGATCCATCGATACTACTACTAGTAATCCGGTAATCCCGACTAAAACGGCGCGGTCGGGTCTTTTCCCGCGCGATATGCTGGGAGGTTGGCTTAGTTGGGTTTTTTAGATTTGTCTCGGTTCAATAAAAAGCAGAGTTGGTGATAATGGTGTGCCTGTCATCCTGCAATATAGGCCGTCTGATCTATATCTAACGGATAGGAAGGAAACTATGACAATTTACCCGCACTCCTCTCCACATTTGCAGATAAGGCTTTCCCTCGTTCATCCTTTTCTCCCACAAGATCTTGATCTTTCGTGCAACGCACATGCATCTTGCTAGTACTCCTACAATATGTATATTATTGTGAAAGTTCATATACACCGTCCGAGATTAATGCAAACATGGCAGATTTTCATTACATTTCGAACTTCTATAGGACAGAAAAAATAAAAGAAACCCGACCCTAAACCTATTCTACGGCGGCGACCGACGTCCATGTACGGGGGCGGGGTTCAAGACCCGTGAACTGAAGGTGCAGTCTCCGGCGAGGAAGAGTAGAACACGGGATACGGACCGGCCAGTTGGCACACCATGCCCTGCCGCTTCCCATGCCCTACTCATCCTCGGAGGAGTCCCCGACCTCGGCGGTGCCGGACATTGACGGCGGCAAGTAGGACGCTGGGTGGCGGTGCTCCGTCGTCGGCCGCCAGCGGGCCACGCTTGCCAGCGGTCGCGTCGCGTCGGCCACGCCACTATTGCGTCGCGAGAGGCGACTTGAGCGAGCGCGGCGACCTCGAGCTTCATCCTCGAAGACAAGCTCTCCCGCAGAGCGTTCGCACTTGCGGTCATGACGGATGTGGTGCCAGGTAGGAGGACGATGCGCTATGGTGTGCAGGTTAGCTGGGCGTTGCCACTTTAAGTAGCGCATTCCGGTGAGGCCAAGCGTCCGGGTGCGTCATTAAGTCGCCGGAGTTGGTTCCTCAGGCACCGAGCCTCTTAACGACGACATACGAATGGAAGGCATGAATGCGGGCAGCTGGCACCGGCTGGGAACGCACCACGCGACGGCGCGAGGGACGAGGGCTTTGGTGTGCAAGGGTAGTCAGCTGCAGTCGTGGCAACGTTGGAGATGCCCTTTGCTTAAATGCGATCCCTGCATGTCATTGAAAAAGCAAGACGACCCGGCATGGTCTCAGGTCCACAGGATGCAGTTGGCCGCGCTACACCACTCCGCGGATGCGTCGCGGCGCCCCGTGCATCCTCGACGAGCCGCGTGTTGGGGTGTGTTTGTATTGTGGCCAAAGATCACCTTACCAAAATTTTGGTCATGACCCAAAGATTGGTCTTTGTTTGGATGGTTGCCATTTCTTTGGCATGCCAATGAACTCTAGCCAACTCTAGTTCATTTTTCTTGCCAATGTCGGCCAAATCATGGGCAACCAATACCTCAACCAAAATTTTGGCTACCCAATGCTTTGATGAGGCAACCTTGGGCACAAACGAAACATACCGTTGGTCGTGCCACATCACTAACGCCACCCTCGGCACATTGAAATCGACCGTGTCTATCAACGATATGAGCGTGTCGCTCACCACGGTCGCTGTGTCTAGAGGTGGTGCTGGAGCTGCGCCCTGTTGTTGGCCCCAACGACCCACATGAACGGTTGTCGGTGGCGAGAGGAGGTCGTGGGCCAGCTCCTCCATTGGACTAGTCTACGCTATGTCGGTTTCCCTGTTTTCCCGGCCATATTCGAGCGTCAGTGCTCCGCGTTGCGCATTAGGCCTTTCACTATGTAGGCCAAGCGAGACAACTTATTGTTTATTTGAGCCATTCAAGTGTAATCGTGTGGCATTTGCTTATTTCTCATTCCTCTCCAACCCTCTTCTCCATCAATCATGTCGCCCTCCAGTCGAGTCCATCCTCCCGCATGCCTCATTTGAACATTCCACCGAGTATCATTCGCATGTACCCACCCTAGTCCTCTTTCAATAGATCTCCGGACCCCGAGATGAAATCGAGAGGAAACGAGTGGGGGCACGTGATACCTAAGGCGGATTCAAAATTTTGAACCGGTGATCATAGCATCCGCAAATCATATATAAAGGGTATTCAATGTTCGTTTCGTTTTTGAACGTACAATATACTCCCTCCTATCCTTTCTACTTTACATACTATGATAGGAGTATAAGTTTTATGTGTAGTCAAAGTATCTCTATTATGATGAAAAAGGTATCAACATTCAACAACGCCCAATCAATATTGTTAGATTCGTACGTACTCCTAGACTTGTACTTGAGATGGTTTCCAATTTGACTATTGACAAGATTAATAGTACTCCTTTCACATAGGTGAGTAAGTCATCTTAGACTGTGCATTGTGACCAAGGAGGAGGGGAAAACAAGAGACATTAATGTTTATTTGCTAATTAATAGTATTGCATGCAATGAACTAACCACTGCATGTCATGTTTGATAGTCTCAGGTCATTAAAAGCATGCACACCCTCATCTCTTATTGGTTCATATGTCAAGAAACAAGAAACGAGGTAGAAGTTAATGCACCGCGCCTACGTGTTTTGGGATTATTTGGTTTTCGTAAGATGACTTACACACCTAGACGGAGGGAGTACATGAGATGTATAATGTGAAAATTATATCATTGGAAACTCCTTTCACATCTGAAATTGACCATATGCTTTGTGTAAGTTGCATGCCATATATTATTACTCTAACATTTGGTCAAAGTTAGCCTCGAAAACGCATTAGACCCTGTATGCTTTGTGTAAGTTGCATGTCATATATTATTACTCTAACATTTGTGTAAGTTGCATGTCATATACTCCCTCCGTTCCGAAATGTAAGTCTTTGTAGAGATTCTACTATAAACCACATACGGGTGTATATAGATGCATTTTAAGTATAGATTCATTCATTTTGCTCCGTATGTAGTCCACCTGGTGGAATCTCTACAAAGACTTATATTTAGGAACGGAGGGAGTATTATTACTCTAACATTTGGTAAAAGTAGTATAGTGGAAGTGGATCCTCTGACGTAGGTATCCCTGCCTTACCCTCCCTTTCGGTCACTTACTGGCGGACCCCATGCTCGCCAGGCCCCGCATGTCAGTTACTCAATGGGTTCGGCCACGTCAGGGGATCCTCATCCGTAGTACACTCCCTCTGTTTTTATTTACTCCGCATAAAACAGAGGGAGTGGTGGTATAATAAATGACGCGGGTGGGGGGGCAATGCTACATAAATAATGTTACGTGTTTTACGTAAAGTGCAACGTGGATAATTAGTATTGGAGAAGGGGGAGGAAGGGGGCCCACCCACCTTGGACGTCGGTTTGCTCTCAACTGCGCTCCCACAAGCGAGCGAAAACGCAAGACGAAGCGCGTTCCATTCGGTGAGCGACGTGGAGGGTCCAGCGTGCCGGGCTGCAACACGGATGCGACAAGAGAGATGTACAGTCAAAACCGATTGACCGGTCGTCACCGGAACTACTATTCACACCAGAACCTTCGCTGCTCGGCCTATGCCAACCACTGCCATAAACCACACCAAATCTCCAGCCCATTCCCCCACCTTTCGATCCCCTAGCCCGCATCAAGCGTCCCCTAGTTCGCCGGAAAGCCATGGTGCGCCGCAAGATCACTTACTACAAGATGTCGACGCCGAGCGCCGCAGAAATCGCGCGCGGCGGTCGGCGCCACGCACCTCCGTTCCCAAGCTTGCTGCGGCGGGCCAATCCCGAGTTCTCTGGAGCCAAGCTACGAGGAGGAGGAAGCCGATCCAATGTTCACTGCGGAGGTCGCGGCGCAGAAGGCCCCTGATGGGTATGAGATGATGGACGTCGACTTCGTGCCGGCGTCCGAGTCCCCCATGGTCCAGGCGGACCAACATGGCGATACTAAAGGAGGACCGGGAGGCAGAGGCTCAACTCGACGTGGAGCGCGCGCATGCCGTTGCCGTCGAGGCTCTCCTGCAGGAGGAACCGGATGTCGTGGATGTGAACCGGGCGGCGGAGGCTCAACTTGAGGCGGAGCGCGCGGATGCCGTTGCCATCGAGGCCCTCCTGCAGGCGGAACCGGATGTCCTGGACATGAACCGGGCGGCAGAGGCTCGACTCGACGCAGAGCGCGCGGATGCCGCTCTCATCGACGCCCTCCTGCAGGCGGAACCGGAAGTCCTGGACTTGAACCGGGCGGCGGAGGCTCAACTCGAGGCGGAGCGCGCGGATGCCGCTGCCATCGAGGCCCTCCTGCAGGCGGAACCAGACGTCCTCGACTTGAACCGGGCTGTGCTCTCGTCCGTGCAGAGCGCCCGCACGCTCCGCTTGAACGAGTAGCTAGAGGCCGAGGACAACCACGGTGCGGAGACACACGTCGGCAGCGACGGCTGGTTCGCGCCGGCAGCCAAAGACGATGAGGCCGTCTCTTTTCGCGAGCAGTGATAGTTTTTCTTTATGTTGTTCTTTTTATGGATCTTTTGTTGTGTAAAAACATACTATTTGTTATGCAAGTCGCCTGACTTGGGTCAGTCTACCATTTCAGGCGGTTGGATGAATATCCTACGTCTCCTAACCCTTCTTTCCTTCTTCCTCACCTCTTCTTCTTCCCCAACAGACCACCGCACGGGCCGTACGGATACTCCCCAACATGCGGTTGGATAAACATACTCTATGAACGAAAATTATGTGTCAGCGATAGGATGGCTGAGTTTGGTTTGTTCACATGCGACAACACGTGTCAGTGAGGGTGCATTCCCTTGGTTGGGTTTGCGGCGTGCAAGAGCGACTGTGTGAGGGTGCGGTGCGACCGCGACATGCAGGAGCGACCGTGTGAGGGTGCGGTGCGACCGCGACAGCCGTGCGCAAGTGTACCTCCTTCTCATTTTGAAAACTTTAGGCAAGCTTGGCAAAAATGTGTGGCGAAGTTTGGCAATGCAAGGCCTAGACCCAAACAGGATAAAATGCACGCATACTAGGAGTACTAGTGTTAAAAAATAAAGGCGGGTTTTCCTTGGCGGGATTTAATCGATACAAATCCTCGTTTCACGTGTCAATTAATGCGTATTTTTTCTCGAAAGACCAAAGAGCTAACCATCTCACTCCTCATCGCTTGATTAATGCAGCGCCATGCAAACGAACCTTCTCACTTCCGCATGCATGCAGGGGATATTAATGTCCTTGGTTGCTAACCCCATCAATTTTGCCTCGATTAGTGTTAGTGGCCGTTTGCAAATTGTAATTTTGATATACTGGCCTTGTGTACAAAAAAAATGGATGTAGTAACTATATTTGAATTCCTTGCCCATTGCGGTGACGTCGACTTTTTTTTGTGGTTTGGCGAAGTGCGTTCGACGGAGAACGCCATTGAGGGAGACCACGGTAAGTCGTTCGCAAGTGCCGCCTGCAAGCCGAGACAACCGCCTTATTTGCATCCAGGAAGTCCTTTACTAGTACTACTACTAGGAGTACTAGTGCGGTGAGATGGCTTCTCGAAGAAGTCGATGGAGAAGCGGAGTCAGCTAAGAGTGAAATGATAGTTGCTTCGTCCATGCTTTGTGATTTGACGCCTCACCGCTTTGTGATTTGTGATAGAAGGGACAGGGAGTAGACTCATGCTCTATCTTGTACTACATGCATCCAAGCATGGGAGAAAGAGGAGAGACGTTGCATTTTTCTATTCCTTCAATCAATCAATCGAGGAGCTTGGTTCCATCTTTTGGCTTTGGCAACACCGTCCACAATGGTTCCCACTATGCCAAAAGCTATTTTCACATTTGGCTACACATTGTGGATGCCCTTAACCGTACCACTTGGTTTTGCTCCTGTGTGCTATCTATACAAATCTCAATTATATTGATCTAAAAAATTATAGAATCAAAGATTAGTAAAAAGGAGGTGATTTTGCCGCGCGGATGGCGGGGGACGTTTCTTATTTTCAGAGGACGTTGTCCTGGCGGTTTGCTAACATGCGGTCCCACGTGTCAGTGCTTTACCAAGCTGATCCGCGTCCCACATGAGGCAGAACAACGGTAGAAGCAACATGTGGTTAAGTTGAAGAAGATGAGGGAGAAGCGGATTCAGCAACGAGTGAAATGATGGTTGCTTCGTCCCTCCAACTTCTTTTTTTAGCATTATTACTTCGTCCCTCCAACTTAACTGCGGGAAAGGTGCAGCTTTGTGATTTGATGCCTCATTGCTCATTACTACGCCGGCGCCATAACTGGGGTACTTCACCCCGGCTGCTCTGCACTGTATTCCGGTATGGCACGTGGACCCGGTAGCTTGATGTCCCACATGTCGGCGAACGGGACTAGAAGATTTATGAAAGCAAGCGCTCCACTCTTCTGACGGAGGAGTAGGCGACACGACGCCCAAATGAACTGTCACTTGTCTTGTATAGTACTATATTTTTGTTGTTTCATACGATCCATCGATACAAACCCGATTAAACAGGAAAGGGCGGATTTTTCCCTTGCGGTAGATAATCTTGGCCATACATTTCAAAGGCAATTTTAATGTATGCAAACTGAATAATTATAAATAACAATATGATATCTAGTAAAACTAAAACACATATGATTTATTGTGTTAGAGTGTAGTAGTAGTGCTGTATTGCATAGTTGTTAGATGTAACATGCGAGAACGTGTAGAGATGTAGTTTTGGAGGGCCTACAGAGAGAAAAGCGTAATTCGGTCACCGAACTTCAGAACAACCTGATTACGGTCACTATATACGTTTTGCGGTGCTTATCCCGTCACTTGCTCACAGTTCAACATCGGATTGCACTCTGTTGACCGGCCAAATAGTCTCTGTGGCACCATGTTGACTAGTTAAATTGACCACGTTCCTTGTGGGTCCCATCTGTCAGTTCGCATAGGGAAAAGGTCAGATAAACACAACTTTACGCAGGCGCGACAAGGCTCCAACCCGCGCTGGAATCACCTGGTTTTGTATGTATGCATCTGGGCCTGATGTGTGCGCATGCACGTGTAGGTTGAGCACTTGAGCGTGAGAGTGTGTGTTGGTCGTGTGGTGTACTGGTGTGTGCATGCATGCGTGCGTGTGTGCGTGTGAGTGTTGTGTGCGTGTGTGGCTGCCTGTGTACGTGTGAGTGTTGCGTGCGTGGGTGGGTGCATGTGTTTGTGTGAGTGTTGCGTGGATGGAGTTCGTGTGCATGCGTGTGTGTGTGTGTATAATCACCACACCAGCTCCTGTGTGTTAAAACAGACGGCTCAGCATACCAATACAAGGCCACCTTGTCCGCTGTGCCCGCGATCATGACTTCGAACCACCGTCAAAATATTTTTTTGTCGTTTGTTTTCATTCTTACAAGCAAGATGCCCGTGCATTGCACGTAACATCAATATGCATTTGTATGAATTGTTTATCTTGTGAGTGAAAAGGATGAACGAGGGAAGGCCTTATTTGCAAATGTGGAGAGGTGTGTGGGTACCTTTTTGCAAAATTGCCATAGTTTCTTTCCTATCCGCCGATATAAATCGGACGGCCTATATTGCAGGATGGCAGGCACACCATCATCACCAACTCTGTTTTTATAAGAGTGTATTTTATGTATTTTATAATAGTGTAGATGTAGAGTAGATACAAGTCGATTGTGTGGGCACAATGTTAGTGAGATAATGCGATGCAACACTAGAGGTGCCACGTGGAGCGTTTAACTGGTCAACTAGTCATGTCATGAGCAAATACAAAGTTGTACGGTGAGCCCGTGACTGTATAATAACCACTAAACATAAACGGTGACCGTAATGAGTGGATTATGAAGTCCAATGTATGTATCGTGCTTTCGCTTCAAATACAATGATCGTCATTGCATATATCGCGAGAGAAAGATGAAACACGCATGATTTTTCTTGGGGCTTACTTTTAGAGGACCTGGAGATAGCTTTGTGTGCATACGTGAAAGGGGAGTACAGGGGGGTATGCGATGGAGAGAGAGATGCTCTTCGTTTCTCTTTATTATGACTAACTTTGTATATAGTATAAAAATATACAAATTCAAGGTCTTGGAATAAATATCATTGTGGGCACCATGCAATGCAAATTAGCGTTCGGTACTCCTCCATATAACTTTGTAATGTTGTATATATGTAGAACCTCTAAAATAATTTTTTGGCCACACTTTATTCAAAAGGAATGTTGTATGCGAAATAAACGTGAAGAGAGGGCTTTTTAGATCAATGGGGTACGTGATGTAACATGTGTGAATGTGTAGTTGATGCATTTGGCGGGGCCTAGAGAGGTATGTGTGTGTATTACGTATTCGAGAGAGGCATGGATAGAGGGGCCGACGAGGGGAGGGGGCATGGGAGAGATAGCACGAGAAATGAGAGTGGTCTAGAGAGAGAGAGACGAATATGACGTCATGACAAGAGATTCCATTCCCTTGAGTGTGTATATGCAAGGGGGGAAGGAATAGAGGCACCAGGAGAAATTTTGTGTGTGGTGTTTGTGTTGGTATGTGTGGGTGTGAGAAGATAATGAGACATGGGGGCATAGGGTGTGTCACCGCGTGAGGTCCGGTGGTCGAGGTGAGGCCCTTCGTTCGGTTCCGTCCTGCGCCACATTGGTTGGCCCATGACACATTTAGGAAGACCCCTGGATGACTAGTCGTACAAGACAAAGATAGCAGAATTGTGAAGGACTCTGTGTCCATTGACGAAGCCGGCTAGGATTTGTAACCCTAGGTTCTTGGACTAAGGTAACCCCTTTATCTCTGATATTACTATTCATCCAACCTAACTTTAAGGGGCATCCTACAAAATGCTCTGCTAGAATCATACTAAATCGATTAGGAAGAGAGGTGTGAGATAATGCGTGAGAGACAGGCGTAAAGATAATGTGCGTACATGAGACACGTAGGCAGGTCCATGTATATAGAAAGGGTCGATGAGGATTGTGCGTGTGTATGTTTGCGAGAGGAATAGTGCTTGTGATAAAGGTTAGTGAAAACAGTTGTAAATGGTTACGAGAGGGAGGGAGGGTTATATCTAGAGCATGTGTGCGAGAAAGACACCTCGGGAGACAGTGTGTGAGCATGTGTGAGAGACCACCGACCGAGAGTGAAACTACATGTAAAAGACTGCTCTACACATTGATTAAAGATATAAATTGTATCCAAATATTAGGATGGGATCATGATATTTGCAATTCACGTAAGGAGTGGTCATTGATCCATCAGACATCTAGATTCTATCGAATTTGAGCATGTCTATGTTATTATTCGACACAATTGATCCACATAGTTAGTATTTTGAACTCCAGACAATGCATCGCTTTAGCAATCGAATATAAACGTGAGTATAGTTCATGTTGTGTGTGTAAAGCACATTATACATATGAAAGTTACACAATGGACATTTATAAATAGCTACCTATGAACTAGCACACATTTGAATTCAACCTAAGGTGGTTTAAAAAATTGAATTCAACATGAAGTCCATTCAATTATTTGAATTTGATATCATGGCATTTGTAAACCATACCTAAACTATGGGGGTACCAATCTTTGCTCTGATTTTGTACATAATAGCATATGTAGTCGTGTACAAAATAGATTCAAATTTAGCTCCTCCATTCCAAAATAATTGTAGTTATAGGATTTTCAAGTGTCAAAATTTCAAAAGGTAGCGGATAATTTAATGAGGTTTTCAAACATACAAGGTCAAATATAACGTTGTCTATTTAGGTCAATCCTCATAGTTCAGGAGTACTATAAACGTGAATGCTTGTGTTTCAAAATTTCAAACGAAGCGCTAAAAGAGCCTCTACTCGCCCGAAACCGCGAGAGACCAATGTTTGGTAGTACAAGGAAATTACTTTTCTAATAACTCTGACCTGTGAAACCTACCGGCCCGACGTCCAAAGGTCTAAACCGGGGTAGGTTTGTAGCTTCATCTAGACGCCACACAACCGCCTCCGAAAAACATCCATACACAATGGCCGCCTAAGCACACATGCTTGTGCCGAAATCGCTCCGCCCACTATTTGGGACACCAGGATTACCATCCTACCCCGACCCGCAGAAGGTCCGAATTTAAGAGGGGGCAAAGTTTGTACTTTCCCCAAATTTCAAACAAGCGCGCCCCATCTTACATTCAAAAAGCCAAAACAAGCGTGTCCCTGCATCAAACATGGTCCCCCCACCCGTCCGATTCCCCATTCGTACTCCATGGGCGCCAAAACTACCTCTCCACCAGCCCATGAAACCCGGCGTCCTCCGTCCGCCACCCCATCCCACCCATCAGCAGCCGCCCTCCTCCATCACGCCGGAGCCGATACCCCGACGTCGTCGTCCACCGCAACCTCAACCGTAATGCCCTCCACGGCTAGTAGTTGAAGCCGAGGCCGAGCCGTCCGTACCCGAGCCAGTTCAACCACGCCGTCCTGCGCCTCACCGCTGCCGCTCCAACATCGCCACCCTCCACCGCACCGGAGCTGTTCCTGCTACGCCGTCCTTCGCCGCCTCGGATCTGCTTCCCCTCCGCCGACATACGACCATGGCAACACAGTCAACAATTTGGCCATGGGTTCGTCCAAGCCTTCACCCTCCAGAACATCGGTTTCCCCGATAAAAAGAAGAAGATCGCCGCGACATGTGGAGGTGACCACACCGGCAACCGAAGAAGGTACTCCTCTTCCCTTATTCGTGCAAATCTTACGTCTCTGCTTGCACGGTATTCATCCCACAGAAGACACTAGTTGACCGCTTCTTCTTGATACTAGATGTTCCTAGTAACTCGCGATGCACAAGGTTTCTCCTCATATACTATTTCACCTTAGCTAGAGGTCCGTCGCCCCCCTGAATTTCAATTTCTGGCCAGTTGATTCCCAATTAACGGAAGCATTCCCCGGCGTAACAGGCGCTAGTACGACTATTACGCCGGGGAAGAAGCGCCTTGGTGTTTATCTTAGGGGCGTCTGCGGCCTAGAGCTACTGGCGCCCGATCTGGAGGTCGGCCGGGATTAAAGGGATGGCTTGGGGGCGCTGCCAAGCACGGCGGTGGTGTGAGGTCGATGGGAGTGCGGGGCGGCGGAGGCACGGGTCTGGGCCGGTGGTCGCTGGCTGTCGTGGAATTAACACGTCAGATGTCCTTAGTGTGAGGACTTAGTCGCGAGACCAACGCATTTATGTGGTAGCTTGAGAGGGGTTGAGCGGAATCGAGAGACGCACACAAGAGAAGGGTTTAGACAGCTTCGGGCCCCGGGAAACATCATCCGGTAAAAACCCTACATGCTGTTTGAGGCTAGATCTCATTATCATCATGAGGGAGTCGCCGTAAACCGGCTCTCCTCTAGTTGTGTCTACCCTAGAGATTGTTTCTTGCATGTCCCTCTTTGGGGAGCCCTGCTGAAAGTGCAACTATCCCTAGGTGGTTTTGGTAATTCATAACAACATATAGCTCATTGAGCTAATGCTATTCCAAGATGAACATTTCAGAAAAGCTCAATGAATGGCATGGCATGGATGATGAAAGTGGATCCCTCAAAATGCTAATGACAAAGGATTGGCTCAAGCTCAAAAGCTCAAGACTCTTCATTTTATATTTTAGTGATTCAAGATCACATTGAGTCTATAGGAAAAGCCAATACTATCAAGGAGGGATGAGGTGTTGCTTAATGAGCCTCTTGCTTCATGTGCTTAGTGATATGCTCCAAAACCCTCAGCTACTTTCTCACATCCACATATGACCTAAACCTAAAGCCAAAATCGGTCTCACCGATTCTTCCAATCCGGCGCCACCGATTCCATATGTCATAGCCACTGCCACAAACCCTAGGCAAATCGGTTCTACCGATAGGGATCTCGGTCTCACCGAGATGGGATTGTAATCTCTCTGTTTCCTTTTCGTAACTTTTCGGTCTCACCGAAAGAGCGGATCGGTCCCACCGAGATTGCAATGTAAACTCTCTGTTTCCCTTTTGTAACATTTCGGTCTCACCGAAAAGAGCAAATCGGTCCCACCAAGTTTACGACCAACTCTCGGTTAGCTAATTACCAAAATCGATCTCACCGAGTTTGTGTAATCGGTCTCACCGAGATTACGTTATGCCCTAACCCTAACCATATCGGTCCTACCGAGATGCAAGTCGATCCCACGAAAACCCTAACGGTCACTAGGTTTACTAAAATCGGTCCGACCGAGTTTGTTGATTCGGTCCCACCGAGATTGGTAAATTGTGTGTAACGGTTAGATTTTGTGTGGAGGCTATATATACCCCTCCACCTCCTCTTCATTCGTGGAGAGAGCCATCAGACTAAACCTACACTTCCAACTTACCATTTCTGAGAGAGAACCACCTACTCATGTGTTGAGGCCAAGATATTCCATTCCTACCATATGAATCTTGATCTCTAGCCTTCCCCAAGTTGCTTTCCACTCAAATCTTCTTTCTACTAGATCCAAATCCTATGAGAGAGAGTTGAGTGTTGGGGAGACTATCATTTGAAGCACAAGAGCAAGGAGTTCATCATCAACACACCATTTGTTACTTCTTGGAGAGTGGTGTCTCCTGGATTGTCTAGGTGTCACTTGGGAGCCTTCGACAAGATTGTGGAGTTGAACCAAGGAGTTTGTAAGGGCAAGGAGATCGCCTACTTCGTGAAGATCTACCGCTAGTGAGGCAAGTCCTTCGTGGGCGACGACCATGGTGGGATAGACAAGGTTGCTACTTCGTGGGTGGAGCCCTCCGTGGACTCGCGCAACCGTTACCCTTCGTGGTTGAAGTCTCCATCAACGTGGAGGTACGATAGCACCACCTATCGGAACCACGCCAAAAACATCCGTGTCTCCAATTGCGTTTGAATCCTCCAAACCCTTCCCTTTACTTTCTTGCAAGTTGCATGCTTTAATTTCCGTTGCTCATATACTCTTAGCATGCTTGCTTGAATTGTGTGATGATTGCTTGACTTGTCCTAAGTTTGCTAAAATCTGCCAAACTCTAAAACTGGGAAAAGGCTAAGTTTTTAATTGTTCAAGTAGTCTAATCACCCCACACTCTAGACATACTTCAAGGTCCTACAATTGGTATCAGAGCTTTGGTCTCCATTTGCTTTGATTTCCATAGCTTTTGGTGGTCATAGCCTTGGTTTCACAACCTAGGAGAGTATGGCGTCTAGCGAGGGAAATTATCACCGTAGAGGTCCTTACTTTGATGGTACTAATTTTGCTAGTTGGAAGCATAAGATTAAAATGCATATTCTCGGACATAACCCCGCCATTTGGGCAATTATTTGTATTGGCTTGCAACGTGAATTCTTTGATGGGAGAGAACCGAACCATGAAGCTAATGCGGAAGAATTGAAGATGTTGCAATACAACGCTCAAGCTTGTGATATCATCTTCAACGGATTGTGCCCCGAAGAATTCAAAAAAATCAGTCGTCTTGAGAATGCAAAGGAAATTTGGGATACTTTGATTGATATGCATGAAGGTACCGAATCCGTCAAGGAATCCAAGTTGGATGTGCTCCAAAGTCAGCTTGACAAGTTCAAAATGAAGAATAGTGAAGGTGTCGCTGAAATGTACTCTAGGCTTGCACTTATCACAAATGAAATTGCCGACTTAGGGAGTGAAGAGATGACTGACAGATTCATCATCAAGAAGATCCTAAGAGCATTGGATGGAAAGTACGATACCGTGTGCACATTGATTCAAATGATGCCAAACTACAAAGATCTCAAACCAACGGAAGTCATTGGAAGAATTGTTGCTCATGAGATGTCACTTAAGGATAAGGAGGAACTTCACAACAAGTCAAGTGGTGCTTACAAAGCCTCAAGTGAAGCCCCCACATCATCAAGTGAGAATCACACCTTCAATGAAGAATTGAGCTTGATGGTGAAAAACTTCAACAAATTCTACAAGAGTAGAAGCAAAGAAAGAAGCTCCAAGTCAAGGTCTTACAATGACAAAAGATCTTCTAGTCGAGAGCGCAATTGCTACAATTGTGGGAGACCCGGACACTATTCCAATGAGTGTACAGCACCCGACAAAAGAAGAGAAGACTCTCCAAAAAGAAGAAGTAGAAGAGAAGAATCACCACCAAGAGAGAGGAGGAGTAGAGATGATCGTTATGAACGAAGACCCTCATGGAGAAGCAAGGATTCGGAAAGGAAGGACAAGTCATCAAAGAGCTACACAAAACGAAGACATCAAGCTCATGTTGGTGAATGGGTATCCGGCTCCGACTCCGACCATCACTCCGAGAGAAGTTATCACTCCGACTCCGAATATACTCAAGATGAAGGTGTTGCCGGTCTAGCACTTGTGTCAACCAACTCCTACGACATATTTGAATCACAAAATGAAGGAATTGGTAGATGCTTCATGGCCAAAGGTCCTAAGGTAACACACCCCGAGTATATTGATTTTGATGTTGATGACGATGACTTGCTAGGTGATGATGATTTACTTGTTGACAACTCTAGTGATGAATACTATGATGAAACGTCAATTAATCATGCTAATCAAGTTGAAACGAATGACAATGATAAGGAGAAAATTGAGCGTCTAACTAAAGAACTAAACACTCTTAGGTTAGCTCATGAAACTATCTTTGAAGATCATCGAGAACTTTTAAGGGCTCATGAGAAGTTACGCTTTGAAAAGCTCAATCTTGAGCAAGAGCATGAGTTCTTAAAAGCAATCAATGATGATCTCCGTAAGAAAAGTTCTTACATTGCCAAGCGTTTACTCTTATCCACTTACATGCCTCAAGTCAAGTCTAGTAACAAGAACAAGAAAGATTCTTCTTCTAGTAGTAACAATAACAATGCTAAATCCAATATTGTTGCTTCTAGTAGTTCTCTTGATTCCACTAATGAATCTCTTAGCCAAGTTACACTTGAGCAAGAAAATAGCTTATTGAAGGGAATTATAGAGAAAGGTGTATACAAGAGCCTTGCCGGGAGTAAGCAATTCGAGGAAATTATACGCAAGCAAGGAAGGCACCGGAAGAATCAAGGTGTTGGTTTTGAACGAAAGTTCAATGCCAATGTAGTTGAGTGGGAAGAAGATCAATACCCCAAGACGACATTTGTTCCTCAACAAGAGAAGTATGATCCTACTTCCTTCAAGGGAACACAAGCACAAGATGATCTTCCACCACAAGACCACAAGAACAAAGGCAAGGACAAGCTTCAAGAAGAGATTGATGCATTTGAAGAAGCACCTAAGGTCTCGGTCAAGTGGATTCCCAAGACTACGTCAAGTTCTACCTCATCAAGTAGAACTACAACTCCAAGGATTCCCATCAAGATGATGTGGATCCAGAAGAAGAAGAACTAGAGATTTCTTGAGGGTGACTCCGCCAACATATTTCACTTATATCATTATGGCAAGGACAAGTGCAATCAACTTCCATATCTTGCACTAGTTCAAGGAGTCACAAATCCTCATGTTGGTAAGGCAAGGGACAAGGTAACCTAATGATTTCATGGGCATCACTTTGTGTGTGCATCACTCTATGTCTATGGATATACTTGTTTGTTCCTTGTGGGACTAACCCATGTAGGTATTGAAAGTGCAACTCACTCCAAAGGATTGCTCCAAAAATATCTACATCAACATTGAGCATCCACATCTTCAACACCTACATGAAGTCATCATCGACAAAACCCAAGGTTAGTTCATCCCTCTTAGGGGGGATCTCACATCTAGGGGGAGCTTAACTCTAAGAATTGAGTCAAAGCAACTCTAATGATGTGAACACATAAATGCTTTATGTAAAAGTGGTAACCCCACTTGAGCTTAAACGATGAGTATGACCTGTGATCAAATGTCTATCATTTGACTCCTAAGTCAATATACTCATATATAGATGACCTAGTCATCGCCAATTGTTTGATAGATGCTAGAATTGGTTGTGCATGCTTTTTCACATATTTCCTTTGCCATCTTATTGTGTGAGCATGTTGGTTGCATACTTTACTCATTCGAGGACATCCACTTGTTGTTTTGGTTGATTGGCTTCTTTTTCTTTGGCCAAGTGGATGGACAAGAATGCCTAAGAACCTTCTCTAGCTATCTATGTTTTTCTCATCTCCAACTCTATTCATGCTACATCACAAAATTTGATCAAGTCAAATTCGAACCACTCTGTGTGAGGAGCACTGAGTCCCGATTAAATCATAGACTTAAACTTCCAAAACTTTTTGTGATTTTCGGTCTGACCGATTCCTCCATTTCGGTCTTACCGAGATCACTTAGTCGATCTAGGTTTTCAATCTCGGTGCAACCGATTTGAACTCTTCGGTCACACCGACTTGCAATAACTGTACACAGTTTTGCATCTCGGTGCCACCGAGTTGTTCCACTCGGTCACACCGACTGGGTCGGGCTATATATAGTCACGGGCAAAAATTTGGAAATTTCTCCGAACCTCTTCGCCCGCGCAATAGCTCGCTCTACCTCCATGGTCTCCGGATCGTCTCCTTGTCGCCAGCCGCCCCCTGTCGCTGGTGTCCGCCGCCGTCAACGGAAATCAACCCCGCCGTTGCCGCCGTAGCGAGTCCCCGCCGAACTAGGGTATGGACTCGATCACTGTGCTTTCCTCGTCCGATGCTCAGCACATTGTGTTCTTATTGATTCTTGCCACGATTGAAACACTCCTATCCAGTCAATGCAACCCGTAGAATAGTTTTGATTCGAAAATTTAGGGTTAGGTTTCCGCCGAAACCATCTCGGACCCACCGAGTTGAAAAACTCGGTCCCATCGATTTGGCTTATGCCATTGCACTAGTGAGACTCGGTCTGACCGAGAATTGCTAATCGGTGAGACCGATTTTAAACCCTAGCAGTCTCGATGCCACCAAACTGTGACTCGGTCCAACCGAGTTCATCAGTTTAGGTTCCAAAACTGCTTCGGTATCACCGAGTTTGAAAATCGGTTGATCCGAAATGCTTTCGTGGAAAATTAAAACTGAATTTTGAGTCATTCTTTGCAAAATCTCTGTATTTTGTGATGCTCATCCACTCTACCTCATCTATAACTCTTCACGGGGTCAGTGAAGCATGTCGGACAGAGTGACAGTCGTAACAGGTCAGAGGAACAGGTGAACATGAGTGAGGGCACTAGTCGCTCCAGCTCTTCAGATGAAGGCAGCAGGAGCACCCCAAGCAATCTGCCTAAAGCTGCCACCTGGCAAAGGAAGGAGAAAACCTCAGATTCTGAAGATGAGGATTATAGGTCAGAAGAGGATGAAGCAACCTCCAAGAAGGTTGTGCTCAAAAAGGAGTATGGCTCAGCACATAGCTCAAAGCCTGGACTCAATAAGAAGGTTCCTGCCAAGAGGACACCTATGCCAAAAGCCAGAGCATCAACTCAAATTCCTGAAAAGACAGATCCCAAAGAGCCATTTCTTTGTTGAAGGAAGAAAAGGAATGAAAGGGTCAAGAAGACCACAGTCGAGAGTTATTGGGAAGCCTTCCATGATGGAAGAGGAAGAAGAGATTGCTGCACCAGCACCAAAGGCACCCAAGCTTATGGGTGATGCTATAAGATCAGGGGCTGCCACATCTAAGCCCAAGGAAGCACCCAAAGCTGCCCCCAAGGCCAAGTCTGCACCAAAGAGGAATACCAGGAGTATTCCAGCTACTGAGAAGAACAAGGCCCCAGTGCCTAAGGTTGCTGAAGAAGAAGATGGAGAAGGACAAGTTCTGAGGAAGCTCAAGCCAAAGATACCAGACCATAATGATGCCCATCCTGTGGCTGAGGATATGAAGATCAGAAGAGACAATGGTTTGAGGCTATGGAGGATGACAGATCCATATGCCTCAAGGAGAAGGACAGCTGTGGACTACAGATTCCACACCAAGGAACAACAGGACTTTTATGAGACTGTTCTGCTGGATAAGAAGCCCATAGTGTGTGATATGAGGTGGGTCGACCAGACCTACATGAAAGAAAATGTAGAGCACTATCCTGGAGTGCAAGACAGTTTTGTTGCTGTTGGAGTTGCAGACTTTGTTGGACAAAAGCTCACCAACTAGAATGATGAACTTATCATGCAGTTCTACTCCACAGCACACTTTTATCCAGATGGCAGGATAGTGTGGATGTATGAAGGTACAAGGTACCAGTCAACTGTTGAGGAGTGGGCAAAGCTAATAAATGCCCCAAAGGAGAATGAAGATGACCTTGATGTATATGCCAAGAAGAAAATGGACCACAATTCCATGGCACACATGTACAAGGAGATGCGAGACACAGCCATTGAGACACATAAGTTTGGATCAGTCCACTTCCTTCTGTCAGGGCTGCCAACAATCAACTGCATCTTAAGGCATACCCTACTGCCAAAGTCTGGTGACCACAACATGATCAGAGGGCATGCAATCAACATGTTGCATCTGTTTGATGTGCCACAGAAATTCAAAGTCATGAGCCTTATGGTTGAAACCATTAAGAGGACTGCAGCTGATCAGAAAAGAAGTTGTGGATATGCCCCTCAGATCCAGGAGTTGATTAACTCAAAGATGGGCACAGGCAAATATCTATTGGATAAGGAACATTTTCCAATTTATCCAGATTTTGAGGATAATGAGGTTGTCATGAATGAGAATGATCCATCGTCAGTTCAAGCACAAGAGAAGAAGGAGAAGGCAAGGAAGGAGAAGGCTACCAGGATGCCAACACAAGAGGAGGCATCTGAGTATTTCTTGAAGAACAAGCAGGAGCAGCTCGGATACTTAATAGCATCAACATTGAGGATTGAGAAGGGATTGGCCACCCTCACTCAAAATCAGGAGAGCTTGGAAAGAATCATAGAACAAAAGTTCTATGACTTAGATGTGAAAGTAAATGAGATTCAGTCTGCTATGGAGCAACTACAAGACGACATGCAGGAGAGGAAGGGCAAAACAACAACTGATGCATTTGCCAGAGTGCCTAGAGCCCAGAGGTCATCTGCTGTGCCAGTTCCTGACACAAGAGCAACTTCATCTGCACTAGCTAAAGCCTTAGTGCCACCAGCTCCAGCACCTACATCAGCTCCAGCTCCATCTACTTCAACTGAAGCTTTCGTCCTCGGTGCTATCCGGACTCCACCACCTGAAGATCAAGCCTGAGAGTCGATCTAGCACTATGCATTTTCTATGAACTTTTTGGTAACTTTTTGCCAAAGGGGGTGAAAAATGTATAGATCATAGGCTTCGAGAGAGAGTGTTGCTTTTGTTCTCTCTTGATTTGGTGGTTGTGGTTTTTTAAACTTGTTTGCTTTTGGATGCTTGATATACTATGTTTGTGAGACATTGATGATCATGTGTTTGATCATAAGCTACACTTATGCATGTTTGATGATATTATCTTATCTATCCTATGTGATCATTCACTTTGCTTGGTGATGAGTGCATGTATTCAATCTTTATCATTTTGAGCGCTCCACCAAGATGTATGTGACATGGAAGAGTAACCCATGAGCCTAATTCCTTGTGCATTTGCAGTCCAAAGCAAATCTTAAACTATGCACAAATTTAGGGGGAGCTCTTGCTTATCACATAGTTCTCAAAGCGACGATGTTTTTTTAATCTTATTATCATTTGTCGAAGCTTTGATCTATATGTTGTCATCAATTACCAAAAAGGGGGAGATTGAAAGTGCAACTATCCCTAGGTGGTTTTGGTAATTCATAACAACATATAGCTCATTGAGCTAATGCTATTCCAAGATGAACATTTCAGGAAAGCTCAATGAATGGTATGGCATGGATGATGAAAGTGGATCCCTCAGAATGCTAATGACAAAGGATTGGCTCAAGCTCAAAAGCTCAAGACTCTTCATTTTATATTTTAGTGATTCAAGATCACATTGAGTCTATAGGAAAGGCCAATACTATCAAGGAGGGATGAGGTGTTGCTTAATGAGCCCCTTGCTTCATGTGCTTAGTGATATGCTCCAAAACGCTCAGCTACTTTCTCACATCCACATATGACCTAAACCTAAAGCCAAAATCGGTCTCACCGATTCTTCCAATCCGGCGCCACCGATTCCATATGTCATAGCCACTACCACAAACCCTAGGAAAATCGGTTCTACCGATAGGGATCTCGGTCTCCCGAGATGGGATTGTAATCTCTCTATTTCCTTTTCGTAACTTTTCGGTCTCACCGAAAGAGCGGATCGGTCCCAGCGAGATTGCAATGTAAACTCTCTGTTTCCCTTTTGTAACATTTCGGTCTCACCGAAAAGAGCAAATCGATCCCACCGAGTTTACCTGACCAACTCTCTGGTTAGCTAATTACCAAAATCGGTCTCACCGAGTTTGTGTAATCGGTCTCACCGAGATTACGTGATGCCCTAACCCTAACCATATCGGTCCTACCGAGATGCAAGTCAGTCCCACCGAAAACCCTAACGGTCACTAGGTTTACTAAAATCGGTCCGACCGAGTTTGTTGATTCGGTCCCGCCGAGATTGATAAATTGTGTGTAACGGTTAGATTTTGTGTGGAGGCTATATATACCCCTCCACCTCCTCTTCATTCATGGAGAGAGCCATCAGACTAAACCTACACTTCCAACTTACCATTTCTGAGAGAGAACCACCTACTCATGTGTTGAGGCCAAGATATTCCATTTGCTACCATATGAATCTTGATCTCTAGCCTTCCCCAAGTTGCTTTCCACTCAAATCTTCTTTCTACCAGATCCAAATCCTATGAGAGAGAGTTGAGTGTTGGGGAGACTATCATTTGAAGCACAAGAGCAAGGAGTTCATCATCAACACACCATTTGTTACTTCTTGGAGAGTGGTGTCTCCTAGATTGGCTAGGTGTCACTTGGGAGCCTCCGACAAGATTGTGGAGTTGAACCAAGGAGTTTGCAAGGGCAAGGAGATCGCCTACTTCGTGAAGATCTACCGCTAGTGAGGCAAGTCCTTCGTGGGCGACGGCCATGGCGGGATAGACAAGGTTGCTACTTCGTGGACCCTTCGTGGGTGGAGCCCTCCGTGGACTCGCGCAACCGTTACCCTTCGTGCGTTGAAGTCTCCATCAACGTGGAGGTACGATAGCACCACCTATCGGAACCATGCCAAAAACATCCGTGTCTGCAATTGCGTTTGAATCCTCCAAACCCTTCCCTTTACTTTCTTGCAAGTTGCATGCTTTAATTTCCACTGCTCATATACTCTTAGCATGCTTGCTTGAATTGTGTGATGATTGCTTGACTTGTCCTAAGTTTGCTAAAATCTTCCAAACTCTAAAACTGGGAAAAGGCTAAGTTTTTAATTGGTCAAGTAGTCTAATCACCCCCCCCCCCTCTAGACATACTTCAAGGTCCTACACCTGCCCCTCTTTATATAAGTTAAATGTCGGAGTAATGGGCCACGGGTAGGCAGACCCGAGCCCCTGAACCTTTCAAAACATCGGGGCAGACTGCGCCCCTCAAGATGCCAAAATAAAAAGCCGCCTTCAGAAAGTCGGCAACAGAGTCGCCGACTGCCCCTCTAGGCCGAGTCCCAGAGGCGGCCTCAGGACGAGCCGACTCCAAGCCGGCGACCTCCAGCGAGGCCGGCTACAAGGAGTCGGCTGGCGATCCCAACCACCTCTTGCCTGAGCGACTACGAGCGGGATGGGATAAAGCCGCCTCGCGGCCCATCCTTGCCCTGCCCATAAAGGGCAGGTATGGCCACATAGCTCCGTACCGACGGAGATCTCCGTCCGGCGCAGCACTGTAGCCACGCCGGCCCTGACATCAGCCCCGTGGGCAGATTCCTGTACCCACGATGGCCTGTGCATGCGACCGAAGGCGGCGGGACCGCTTTGTTGGCGGAGTACCGAAACGGCGAGAGCGCCCCAAAGACGGACCCGTTGGAGTCGGCCTCCGGGAGTCGGCCGGCCCCTCCCGCGGGCTCCACGCGCCATTAACCAGACAAGACGGGGAATGGCAACAGTGATCGCCCGCCGGGCGGCGGCACTGTCGCCATGACCCCATGACCAAGCTCACGTCATTAGAAGCACGGCTACAGTAACCTGCAGCCGGCAAGACCCGCCCTCGGCGGGCAAGGGCTGTCGGCCCCATGCTGCGCCGTCGACGGGGCCCACTAGTCGGTGGGCCCCAGAAGCCGGCGGAGAAGACGGCGACTTAGAGACTGACGGCTTGGACCCGCACACCTGATGATTGTTGTACCCGGGTAGGCCTATATAAACCCCCCGGGGCACCCATGCAAAGGGTTGGAACCTAGTAGTTTTAGACACACGCATAGAGGGAGAGAAGAGGTAGCCGTGCCCTTCTCCTTCCTCACCCCGAACAGCTCAAGGAGCATCTTCTACTCACTTTGCCATAGTGATCATGTGGAGACCCCGCAGAGCAGCAGTAGGGGTGTTATCTCTTCGGAGAGCCCTGAAGCTGGGTAAGATTCGTCGGCGTGCATGTCTTTGCCTCATCCCGTTTCCAAGCACCGGCGACGTTCTACTTGCCCCCTCCATGATAAGGATGTGCCATCCTTTGGCATATGTCGCACCCAACCCCCGACATTTGGCGCCCACCGTGGGGCCTGGTGCACCGTCGTCCGGAGACCTGCCCTGGACGGGAACCCTCTTCCTCCCTGGCGAGCGCAGCCAACCTGGCACGCCGGACGGAGTCTGCGCCGACGCTCTGCATGGCGCCGAGGTCGCCTGCGCGGCGAGCTACCTCGCCGAACTTGTAGGCGAGGTTCGCCTCTCTGACGAGCCTGCATCCGACGCAGGCACGGACGACCCCGAAAGCCTCCTCGTGGGCCTCCTCGAGCAGCTCCACGTCGCCGGCGAGCCTGCCGCCGACCTGGAGTCCGTAGGCTCCACCGACCCGATGCTGGTCGACTCCGACACCGCGTCGCTCGACCCGTTCCCCAACAACGTGGTGTTCTACGACGAGCCTCTCCCTCGCGCGGAGAGCGGCGGGAGCACCGTCACAGAGGTACTCGTCATCAGTCATGGCGAGCCTTCCGGCGAGGGAGCTCGCGACCCTCTCGACGTAGTTCTGCAAGACCTGACCGCCTCCATTCCGGAAGACGCCGACGCCGGAACGCTGGAAGCACGCCGCCTCCAGCTCCTCGTGGGCGCACAGAAGCTGGCCAGCATTAGACGCTTGTCGGAAGCCTATCAGCGCGAGATGGATCGCGCTGTGGGCGGCTCGCCGGCTCTGACTGGGCCTAGCCGCCTAGGAGCGGTCCGGCAGCGCGGCGTGGCCATAGCTAGTCTGTTTGGGGCCAGTCGCCCCGTGTACGCCACGCCCGCGGAGAACATTCGCGCTGCCCAGGCGGCAGCGGACGAGGTGGATAACTTCGAGGGCGAGGAGCGCCGCCTGATGACGGAGCGAGTCCAGCAGCTCCTCGACGCAGCCGCCGTGCAAGACGAAGCCGGCTGCCGCACGGAGGCGCCGCGACGACAACACGGCGACTTGCCTCCTCGCCGAGATCAAGGCGCGACGTCTCGGATGGCGACTGGCGGCGTCCACGGAAGAAAGAACAAGGATCCGGCTGTCATCCATAGCCGGACTCACATCTCCATCGAGCGCGACGAAGACGGCCGCCCGAGAGCAGTGGAGCGGCGGGACGACTATCAGCCTCCTCATCCCCGCAGAGAAAGGCGAGTCTCCCCGCCACCCGTCGAGCACCCGACTCTCGGCGACCGCCTTGGCCGCCGAGAGGGAGTCGGAGAGAACGACGCCCGCCACCGGATCGAGCGACTCCACCGATCCCTGGCGCTAGAAGAAGAGGACGAGTTGGGTCCGCCCTATTTCAGACCTCGCATCCGAGACGAACCCTTCCCCCGAGGATTCACACTCCCCCGAGACACACCCAAATACACCGGCTCCGTGAAGCCGGAGGACTGGCTGGTGGACTACTCCACGGCCGTCAGCATAGCGAACGGCAACAGGTGTGTTGCCGTAAAGTATGTTCCCCTCATGCTCCAGGGCACGTCCCGGACATGGTTGAACAGCTTGAAGCCCCGCAGCATCAACAGCTGGGTCGACTTCACTGAGGCCTTCGTCCGCAACTTCACGAGCACATACAAGCGACCTCCCAAGCCTCGTCAGCTGTCCTTGTGCGTGCAAGGCCCCAACGAGTCTACTCACGACTACCTCACGTGCTGGGCCGAGCTCCGGAACTCCTGCGAAGGAGTGCACGAGGTGCGGGCAATCGAGTACTTCACCGCGGGTGCGAGAAGGCACCTCCTCAAGCACAAGCTCCTTTGCGACGAGCCGGAGACCTCGACGAGCTGCTGGTCATAGCAGAACAAATGTACGCCATCGCCGACTCCTCCAGAAGTCGGAGATCAAGTCGTCTATGACCGCAAAGTAGCTCCTCATGCTCCCAAAACTCCGGCTGGCGACGCCATCGGCGACAGCAGCAGAATGATCATAAGCGCAAGGCCCCGCAGCCGGCTTCCAACAGCCGGCAGGTGGCGACAGTTGAAGACCAGCGGCCACAGGGGCAGACTCCTGCCAAGCGGCAAAAGGGCGGCAAGTCCAACTGGTTGCCGGCCTTCTCTTACTAGCAGACTCTGGATGGACCCTGCAAGTTCCACAGCGGCGTGAAGCCGTCAAATCACACCACCTGGAAGTGCCACTGGCTCCCCAGGATCGCCAAGGGAGACGGCCTTGCCCCTCCTCCGCTCGCTTTGGCTGCCGCCCACCGCCGCCCAAAGAGCGGCTGTCGAGCCGGTCGGCGCGAGACAAGACGATTACCCGTAAGAGCACGGCGCCTATGTCGTGTTTACAGCGTGGTGATGATCGCCATAGCGGCGGCAGCAGAAGAAGAAGTGAATGCAAAGTGGCATCGATACCCCGAATTCATGCCCGGTCTCGAGAAACCCATTAGCCGGAGCCGTCTTTGATCACCCGGAGGTGATGCGAAAAGGGCTCCCACGCCCTGGTCTTGGGAGCCACCTTGCCACGGATAGGCGGGCGCTCGCTTCTCGCGAGTCTTGCCGATAGACGAGGCAGCAGCATCAACATCCTGTATAAGGATCGATGGAGAAGCTAGGAATCAAGCAAAGACAGCTTCAAAGATAGTCGATTGTGTTCCACGGAATTGTACTGGCCTTTCCCGCTCACCGATTGGCAAGATTCTCGATAGACGTCCTCTTTGGGGACAAGGATCACTTTCGCCGAGAGCCAGTCTGGTTCGAAGTGGTGGACCTCGAAAGCCCCTACCATGCCCTGCTTGGCCGACTTGCTTTGGCCAAGTTCATGGAGGTCCCCCACTATGCCTACCTCAAGATGAAGATGCCGATTTCCAAGGGGATTCTGACCGTAGCCGGCGACTACAGAAAGTCATCCGCCTGTGCACCTGAAAGCAGTCGGCTGGCCGAGTCCCTGGTGATCGCGGCTGAGAAGCAGCTCCTGGATCGGATTGTGGCAGTGGCCGGCAAGCAGCCGGAGATATCGCCCGACCCCAAGGAGTCAGAAGCTGAGGGCTCGTTCAAGCCGGCCAAAGAGACCAAGAAGATACCCTTGGACCCGGAGCACCCGGAGAAATATGCTGTCATAGGTGCAAACCTCGACAGCAAATAGGAAGGCGAGCTCGTCGATTTCCTCCGTGAGAATTGGGACATCTTCGCATGGTCCCCCAAAGACATGCCAGGTGTACCGACGGATTTCGCCGAGCACAAGTTACATGTCCGATCTGATGTGAAGCCCGTCAGGCAGCCCTTGCGCCGCCTGTCAGAAGAGAAAAGAAGAGTTGTTGGAGAAGAGATAGCCCGGCTCTTCGCAGCCGATTTCATCATGGAAGTTTTCTTTCCAGAATGGTTGGCGAACCCGGTCTTGGTACTAAAGAAGAACAAGCAGTGGCGGATGTGCATTGACTACACAAGCCTCAACAAAGCCTGCCCCAAGGACCCGTTCGCTTTGCCAAGAATTGATTAGGTGATAGACTCCACAGCCGGATGCGAGTTGTTGAGCTTCTTAGATGCATATTCAGGATATCACCAGATCAAGCTGAACCCGGCCGATAGATTGAAGACCGCCTTCATCACGCCGTTTGGAGCCTTCTGCTACCTGACCATGACGTTCGGCTTGAGGAACACCGGCGCCACCTTTCAGCGTTGCATGCAGAAGTGCCTCCTCAAGCAGCTTGGCAGAAACACCCACGTTTACGTGGACGACGTGGTGGTGAAGACGGAGAAGCGAGGGACGCTGTTGGAAGACCTCAAAGAGACATTTGAAAACCTGCGCCGATTCCAGATCAAGCTCAACCCAGAGAAATGCGTCTTCGGAGTACCAGCCGGCCAGCTCCTTGGCTTCCTGGTATCTGAACGCGACATAGAGTGCAACCCCGTGAAGATCAAGGCGATCGACAGGATGGAAGTACCCGCCGATCGCTAGATGTCGAAGTTCACCGCTGCTTGGCCTATCACCGATTCATCACCGGTTGGAGAAAGCTCTTCCTCTGTACCAGCTTATGAAGAAGACCACCTTCTTGAATGGAACTCAAAGCGGACGAAGCTTTTCTCCAGCTTGAAGAGAATGCCGACTACTCCCCAAAGGTCTTTGGCGGCTCCGACCCAAAGGAGCCCATGCTCTCAGATATTGCCGCCACCAGCAGGGTAGTCAAGATACCATTGTAGTTGAACGCAAGGAGGAAGGCAAGGCGCTACCTGTCCGAGACCGGTGTATTAAGCGAGCGAGGTACTATCGACCTCCAAGCGAACTACCCCACTACCGAGAAGATGTGTTACGGCGTGCACTTTGCCGCCAAGAAGTTGAAGCCTTGCTTTCAAGAGCATCCAATCACCGTGGTTTGCACGGCCCCACTAGCGAGATCATCGGAAGCCGAGATGCTTCAGCCGAGTGGCCAAATGGGCCATAGAGTTGGCCCCTACACCATATTTTACCAGCCCCGACCGCCATCAAGTCACAAGCACTGGCCGACTTCCTCGTCGATTGGGCCAAGACCCAGTATCTGCCGCCAGCGCCCGACTCCACCCATTGGCGGATGCACCTTGATGGCTCGAAGATGCGCACCGGCTTGGGAGCCGGCGTGGTCCTCACTTCCCCTAAGGGCGACAAGCTCAAGTACGCGCTGCAGATCCATTTCGCCGCCTCCAACAATGTCGCCGAATACGAGGCGCTCTTCCACGGGCTCCGGTTTGCCAAAGAGCTCGGCATTTGCCGGATCCTGTGCTATGGCGACTCCGACTTGGTGGTCCAACAGTCATCCGGCGACTGGGACGCCAAAGATGCAAATATGGCGAGCTACCACTTTCTGGTACAGCAGCTGAGTGGATATTTTGAGGGATGCGAATTCCTCCACGTGCCAAGAAACGACAACAACCAAGCAGATGCCCTAGCAAGAATCGGCTCCACCCGTCAGGCAATACCATCCGGCGTCGCCCTTCTTCGCCTTCTCAAGCCATCATCAAGCCACCAGAGTCAGACTCCATTTTTGTGCCGGCTCCCCCTGAAGAAGTCGGATCCGACTCCAAAGCCTCAGCAGACGACACAAGAATCCTTGCAGACGCCCCCAAGAACGCGGCAGTTGAAGCCAGCCCGGGGACTTCAAAACCCGGCCCGGGGACTGCGGCGACCATTTAAGACTCCAAGATTCGGCCGGGGACTGCACCGGTCGGCCGGGACTTCTTCAACCCAAAGAAGCTGCTGCAGACTCCAACCCGCCGCCTCCCAGCCCAGCCGCCTCGTCCAAGTAGCAAGATCTTGGCAATCGAAGAAATAGCAGCACCCTCATGGGCCCAACCCATCCTCAAGTTCTTCGAAGCGGAGAGCTACCAACCGATGAAACCTTGGCTCGACAAGTGCAACGCCGAGCGGCAGCCTACACTATAGTCAATAGAGAGTTGGTCAGCGAAGGCCACGGTGTCTACCGGCACAAGGTCGAATCGAGCAAGGCCAAGCAATCCTTGAAGACATCCATCGTATGAAAAGTGCCATCATGCATCCTCAAGAGCACTCGTCGCCAAAGCCTTCCGACACGGTTTCTTCTAGCCAACTGCCCTAGAAGAGGCCAAGGAATTAGTTCAAAAATGCAAGGGGTGCCAAGTGTTCCGCTCCAAGCTGCTTCACCGGCTTCACGCCAAGACTATCCCCATCGCCGCCCTTTGCTGTTTGGGGCCCGGACATGGTGGGACCATTCAAGACGGCACGAGGTGGCCTAACTCACTTACTTGTCGCGGTGGACAAGTTCACCAAATGGATAGAAGCAAAATCCATCAAGAAGTTGAATGGTCCTACGGCAGTGACTTTCATCACCGACATCACGACTCGATGCGGCTGCATCACACAGCATCATCACCGACAACGGCACAAATTTCGCCAAAGGCGCTTCGCCCGTGTTCGCTGACGACGCAGGCATCCGATCGACTTAGCGTCCGCTGCCCATCCGCGATCAAACGGCAGGTGGAGCGAGCGAACGGCCTCATCCTGTCGCATCAAGCCTCGATGGTCGAACCATCGGAGCGCTCGTCGGCTGCTGGCTTGAGGAGTTGCTACCGTCCTCCGAGTCTGCAGACGACTCCAAACAAGTCAACCGGCTTCACACCTTCTTCCTCGCTTCACGGTGCCGAAGCCGCCATCCCAACGGATATAGAGTTCGACTTCGCGAGTCACCATGTACACCAAGAGGAAGCGGAAGAAGCACGCCAAGACGGCGCCGATCTCGCTGGAAGAGGGCCGGCTGTTGGCACTCACCGTCCAAAGATCTACCAGCAGAGCCTGCACCGCTACTACAACAAGAAGGTCAAGCCAAGATCATTCCTAGAGGGCGACCTTGTGCTCCGGCTGATCCAGCGAACAACCGGCCAGCACAAGCTGCCGGCGCCTTGGGAAGGACCATTCATCATCAGTAAAGTGCTGGGCAACGACTCCTACTACCTGATCGACGCTCGGAAGCCCCGAGCACGCAAGAGGGACGACTCCGGCAAGGAGACGGAGCGGCCATGGAATGCGAATCTCCTCCGAAGATTTTACAGTTGACGCAGTATGTACCACGCTACCTCTTTGTGTTTGAAATACCAAGACTCCGGGGCCCCGGAGACGAGCTCGGGGACTGCCCTCTTTTGTTATCTGTATGATAAGAATTATGCCATTGAGTATGTTACCCTTTGATTATGCTGTTTGGCACCGGGCTCGACTAGTCGGCCCGGGGTCTCGCCGCCTTTGAGCTATGAAGTGCTTCCTGAAGTCATACAAGTAGCGTGCGGTGCCTAAGCCGTCTCCTGCCAGAAGACGCAGCTCGCAGAGCGACTGTTTGGTGGGCAGGAGTAAGGTAGAGCGGGCGTCCACACGAAAAAATGGCTAAGGACCCAAAGCATAAACATAGTTTGAATCGGCTTCCAGCCCGTTTCGTGAAACCGACTCTTAAGAAGCCGGCTTGCCGTTTTCTACCCAACTTGCTTAAACGACTCTAAAAACAGGGCCAAGTACTTGCCTTCTCAAAGTAGCCAAGCACTTGACCTAGACGGCAATCCGCAGAGCGGTTGCCCGACGGGCAAGGCGGCATCTAAGGGAAGGCGGCAAAGGAAAAAGCCACAAGAGCAATAAGCAAGGAAACATAAAATTAAAATAATATTTACACAAACTTAGGCCCTTGGCCGGATCTTCGAACAAAGGTTCAGAATACACCCCGCGGGTGGAATTGCGCAAATTAACAAAGTTCTTTCAAAAGACTAGCAAACAGATAAAATAAAGGCAAGGCAGCGGCCTAAGAAGCAGCGGATGGGGTTGGAAGGCCGGAGGCGGCGGCGCGCAGCGCCGGGCGGTTGGCTGGGCGATCTCGGCTTGATCGCTCTCGGCAGCAGCTAGCTCGAGATGGGCACGGCTCGTTGTCGGAGGCGCGGTCGAAGCTGAGGCTGGTCGCCCGCTCCGCTTCTGGCGCCCATGCCGTCTCCGCCCTCCGCCTCGTTTTCATCTCGGCGCTGAGTAGATCACCTCCGCCGAGTCCTCGCTGTAGTCCGGGTTCATCCTCAACCACTCCGCGGTAAGCTTTCCCACCGTCTTCAGCCCGCCAGGACGAAGACGCTGGTGTCCGTAGTCGGCGATCGCCGCCAAGACGCTTCGACAAGGGCGTCCTCCGCGCCAGCAGCTCTGCTGGGCTTCGACCGAACGCTGCCAGCCGGTCTAGGTCGAGCCTCGATACCACGCTTTGATTTAACTCTGTGGCTCGGCAAGCTCCAGCCGAGCCGCGGAGCCCTTCCAAGCCTCAAGACGGCCAGCCGCGACCTCCGCCGGTCGGCGGTCCGCTGGGGAGGCGCAGAACCAGCATGTCCGGCCACAGGGCAGCGATCGCCTGGGCACCGACACGCTGAAGACGGCGCAGCATCCGATGTGTCGGCCGCAGACGAGCCTCGATGCTCAGGAGCTGCTCGTCAAGGGTTCGGGGGGCGTTGGCTGCGATCTCAGTGCCACCCGCCCTCCGCACCTCGCGCTCGGCCTCGATGGCCTGATTGGCCGCCTGCGTGTGACCAAGGAAGAAGTCTGCCAAGAAGAAGAAGAAGCAAGTTAGAAAAAACAGGAGCCGGCTTAACCCATAGTCGGCAACCCAAAAGAAAAAGTAAAAGCAAACTTACCATCGATGATATCTTCGATTTCATGGAAGCCGGAGGTCAGCTGCGCTTCCCTGTCGGTCCAGGCGGAGCGCTCGCTCTCAAATTCGGCCAAGAGGGCGGCCTCTTTCTTCTCCGCTTCAGCCTGCGCCGCCTTTGAGCAGGTCCTCCGCTCCACCAGCTGCGAGCTGAAGAGGTCGTGCTCTGGGCGAGCTTGCCGCCTCCTCCTCTTTGGTGCGCAGCGGTCTCGGCCGTATCCAGCTGCCTCGCAGAGCGGCGTTGGACTCAAGAATAAAAGAAGAAGAAGGACGCGAAGTCGACAGCTAAGAAGGTCGCCAGAAGATCCGCCCGACTGCAGCGATCGGCCCAATCTCGGGACTACAGCCTGGTGCGCCAGCCGCCTTCGCCAAGAAAAAACTCACCTCGGCTCCTCGCCAAGTCAAGAGTCTGCTTGTTCAGTTCTTCAACGCTATGTTGAAGGCGGTAGCGGAGGTTGTGATACTCCTCTAACAAGAATTCCAGACATAGGTAAAAAACTTGAAGTAAGCAAATAAAGTTCCGAGCCACCGCCAAGAGCCGCCCAAACTCGGGATTACACCCGGTGGAGTGCGGGCGCGCCTCACGAGAAGATCAAGAGAAAATTCAGAAATGAAACATACCCGCACGGCGGATCGCGATGCCAGGTGCGCCTTGGAAAAGTTCTGGAGGGCGTCGCCTTTGGCCCGCAGCTTCGCTTGGACGTCCAGGAGCGCCATGTTCAGCGGACCCGTGCTGCCTCCTCGTACCCACCCAACGGGCGCGACGCTTGTCGCCTCAGCGTCAGGGATGGCCGAGCTGGCGGCGCCGGTCTCCAAGGGGCGCGGCGCCGAGGTCGCCTTCTCAAAACGGCGCCGCGCTGGCGAGGTGACTTGAAGAAGCAGCTGCGCCACGGCCTCGTCATCGGTCGGCGGCACAGGCGGGTCTGCCGGCTGTTTGCCTCGCGCGATCTCGGGCTGCGGCGGAGGCGGCGGAGGTGGCGCGGCCGCGCCCGGTGAAGAGACCTCGCCGCCTTCCCTCCCTGCGATGGGGACCTCACCACCGACTCCCTCCGACTGCCTCGTGAACTCCGGCGGTGGTGGCGCTGAGCTCAGCGGAGTGACGAGCAGCGCCGACTGAAGGCGCACGGCCTCCTCGGCTCGCCTTTTTGCTGCAGCGGCGTCTTCGACCGCCTTCTCGGCCTCCGCCTTCTCTCGACGGGCGGCCTCCTCCTCGTCGCGCTTCTCCTGCGCATGTCGCTCTGTCGCCTCCCGGAGGGCGGCCGCAGGGTCAACCCGCCGACTTTTGGCGGACGTCTCCGCCGACCCCATGACGGAGGCGGCGGCGACCCTCTCCAAGGTGAGGGGAGCCCTGATAAGGAAAAAGGACATGAGAAGACTCGGGCAAGACGGCCCAGAAGAAAACAAGACAGAATAAAAAAATACTTACGTGGAGACCAGCGGTGGCTTCTTCACCTCCTTGCGGAAGCGGTTAGCCTTCGCGACCGCTTCTTCGCGCTGAGTCGCGGTGGTCGCTCCCCTGAATTTCTTGGCCTGGCCGCTCGGCTGAGCGGCCCGCCCGGCGCCCTCTTGGCCGCCTCATTCAAGGCGGCGGAGGAGCTTATACTGGATGGCCGGCTTTCTGGCTGGCGGCGGGGGACTTCCTTCGCCATCATCATCGACCAGTCGGCGAAGGTGGCCAAGGCTCGAGGTCGTCGGCCCTCCCCTCCTCGGCGTCGGCCTCCATCGCCGCCACACCCAAGTCGGGGTCGTCGGCGTCGCTCTCCGCCCGGTCGGGGACGAATTCACGAGCCGGCCCCGCGGCGCCGGCCGAGGGCGGCATGAGAGGATTCTGAGTCAGAAAAGACCAAGGAAAGTTAGAGCCGGATCCGGCTGAAGAAGGAAACAGAGAAGCAAGAGACGACTTACCAACGGCGGGGGATTGGCGCGCGAGTATGGCTCCTTGCCGAACTGCCATTCCTCCATGAGGCCGCAGTTCGCCAAGAAATTCACCGTGTCCACCACCTCCGCGTGGGGCATATCCTTGGAGCACAGCCGGCTGGGGTCCCAGCGGCCGCTCATCTGGCAGATCAGATGAGGTCGGCCTTGAAGAGGGAGAACTCAAGCGCCACGGCGGCGGCCAACAAGTCTGCCCCACCAGGCCCTCCGATCAGTATCATCACGCTGGAGAGCCAGCGGACGGCGGCGTTGCTTATATGGAGTCAGCGTCCGGGCCCTATAGGACCAGCTGGTGGGTCGGCCCGCCAGCTCGCCACCCACGTAAGGCGGCAAGTTGACCCAGTCGCCTTCGGGGGTGACATTCTTGACGTAGAAGTATGAACGCTGCCACATCTTCACCGACTTGATGAGGGAGATGGCAGGGAAAGGGTTCTCGGGCACCGGCCTCCTCTTGGCGATGAACGTGCCGCACAGAGCCGGCACGCGAGCGACGTGGGTCCCGAAGCCACTGGAAGAATTCCCCACAGCTCGATGGTGGGGAGGACTCGAGAAAACCTTCGTGATAAGGATGCGGCGCGCCAGCAGCACCACCGTATTGGGGTGAGGTGGTGCGGTTGGAGCCCAAAAACTCCAAGAATGCGCTGGAAGAAGCCGCCGCGGCAGCCCAAGCCAGCGCATGAGGTGCGAGCGGAAATGACCCGCCCCTCCTCCGCGCCGGGCGTGATTTCGCCCTCCGGCGCGGCGCGGGTCCGCACTAGGTGGCTGCCGGGGATGCGGCGCGTTTGACAAAGGAATTCAATGATGTCGTCATCAATGATGGAGCCATCCCACACGCCGGAGCGCGCGGTGGGAGGCGCGGCGGCGGATAAGGAGCTCATCTCCGCGGCGCGGTGAGGCTCGGTGCGGTGGAGCGAGGAAGAAAACGAGGCCCGGCGCGGTGGAGCAAGGAAGAAGACGAGGCAGGGAGCGGGGAGGAGAGAGTGCGCGTGCGTCACCGCCCCCTCCCTCCCCCCGCCTACTTATAGGCGCCTAGGCTGCGAAGCCGAGGGGGCGGGCGTGGGATTAACTGCGCCCACGTCCCCACACCCCCACGATTTAACCCACGACGTTACTGCGCACAATAACAGCGTGGGGAGCCCAACCGCCCGCACGACCGCAGCGGATCCGCTGCGCGCCGGGGCACGGTAGTGGCGGGCCCCGCCTGACGGGTCTGTCTTGTCACACGCGTGGGCTGGCAGACTGGCCCTGCCGCGTGGCGTCACGTGGCGGGCCCGCAACGGCGGCTGCTGGGAAGCTTATCAGGCACGCCGCCCGGATCCCGCTGCGACCTTCGAAACCTTTGAAGAGCAAGACGGCCCCCTGCAAGGCCGACTCCGGCCCAAGATGGAGACGGCGGGCCGAGTCCAGATTCTCCTAACAAATGGATTAAGCTGTCGAGGCTCCTCGACAAGCTGCCCTCGGCACCTCACCAGCTTCGGGGACTACTGTCGGAGTAATGGGACACGGGTAGGCAGACCCGAGCCCCTGAACCTTTCAAAACATCGGGGCAGACTGCGCCCCTCAAGACGCCAAAACAAAAAGGCGCCTTCAGAAAGTCGGCAACAGAGTCGCCGACTGCCCCTCTAGGCCGAGTTCCAGAGGCGGCCTCAGGACGAGCCGACTCCAAGCCGGCGACCTCCAGCGAGGCCGGCTCACAGGAGTCGGCGGCGATCCCAACCACCTCTTGCTGAGCGACCACGGCGCGGATGGGATAAAGCCGCCTCGCGGCCCATCTCTGCCCTGCCCATAAAGGGCAGGTATGGCCACTGAGCGCTGCATCGCAGAGATCTCCGTCCGCGCAAGCATCCTGTTGCCCACGTCGGCCTCGACATCAGCCCGTGGGCAGATTCCTGTACCCACGATGGCACATGCATGTCAGACGACCAAGGCGGCGGGACCCGCCTGTCGGCGGGAGTACCGAAGACGGCGAGAGCGCCCCAAAGACGGACCCGTTGGAGTCGGCCTCCGGGAGTCGGCCGGCCCCTCCCGCGGGCTCCACGCGCCATTAACCAGACAAGACGGGGAATGGCAACAGTGATCGCCCGCCAGGCGGCGGCACTGTTGCCATGACCCCATGACCAAGCTCGCGTCATTAGAAGCACGGCTACAGTAATCTGCAGCCGGCAAGACCCGCCCGCGGCGGGCAAGGGCTGTCGGCCCCATGCTGGGCTGTCGACGGGGCCCACTAGTCAGCGGGCCCCGAAGCCGGGCGGAGAAGACGGCGACTTAGAGAGGCGACGGCTTGGACCCGCACTCGGCGGATTACCGTTGTACCCCGGGGTAGGCCTATCTAACCCCCCGGGCACCCATGCAAAGGGTTGGAACCTAGTAGTTTTAGACACACGCATAGAGGGAGAGAAGAGCTAGCCGTGCCCTTATCCTTCCTCACCCGAACAGCTCAAGGAGCATCTTGTACTCACTTTGCCATAGTGATCATGCGGAGACCCCGCAGCAGCGAGCAGAGGTGTTATCTCCTCGGAGAGCCACGAAGCTGGGTAAGATTCGCCGGCGTGCATGTCTTCGCCTCATCCCGTTTCCAGGCACCGGCGACGTTCTACTCGCCCCCTCCATGATAAGCCATCCTTTGGCATATGTCGCACCCAACCCCCGACATTAAAGGGGCGGGTTACATGTAGAGTCCATCTCGGACTAAGACTTCAACTATTTTCACTTCCTTTCCTGGGCTTCTTAACGTCTGCCGGTTTAACATTGTCTGTCGGTTTAACATTGTCTGCCGGTTTAACATTGTTTGCCGGTTTAACATTGTCTTCCAGTTTACCACCAGCCGGTTTACCGTCTGTCTTAGCCATCTGTCTTGACTCTCTGTCGGTTTACCATCAGCCGGTTTACCGTCTGTCTTAGCCATCTGTCTTGACTCTCTGCCGGTTTACCATCAGCCGGTTTACCGAGCCCCGGCCGGGTCATACCGCGGGGTATATCCCCGACATTAGCCCCCAGTTTAATTTGGATTTATCCATGTTAAACTGATCCTGATCATCCCTAAGTCCTTGTCACTTCCTTCTTCTAGAAAATCTGGTTTAATAGACCAGCTTCATAATCAACTTGTTGATATTGGTTTCTCATAGAAAATATATTGCGAAGAATAACTCCTTTGATTCAGCTCCCAATGCTTAAAAACAATATTGGTCCTTGAAATACTCATCTGATCTTCAGCCGGTTTAAGAATGTAAAACTTGGCCGGTTTAAGAATGTAAAACTTGCCGGTTTACAAATATTGATGGCACCGGATCATAACTGTTTGTTGACATCAGCTTTTGAAAATATACCTCTTATATACCCATCACTAGTAGCCCTCAAATCTTAAGAAGGTAACATAGTAACAGCTTAAGATTTGCTTCAATATGAATGTCACAAGCTTGAAGAAATCCAGTTTGTCCGTCTTCAATCATTAGTCAGAACTGAGTATTCCGCATATGTAGCCCCCAAGTGTCGGGTTGTCATGCTTGCAGCAACCTGGGACTTGTAATTGCGTGATTATCATAAAAACTTCAACAAGTGTAGCCCCCAAGGGCCGGGTCATTATGCAATAATGAGCAGGGACTTTGTAAATATAATCATGTAAATTTTGAACAGCAACGGTGTAGCCCCCAAGAGCCGGCTCAGTAAGATAATATTGAGCTGGGACTTGATATATACTTCAATGAAAATAACATCATATGATATAATCCCCATCACGGGGCTTGAATCCATGTCCACAAGCTTAAGATCTTTGTGCTTTATCAACTGAGCAATGTACCCTTCAATATAATGGATAAAAAGCTTTGTACCTTGAATTGTTGACAGGAGCAATTGGTAGCCCCCAAGGGCCGGCTCATTATAATGTGATGAGTCGGGTCTTCAATAAGATGAGCAAAAAATGACTTTGCATTAGCCCCCAAGTGTCATGGTGCATGCTTGCAGTGACATGAAACTTGCAGATTTGATGTAATCTTAACTGAAATAATGTAGCCCCCAAGTGCCGGGTTGTAAGCTTGCAGCAACTCGAGACTATTCCTTCAATTGTAGAATAAATCATATCCATTGATAATATGATAGCCCTTGCACTAAAGCGACTTTGAAAACCTCAATCATACTATTGGTTATTGATAACCATAATATAAATCCAGCCATGTTGGCTATTTGAATAATATACCCAATTATTTATAAGCGCATAATTCCAATGGCGCAATCCAAATATATACTGGCGACTTATAGTCCAAAGCCAGGCCGGGTCAATAAACACCGGAATATAAGTGATTATGTGCTAACAGCTTGATAACTGGAAGCCACACCGGGTTAAGAAACACCGGGTTGATGTAATGACATATAGTCTGGCCGGGTCAGAAAACACCGAGTTAACTTAAAACTTGATCAAAAACTTTGCAAAAAGCAAAAGCAAATAAAACTTGTAGTCGAGGCTTTTCGAGGGCTGCCAGGCCCAAATTCGAGGCTTTACATGGGCTGCCAGGCCGCTGAGTTAAACCATTTTTGCAAAGCCTTTTAAGATGGACCTCCAACTAACCAATCACCGTTTTAACTTTGACAAGTTCAGGGTCTCAATGAGAGTAACTGTCAAACATTCGGAGGGTCATGCCAGGATTACCTGGATAGGAGTGGCTTACTTGATGAAGGTAGGTTAACCAGGGGTTTTAGGTGAATACACCAGGCTTCCAAGCCGTGGGTCGATACCCAGCTACAAGGGTCCATTCAAACTCCTTGGTATTTGACACAAGGAGCCCCCAAGTAACATGATGAGCTGTGCTCATTAGGTGCCTATGTTTGAGCTGTGCGTAGCAACAAGACTCTCTTTGGCCCCTTGGGTGTGAAGCTCCTAAGCTTTGTTGTGGCGTGATAGCCGGATTAATGGACAGAACTCCGCTTTGTCAGCTGAAGCCCCCATGTAACCAATAATATGATAAGCCAATAATGCGGGATACCCATGTTTGAACCGTGCATCATGGAAACAGGTCCTCTTCGGCAACCTTTAACTTTTTGCAAGAGATAAATTCTTCTTGAACCGGATTTGAGAGCTTCAGCGCTGTGGGAGATGGGATTTCCCCTTGAGCCGGATTTTGAACCGGATTTAAGAGCTTCAAAGCTTCATGATAAATTTCCCTTGAACCGGATTTTGAACCGGATTTGAGAGCTTCAAAGCTTCGTGATAAATAAATTTCCCTTGAACCGGATTGTAAACCGGATATCTGAGAGCTTCAACGCTTTATGAGAAAGATGTGTCTTGAACCGGATTTTGAACCAGAATCATTTCTGATGACCCGGAACTTCTTCATTGAGCCGGGATTTTGTCATATACTTTTTTGAGCCAGAACTTCTCTGACGGCCTTTAAATTTTCATCAATATAATAGTAGCCTCCGGGACCGGGTTATCTTTCCCTTCAACGTCCGAGGGCACTTGAATTTGCTTAAAGCGGCAAGACTTGCTGAATCATATCATCGTAGCCCCCGAGTCTTAAGATGACTCAAGGAGTTGTCTTGAGATTCTCCGTACTTGTCCATACCAGAAAGATTTATATCATTGGTGTTGATAACGCAATGCGAATCCGCGGAAGGTTGAGGTGACTGCGGCGGGTTACAGATGATCCTGTATGAGCCGTGTCAGCAACTCGGCCAATGGTTCTTTCCAACTGGCTGTTTGAAGTGGACCAAACTGTAGTGGGTTTGATTTGTGCGCATGTCCATTGATCCATCGAGTGCAGATGGTGGCTGAATGATAATTTGCCTCCAATTTGTTGAAAGAAAAACCGGCTACCCAAGCAGTGACTTGCTCATACTCAGTATACAGCTCACGCAGACAGGTGCGGCCCTGGTGTGTCGATGTAAACCAGGCCGCAATAAACGGACGGTAGAGATGTTGGAGATATGCCCTAGAGGCAATCATGTATGATGATATTTCCTATGTGTTTATGAATAAAGATAGTCCTTGGACATTATCAATGATGTGTATCAGCAAGTACGTGACTTGTTTGTGGGACTATGCATTGTATGATGACTGTCCTAAAAGGTCCCTAGTCGAAAGGGCTGTGTGGACGCGCAGCCGACTAGACTAGCATATGACACGGTCGATGGCTCGGTCTCACTAGCCATGGAGCATAGGATGCTAACCGGATAATATGGACTTCGAAAGGTCTGGTCGGATTCGACATAGTCGGATCCGAGTCGAGATAAGGTCCGATTCGGACAGACCCAACTATGAGACGCAGCGATATGTCATCTGTGAGTCTCTAGTACAACATCGTTCTATGTCCTAAGACCTGAGTGGCGCATGTACTCGAGATGGTGATAGACTTGCTTTGGGCCGACCAAACGCTACTCCGTGATCGGGTAGTTACAAAGGTAGGTTTCGGTTTGTCCAATCCCATGCTGCGAGACATGGTCGAGCAAGATGGGATTGCCCCTCCGATCGGAGAGATATACTCTGGGCCCTCGTGTGATCGACCAGGAAAGCATGGCCATGCGACAAGGATTATGAGATAATCCGGATTGTGGTCGATATCTTTGGAGCGAGAAAGAGGTCGGGCTAGCACAAGGATGACAGTCTCGCTTTGAGCCCGACAACATATATCGTGCGGCAAAGGGAGCGAAGTGTGACACGTTATGCAGTGTTCGCCTAA
This sequence comes from Aegilops longissima, assembly GCA_021605205.1. Taxonomy (NCBI): domain Eukaryota; kingdom Viridiplantae; phylum Streptophyta; class Magnoliopsida; order Poales; family Poaceae; genus Aegilops; species Aegilops longissima. Next base: position 511,723,318 of record CM038681.1, read on the forward strand.
CCAGCTTCATAGTCTGCTTGGTGGTCGGCACGCCTTGCTAGAGGCCGCTACCAACCGTGCAGGTCGGAGGTGATCCGAACTGTGACCAAGCCGACTTGAACCTAAGGGGTCGCGCGCTTAAGGGAAGGAACCTACGAGGTCGGTTCGTAGGACCTTTGGTCGGATGTGATCCGAACTGGACTAGGAACGTGACCGAGTAGACTTTGGGCTTTAGGGTCCGTCACGAGGCCCAAGTGTTGAGCCCGCGGCGGACGCCTATATAAAGTGGAGGTGCGGCACACTCATTAGTTCGATCGCTTCGGCGCTGCGACTAGGGTTTGCATGTGTTGCGAATAGCCACCTCCACTCGCCGCCGACTGTGTGATCGGACCTAGCAGTCCGCCGCACGACGTTCCTCCCGCACGCGCGGATACCGTTAGAGGCGGTGCACTTGCGCCGCTCCGGCGAACTCGTACGTGGGATCGGACGACCGGCCGCTCGAGGGAGATCGAACGAGGAGGAGACGATCCCGCGACGCCGCTGCCCCAACTCTTCTTCGCGCTGCACTGCTGCGCGTCTAGTGGTAACGAATCGTGATCCATCTCCGTAGCATGTTCCTGGATGTTCGGCGTAGGAATTTTTAATTTGCAATCGACGCACCCTACCGTAGAACCCAACAGTGGTATCAGAGCCTCTGCTATAGGATTTGGATTCAGATCATATGCATATTAGATATGTGGAGGCGGCAGATGAGATCTGTTGTCCTTGAAGAGATCGGCTATGTGCACGGTTGATGTGATCAACTGCACATGGGGATCGTTGAGGCTATGTTTTCTGTAAATCGGGATCGATGAGGTCGTGACACGATCTACCCTACCGGTCGGTCATCCGCCATCGGGTTAATAGTGAAACGTAAACCGAATCGGATTCGCGATGATCGATAAGATCGGTCGATCGAGAATTGGCGTGATCGGAGTTCGATGTGATCGTGTTTCCGAAAACGAGCGCTTCTCAGACACCGAGGGCGCTGCCCTTCGAACCCGCCGCTAACGGCTAGCGGGACCGCCGTGTGCGTAGCGCCGTGTATTTCGTACCCGACACACAAACCGGTAGAATGCGATTCTATGCATAACTTTGTTTTGCAGGTTTGATGTGAATAGTATGGCTCATGTGTATGTGATGCATGTGTGTAATTTATACGTGGCCTGCGTGTCATGTTTGTCAGCCGGCAGGAGCCAAAGTGCTGTCATTATATTGTATAACGACCTGCGTGTCGACTTGTGACTCTATGTAAATTCATTACTAGTTGTAGTAGTTGGATAATAGAGATCAGGTTGGTGGCTTGGCGTCCCGGCATGACAAACAAGATGGAGTTCGTAGATGGTCATCGGAGTCGGAGCCGACCTAGAAGAACGTCCATGAAGGAGCCATACTATTTCACAATATGTGTTATTTTGTGATTGTTATGCTTCTTTGTTTCTATGCATGTTAAAATGATAGAATGATCCCTCATGAATATCAAGCGAATTGCCATCCCCGATGTTGCACCTTCGCACGTCAAGTACGTCTAGTAGTGGGCTCATAAAATTGGGGTGCTGCTGGGTGTCCTTGAACTGAAGGGTTCGTGTCGGACACGGACATGCACTGCATCAAGGTTAACTTGACAAGGCTATCAAAACGGTTTTGGGCCTTGTGGCAAAGAAGGTTGGGAGCCGGGTATGAGATACCTTCCCGACCGACAGGAGTCGTATAGAGATACGATTAGCAAGGAGTTGCTTACCGGATAGGTATGTTGGCTAGCAGTGATGCTAAAGCTCACTAGTCGCATGCGCTAGTCGGATCCTGAATCACCGAGAGTTTGTGGAGGATGCTGACTTGAGTGGGAGTATTTCATTTAGGCTAGAATTACTCTACATAAACACATTGCTTAGTGATTGCATATTTTCTGTTGTAGATCAATGGCACCACCTGCTCAACCCAACTTTGCATTGAAATCAATTCTGGAAAAGGATAAACTGAATGGAACAAACTTTACCACCTGGTATAGAAATTTGAGAATTGTTCTCAAGCACGATAAAAGGAACATGTTCTAGAGGATCCACTTCAGAGGAACCTGCCGATAATGCTAGTGCCACAGCTAAGAATGCCTACTGTAAACTCGTTGATGAATCAACGGAGATCAGCTGTCGATGTCTGGCTTGTATGGAGCCCGATTTGCAACAGCATTTGAAAATGTTGAGGCTTACGATATGATCGAGAGTCTCAAGAGCATGTTTCGCACACGTGCTAGGACCGAAAGGTTCAACGTCTGGCGATCCTTGATGGATTGCAAGCTGAAGGAAGGTGATCCATCGAGCCCACATGTGATCAAGATGATCGGATATGTGCAAGCTTTGGATCGTTTGGGCTTCCGCTCTTGGATGAGCTGGCTATCGATGTTGTTCTCGGGTTCTCTTCCGCCCAGCTATGGGACGCTCATCTCGAACTATCATATGCATGGCATGGATAAGAAGCTCACTGAATTGCATGGGATGCTCAAGGTGGCGAGCAGGATATTAAGAAAGGCACGCATCAAGTGTTGATGGTGCAGAAATCGCTAAGTTCAAGAAGAGTTGGTCCAAGAAAAGGCTAAGGCAAAGGGCACGGAGGCGGTAACCTCTGCGCGCTGCCAAGTCTGGACCGGACTCAAGACCGTTTGCTTTCACCGCAAGGAGACCGGTCCTTTGAAGAGGAATCAGTAGCAAGTGGCTTGCGAGCATGGCAAGAAGGCCGGAAATGCTTCTTGAGCAAAGGTACACTTGTTGCATATGTTATAGACATTTACCTTGCTGACATACCTAGTAGCTCTTGGGTATTTGATACCGGATCGGTTGTTCATATTTGCAACTCGATGCAGGGCTGGTAAGAACTAGGCGTGTGGCACAAGGGAGATTGACATCGTGGTCGGCAACAAAGCAAGAGTTGCTGCGTTGGAGGTCGGCACGATGCAGCTCCACTTCCTTTCGGATTCATAATGGAATTGAATAATTGTTATTACATTCCTGCACTTAGTCGGAACATTATTTCTGCCTCATGTTTGATGAGTCAAGGTTATGAATTCAATTTAAAGGACAATGGTTGTTCGATATTTTTGAATGGTATGTTCCACGGCTATGCACCCATTGTTGATGGGCTATTTATATTGAATCTAGAACAGAACCGGTCTATAACGTGAATGTCAAGAGGCATAAGCCTAATGAGATAAATCCGACATACTTCTGGCATTGCCGGCTTGGACACATTAGTCTGAAACGCATGAAGAAGCTCCATGATGATGGGCTCCTAACTTCGTCCGACTTCGGGTCGTTCGAGACATGTGAATCATGCTTGCTCGGCAAGATGACTAAGTCTCCTTTCGCAAAGAGTTGCGAGAGGGCGTCCGAGCTATTGGAACTTATACACAGTGATGTGTGTGGTCCAATGAGCACAACTGCCAGAGGTGGCTATCAGTACTTCGTGACTTTTACCGACGACTTGAGTAGATATGGATATATCTATTTGATGAGGCACAAGTCGGAGACTTCTGAAAAGTTCAAAGAGTTTCAGAACGAGGTTGAGAATCAGCTCGGCAAGACTATAAAGCTTCTGCGATCTGATCGTGGAGGTGAGTACATGAGCCAGAGTTCGATGATCATCTGAAAAGTCGAGGTATAGTACTCAGCTCACACCTCCGGCACGCCACGGAGAAATGGCGTGTCAGAACGGAGGAATAGGACCTTGTTGGACATGGTCCAGTCTATGATGAGCAAATCGGATTTACCCTTGTCATTTTGGGGATACGCTCTAGAAACTGCAGCTTTCACACTTAATAGGGTACCATCAAAATCTGTAGACAAGACACCACATGAGATGTGGGTGGGAAGAGTCCAGTTTGTCTTTTCTAAAGATTTGGGGTTGTGAAGCATTTGTCAAGCGACTTATGTCAGAAGCTTACACCCAAGTCGGATAAATGCATATTCGTGGGATATCCGAGGGAAACCTTGGGATATAGCTTCTACAACCGGGAAGAGAACAAAGTGTTTGTTGCTCGGAACGGGGTTTTCCTTGAGAAAGAGTTTCTCAGTCGGGAGGCCAGTGGGAGGACGGTTCGACTCGAAGAAATTCGAGGACCACTCGGGGACGGCTCGGCTGGTGATGAGATCATACCGGAGTCAGTCAGGGAACCCGTAGTGGAAGCGGCACCGGAACCACGGAGGTCGGAAAGATTGCGCAGAGTGCGCGATGTATTGTTGCTAGAAAGCGACGAGCCGGCCACGTATGCGGAAGCGATGGTGAGCCCAGATTCCGAGGCATGGCTAGAGGCCATGAGATCCGAGTTAAAGTCCATGGATGAGAATCAAGTCTGGGACTTGGTTGATCCGCCACTGGCGTAATTGCCATTGGTTGCAAATGGGTCTTTAAGAAGAAAACCGATGTGGATGGAAATGTTCAGATCCACAAAGCTCGGCTTGTCGCTAAAGGTTATGGACAAGTTCAAGGAATTGACTACGACGAGACTTACTCGCCGGTAGCGATGCTGAAATCGGTGAGGATCATACTAGCTATAGCTGCATATTTCGATTACGAGATATGGCAGATGGATGTCAAAACGGCTTTCCTTCACGGAAATTTAACCGAGGACGTGTATATGATACAGCCCGAGGGTTTTGTCGATCCGACTAGCACTAGTAAGGTATGCAAGCTCAAGAGATCCATTTATGGGTTGAAGCAAGCATCTCGGAGTTGGAACATTCGTTTTGATGAGGTCGTCACTGGTCTCGGTTTCATCAAAAGCTTAAGAGGACTCTTGTTTATACAAGAAGTTAAGTGGGAGCTCGATAGTGTTTTTGATCTTGTATGTGGATGACATACTACTGATCGGAAACGATGTTTCGATGTTAAACTCGGTCAAGGGATCATTGAATGGCAAGTTTTCGATGAAGGACCTTGGTGAGGCAGTCTATATTTTAGGCATTAAGATCTATAGAGATAGATCGAGGAGGCTGCTCGGCTTAAGCCAGAGCACGTACATAGATAAAGTGTTGAAGCGGTTCAACATGAGTGAGGCGAAGAAAGGGTTCTTGCCGCTCTCACATGGTATAAGGCTAAGCGAGACTCGAGTCCTTCGACATCCGATGAGCGAAGCAGATGAGTAGGATTCCGTATGCCTCGGCAATCGGATCCATCATGTATGCCATGATATGTACAAGGCCTGATGTTGCTTTTGCAATAAGCCTAACAAGTAGATACCAGGCCAACCCTGTGAGAGTCACCGGGCAGCGGTAAAGACTATTTTGAAGTACGAAAAGGACTAAAGAGATGTTCCTAGTTTATGGAGGTGAGGAAGAGCTCGTCGTAAGGGGTTACGCCGATGCTAGTTTCCAAACCGGCAGAGATGATTGTCGATCACAGTCCGGATTCGTATGCCCTGAGCGGAGGAGAGCAGTAATCGGATGAGTTCCAAGCAGGATACGGTGGCGATTCTACCACGAAGTTTAATACATTGCGGCTTGTGAAGCTGCAAAGGAAGGTGTTTGGATCCGGCATTTTCTGGATGATCTTGGTATTTTCCCAGCCTCGGTGAAACCGTTGGACCTTTATTGTGATAATTCTGGTGCCATCGCACAAGCCAAGGAGCCGAGGAATCACCACAAGGTCAGACACATAGACCGGAAATATCACCTGATACGAAAGATCGTAAAGAATGGTGATGTAGAGTTATGCAAGATTCACACGGATGCAAATGTTGCAGATCCGTTGACTAAGCCGCTTCCACAACCCAAGCATGAGGGGCACGTTAGAGCTATGGGCATTCGATGTCTATTTGATTGACTCTAGTGCAAGTGGGAGACTGTTGGAGATATGCCCTAGAGGCAATCATGTATGATGATATTTCCTATGTGTTTATGAATAAAGATAGTCCTTGGACATTATCAATGATGTGTATCAGCAAGTACGTGACTTGTTTGTGGGACTATGCATTGTATGATGACTGTCCTAAAAGGTCCCTAGTCGAAAGGGCTGTGTGGACGCGCAGAGTGACTAGACTAGCATATGACACGGTCGATGGCTCGGTCTCACTAGCCATGGAGCATTGGATGCTAACCGGATAATATGGACTTGAAAGGTCTGGTCGGATTCGACATAGTCGGATCCGAAGTCGAGATAAGGTCCGAGTCGGACAGACCCAACTATGAGACGCAGCGATATGTCATCTGTGAGTCTCTAGTACAACATCGTTCTATGTCCTAAGACCTGAGTGGCGCATGTACTCGAGATGGTGATAGACTTGCTTTGGGCCGACCAAACGCTACTCCGTGATGGGTAGTTACAAAGGTAGGTTTCGGGTTTGTCCAATTCCATGCTGCGAGACATGGTCGTGCAAGATGGGATTTGCCCCTCCGATCAGGAGAGATATACTCTGGGCCCCTCGTGTGATCTGACCAGGGAAAGCATGGCCATGCGACAAGGATTATGAGATAATCCGGATTGTGGTCGGTATCACTGGAACGAGAAAGAGGTCGGGCTAGCACAAGGATGACAGTCTCGCCTTGAGCCCGACAACATATATCGTGCGGCAAAGGGAACAGAAGTGTGACACGTTGTACAGGTTCGCCTAACCAGCTTCATAGTCAGCTTGGTGGTCGGCACGCCTTGCTAGAGGCCGCTACCAACCGTGCAGGTCGGAGGTGATCCGAACTGTGACCAAGCCGACTTGAACCTAAGGGGTCGCGCGCTTAAGGGAAGGAACCTACGAGGTCGGTTCATAGGACACTGGTCGGATGTGATCCGAACTGGACTAGGAACGTGACCGAGTAGACTTTGGGCTTTAGGGTCCGTGCGAGGCCCAAGTGTTGAGCCCGCGACGGACGCCTATATAAAGTGGAGGTGCGGCACACTCATTAGTTCGATCGCTTCGGCGCTGCGACTAGGGTTTGCATGTGTTGCGAATAGCCACCTCCACTCGCCGCCGACTGTGTGATCGGACCTAGCAGTCCGCCACACGACGTTCCTCCCGCACGCGCGGATACCGTTAGAGGCGGTGCACTTGCGCCGCTCCGCGAACTCGTGACGTGGGATCGGACGACCGGCGTTCGAGGGAGATCGAACGAGGAGGAGGCGATCCACGCGACGCGCTGCCCCAACTCTTCTTTCGCTGCACGGCACTGCGCGTCTAGTGGTAACGAACTGTGATCCATCTCCCGTAGCATGTTCCTGGATGTTCTGCGCGTAGGAATTTTTAATTTGCAGTCGACGCACCCTACCGTAGAACCCAACAAGAGACGTCCACAGTATCAGAGGTGGCTCGAACAGATGAACCGGCCGCGGTATAGACAAGAAAGACGGCCGCGGTGTTGTAAGCCGGCGTGAACGAGCAGGTTGTCCTCCGCGTTGTAAGCCGGCGCGGACGCGAGAAACGGCCACGGCGTTGTAAACCGGGGCGGGAGTCCGTTAAGTAACGACAATCACCGGTGCCGAATGATGTTGGCGCGTCTCCATCTCCATGGTATAACAACCCCTTTGTCATCAGTAATTATCCTGCGTAAAAATATTGCAAGACCAAGCAATTGTTCTCAAACAATTTAGTATGTACTGATAAAATAGATGGAATAGATAGCACCTGGTATTTTTCACAGCTGACAGTCGTGCATATCCCTGGGACGTCGAACCAGACATATATGTTGGTGGTGAGACGCAGAGGCTGCAGCAGCTCAGAACAGACCCACCGAGTCTTTTTTTTTTTGACAGCCTGACACTTTCCTTTGTTTAAGAGCAGCCGGATCAAGGAGCTGGCGGCGCGCACACCGGACGGACTGGAATCAGGTGACATGCGCTACGGTGACATGCACGGTGACATGCGGCCCAAATTCAAATTTAAACATTGCGAAAAAATCTGAAAAAAAATCATGCATGTTCACAGCACATATTAAGATAACCCCTAAAAATTTCAGATCAAAATTCGAAACATACATCGAGAAATAAAAAAGAGAAACCCAGATGTGAATAGTCTACAGAGAACCGTTCGGGAACTATTCATGACAGATTTTTCTTTTTTGTTTCTCGATTTATGTTTCGAATTTTGATCTGAAATTTTTAGGGGTTATCTTAGTATGTGCTATGAACATGCATGGTTTTTTCAGATTTTTTCGTAATGTTTAGATTTGAATTTGGGTCGCATGTCACCGTGCATGTCACCTGATCCCAACTGCGGGGGTGCCTGGTAACACAAGGTGGCCAGACGGGACCGCAACCCGGCGGGGGCGCGGGGCAGGAGCCGCATGGGGAGATGAGGGGAGACCCTGGCGGTGGTTGAGACCACGCGGCGGTGGCTTGTCGGCGATTCGGTGAGGCACTTGATGGTGACCCGGCGGTGATTTGGCGGCGGTTTGAGGCAGCGGAGGTGAGTCCATGGCTCGGCAACTCGGCGAGATCAAATCGCCCGCAGGCGGGCGGACGCAGATCCGGCAGCGAAGCCTTGCTGCGTGGCGAGGGACGGCCGCGACGCCGACGGGGCGTCGGGGGAGCAAGGCCGCGGCCGCGTCGGAGTGGTACCCGTGAGGCGAGGCGAGGTTGCGCGGGGACGACCCAGTGGCGAGGCCGGAGCGGCGGCAGTTTGGCACGATCCTCAATCATGTTGGCGTAGATTATAGAAACCGGCGGCGGGCTGTGCACTCTGCCCATCGGAGCCATGAATTGTGGATTTCCACCATAATCCGGACCAACAGGGGGACCATCAGTTTCATCGACAGTGATACTATCTTCAGAATCATATTTGCCAGCTATTTTCATCACCAAAACACGGGCATCTTTGTTTGATTTGAAACTAACGGCATCTTCTCTGTAAAAAAAACATGTCTGCTACTTCTTCAGGCTCGACAGCATCATCAAATGTCTCATTTTCTGCCAGCCGCAAGCGACGGCGCGGCATCATGTGCATCCGTGCCCAAACGGCGGTCTGTCTGTTTGCTTGAAGCGGCCTGTTGCAGTGAATCGCGGTCAACGCTCCTTTTCTCATTTTTGGGCGCGGCTGCGCTGATGCATAAAGGGGTCGTAACTGACAAGACGAGGCACCGGATGGAACGGCGTGGCGATCGGCGCTTTTGAGCTGGGCAGACCGGCTTGACCACAGCAGCGGCGCGGTTCAGATAGCAGCGTGCGGCGACTTGGAAGCTCCAGGTGGAACGGCGTGGCGGTTTGGATCGAGGCCCTCCCGGCGATTTAATGCAAGGCCGAGACAGCGACCGCCGAGGCCGGCCTGCTCAAGGCGGATCCGGCTTGATGGCGGAGGCAAAAAACAACGCCGAGGCCGGGTTGGTGTGGCCGCGGCGGGGCGCGCCGGAGCCAGCCGGAGCGGCAACCCGCTTTGGGCACGCAGCTCGGAGGCGACATGACCGGTCCGAGGCGGCGACTTGCAGGTGGGGAGGTCAACGATGGCGGCCCACGGGTCCGGCGGGTCACGGCCTGGGCACGGCTACAGTACTTCGAGAGATGGCGGCTTGTGGCAAAGGCGCCGGCGAGGGTGTGGATGCAGGCGATCCGGTGACGCGGCCGTTTGAAGACAGGCGTCTTCCGCGGCGGTTCAGCGCGAGGCGATAGCGCCCTTCTCGGGCAGCGAAGCGGAAGCTCGGTTGACGGCCACGATCCGTCGCGAGGCTGCGGCGATGAACGGCGCTGGCCAGAGCAAGCAAGATCACGGCCTCGGCGGTTCAACAGCGCGGCTGCAGTTGAGGTGGCCCGCGGAAGTACGACCAACGACAACCCGCGGGAACCCGCAGCACCGCAGGGTGAAGGACGATGATCCGCGGTGATGCCGGCGAGTCCACGGAAGGAACATGGAAACCGGGGTGGTTCGGACGCGTGGAGGCGACGGCGGTTTGAGGTGGCCGCGGTGGTGCGTAGCGGCGCGCGGTGTGGAGATCAGCGCGGCAGAGACGTCTCTGAGGCCGCTTTGTCCGCAGACGAAGAGCGGCGTCAAATCAAGGCTGCTCCGGTTTAGAGGCATATGCTCTCAAGAAGAGGCATGAGGGCGACCCGTCGGCCAGGCGCGGCAGCGGGCGGCTCAACGCACCACAGCGGCTCGACGCACCACATCGCAGAAACAACGACGACTCGAGGATGAGGCCTCAACAGCGGAGCGGCGACGCAATGGTAGAGGCAGGGCCAGAGCCGGGCGCCCCGGAGCAGTGGTTTGATATGAAGGGCAGAGGCGACCAGCCAGCAAGGCCGGGCCGGCTTGGAGCGTTGAAGGCGGGCGAGTTGCATGACGGGCGGCGCAGACCAGCGAGTTTGCCTCCTCCGAGTCATGGCCTCTTTTGGTCAATCCATGATTTCCTCCGGGTCGTGGTGGCCCCCTCCCTTTTTTTTCTTGGTATTCACGTGCTAATTTCACATAGTAGCTTTTCTTCCTTTGAATCCTGAATTAACCTCTTGTACCTTCCTCGTGTGTAGTTAAAAAAAATCTTATCTTGTGAACTCCTTCACGAGACGGAGTACCAATCGAAGTAGTACTTGTTTTATTGATATGGGCTTGCTCATACGTTCACAAGTAGTACGTGCTACTTGATTTGCAACCTTCTGCTCGACTCGAATCCGAACTGGCGGCTTGCGGTCGAGGCGAAGGCGGTTTAGGGCCGGGATCCATCAGTACCTTCGCCGGCGGAGCTGTGTTCATAAGTAAATCCTATTCCGAGTCATGGACTGCTTTGTTGCTGATTGGACCTCAATCTCGTTTTTTGACTTTGATTGCAACAACTGTGCCCACACGCGCGACCCTCTGACAAGGCTAAATTTCCTGATGCCATCTTGACGTGTCAGCGGGAATCAGTACGGCGGGTTGTCGCTGTTCCTGACTGAAATTAAACCAGTTGAAATTTTGATCTGACCGACCACGAGCTTCTCGACCCCTGATAGAGATCCCTCCAAGAACTCAACAACACCGTGCAAAAGCCCCACGGTGGGCGCTAAATGTCGTGGAATTAACACGTCAGATGTTCTTAATGTGAGGACTTAGTCGCGAGGCCAACGCATCTATGTGGTAGCTTGAGAGGGGTTGAGCGGCATCGAGAGACGCACACAAGACAAGGGTTTAGACAGCTTCGGGCCCCGGGAAACATCATCCGGTAAAAACCCTACATGCTGTTTGAGGCTAGATCTCATTATCATCACGAGGGAGTCGTCGTAAACCGGCTCTCCTCTAGTTATGTCTAGCCCTAGAGATTGTTTCTTGCCTGTCCCTCTTTGGGGAGCCCTGCCCCTCTTTATATAAGTTAAAGGGGCGGGTTACATGTAGAGTCCATCTCGGACTAAGACTTAAACTATTTTGACTTCCTTTCCTGGGCTTCTTAACGTCTGCCGGTTTAACATTGTCTGCCGGTTTACCACCAGCCGGTTTACCGTCTGTCTTAGCCATCTGTCTTGACTCTCTGCCGGTTTACCATCAGCCGGTTTATCGTCTGTCTTAGCCATCTGTCTTGACTCTCTGCCTGTTTACCATCAGCCGGTTTACCGAGCCCCGGCCGGGTTACGACTCCGGCCGGGTCATACCGCGGGGTATATCCCCGACACTGGCGGTTCGAGAAAGATCGTCAACAGTGACTGGAGGGAGGTAGATGAAGGCCATCTGTCCGTTCCTTATAGATCGGACGGTTCATTAAAAAAATGACTGGCCTATTTATTTTCAGTCGATTGTTATCTTAGATATGACCACATGTGTTGGTGTGCTGGAGGAGTACCTGCATTTCCTGTGCTCATATATTACAAAATCATATGGAGTAGAATCTAATTTTGTTTTCCATGCAATGTTGTAGAGCTATCATATGTCTCCTGTCATTTATTTTTCAGCCACCTGCTATCTGCTACTTTTACGATTGCACTAGTTACGCACACACTTCATCCATACTCTCACTATTGTGTTTTTATGCAAGGGTATTTTATAGTCTGCGAAAGGGAAGCAAAAGCGAAAAGATACAAGTCGTGCCATCTTTCTACGCGGCTAAGCGCGCACGTTCTACGCTTTAAAGGTGCGGTGTCGGCAGATGGAGCGGTAAGCGTTGCTCGAGTTGATGACCTCGCTCGCAATGAACCACCATCCTGTGTGCTTGCTTTAACTTCACGGTGTCATATGTGGTTGCATGTTCCATATGGTGTCTAGCTTGTATTCGAAAGGCCGAAGTCGGTCTTTATTAAGATAAGGAAATATATTTTTTACATGAACCACCATCCAGTGAGCACTAGAAGACAAATAGCTAGTCGAGAGCCTTTGGGCGAGCCAGTGACAAGCCCAGCAAAGACAGGCATCACCTGGAAGCCAACTAAAAAGCCGCGATGGTGGCGAAGCAGCCCGCCTCCCACCAGGATCTCAGGTCCTAGATGATCATGTTCACCACTCCAGCCGGATGTCTTGCTTGTATTGCTTCCAATTTGGTTAAAGTGCATCTGCTTAGCTTACACATTATACCTTTGAATATGGCATGCCTTTCTGTTTTTGGTACATACTAGTACATCTGTGTATTAACCTTGTTCTTACATCAAACTAATGTTCTTGTGTATCCCTCATCAATCACTTATGACGAGGCAGGCAGCCAAGGGGACTACTCCTCATTTAAAGAATGCAGCGTCAGCCTCCCGACATGATTCCTCAAGAAACAGAAATGCTAGATAAAGATAGTGAACGTAGCTCTGTAGTTGATTACAACATTTCCCCTACACTAGCATCGAAGGTGCTTGCTCTAACTTGGCAGCGTGATATGTGGTTGCATGTTGCATATGGTGTCTAGATTGTAATTCTTCCAATCTGGTTAACCTGCATGTGCTAGTCTGCTTAGCTTATACTCCTGTAAATGTGACATTATACCTGTTAATGTGACATGCCTTCCTGTATTTAGTACATAGTACATTTGTCTATTAAGCATGTCCTTACATAAAACTATTGTTTTTTTTTGTATCCCGCATCAACCAATATGACGAGACACCTTTAGTATATGCAGTGCGATATTAGTTGCATCTTTCATATGACTTATAGCATGCGCTGCTTCTAATTTGTTGAAATTCCATTCATGATGTGACGATTTTAACTTGGCAGAGTCATATTGGTTGCATCTTTCATGTGGTGTCTAGCTTGCATTGTTTCTTATTTGCTGGAATGGTTTCTGCTTAGTTTACACAAACAGTTGTGAACATGCCATGTCGTCCTATTTTTCGTACATATTCCATCCTGGTATCATGTGTTTGCCTTACATCAAAGTAGTGATTGTCAGTATCATGCATGAATGAGTTCTGAAGAGAGAATTTTATTGCTTTTTCTTGTCGGTTTTACTTGAAAATTCAAAATCAATAAAGCGGAAGGAAGTTAGCAAGGCAGCGGATAAAGGTGCTCCTTCCAAGCGGAGGGCCTCTAGATTTCTACTCCTCCACACCCCAAGATGATTTCCAAGACAACACATGCATAGACACTCAACAAAGCTGTGTTTATGATGAGCACGTCTCCCTAGTGCAGCATCCTTTGGTGCTCCCTCTAACTTGGCACTGTTATATGTGGTTGCATGTTATGTGTCGAGGATATACCCTTGGCGTAAACCGGCCGGAAGTATATAACCCGGCCGGACTTGGCGGTTTATTTGAGACCCCGCTGACTCTTGGCGGTTCACCGGCGACCCGTTTGGACCTGGCGGTTCACGACTCATTGGTAATCCGGCAAAGGGTGCGAGGCGATAAGACCGGTGGCCCAAAGGCGGTTCATGAAGGCAGTTCATACTATGGTGGGCCGGTTTAAGAGGAAAGTCATAAGGAATATTTGTCTTACAAGGAGTTAAGACCTGGACTTATATCCGGTTTGTATTAGAGATAGACTAGTCCTAATCCTAATAGGACTCCACATGTAACCCGCCCCTTCAACATATATAAGGAGGGGCGGGGCTCCCCAAAAGGGGGACAAGCAAGAAGAAACAATCTTAGGGCTAGACACAAAGAGGAGAGCCGGTTTATGGCGACTCCCATGTGATGATAATGAGATCTAGCCTCAAACAGCATGTAGGGTTTTTACCGGATGATGTTTCCCAGGGCCCGAAGCTGTCTAAACCCTTGTCTTGTGTTGCGTCTCTCGATTCCGCTCAACCCCTCTCAAGCTACCACATAGATGTGTTGGCCTCGCGACTAAGTCCTCATGCTATGGACATCTGACGTGTTAATTCCATGACAGTTGGCGCCCACCGTGGGGCCAGGCGCACGGTGGTGTTGAGTTCTTGAAGGGATCTCTTTGAGGGATCGAGGAATTCGCAATTTTTCTGGTTGAACAAGAGCCGGCGTGGAAAAAATTCACATCTACGATGAGTTCGTCGGTCCAGATTGAAGACATGTTCAGAAGTGACATATGTACGATTGAGTTAAGGGAATTTAGGGTTTGGCGTTCTTCTGTATGTCACCGATGCAATGCGATCCGTCGAATCCGAATAGAGGATGAATTATTTACGGCCGCAGTCGCGTGTCGCCAAGACCGTCAGTTTGCCCAAAGCCTTTTTTGTTGATTAGTACTCCCAGCGCAGAAACCAAAGGCAACAGCGGCGGAAGCTACGGATCAAGTGAAAAGTCCATACCATGGCATTGTTTCCATCACATCAAACATCAAGCCCAATGGTTTTAAATACAGTACTAGTATATCTTCGACTTGTACGTCAACGGAAGCCAAATCGGTTTTTCTTTGGTCAACTCCGATTGCTACATGCATACAAGGAATCTACCAGGAGATTAGTTCAAGAATTAAGGAAGAAAAAGGCTACCACGTGGGATAGCACGTGAATACCAAGGAAAAGGAAGGACAACCGCGGTACGTGCATAGACACAGACTCGGTTTCGCCTCGTTGGTTGACGGCGCCACGGCCTCAAGTCGCTAGTCCGCCGCCGTTATGGTTTGCCGCGTCGCCAGCGCGCCTACCTCCGTTTGTGAGCCGGCCATGCCTTTGTTCACCGCGGCCTTGCCCCAAGCACCCCCTGTCTTCGCTGCTGTGACCCGCCGCTGCTTCCCCCGGCCGCTGTAGAACCGCCCTCGTCGCTACGCCTCCGGTTCAGACATCCCAAGCCGCTTGCCTCCGCCTACACAAGACCCTGCTGCCGGTTTACCTCTTCCTCGCTTCAGCCTCCGAGTCGCCGCGTGTGGTTGTGTTGAGCCACCGCTCCACCCCCGCCATCGCGCTCCTCGATAGCCTGCAACGACTGGAGCTGCGCGTCAAGCCACCGCTCCGGCCATCAGCAGGCCCCCATCCTTCACGCTCGGCCGCCTCCATTCGAGTTGCCGAGCCAACGCTTTCGGGGCTGGCCTCGCCTCCACTGTCACCTGCCGCCAAACCGCCCGGCCTCGTGCCTAAACCGCCGTCTGTCTCGTGCATGCCGGACGAGCGCCTGTCGTCCAAACCGCGCCTTGAGTCGCCCCGGCCAGGCGGCCTCGTCATCCGCCCCGTCACCGCTGGCTTTGCCGTACTGCGGCGCCCTGCCTTCATTTCTGTTGCCGGCATGTTCTGCTCGACGTGGCTTCAACTCAGAGCCACCGCTTCCGCCAAGCTGCTCGTTTCTGCCTCGCTTCTATGGGCCTCACGCCTTCCAAGCTGGCCGCTCACCTCTGCCTCCAGCACTGAGGCTGCAACCTGCCCGTCACCGTCGGTTCACCTCGCGACGAGGCGCCACGTTCAGCTGCTGCTTAAAGTTCAGTCTGCAAGGACCTAGCAAAAGCAACTGAGGAGAGGGCAAGCCCACTTCACGGGAAGATTGGTTATCCAGCAGGCTAAGTCGCACGTGAAGCATTCAGACTATATATAAAAAAACTGCAGTAGCAGTATTACATTCAAAGTACTGTTACAAGTACTGCATCAGTCCAAAAAGCATATGGAGCACTACCACTACTACGTGCAAAGATTCTGCGTACAGATCATCCGTCGTCCGAACAAATCAGGTGACATCCATTTGAATTTATCTTATTAGCATATATTGTTTCTATCAAAAGAACAATTACTTTGGTTTTTGTATTTTAATGCAGGACAATTGGTCACTATGGCCGGATCATGGATATGTAAATCACACAATTAATGTCATGCGCTAGCACATGACTGTGCCATAATGATCAAAGAACATGTGCGCAATACGCCGCCCTGGCGGCCCGAACTACTTCAACTCACCGGGACCGTCCCTGTGGCCGACTCGCCCATCTGTGCCGGTTTACAACGCCGCGGCCGATTCTCCCGCCCGCGCCGGTTTACAACGCCGCGGCCAACTCATATGTCTGTGCTGCCTCTGATGTTGTGGTCATCTTTACCGACCGTCTCTCGCGGCCTGGTCTACATCAACATAACGGGCCGCACCCATCTGCATGAGCTGTTTATTGAGTATGAGCAAGTCACTGCTTGGGAAGCCTGGTTTTCTTCCAACAAATTGGAGGCAAATTATCATATATATTCAGCCGCCGTCTGCACTGGATGGTTCAATGGGCAGTCGCATAAGTCGCTGCCACTACAGTTTGGTTAAACTTTAAACAGCCCGTTGGAAGGAGCCATTGGCCGAGTTGCTGACACGGCTCATACGGGATCATTTATAACCCGCCGCAGTCACCTCAACCATCTGTGGATTCACATCTCGCTGTCAACGCCAATAATATACACCTTCTGCTATGGTCAAACATGGAGAATCTCAAGCCAACTCCTCGAGTCACCTTTGAGACTCGGGGGGCTACGATGACATAACTCAGCAAATCTTGCCAGTTTCAGCAAAGTTAAAAACCCCAGGACGATGGAGGGAAAGATAACCCGGTCCCGGAGGCTATTGTTATATTGATGAAAATTTAAAGGCTGTCAGAAAATTTCCAGCTTAGAAAGTATATAACAGTTACAAAATCCCGGCTCAATGAAGAAGTTCCGGGTCATCAGAAAGGATTCCGGTTTAAAATCCGGCTAAAGGGAAGTCAGTCTCACTGAAGCTCTCAAATATCCGGTTGGCAATCCGGTTCAAGGGAAATCTGTTCTCTCACAAAGCTCTAAAGCTCTCAAATCCGGTTTAAGAATTTCCGGTTCAAAAAGGAATTAACTTCTCGCAAGTTCGAGCTTAAAGGCCGTCAGAAAATTTCCGGCTGAAAATGAAGATTCCGGTTTAAAATCCGGTTCAAGAGAAAGATGTCTCCCACAAAGCTTTGAAGCTCTCAATATCAGGTTTAACATCCGGTTCAAGAAGGATTTATCTCTTGCAAAAAGTTAAAGGGTGCCAAAGAGGACCTGCTGCCATGATGCGCGGTTCAAACATGGGTATCATGCCTTATTGGCTTATCATATTATTGATCACTTGGGGGCTTGGTCGTATCCGAACCATAGCTACACCTCTTGATCGGCTCAATGCCACAGCATCACTTGGGGGCTTGGTCGTATCCGAACCATAGCCACACCTCTTGATCGGCTCAATGCCACATCATCACTTGGGGGCTTTGGTCGTATCCGAACCATATTCAGACCTCTTGATCGGCTCAATGCCACAGCATCACTTGGGGACTTGGTCAAGTCTGAACCATAGTCACGCCTCTTGATCGGCCTAGTGCCACAGCATCACTTGGGGGCTTTGGTCGAACCCGAACCATCGCTACACCTCTTGATCGGCGTAATGCCAAAGCATCATTTGGGGACCTGGCTGACTCAAACCATAGCTACGCCTTTTTGGGAGCTTCGTCGGGTCCGACCATGGTAATGCCTATTGATCGGCTCAAAGCCTCATTTGCAATGGTTTTATCTTTGCCTTTGCTTGAATTCTGTTTTCTTTTTTGATAAACATTTCTTTTGTTGCGTTTACAAACCGACATTATTAAACCGGTTCGACTGTCAATTACAAATTGACGGAACATTCTCAAATCTTTATCCGGAGACTATCAACCCGGTCTGGCTTTGACTCAAAGTCACCAGTATTATATATGATTAATCCGGTGTTTATCACAACCCGGCACGATTTTATCATAAACCGGCACAATATGGAAGGAGTTATCACCCTTACTACAAAAAGTTGGTAAACCAATGATGTGATTCAATGTCACAGGTATGATATATTCCATATTTGATTATTCTTAAGTGCAGCCTTGGTTATAAACCCGGGTTATATGTTGGGCATTATGACCCGTCCGGCGGTAAATCGCCAGGACACTTTAAACTTGTTGTATGCAAAAACAGGTTGAATAAAGCATGATTATAAATTATCCGGTGTTTATTAAACCGGCCTGGCTTTAAGACGATAAGTCACCAGTATATGATGAGAAATTATCCGGTGTTTATTAAACCAGCCTGGTTTTAAGACGATAAGTCGCCAGTATATGATGAGAAATTATCCGGTGTTTATTAAACCGGCCTGGCTTTGGACTATAAGTCGCCAGTATATATTTGGATTGCGCCATTGGAATCATGCGCTTATAAATGATTGGGCTATATTATTCTAATAGCCAAACTTGGCTGAATTTTCATTATGATATTGGATGAATAAGGTTTTCATACCGGATTATATTATCTTGAATAGCCAACATGGCTGGATTTTTATTATGGTTATTAATATTATGATTGAGGTTTTCAAAGTCGCTTTAGCACAATGGATATTATTTTGTCGATGAATATGATTTATTCTGCAATGGAAGGAATAGTCCCGAGTCATTTGTGAGGCTTACGACCCGACACTTGGGGGCTACATTATTCAAAGTTGAGATTATATCAAATATGCAAGTCTCATGTCGCTGCGAGCATCCACCATGACACTTGGGGGCTAATGTAAAGTCATTTTTTGCTCATCTTATTGAAGACCCGACTCATCATATCATAATGAGCCGACCCTTGGGGGTTACCAATTGCTCCTGTCAAACATTCAAGTATATATCAAGTTCCGGTTCAGTATTATCTTACTAAGCCGGCCCTTGGGGGCTACAAGTTATTGTTCAAATTTACATGATCATATTTATAAAGTCCCTGCTCATTATCGCATAATGACCCGGCACTTGGGGGCTACATATATGGAGTATTCATTTTTTACTAGTGACTGAGATGAGATCTCTTCAAAGTGGCAGTAATTATATGGAACAAGTCTTAAGCCATCACTTTGTTCTGCTCAAGACTTGGAGGCTACAGGTAATATGGATATAAGGGAGAAAAATCTTCAAATTCTCAGTTCTGAGCAAACCAGATTGACCCGGCAACTTTGGCAATGATAAACCGGCAAGTTCTACATTTTCAAACCGGCTGATATCAGTTGAATATTTGAAGACCAATATTTTTGTCAAATCAGAGCATTGAAGGCCGACTCAAGTGGATTATTCTTCACAGATTTTCTCTGTGAGAAACCAATGTCAGCAAATTGAGTATGAAGCTGGCTTGTTGACCCGGATTTTCTAGAAGGAGGAAATGATAAGGATTTAAGGATGATTAGATGCCGGTTTACAAGAATTCTTAACCCGGAGTATAATCTGTCAAGTTTGTTCTTGTGTTTATTTCACAGGATCAGTTTAACATGGATAAATCCAAATTAAACTAGGGGCTAATGTCGGGGATATACCCCGCGGCGTAAACCGGCCGGAAGTATAACCCGGCCGGACTTGGCGGCTTATTTGAGACCCCGCTCACTCTTGGCGGTTCACCGGCGACCCGTTTGGACCTGGCGGTTCACGACTCATTGGTAATCCGGCAGGCGGGTGCGAGGAGCGACAAGACCCGGTGGCCCAACGGGCGGTTCATGAAGGCCGGTTCATACTATGGTGGGCCGGTTTAAGAGGAAAGTCATAAGGAATATTTGTCTTACAAGGAGTTAAGACCTGGACTTATATCCGGTTTGTATTAGAGATAGACTAGTCCTAATCCTAATAGGACTCCACATGTAACCCGCCCCTTCAACATATATAAGGAGGGGCAGGGCTCCCCAAAAGGGGGACAAGCAAGAAGAAACAATCTTAGGGCTAGGCACAAAGAGGAGAGCCGGTTTACGGCGACTCCCTGGTGATGATAATGAGATCTAGCCTCAAACAACATGTAGGGTTTTTACCGGATGATGTTTCCTGGGGCCCGAATCTGTCTAAACCCTTGTCTTCTGTTGTGTCTCTCGATTCTGCTCAACCCCTCTCAAGCTACCACATAGATGCATTGGCCTCGCGACTAAGTCCTCATGCTATGGACATCTGACGTGTTAATTCCACGACATTATGTGTGATGTCTAGCTTGTATTGCTTCTAATTTTGTTGAATTCCATCTGCTTACTTTACACATTATACTTGAATAAGACACGTGTTCTGTTTCTAGAACATACAATATCATCTATCACACCATGTTCTTACATCAAATTACTACTATTGTGTAACCTGCAACAATCACTTATCATAAGACACGTTTGACTTGGTGTGATATAGGTTACATCTCACATTCTTTTCTAGCTTGTACTACTAATTTGTTGAAATGGCACTTATGGCGAGACAGTTTTAACTTGGTAGAGTGATATTCGTTGCATCTTTCATATGGTGTCTAGCTTTCATTGCTTCTAATTTGTTGAAATGCCTTCTCCTTAGTTTACACATCATAAGCTGTGAATATGCAATGCTGTGAATATGCAATGGCACTAATGACGAGAGACCTCTAACATGGTAGTGTGATGTTGTTTGCATCTTGCATATGATTTATTTCTTGTCTTGTTTCACATTTGTTTAAGCGCCATTTATCTTTGAGACTTTATTAACTTGGCGGAGCGATATTTATAGCATCTTTCATATGGTGTCTACCTTCCATTGCATTGCTTCTAATTTGGTGAAATGTCTTCTTCTTAGTTTACACATCATAGTTACGGTTATCTCTTCCGTCCTGTTTTTCATACATATTACATCCTCCTATCATGTGGTTGTCTAACATCAAAGTTCAGTTAAATGCGCATCACGCATCAATTTGTTACGAAGAACTAAATTGTTATTCATTTTCTTGTCGGCTTGACTTAACATGGCACGAGAGAAAGAGGAAGAAACAGAATGGCGAGGGAATGACAAGCGGATGAATCCTGCAGATTCTCTTTGGATGCGATGGTGCAATAGAAGGTGAAAGTCCAACGGAAAATTCTACAAACAGGACATCCCATGCTACACGAGCTGCAAAAAAAGCCAAAGCGAAACAAATAGCTGCCACCAAACAAGAAGAGACAGCCCTAGTTCTTGCAACACCTACCACAGTACTACCGGTGCCACGACATACTCGTCGTCCAGCTGAAGCTAGCAACACGTTCCCAAACTCCCTTGCCACGACACTACTTCCCAAGCACTCTTGACACAAGACGAGTTGGCAATATCAGATGAACCTTGTGAGCTTCAACAGCAAGAAGGTAGTTGCTGGAGTCAAGTTACAGTTGCATGCTTCTTTATATGTAGTCTCACGGTTTGATGTACACTAACACTTCCTATGTTCGTTGTTGGACTAGCACCTAGGCGCAAGAGGAAACAAACATCAAGGATAATGCTCGATAGGTTAACTAAATATAGAGGAGGAATAACGGAGATCCGTTTTGAGGCAGGTTTAAAAAGGCCAAGTGATGCTACAGAGTCAGCCAAGTTAGTATCAGAGGCAGCGGTTGCCGTTAGGTGTCATGTACGTATCCTCCCAACATGGATTCAGTACAGGAATGACAAAGACGAAAACCAGTTCAACACCTTCCTCGACCATTTATCTGTAAGTATGGTTATGTATGGAAACTAGTAATATCGTCTTGCTCTGTCCCATACTTTCTAGGTTGCTGATAATGAGACTCCCATAATTTTCAACAGATGAGGTTCAAGTTGGATAGCCAAGATGCCGCAACCAGACAAGCTTGCACCCATGTTTTCAAGTCTACTCTACGACAGTATCGGTATAACTTGAGGAAAACTCACTTTGAAGGCAAGGCTAACGGTGAACTTTCCCAAACATCTCCGATGGAAAATATATTGGATGAAGGCGGAGGGCCTTGTTAAACTTTGGTGCGATCCAAGTATCGGTACATTATATATATGTGATCAGATCACATGTTGAAGTCCTATTGACGCATGTGCCACACAAATCTATCTTCTTGTAGGTGAACTGTTCAAAGAACAAGGCCAACCGTCTGAAAGTGAAATTCCAACAGACAGCGAGGATCTCGTAGCTATATTGCACAATCGCGAGGCTCTTGTAATTAGCTGTTGTTTCACTCTTTTCACTGTACCATATTATCAGATCTATATTGACTTGTTCGAAATGCAGAGGAAAGCCCGCAAGGACCAAAAAGTACCTGAACCAAATGCTGTGGAAATCTTCAAGGACTGCCACACCAGCAAGAAGAAGGGCATTACTACACCAGTCAAAGCCGCTGTTGTAAGTCCTTAATCATCATGCATTTTAACTACTACTTACTCTGACTTATGCCTTGAACTGCATGGTTTCCAGCCAATGCCTATTACTCTTTTCAATTTTATACACAATTGTCTTAGCGTATCATTGCACCTTACAAGGTTTAAAAGGGAGAAGTGATGTTCCTTTGATCTTGACCCGTAATCTAGTTCCGTGATGGACTTGCCCACACAACATTACAATTGCATGTTTGTCTGTTCTCAGTTGTTTTGTGATATGAATGATGTCATACTATGCTTACCGTATTATAAACTTCGTCTCTTTATCCTTAGCCCTCAATACAATGTGAAGAAATAGACAATACATTAGCGATGGTACATGGTCATATGTTTGGAACCTGGTTTTATTATGTACTTTGCAATAAAATACAACTAATATTTTACATGGGTTCACCAGAATAAGTTATGTATATAGACCAAAGCTATTTTGTTTGGTTTTGCTGCCTCCTTAATATCTTACGTTACGGTACTACTAATGTAAAACCTCAACTTTTCATGAGCTATGGAAAAATGGTAGAACCGCCACCTTACGAAGGTGGCGAGGCAACTATAACCGCAATGTCGGCTCTTGCTGCGATGGGTCAAGACGTGTCCACTAACGATTGCCAAAAGCACGTTCTGCGTATCTTGGGTTGGTTGTTAAGGAAATATCGCCCAAACTGCCTCATGATCAAGATATGCAAGCTCAAAGCAATGATGTATCTGCGCTCCAGACACAAGTCCATTCCCTAACAGAGGCCCTTTGTGAAACAAGGAGAAACATTGCTCAATGTCATCAAGATATGCATGGTTTTGAAACCAGACTATCAGACATTTGCTATGTTGTTCAGGAGCCTAGGGGAAATGAAGGCGAGGGTTATGGTGCTCCATCGGACAATACATCATGAAAACGTAATAGTCAGGTCAAATGAACCGAGCTTCTGAACTTCTGGTGGTGCATTTATCTGCGAGACTGTTGTTATATAGTTGTAATTTGTTTTGGTGCGATACAAAATTTATTCTTAACGTGCAGCCACCGGCTGAAGAAAATAGCAAGCCATTTTTGTATAGTGTAGGGTGTTCCCTATATTTGCACTGGTGGCGATCTTTGATGCCGAGTGGATGTAATCTGTGCAATCGCCTTAATAGCCTAGCGTTAGTTTCGGCCTTATTTATTTCCTATTCTTCTTTTTCCCTGGTTTGCTAGTGGCCGCAACTACCCATGGGCCATATACGGGCCGTAGGATCCATGGGTCTCCTACGGGCCGTCGATAAATGGGCTTTGTAATCGGTGGGCCTCGGGCCATCGATAAATGGGCTCTATGTCGGTGGGCCTTGGGCGTCGGATAAATGGGTCTACATGGGCCATAATCGGGCGATTGGTATAGGCCAAAGACGGTAGCGGCCGTTAACGAGCGTGGGACTGCAAAAGCTTAATTCATCACGGGCATAACGGGTCGTTAATGGGCGAGAATATAGGGACGGGCTGGCTAGAAGCGGGCCGACTCTTGCCATGGGCGAATTTGGCCCATTAGGGTAATGAGCGATGTGAACTGACTCTTGCCATGGGCCAAATTTGGCCCATTTGGGGGCTATGCCGATGTGGGTCGACTCTTGCCATGGGCGAATTTTGCCCATTAGGGGAACAGGCCGATGTGGGCGGAAGTAATCGAGGGCGAAAAGGAGCCCAAGAACGTATGGGCCGTCAATAGGCGAAAGCTAACACGGAGTGGAAGCGGCCCATGTAAATCACGGGCCGTTAACGGGTACAACGAAAATTACTGTTCATTATGGGCAAGAGTCACCGTGGGCTGTAAAGGGCGAAGATCTGAAGGCCTCATATGGGCGAAAGGCGTCGTGGGCCATACATGGGCGAAAGTGAAATGGGCTGGTGTTATATTCGACGGCCCACATGACGTTGTTGGGCCGATTTCCTTTAGTGCCTAACGGGCCGTGAGTTAACGTGTCGTAGAATGGGCTATTTGCGAAGAGTCCGTTAACAGGCTTTTCATGGGCCAGCCCGTTAACTTTTGACCAAGTCAAACGGGCCGGCTTTGTAAGCTAAATGGGCGATGGTGGGCGTGGCGCGTGTCGACATATCATAGGCGCCTATCGACCCATCGACGGTGACCGTGTTTCGTCCGGCCAATAAGAATTTTACACATGGAAATTTCCCATTGGTCGGGGCTGTTAACGGGTTATCGGATCCAAAACCCGGCCTGATAGCTTAACGGCGTTCCGTTACGATGGATGCCACGTGTCGGTCACCCTTGACGAAAGCACTTCTGTGACGCGCGATTTATCGTCATAGAAATGGACACTTCCGTGATGATAATTTTGGTAATGTCATGGAACACTTCCACGACAGCATAGGTATGACTATCTTGATTCTGTCATAAATTTGTCATGGATGTACATGCATGACAAAAAAACGCGACCTACTGTGACAAACATGTATCATCACGGAAGTGTATTTTTTTGTAGTGAATTATCTCAGGATCAACAGAGAAATCATAATCCTTATCAGTAACAAAGATAGGTGAAGTAGCATAAGCAGGATCATATTTCATTCTAGCATTCAGAGTTTTTTCTTTTAGCTTAGCTAATAATTTCTTAAGATCACTTCTATCATTGCAAGCAAGAAAGTCCCTAGCAGTTTCTTCATCCATAACATAACCCTCAGGCACAACAGGTAATTCATATCTAGGAGGAGAATCTTCATCATCACTTTCATCAATATTATCAGTTTCAATAATTTCATTCTCCCTAGCCCTAGCAAGCTGTTCATCAAGAAATTCACCAAGTGGCACAGTGGTATCAAGCATAGAAGTAGTTTCATCATAAGTATCATGCATAGTAGAAGTGGCATCATCAATAACATGCGACATAATAGAATTAATAGCAGAAGCAGGTTTAGATTTCGCAAGCTTACTCAAAACAGAAGGTGAATCAAGTGCAGAGCTAGATGGCAGTTCCTTACCTCCCCTCGTAGTTGAGGGATAAATTTTAGTTTTCTCGTCTTTCAAGTTCTTCATAGTGACCAGCAGATATAAATCCCAAGTGACTCAAAGAACAGAGCTATGCTCCTCGGCAACGGTGCCAGAAAATAGTCTTGATAACCCACAAGTATAGGGATCGCATAGCAGAGGGTGAGTATTCAACCCAAATTTATTGATTCGACACAAGGGGAGCCAAAGAATATTTCAAGTATTAGCAGTTGAGTTATCAATTCAACCACACCTGGATAACTTAATATCTGCAGCAAATTATTTAGTAGCAAAGTAGTATGGAAGTAACGGTAATGGTAGCAAAAGTAATATTTTTGGGTTTTGTAGTAATTGTAACAGTAGCAACGGAAAAGTAAATAAGCGAAGAACAATATGTGAAAAGCTCGTAGGCATTGGATCGGTGATGGAGAATTATGCCGGATGCGGTTCATCATGTAACAGTCATAACATAGGGTGACACAGAACTAGCTCCAATTCATCAACGTAGTGTAGGCATGTATTCCGAATATAGTCATACGTGCTCATGGAAAAGAACTTGCATGACATCTTTTGTCCTACCCTCCCGTGTATATTAAGGCCTCCTTTTAATAGAGTACCGGACCAAAGCATTAGCATATAGTGAATACATGAACTCCTCAAACTATGGTCATCACCGGGAGTGGTCCCGATTGTTGTCACTTCGGGGTTGACGGATCATAACACATAGTAGGTGACTATAGACTTGCAAGATAGGATCAAGAACTCACATATATTCATGAAAACATAATAGGTTCAGATCTGAAATCATGGCACCCGGGCCCTAGTGACAAGCATTAAACATAGCAAAGTCATAGCAACATCAATCTCAGAACATAGTGGATACTAGGGATCAAACCCTAACAAAACTAACTCGATTACATGATAAATATCATCCAACCCATCACCGTCCAGCAAGCCTACGATGGAATTACTCACACACGGCGGTGAGCATCATGAAATTGGTGGTGGAGGATGGTTGATGATGATGATGGCGACGGATTCCCCTCTCTGGAGCCCCGAATGGACTCCAGATCAGCCCTCCCGAGAGAGTATAGGGCTTGGCGGCGTCTTCGTATCGTAAAACGCGATGAATCCTTCTCTCTAATTTTTTTCTCCCCGAACGTGAATATATAGAGTTGGAGTTGAGGCCGGTGGAGCTCCAGGGGGCCCATGAGGCAGGGGGGCGCGCCCTAGGGGGGCAGGCACGCCTCCCACCCTTGTGGAAAGGGTGTGGGCTCCCTGGCCTTGATTATTTCACCAATATTTTTCATTATTTCCAAAAATAATCTCCATGAAGTTTCAGGTCATCCGAGAACTTTTTTTTCTGCACAAAGATAACACCATGGCAATTCTGCTGAAAACAGCGTCAGTCCGGGTTAGTTCCATTCAAATAATGCAAGTTAGAGTCCAAAACAAGGGCCAAAGTGTTTGGAAAAGTAGATACGACGGAGACGTATCAATCAGTGTGTGTCGGAAAGGAGTTGTGGGGACTGTGGGAGAACGACCTAAAGAAAAAAATGAATGCGCGCGATGGATAGAATGCTGAGGGAGGGGGAGGGCGAGGAGGGCGTGTGCATGCACGAGAGAAAGTTAGTGGTAGCTACAAAGGTTAGAGGATTGTGTGGGTGTAAGAGACTAACAAAGATCATAATTTGATATGAAAGTGGATTCATATATTTGAAAGGAGATCGTAGTGTCTTAAACATATGCATGCATGAATATAGCGGTGATACGTGTGTTGTGGTTTTGCACATGTTATACCATAATGTGATAATGCATGGCGTTTGCAACTCACAACTAAATGTCGAACAATCTAAACCATACTACACATCGAACAATCTCACATTTTATTTGAATTTGTGATAATGTGTGGCGTTTGCAGCTTACAACTAAATATCGAACAATCTAAACAATACTATATATCAAACATTCTCACATTTTATTTGAATTTGTGGTAATGTGTGGTGTTTGCAACTCACATCTAAATACTTGTAGGCGTAGGGGGCGGGGCACCATACATAATGTGATAAACACATTATACATATGAGACATGGTTTAGATTATGAAGATCTAGCTAGAGCTTGAAATGTACTGTGATTTGAAATCAACATAAAGTGGATTCAAAAAATCAAGTTTGAGTTCATATAGTACACATAGTTCATATGTAACTCGAGACTAATCATGTGGTGTGCTATGAAGATAATACACAAAAGATGGTTTAACTTGACAATAATGATGATTTTAGATCTTATTAAAAAAGAGAAATGAATTCAAATGCTTTGACTTCACAACAATCATTATTGTATATCTTATTAAAATAGAGAAACGAATTCAAATGCTTTGACTTCACAACAATCATTATTGTAGATCTTATTCAAATAGAGAAACGAATTCAAATTTAGTTCATATTGAAGCGGTAGTATATACGTTTGGATTGCACTAAAACGTTCATTTGAGTAGTAGATTGCATGCATTATACACGTAGCGGAATATTTTAATTGAACATAACATGAATTCAAAGTTTTGAATGACATTTCTAGTGCGAATTGATTTGGTATAGTACATGTTAGGATTGTCCGGAAATTTCAACCCGTGCCTTGTTAGCCCGAAATATTTAAGATATATCTTTGTCTCGTTGTGCTCCGACAACACCCTCCATCTCAACCCGCGCCTTGCTATTCCAAAATTACAACACGCGTGAAAACTCCCACCCCTTGTGAAATCCCGACACGCGAAATGCCCGTGATACCCCCGAACCGAAAGAAACGCCTCAAATCGGTGAGGGTGCTTTCGTAACTTACCCCACATTTCGGACAAGCGTGTCCCTAAGCCATGGTTCCCCACTCCCATCCCACCCGCCCACCCATTCGTACACCGAGGCCGGGAAACCCCACGAAGCCCCACACCTCCTCCGTCCGCCACCCAGCCGGAGCCTCTTCCCCAACGACGTCGTCCACAACAACACCTCGACGTCCCTCATCCACCGTACTGGATGAGGATCCGTCGTCGATCTAGTCGTCCCGCCGGTTCAGCCACCCCATCCTCCACCTCCAAGGAGCTTCCCCGATGTTCCCCTCATCTTTCGCGCCACCTCCATTCCCACACCGCCGTCTTCACCTACACCACCGAAAGAGCATCATCATCACCGTTTCCTCGGATGAAGTTGCGGCCTAATCGGCGCCACCAAAGAGGTTGTACATTAATCGCCACATTTTCTTCTTGATTCAATCTCATGGTGCTGCCGACGCTTGGTCCCGAGCCAACACGGCGCGGCTCCATCCACGGCGGCATCGCCGGCCACTTCCTCCATAGCGTCGCTCCTTCGGCAGCGACGTCCACATCAGTAGGAGTTGCTACTGCTTTAGCTCTCGCTCGTTCTGCTGCTCTGCTCTTGCTCTTGGTCCCCTGCCTTGTCTGCTCTTGCTCGCGCTGCTGCTCTTGCTCTTGCTCTTGCTTGCGATGATGCTCCGAGCACGCGTAGCAATGCGGCCCTAACCCCAGCCCTCGCGAACTTGCGAAACCAGTACTGCGCGTACATAACTACGCTCTGGAAATACCATGGGCATAGGGGAAAGGGGCACGACCACGGCATGCCCAAAATACGGCTCAACCGCACAAGGGGCTCCCGATTTTGTCATTCCTTTTTTTTCTTACTTCCAGGACTCCACTTTCTGGAAGGCCTGTCCGGCAGCATAATCACGAACACACGATGCAACAGCCAGGGAGGCAGAAAGCTACGTCGAGTTTCCAGGTGGTCTCTATAGCGAGCAGTATACTTGTTTCACATATAATCCCGCAGCTCGCCCCTGGAGGGGGGACATGTTAAATAGTCCCATCTCTTGCTTATCGCACTATTTGTATCGTTCTGCTTTTACCACAGAGTTTTTGAATAAACAATAAATAGCTTTTGTCTGTTATTGCATTCCTTTTTATATAAAAATATGTTCAGTTATGACATTATGCAACCATACACTTTGGTACGGCCAATACACCAGGGGCTTACGCACCCCAGAATATGGTGTGAGAAGTCCGAACACTCTCATGAGTGTGGCACCCCGAACTTATAGCATTATATGCATCGGCTCGAATCATGTCTTGGGTCAATAGTTGGGTTTTCCGGCTCCCATGTTTTGGTACCTTACGTTCCGTTATATCGGCTAAGGTAGCCTTGGGAGAACCATGCGATTGTGCCCGGTTGAGCCGGGCTGAGCACCTTAGTGGAGAAAGCTAAAACTGACCGTCATGATAGGGCGAGAGCTGGTCGCTGTTCGAGAGGTTTCGAGTCCCTAAAGACTTATGCCGCTTAGGCGAGGAGCCGGCTTTGTCCGGCCTAGGCGTGGATAGCACCCTGAACTCGGTCTTCCGAATACTAGGGGCTTCGACGAAATTTAAAATTATAGAATTCTATGGCTAAGTGAGAGTGTTCAAGCATTATAGTCCGATTGCCTTGTTCGTTGTGTTGGCGCCGCCTCGAAGGACCCAATAATGGGAAAAAGAGCGCTCAAGTTTATCCCTAACACCCCAAAGACTTTCGGGGCATGGGGGGGGCGAAGCCGACGACTCGCCATCTCTCAAAATTTAATAAACGGCCGCACAGAAGGTAATATTTTAAATTCAAAAGAGTTTCTTAGCGCATATGAACAAGTTTTCAGCATACAGGATCACAAATGCGAGTTTATTCAAAAATTACATCTTTGGAGCACTCATCCGCTATACGGCGGGCACCCTTCAGGATGCCCTCATAATACATTTCGGGCTTGCGATGCTCCTTGTCCGGCGATGGTCCGTCCGTCACAAGCTTCTCGGCGTCCATCTTGCCCAGTGCACTTTAGCACGGGCAAGGCCCCACGGCACCTTCGATGCATAACGGAGCGCTTGATGACTTCAAGCCTTGGACAGGCATCCACCAGCCACCTTACCGGCCCGAAGTAGCTCCCGGGCATGGCTTCCCCAGGCCACAGCCGGACTACGAGACCCTTCATGGCCTGTTCGGCCACCTTATGGAGTTCGACCAGCTGCTTCAGCTGGTCGCTCAAAGGCACCGGGTGTCCGGCCTCAGCATACTGAGACCAGAACACCTTCTCCGTCGAGCTTCCCTCCTCGGCTCGGTAGAATGCGGCTGCGTCGGACACACTCCGGGGAAGATCTGCGAATGCTCCTGGAGAGCTCCGGACTCGGGTAAGTAACAAGTAATTCACTTTCGTGTGCTTGCTTTGCATAAAGAATGCCTTACCCGCTGCTATCTTCTTCATCGCCTCAATTTCCTGGAGGGCTCTTTGGGCTTCGGCCTTGGTAGATTTGGCGCTCTCAAGCACCGAGGCGAGCTCGGACTCTCGAGTCTTTGAGTCACGCTCCAAACTCTCGTGTTTTTACATGAGAGCCTGGAGCTCTTGCTACACCGCCGCCACCCGCGCCTCCTGCTTCTCTCGCTCGGTGCGCTCCACGGCCGCATTGTTTTCGGCCTTGGACAATGCTTCCTTTAGGGTCGCCACCTCGTTCGTGGCCCATGCATACCCGCGTTGATCCTGTCATTTTTTTCTTTTTGCAACCACATCTTTTTTTTACATAAGGTATTACTTACCTTCCTTGTCCTCGAGCTGCTTCTTGGCAAGGCCGAGCTCGTCCTCGGACCGCTCGAGGCTCTACTTCAATACATTGACCTCCGCAGCAGCATAGCCTGCATTCCCATATTGACACACTTATGTTAGACTCCTGCGTATATCTTTTTGAACCTCAGTTCGGCTTTTCTTTCCGAACACCAAACTGAGCATCAGGGGCTACTGTCTATGCGGTAATATTTTTACATATCTTAACTACGTACCTCAAAGCCTGTTAGGAGGCTGGCACGAGCTTCGGTCAGCCCGCTCTTGGCGGATCGAACCTTCGGATCACCGCACTCATAATAGTGCGGTGCTCCTCGTCGATGGAGGCGCCGTCAAGCACCTCCGGCAGATTATCCGTGCCTCGGTGGGGACGGAGGTCACCGCGTCATAGGCTTTCCTTCTTGGTAGGGGCGCTGCGGATGCCGGAACCGTTGAAGGTTACGATGCGATGTCCGCCTAGGGCCGGACTTAGAGCCCTTAGGGTTTTATCCCGTTCGCTGGAGTTCGGGAGGTCGCCTTGCGGCGCCTCCAGACCACCTCCTCTGGCTTGGCCCTTTGGGACGCCACCTCGGCGTCATCCCGCGCGAGGAGAGGAGGCGGTCGGAAGTGAAGTGTTGTTCACATCCGACGAACCCAGGGAACAGCTCGACGAAGCATCGAGCCCGGCCTTGGGCGGACTGCATGATTATATCCGACGTCAGAAGGTACTACGCAACAAAGGAACGCCATGAGTTATTCTGGTATCCGGAGACTTACGATTTCGCCAGGGGCTTGGCCCTTGGTGGCCACTCTTCTTCGCCGTCGCCGGCGTTGGAGAGTCCGAAGGAGGGTCCTTCCTTTTGGACCCTCCGGCCTCCCCGATTAGGCGGCCTTCCTTTTCTTCTCTCTTCACCGGGAGAGGCCTCTCTTCCTCCTCCTCGTCTTGGCGGGAGGAGTTCGCCTCGAGTCATCGGACGATGAGTCGACACCATTCTGGCGCCGGGAACTCCTTCAAGTTCCGTGGCCTTCTTCTTGGTTTTATTCTCCGGCACCACGTAAGGTGCCGGAACAAGAGCCCCGTCAGCGGGCATCACCGGTCTTCGGCAAGGGAGCCGGACGGTCAATTTGCGGGACGTCCTCTCGCCAATCTGTCAAAGGTAAGGGAGTTTAGATCCCGCATAGAGTCAAACTATGAAAAAAAAAGTGTCCCGTAAAGGGCAAAATAACTTACCGCGTTGGCTTGATGTTGCGCGCTGAATCCGTGATCCTCGGTAGCGGATGCGGGAGCCTCGGCGCCCTTGAACAGCACCTTCCAGGCATCTTCGTACGTAGTGTCGAAGAGCCTGCTCAGGGTTTGGTGCTGTGCCGGATCAAACTCCCACAAGCTGAAAGCTCGTTGTTGGCACGGGAGGATCCGACGGATGAGCATGACCTAGACTACATTGACGAGTTTGAGCTTCTTGCTCACCAGGTTTTGGACGCAGGTTTGGAGTCCGGACAGCTCCTCCGAATTACCCCACGACAAGCCCGTCTCTTTCTAGGAGGTGAGCCGTGTAGGGAAGCCAGATCGGAATTCGGGGGCCGCTGCCCATTCAGGGTCACGCGGCCCGATTGCCACCCCTTTATGGTCTCCACGAAGGAGCCCTCGAGCCATGTAACGTTGGGCATCTTGCCCACCATGGCGCCTCCGCACTCCGCTTGTTGGCAGCCCACTATCTTCGGCTTGACACTAAAGGTCTTCAACCATAAACCGAAGTGGGGCTGGATGCAGAGGAAGGCCTTGCACACAACGATAAATGTCGAGATATTGAGGATGAAGTTTGGGGCCAGATCGTGGAAATCCAGGCCGTAGTAGAACATGAGTCCCCGGACAAATGGGTGAAGTGGGAAACCTAGTCCGCGGAGGAAGTGGGTGAGGAACACCACCCTCTCATGGGGCCTGGGTGTGGGGATGAGCTGCCCCTTGTCGGGAAACTGGTGCGCGATGTCATTAGACAAGTATCCGGCCTTCCTCAGCTTCTTGATGTGTCCCTCCGTGACAGAGGAAACCATCCACTTGCCTCCCGCTCCGGACATGGCTGGAGAATGTTGAGGTGGGATGTGCGGACTTGGGCCTGGAGCTCGAGTGCACGAAAATGGATAAGCAAAGGAGGAAGAAGGCGTAGATGGAAAAGGTGGATCCTTATCCCCTTATATGGGCGGACGAAACTATGCGCCCCCACCAGCCTGGTAAAACTCGCTTATCTCCCAAGCGCCGTAAATTAATGGCACGGTTGGGTTACCCGCGTCCGTATTGATGAGAATCCCTTAATAAGGGGACATGATCTCTGCTTTAACAAGACGTGCCAAGGAAACCGCCTCTCTAAGTGCACTGAGGTGGGACAGTAAAAACGATTCGAATAAAGGCTTGGTCGTGGTGTGGTGACATGCTGCGAAATACGTCAACAGACTAGATTTGTGTAAATATTGTTCTCTCTACTGTGGTATGTGGAAATTATTTTGCAGAGCCGGACACTATCCTTGTGTTCAAAATCTTCTATGAAGTATTCGGAGGAGAAACCCGCCTTGCAATGCCAAAGACAATATGCGCGCCGGACTCGTTGTCATTGAAGCCTGGTTCAGGGGCTACTGAGGGAGTCCTGGATTAGGGGTTGTCCGGATAGCCAAACTATAACCTTCGTCCGGACTCCTGGACTATGAAGATACAAGATTGAAGACTTCGTCCCGTGTTCGGATGGGACTTTCCTTGGCGTGGAAGGCAAGCTTGGCGATACGGATATGTAGATCTCCTTCCATTGTAACCGACTCTGTGTAACCCTAACCCTCTCCGGTGTCTATATAAATCGGAGGGTTTTAGTCCGTAGGACGAACAACAATCATACCATAGGCTAGCTTCTAGGGTTTAGCCTCTCTGATCTCATGGTAGATCTACTCTTGTACTACCCATATCATCAATGTTAATCAAGCAGGAGTGGGTTTTACCTCCATCGAGAGGGCCCGAACCTGGGTAAAAACATCGTGTCCCTTGTCTCCTGTTACCATCCGCCTAGACGCACAATTCGGGACCCCTACCCGAGATCCGCCGGTTTTGACACCGACAGTACCCTATAGGTGTTCGGACTTTTGAAAATATGCATAGCCGGATAGAGCCCCTGGCATTTAGGTCGGACCAAAGCATATGTGGCAATCTGAAGCAAGGAGGGAATACAGATGGTAAAATAAACCAATACCGAACAGAAGTTGGCGATCAACTATTTCCTTTATACCCTGATTAATACGTCAAGACATGCTATTACAGATAATGCAATGAACATCAAGGTTATTTGACATGCCGAGAATTTGTACATGAGGGGAAGCTTTATACAGGGCCTAAAAGAAAAGGTAGTCTTCAAATCCCAGAGGTGCCCTGCCACACATCTGCGCCGTTTCTCCTTGGTGAAAAATCCTTTGAGAGGAGAAGTCAATGGTCGTCTATACGAAAGGGGGGCCTCAAAAGGGCCCTTGCACCACCGTAGGGTAGGTAGGTTTTTAATGTACCTATAGTCAGATAGAGGAAGAAAGGAGAAAAAAGTTAAGTTCCGAATAGGATCAAGCCACACTATAGACTTTTTCTGCAGTGTGCCTCCGTCGGTGCCCAAGGTATTTTAAGTGCGTAATTATGCATGCGCGGTACGTATGCCGCGGTTTTATGGGGAGACCGGCGGAGGTGAAACTGCTATTCAAGCTCTGGATCCACCGAACTGTCGTTCTGTAGAGTGGACCAGACTTGTTTGGAAGTGTCAAGGGTCTTAATGACCGATGAATTGTTCGGCTTGATGAGGCCGCTCTGTACTTCGACTGTAAGGGCCACCGTGTGCTCCTCAGTACGGAGGGAGCACTCCATATTTCCATTGACTGTGATAACACCGTGCGGTCCGGGCATTTTGAGCTTTAAGTAAGCATAGTGCGGGACTGCATTAAAACGGGCGAAAGCAGTTCGTCCGAGTAGCGCGTGGTAACCACTGCGAAAAGGAACAATGTCGTAGATCAAGTCTTCGCTTCAGAAGTTGTCCGGTGAACCAAAGACTACTTCCAATGTTAAGGAGCCCATGTAGCGGGCCTCTACACCAGGAATCACTCCTTTAAAGGTAGTGTTACTGGGCTTGATTCTTGATGGGTCAATACCCATCTTACGGACAGTGTCTTAATAAATCAGGTTTAGACTAATGCCACCGTCCATAAGGACTCGAGTGAGATGGTATCCATCAATGATTGGTTCGAGTACTAGGGCCGTCAAACCTCCATGACGGATACTAGTTGGGTGGTCCCTGCAGTCGAATGTGATCGGACAAGCCGACCATGGGTTGAATTTTGGGGCGGCGGGCTCTACGGCGTAGATGTCCCTTAGTGCGCGCTTGTGCTCCCTCTTGGGGATATGTGTGACATATATCATGTTCACTGTTTTCACCTTGTGGGGGATTTCTTCTGCCCCCCTGTGTTCGGTGGACGAGGCTCATCATCGTCCTTGCTTTGAGGCCCTTTCCCATTGTGTTCAGTATTTAACTTGTCGGCCTGTTTAAAAACCTAGCAGTTTCTGTTTGAGTGGTTGGCAGGCTTGTCAGGGGTGCCATGAATCTGGCAAGGCCTGTCTAGTATCTTATCCAAATTAGATGGACCGTCTCTATTTCCTTTGAATGGCTTCTTCCGCTGGCCGGGTTTGGAGCCACTGAATCTGGCATTGACTGTCGTATCTTCAGTTTCTTCATTGTTGTTCCGACACTTGTTTTTGTTACATCGTGGCCTTCCATTGCCATCCCTGGCTTCAGAGGTGCCAGGGTCGCTGGTACTGTTACTTCTATGAGCCAACCAGCTATCTTCGCCCACAAAGAAGCGGGTCATAAGTGCAGTAAGAGCTGCCATGGTCTTCGGCTTTTCCTGACCAAGGTGTCGGGCGAGCCATTCATCGCGGACGCTGTGTTTAAAGGCCGCTAAGGCTTCAGCATCCGTACAGTCGATGATTTGGTTCTTTTTACTTAAGAACTGAGTCCAGAGTTTGCGGGCTGACTCTCCGAGTTGCTGGACTATGTGATTAAGGTCATCAGCGTCCGGTGGCCGGACATAAGTACCTTGGAAGTTGTCTTGAAAAGCATCCTCCAAGTCTCCCTAGCTGTCAATAGAGTTCTCTGGGAGGCTATTCAACTTGTGTCGTGCTGGTCCTTTTAGCTTTAGGGGGAGGTGTTTAATGGCGTGGAGATCATCACCGTGAGCCATGTGAATATGGAGAAGAAAATCTTCAATCCATACAGCGGGATCTGTCATTTCATCATATGCTTCAATGTTTACGGGTTTAAACCCTTCTGGAAACTGGTGCTGCATTACCTCATCGGTAAAGCACAAGGGGTGTGCGGCGCCTCTGTATCGGGCACGTCACGACGGAGTTTGGATGACATCCATGTTCGATGTTCGGCCCAAGTTTGGTTATGCTTATCACGCCAAGCTTGATGGCCGTCGTCTCGTGTTGGAGCGCATCCCCTTGATCCATAGATTGGTCTAGTTTGACCGGTTCTATTGTCTAGGTCCTGACGTAAGTCGTAGGTATAGCCCGGAGCCGCTACCTCTTTGCCTCGACGGTGAGGTGGCGCGGGTTGGTGTTCAACGTAAGTAGCCACTTTGTCATGTCCACGTGGTGGTTGGTCTGGTTCGTCAGCATGATTATATCTTGACGGTATTGGATTAAGGGCCTCGTCAGCAAATTGTGGTAGTAGCCTACGCTTCGGGTAGCTTTTTGTTGGTCACTCGAAGCCGTTTTTTTCGGCAGCCAGGACTTTGGTCCATCTGTCGTTGAGTGTATTCTGTTCGGCTTGAAGTTGTTGCTGTTTCTTTTTGAGGCTCCTCGCAATGCCGATGAGCTGTCGCTTGAATCGCTCTTGCTCAATGGGTTCCCCTGGCACGATGAAATCTTCGTTGACGAGGCTGACATCCTCCTCAGAGGCCGGTAGATAGTTACTATCTTCCGAATCCTCATGCTCGACAAGTTCGTCCGGATTGACTTGTCCATCTTCCCAACCATCCTGCTCAACAGCAGGCTCGATGGGGTGGTCGGAGTCTTCGGCATTCTCTGGAGTGTCATTGTCTC
Source organism: Aegilops longissima (assembly GCA_021605205.1). NCBI lineage: Eukaryota > Viridiplantae > Streptophyta > Magnoliopsida > Poales > Poaceae > Aegilops > Aegilops longissima. The sequence continues at coordinate 511,760,401 of CM038681.1, forward strand.
CGGTGCCGGTGTTGCTTTCCTTTTCGCGACGCGATCGTGAGCGGGGCCGCTGACGTCGGCGTTTTGGTGGTGCCTCGATAGGCTTGTCCATAATCGGATCTTGAGCGCTATCGTCGTCCTTCTTTTCGGGGGTATCCACCATGTACACGTCGTAAGTAGAAGTGGCCGTCCAACACCCAGTGATAGGCGGGTTTTGGCCTGGTTCGGCTCCGGCGTGGTCGTCCATACCGTCGATGTCTTCGGAGGCGTAGTCTAGCATGTCGGTCAAGTCCTCGACAGTGGCTATTAAGTGGGTGGTGGGTGGGACGCAAAATTCCCCGCGCTCAGCCCCTTGCTCAAGCTGGGCGTGGTTCGGAAGTGACACTTCCATGATAGCGAGAGATCGCATTAAGTCTAGAGCCTCGTTTAGGAGCGATAGTTGGACGAGTGACTAGGAGCCTGCGGAGCTGGGTCTGGAAATCGTCACTTGACCGTGCTCAATGGATGCAGACCTCAAGAGCTCGGAGTTAACATTCAGAGGTGAGCCCGGCTTCTCAATGACAGGGAGAGCCCTGTTTGATTCCAGGTCTGCCTATAATATGGTCACCTCTGGGTCTCCGGCAGGGAGCTCCGTAGTAGGAGAGGGTCCGGTGGGGTTCATACTCCCATCTTCGGATAGGGTGGTCCGCTCTGGATCTAAGGCCAGGGCAGGAACGATAGTTGATCCTTGAACGGAGCCTGGTGGTGGATCCAACGGGCTTCCTTCATGTAGATGAGGAACGGCGGTCGAGGCCGAGAACCCTTCGAAGATCAAGTCTCCTCAGATATCAGCGATATAGTTCAGGCTTCTGAACCTAATCTGGTGACCAGGAGCGTAGCTGTCGATCGGTTCAAGGCGACCAGTTGAATTGGCACGCAGAGCAAAGCCGCCGAACACGAAAAGTTGACCAGGGAGGAAGGTTTCCCCGGACACATCATCTTTGTCGATGATCGAGCGAGCCATCGAACCTTCTACCGACGAGACAGTGGAACTCTCAATGAAAGCACCAATGTCGGTGTCAAAACCGGCCGATCTCGGGTAGGGGGTCCCAAACTATGCGTCTGACGATCGAAGGTAACAAAGGAGAAGTGGGACATAATGCTTACCCAGGTTCGGGCCCACTTAATGGAGGTAAAACCCTACGTCATGCTTGATTGTATTTGATGAGTATAGGGGGTTACAAGAGTTGATCTACCTCAAGATCGGAATGGCTAAACCCTAGCTGTCTAGCCTATGAGAATTCTGATTGTCCCTATGGACTAAACCCTCCGGTTTATATACACACCGGAGGGGCCTAGGGTTGTACAGAGTCGGGTTGTAGAGGAGGAAATTACATATCCGGACACCAATCTTGCCATCCACGCATAGGGGATTCCTACCCGGATACGGGGAAAGGTCTTCCGCTTTGTATCTTCACGGCCCATCAGTCCGGCCCATATCGAATAGCCCGGACACCGAGGACCCCCCAATCCAGGACTCCCTCACCTACACCAACTAGAGAGGAAGCTAATGATGATGATCATGAAACTTCAGATCAAGTTACTACCGGACCTCGTAGGTCAACAATAGCACGTTCCGCACCAGAGTGGTACGGTAATCCTGTTCTGGAAGTCATGTTACAAGACCATGACGAACCTACGAACTATGAAGAAGCTATGATGAGCCCAGATTCCGATAAATGGCTTGAGGTTATGAAATCTGAGATAGGATCCAAATATAAGAACAAAGTGTGGACTTTGGTGGACTTGCCCGATGATCGGCAAGCCATTGAGAATAAATGGATCTCGAAGAGGAAGACGGACGCTGATGGTAGTGTTACTATTAGGGCTGGAATTCGAGCCGAGCCGAGCCAGCTTGGCTCGACTCACTAGAGCTCGTTTTGTTAACGAGCTAGCTCGACTCGACTCGTTACTATAACGAGCTCAAACCCAAGATTGGCTCGACTCGTATAACTCGCGAGCTGGCTCATTTAGCTTGTTAAGCTCGGTAAACATATGAACATAAAACCCTCAAATATGATAAAAATGATTATGTATATATTAAATATATATATATCACTAAAAAATTGTAATTTCCTTGTAACACATAAGTCTCATGGGCGGCTGGGCCTTGTGTTGTGCGCCTGGGACGCAGGATGCTGAGTTGCTGATCTTTTTTTTTTGGATTTGGAGTAGCTGATCTTTTATACCGAGCCTAACGAGTTACACGAGTACTCGTGAGATTGGCTCATTTAACTTGGTCTATAAACGATCTTAAACTAAAGCTCGACTCGGCTCATTACTCTTCGAGTTCGAGTCGATTCGAGCCGAGTCACGAGCTACTTGTTTAGCTCGCGAGCTTCGAGCTTTTTTTCCAGCCCTAGTTACTATCTACAAAGCTCCAATTGTCGCAAAAGGTTTTCGACAAGTTCAAGGTGTTGACTACGATGAGATTTTCTCACTCGTATCGATGCTTAAGTATGTCCGAATTATGTTAGCAATTGCCGCATTTGATAAAATCTAGCGAATGGATATCAAAACTGCATTCCTTAATGAATTTATTAAAAGAAGAGTTGTATATGATGCAACCGGAAGGTTTTGTCAATCCTAAAGGTACTAACAAAATGTGCAAGCTCCAGCGATCCATCTATGGACTGGTGCAAGAATCTCATAATTGGAATATACGCTTTGATGAGTTGATCAAAGCATATACTTTTATACAGACTTGCGGTGAAGCATGTATTTACAAGAAAGTGAGTGAGAGCACTACAGCCTTTCTGATAAGTATATGTGAAAGACATTGTTGATTGGAAATGATGTAGAATTTTCTGGAAAGTATAAAGGAGTGTTTGAAAGGAGTTTTTCAAAGAAAGACCTCAGTGAAGCTGCTTACATATTGGGCATCAAGATCTATAGAGATAGATCACGACGCTTGATAAAACTTTCGATGAGTACATACCTTGACAAGATTTTGAAGAAGTTCAAAATTGATCAGTCAAAGAAAGGGTTCTTGCCTATGTTGCAAGGTGTGAAGTTGAGTAAGACTCAAAGCCCGACCACGGCAGAAGATAGAGAAAGAATGAAAGTCATTCCCTATGCCTCAGCCATAGGTTCTATAAAGTATGCCATGTTGTATACCAGACCTATTGTGTACCTTACCATGAGTTTGGCAAGGGGGTACAATAGTGATCCAGGAGTAGATCACTAGACAGCGGTCAAAATTATCCTTAGTTACATAAGATGACTAAGGAAATGTTTCTCGATTATGGAGGTGATAAAGAGTTGTTCGTAAAGGGTTACGTCGATGCAAGCTTTGACACTAATCTAGATGACTCTAAGTCTGGATCAGGTACGAAGCTAGAAAAAATGTTTGATGGGGTCATCTCTAAGATAGTGGGGTCATCTTGTCTAAATGGGCAGTAATTAGTACTAAACTAGTAAAGGACTAATGAAGGATTACCTAATTTCATTGGGGTCAATTGACCCCAATGCTTACATGGGAGCTCCGTCCCTGGTCTGAATCTAGATACGTATTAAACGTGGGAGCAATTAGCTAGAGTAGCTCTGTGCAGAGCATTGTAGACATAGAAATATGTAAAATACTTACGGATCTGAAGTAGCAGACCTGTTGACTAAACCTCTCTCACAAGCAAAACATGATCACACCTTAGTACTCTTTGGGGTTAATCACATGGCGGTGTGAACTAGATTACTGACTCTAGTAAACCCTTTGGGTGTTGGTCACATGGCGATATGAACTATGGGTCTTAATCACATGGTGATGTGAACTATTCGTGTTAATCACACGGCGATGTGAACTAGATTATTGACTCTAGTGCAAGTGGGAGACTGAAGGAGGTATGCCCTAGAGGCAATAACAAAGTTGTTATTTTATATTTCCTTATATCATGAATGTTTATTATTCATGCTAGAATTGTATTAACCGGAAACTTGATACAAGTGTGGATACATAGATAAAACACCGTGTCCCTAGTAAGCCTCTACTAGACTAGCTCGTTAATCAAAGATGGTCAAGTTTCCTAACCATAGACATGTGTTGTCATTTGATAACGGGATCACATCATTAGGAGAATGATGTGATGGACAAGACCCATCCATTAGCTTAGCATATTGATCGCTCAGTTTTATTGATATTGCTTTCTTCATGTCAAATACATATTCCTTCGACTATGAGATTATGCAACTCCCGGATACCGGTGGAATGCCTTGTGTGCTATCAGATGTCACAACATAACTGGATAATTATAAAGATGCTCTACAGGTATCTCCGAAGGTGTTTGTTGGGTCGGCATAGATTGAGATTAGGATTTGTCACTCTGAGTATCGGAGAGGTATCTATGGGCCCTCTCGGTAATGCACATCATAAGAAGCCTTGCAAGCAAAGGGACTAATGAGTTAGTTGCGGGATGATGTATTATGGAACGAGTAAAGAGACTTGCCGGTAACGAGATTGAACTAGGTATGAAGATACCGACGATCGAATCTCGAGCAAGTAACATACCGATGACAAAGGGAATAACATATGTTGTCATTACAGTACGACTGATAAAGATCTTCGTAGAATATGTGGGAACCAATATGAGCATCCAGGTTCCGCTGTTGGTTATTGACCGGAGAGGTGTCTCGGTCATGTCTACATAGTTCTCGAACCCGTAGGGTCCAGACGCTTAACGTTCGATAACGATTTTGTATTATATGAGTTATGTGATTTGGTGACCAAATGTTGTTCGGAGTCCCGGATGAGATAACAGACATGACGAGGAGTCTCGAAATGGTCGATAGGTAAAGATTCATATATAGGACGATGATATTCGGGCACCGGAAGTGTTCCGGGGATACCGGGTACATATCGGATCACCGGAAGGGGTTCCGGGCAACCCCCCGGCAACTATATGGGCCTAATAGGCCAAGAGGGGAAACACAGCAACCCCATATAGGCCGAACCTGGAGGGAAAGGAAAGAGGGGAAGAGAGAAAGGAAGGGAGGGATTCGGCCTCCCCCTTCCTTCCCTCCTCCCTCCTCCTTCCTTCCCCCTCCGGAAATTATAGTAGGGGGGCGAATTAGGGCCCCAAGTAGGATTCCTCCTACTTGGGCACCCCGTTGGCTGCTCCTATGAGGGGGATACCGCTAGAACACACACCAACGATTGCTAGCTGTGTGCGGCGACCCCCTCCACAATTTACGCCTCCGTTCATATTCACGTAGTGCTTAGGCGAAGCCCTGCGCGGATCACTTCACCATCACCATCATCACGCCGTCATGCTGACGGAACTCTCCCTCGACACTTTGCTGGATCAAGAGTTCGAGGGACGTCATCGAGCTGCACGTGTGCAGAACTTGGAGGTGCCATACGTTCGGTGCTTGATTGGTCGGAACGAGAAGAAGTTCAACTACATCAACCACGTTAACAAAAGCTCCGCTTTCGGTCTACGAGGGTACGTGGACATACTCTCCCCCTCTCCTTGCTATGCATCTCCTAGATAGATCTTGCGTGAGTGTAGGAATTTTTTTGAAATTGCATGCTACGTTTCCCAACAGTAACCCTAGGCCTCACCCCTTTTATAAGGTGAGGCTGGGGGGTCCGAGATGTTCTGACACCTAGTCATCGTCTCGGTAGTAACATATCAACACATATTGTAACCCCCTCACACGAGGCATTTTCTCACAATCAATCAAATCTAAAGCAGGAGTAGGGTATTACCTCAATCACGAGGGCCAAATGTGGCTAAATCCCCCTTGTGTGATCCCTTCTCGAACTTCCGGTCATGCTCTCCACCCTACCGTGACTACTGGCGTTTTCGGTGCCATAACAAAGCATATCAGACTAAACTTGAGAAGGCTTTCCTCATTTATCCTTCTCCTTGGTTATCAAGCCTCCAATAGGAGAAAAATCGCAAGGGATTAACGAAGACCTCCATATCCATAGAATTGGAAAAGATCTACCTCTCAAGACCCCTCTTCTCTTAAAGATTGGGGAAAATCTTAAATTGCTTCTTTTCCCTTTGTTGTTTGTGAATCTTGATGCACCCCCTCCATCCCGAATTACTTGTCATAGAGATGGATAAAAATGGATGTATTTAGAACTAAAATACGTCTACATACATCCATTTCTGCGACGGGTAATTCCAGACGGAGGGAGTTTCTCTTTACTTTGGATGCATTGAGAGCACATGTGTGATGTGAACCTTGTTCATTAGTGCTACATGTCTTGTGTTTTGTTTTGTTCTTTGTGATTTCTCCTTTGCCACCTCCAAATTGTGAAGATTGGGACAACCCAATGCCATTGCCCTGCATCAAATAGCATGGGAGGAAGCACTATAAACAGACACTTGTAGTTCATCACTCTACATCAACCATAATCCTCCGGAAGAACCTCTTGAAGAACTACAATATTGGGTACCAAGCATAGCTGATCCATGCACCACCAAGTTCGCCTCTACTAGGCAATTCTCAAATCTCATCAAGAAAAGAACACAATCTTGATGTACTGCAACAGCCTCATCCGGAGACCAGATATTACCTCCGGTTCGCGCAGTCTTGATTAGCGTCGGAAGACTGAACTGATCACCACTTTGTTGCATCCAAAATTGCTTGCTATCGTCGTCATAGTCTCGGTAAACTTGCTTCCTTTTGATCGATCAAATTCAGAGAGTGCGTTTCAGGAAATTTGCATGACATGGACCATGACTCTTGGATATATCTCTTCAAGCATAAGAACTCTTTTTCTTTTTGAGCATTCAAGCATAAGAACTCTTGGTCTTGGAGTTGAAACTAGGACAGAAAGCAACATGGGCCTATGCAGCAAACACAGGATGACACACTTATTATTTTTATATACTACGATAAAGCGCATTGGCAGCCCAGTACGTCGGCCGAACCAATAGCAAGCCCACTTATAGATACCTCAAGGTACGAAAAAGGCCCTAAACATGCACCGGCACCTTTCCCTTCTCCTCGTTGCTGTCGAGCTTGATGCCCTTGTACCACATCGCGCAGGCCACGTACACCGCGAGGTCGACAAGCGAGAGCGCCGCGAGGAGGAAGTAGAACCTGTCGAGGTGGCCGGAGTTGAGGTTACCCGGGATCCACCCAGGCCTCTTGTCGCCGGCGGTGAGGCTGGTCACCACGCTGACCAGCATGATGCTCACGTAGTTCCCGAGCGAGATGGACGCCATGCACAGCGAGCTACCGAAGCTCTTGACGCCGTCGGGCGCCTGCCCGTTGAAGAACTCCAGCTGCCCGACGTACATGAACACCTCCGAAGCCCCGATCAGCGCGTACTGCGGCACCTGCCACAGGACGCTCAGGGAGCTCGGCTGGTCCGGCGCGGCCACCCGCTTCAGCCGCTCCACCTCCACGACGCCCGCCACCACCATCGCCCCCATGCCGATCACGAGCCCGACGCCCATGCGCTGCAGCTCCGTCAGACCCTGCGGGTTCCCGGACAGCCTCGCCATAACCGGCACCAGCACGCGCCGGTAGATGGCGATGAACGCCAGCACGCTGAGGATGTCGAACACCGACATGCTCGCGGCCGGCACGTGGAACGACCCGATGTTGGTGTTCATGGTGGTCCCTTGCTCCACGAACAGCGACGCCATCTGCGTGAACACCACCGAGTAGACGATGGTGCACATCCAGATGGGCAGCATCTTGAGGATGCACTTCACCTCCTCCACCTGCGTCACCGTGCAGAGCCTCCACGGGTCCTTCATCCTCTCCGGCTCGCAGTAGTCCTCCTCGGTGACCGTCGCGGCCTTGTCAAGGTACCTGAGCTGGTCACTGTGCATGATCTTCCGGATGCCGGACTCCTTGTAGGACTCGTCGCCGTCCAGCTCGTGGAGCAGCTCGCCGCGGGTGGGCGCGTGGTCGCGCCACTTGCGGCACGCGGCGACGAGCACCTGCGCGATGCGGGTGAGCGGGTTGCCGGTGGGCTTGAAGTAGCGGTAGTTGGGGGTGCCGAGGAGGAAGAGCACGAGCGCCAGCGCCGCCGCGCCCGCCGAGACCCAGAAGCCCATGACCCACTGCCCGGCGTCCTCGTAGTACACCAGCACCGTGTTGGAGAAGATTGAGCCCACGTTGAGCGCCAGGTAGAAGTAGCTGAAGAAGGCCACCTTGGAGCGCGCCTCGTCGGGGTCCGTCTCGTCGAACTGGTCCGAGCCCAGCGTGGCGATGGACGGCTGGTACCCGCCGTTGCCGAACGCGATCATGTACGTCGACAGGTAGAAGAGCGTGACCCCCGCCGTCGACGGCGGGTCGCAGTGCGTCTCCACGTCGCCGCACCCGGTGGGCTTCACCAGCAGGAACCACGACGCCAGTGACAGTATCACAAGGCCCTGATCATCATAAGTTCAGATCAGAACAGCACACGCAACCAATCCAAACAAAAATGACTTTGTGCTACGACCGATCTGAGCTGCGTACCGTGACATAGATCATCTGGAAGATGGCGCAGGTGATGTAGCGGCCCCAGTAGGAGTCGCTCATGAAGGCGCCGATGAGGGAGAAGATGTAGACGGTGCCGGTCCATTTGCTGATGCTGTTGGCCGCCTCGGCGTTGTCCTGGTGGAGCACCCGCCGGAGGAACACCACCAGGTTCACCCCGACGCCGAAGAAGGCGCACGTTACAAGCGCATAGTTAACTGCATCATCATCAACAACACAAGAAATCTCGATCAGAATCCAGATCAGTTAACTCATAGACAAAAACAGAGTGTCTGTGGCATATGAAGAACAACATCAAATAAAGCAAGGCTTTACCTAGCAGCAGGATGGAAGATTTCCATTTCCCAGTTTTCGCTTTGACTGCTGGGTTTCCTCGCCTGTCCATCGACCCATCTTCAGTGACGGGCGATACGCACTTGGGACCGACTGTGCTCGGAGCCATCGCCTCGATCGTCCGGTGAATTCTCTGAACCTTCTTCCCCTTCCGGCTGCTCCATCACAAAATTCAGAAAAAAAATCCTTGAGATTCCTAACCAACACTAGTATTCTAGTATTTCAGTATTTTACATACGTCTAATCGGTTGGCTGCGGTGTAGATGCAGTCCTGCTTATCAGTACTTACTTTATACGAAATGTTGGCGTGCATATTGCAACATTTGCAGCGTGCAATCATACTAGAAATATGTGATGCCCCACACGATACGCACCTTGTTTGTTTTGTCCGGTCCTGCAGGAAGTTTCGTCGATACTTCTTTGTGTGAGGCTTGAAAAGGCGGCCAGATTAGTTCAACCTGCGAGTACAGCTCATGTCACGGATGAAACCATGCGACCACTGCCAAATTATATTTCTTTTTCTTCTTCTTTTTTGCGAAAGAAGACATTATTTCCACTTAACATGATCAGTTTGTTTAGCATAAGCAGATCAAACAAAGTGGAGACGGTGGCGCGCTTATCGCCATGCACTGTCTGATCTCCTCTCAGAAGCGTGTATACTACTGGTACTCTTTTTTCTTTGAAGAAAAAAACATATATATCCATCCAAGACAACGTCTAGGGATGGTATAGTGAGCATAATCCTATAGGGTCCCACGCGTGGTACATTACATGCACAGCAGCGCTCGAATCAAAGCATTCCATCACAGAATGGTGAAAGAATGAACAGATGGAGAGGACGATACAGTCATGCAAGAGCTGACATCGTCGCGCATAAACATGTACGAGTACTCACTCACGGACACGGACACGGACAGCATCGAATCATCGATGATGCACACATGTGTGTATATATACCTTCGTTGATGAAGCCTCCGGTACAGGAACGCAGCTCCTTCTCCGGCGACGGGGACGACGAGCGCTTCAGAAAGGAGACGACCACGGCGTCTAAGACGGGAACGAGCGCCACCTCTAGCCCGGACAACACCAAGACGAAACCGGGCAGGCCTCCAGACATTTACAGAGCAAAACCGCACTAAGTACGGCGAGATCGCCGGCTTCTTGCTTTGCTCTCACCGGCGGGCGAGCAAACGGGGATGGGGAAGAAGCTAGGGAATGGGTGTGTGTGCTTGTGAGGTGAGCCAGGGGCGGGGTGGCCGCGTATTTATGGGCGCGCGCGGTGGCAGTGGTGCGGTGCTCACCGACTGGGTGGAGTCGCGGTGTTGGTGACTAGTACGTTTTGGTTTTCTCCTGCGGGAGAAAGGAAAGGAGCCGGCCGACACATGTGGCAGCGTGCATGGCCCGTGACAGCTGGTTTCTCGACTGCTTTTCCCGGAGATCCTGTGATTGTGAGCCAGCTGCGGTTCCATCGGAACGGCCTTAGCCACATGAAAGTTACGGTGCGGCGCACGAAACTTGCTTGAGGGCGCGCGCGCACGGACATTTGCTGTATTAATTCTCAGCCATTGTTTTAAGATCTACTCCTACTTCTAAGTTCAAATTGAAGTACGGTATCTCTTGTCTCCTGTTGTCCCTAAGGGGCAGAAACTTTGCTTGTCGACCGTCGGGACCACCAAATCGACCTCCTCCATTTCTCTTTTACTTCCTATATTAGGTTTTCGTATCTTAAGTCAAAAAATTTAAATCTTACAAAAAAATATATGCAATAAAATTTAAAACATACCAGTATATACAATACTCCCCCATTCCATAATTATTGTCATGGTTTTAGTTCAACCCATTTCACACATTGTCGTGGTGTTCAAATTTGAGCTGAAACCGTGTCAATAATTATGGAACATAAGGAGTGTTAAATAACAGCTAAGAAAATACATTCCATAATGGATTAGATGATATTGATTGGTATTATGATTGTTGATTTTTTTGTTTCTAGAAATATGGTCAAGAAACCCTAAAATGTGAAGTAAAAAAGGAGGGAGTACGAAAGACAGTGCTAGCTTAAGTGAAAGTCCTCTTCTGCTCCGGAGCTCATGAGCTCGGTTTTATAGTAAAATCCAACAAAAATGAAAACAATTAAAAATATATGAATTTTTGTGTGGCAAACTTTGATAAATGTTTGAGTATTTGAACAATTTCATTATGAAATGACATCCGTGGTAGTCATTGCAGAAAATAAGTATTTTTTCATTATTTTATCTCTCCAATTTGTAATAAAGTTGCAACAATTAATTTGGATTGGAGGGAGTACTATTTCTTTTGGGGATTTTACTGTTCTTCAGGCAACATTAACCTCGGGAGTAGATAGTCTGCGTCCTAGCTTCGGGAGCTTAAATGTCTATTGCCTCATACAAGGAGAAATGTTAAGCGAATTTAACAAATTATTACTCGTTAAAGCTAATACCATGAACTAAGAAATCATTGATATTTGTGATACGAATCATCTCTTATATTATGTACTCCCTCCGTTTTTATTTACTCCACATATTAGCTTTAATGAAGTCAAACTGTATAAAATTTGACCAAGTTTGTGAAAATAATATGAACATTTCAGTAACAAATTTCTATAATGTGAAAATATATGCAGTGATGGATCCAGTATTGGAGGTATATAGGGGGGGGGGGGCATTTTGGCTCCCGGGAGCACACGCTCCCGCATGAACAGTAACGCGAAAAAAAGTGAAAGTTTTCAAAAAAAAATCTGAATTTTTTTATGGATGTTTGTGTTAGTGTCTTTTTTTAGCAAGAATGTTCAAGTTAGTGAGCATGCTTGACAATTTTCATGCAAAATGGGGCATCAATGTTTCATCGGTGAAAAAAGCAAATTTAGGGTGACACTTGGGGTAAAATTTGGTGTTCAATTTCTTTTTTTTTTTCACAGGCCAAAATGCTTAACCTTTTTGCCTCAAAATTTGCAGGCAGTATTTGGATGTGACTAGAAACTCATAAAAAATTGTCTTGATTTTTTTTGACATTTTAAAAATTATTTTTGGGCCCGGGAGCATGTGCTTCCGGGAACCGAATTGAATTTCCAGTGTATATGTTAATATACTTTTCTACAAACTTGTTAAAAGTATATAAAGTTTGACTTTAGACAAACTAATATGCGGGGTAAATAAATACAGAGGAGTACTATTTTATGTTATCAATGCAATAAAGGTTTTAAAGATGAGTGAATGGATAACTATCAATGCCAATTTTTACAAGTAGGAAAGATTTATGTCATGTCATATGACTGTGGGAAGGCTCCCCCTTTTTTGTTTGCTGTGTTTTAACGTTGGGTGGGTTGGTCACACATACCATGGAACTTTAGGCCAAATTCTTCCCTTTAAAACCTTTTTTACTCTCTAAGTCAAGGTTTTGTCACTTGACAATACTACATGAGTTGCTTGCGAGCTGATCTTGCTGACCTCAGTGCTCCGGAGTCATGTCATGTGAAGAAAAAACTAGAAAGCCTAAATTTACGGATGGCCGCTAGCTCGTGAAATTTAGGTGCTATCCTTTATCTTTTTCCGCGGTCGATCGGGACACACACATGTTCCCAGAGAAACATGGGATCCGACGACACGGGAATAAAGCGCGTCACTGTGGATATGTGACCCAACGACACAGCGACCTGCTTTCCCTGCTTCTGCACGGTGTGTGTGTGTGCCCGTCGTGCCATCCAATCCAAGGCCATCCTTGTCTAAATTACGGTGCTTGTTGTCGACCAGATCGAGCTCAGACCACAAAATATCGTTTCTGGCGAGGATCACACCGCATCGGCCTGACAGGTGGCATTGCCACACACCGCATCGGTTGTGCCTTTGCTGCCTGGGCTCCAGGTTGGTTCCATTGATGAGGATGCTGAAAGTTGCTTTGGAGATTTTTCTCCTCGTGCTCTACATGTGACGCCCCTTGTTCGTGGGAGTGCGGTTATCACCGAGGTCGTAGCTCCAGTTCTGCAGATTATGCCTGAGTTGCAGAAGCTTTGTGGGGAATCATCTATGGTGTTATCGATGGGGTTGAGCTCATTGGAGTCCTTGGTGGTGGCCATGACACCTTCACTACCACCATCAGAGTCCTGTCAGCCGCCCGCCATTCTGGGCTGTGGAGACTTGGTTGGTTCTGTCAATGCCTTATCGATGGCCATTGTGCATGTGGCGTCTTTGAGTGGCGAGGCTAATGAGATAGGTGTGTTGGCACCTAACTCTGAGGCTCTACCATGTGTGCAACTGGAGACGCCTGAGTCCATCGTGCGAGTGCTATCTGTGACTGATGATGTTGAGGCGGTTGGTGCGTTGGCGCCTGATCCTTCGGAGCCCAACCAGCCGCTCGCCTCTGTGGGGCGTGGAGGTTCCAATGTTGCAGTCACCCACTCGCATGTGACCGTTGGGTAGGTTTCTGTGCGTGAGAAGTTCAATGAGATTCTTTTCGAGATAGAGCTTCACAGCTTGCTCAAACGTTTGGAGAGGGTGAATCCTGAATCTGGCAAGGCGATTGTGGAGGAGGCTCTCAGGAGCAAAGGAAAGAAGAGTGACGCCATAGGAAAGGCGTCCGCAGCTGCTTGATGGACGGTTACCAGTCTCTTGGGTTGTCCTTATGATCTGGCTTGTCTTCGTGGATTTGGTGATGCTCGTGGTCTTCGGCCGAGTTACTCTCGTTGGGTGTCTTTGTGATGTAGCAGTGCACGGGTTGGTGGACGTTAGGTGTTGGGTATGGTGGTCACTCTGTGAGTAGTTCACGTGTGGTTGGTCTGTATCGGTTTCGCCTGGTTTTCCGTTAATTAACTGGGCAATTCTTTTCTGCTTAATTAATCGATGAGGCAAATCTTTTGTCTCCGTTTCAAAAATAAATAAACCCACCCACAAAGAACACTCGGTTAGTATAACGAATGCACATGCATGTGCATGGCATGGCACTATGCGTGCATGTGCATGGTTCGGCCGTCTCGTCACGGTACAGCCGATCGCAAAGTTCACAGCGCAATTCCTCATCGTGTCAGTAGCAGCACCCACTAGAACCTCGAGCAGGAGCTGCAAAGTGTGCGCGCATGTCCTCTTTTTCGTCTAGAAAACTAGACGCTGCACCTTAGACGGTACAGCTGCGTATCACTACAAAGGTCTACTCCCACACGCCGCCACTCACACCCATACTATAAAAATGCGTCGCTTGCCGATTCACCGCACACGTACCCATCCGTTTGGTGTTTCCAACAATAGTATATGCACGTATGTACCACGCTCAGCTATTTGCGACACAGCTCACGACATAGGCAGGCGGCGGCGTACGCGTAGAAGTCTCGGCCGTGGAGTCCAAAGCCAAGTCCAACACATATCTACTTTTCCACACGCCAACTTGTTACACCCGACAATAGTTTTACTTTCCCATGCACCAACTTGTTACACCCGATCGACAACAGTCGGCTCGGTCTCGTTGCGTCATCCTACACCGAATCTCGCACGAACGCTAGGCACCACGGTAAGCACTGCGCCGGCACGAGTGAGACGGGACGTTTGACGGATGCGCATCACAAATATATGTAGCAAAAACGTGGATACGTCTGTGCATGCAGCTTGCACAAGTCAAGTGACAGCTTTCTTTCCTTGTCGCCGCCTGCTTTCTATACCGAAGAGGTCTCCGTCGCCTCGTCGCCGCCTACCACGCCGGAAAGATCAGGCGATAGTAGAGCCAAACGCGATAAGCTATCACTGGATCCAGGTCGATCCTGTTGCTATCATAGGAGCAGAGTTGTAAAGAGTTCAGCTGGATACTCGGCCCGGTGCTTTCCGGCCGGAGTCCCCCCGGTACACGCTAGAGTTGTGAAGAGTTCAGCTGGATGGATGTTACGGTGGATGCGGACTGGTCGTGGCGTCTTTCAGCTCATGCCTAACCCTCGATCGTCGCCGGGACTCTACTCCGTTGCCCACTCCTGCTTGGGATCTTCCGTTTTGCGAGTTGGAAAGCGCTTTGGTCGGGCTTGTTTGGATGGGATACGACCGATTCAGGTGGAAGCAAAGTCCAGAGGAAAAGGTTGTGGCCGGTGAAAGTGAACCTGAAGCCGACATTAGCATGGTGCGTGCATGGTTTAGTGAGCATCATGGGCTGACAACGGTCCAATCCAGCAGCCAGGGATGAATGAGGACATGTTGTTTGGAGCGTATTGCGATTGCGGATTATCTATGGAATTAGTGATGCGTCAAGCTTGGCACTGAGCTGTGCAAGTTGCAAGTTGTTTGTTGCAATATTGGCTGCAACTTGCAAGTGTTGAAGTGAATAATTATATAGGACGTGGTCTGTATGCTCCCGGGCTCAAATGCACCCTGATCAACAGTAAAAATTAAAAAATAGTAATAAAATTCAAAAATATATGAGAAACAAATTTGGTAAACCTTCACAAATATTTTGTATGCTTGCAAAATTTCAGTCTGAAATGACATTCGTGGAAGTCGTGACAAAAAAACGAAATCGATGCTACAAAAATGCTAGTTTTGAAAACATTTTGGGGTACCGATTTGGTTTTTTGCCACAACTTCCATGAATGTCATTTCGAACTGAAATTTTGCAGACATACAAAACCTTTGTCAAAGTTTAGCACAACACAATTTCAGAATTTTCTTGATTATTTTTACTGTTTTTTCGGTTTTACTATTCATGAGGGTGCATTTGAACTCGGGATTAAAATAGGACTCGTTTGTTTATGTCATATAGTAATAGTAGTAAATGAAATAAGTTTAATTTTTTTCTCTTGAATAAGCACGAGTGTGCGTATTACATATTAAAGAAGAGAAAGGGGTAAAGAGGCCTCCACCTTGATGTTTACATGTTAGGGCAACTCTAACCGATCCCCTACAAAATAGAGGAGGATCCGGCCGAGCAAAAATTAGTGGAGAATTTTTACTCCACTAATTTTTGGTCGGACCTAGCCGAATTTCTAAATTTAATGGAGTGAAAATCAAATTTGCAAAAGTTTAACCTAGTTTTGATTTAAACAACGACACATTGTCTTGACAACCAAAATTAAAAACCGATTTAAACATAAACTTAAACTTAAAACTAACTACTCTTCATCGTCGTCGTCATCATCCTTGTAGAGGGCGAGCCAATCAAGCCTTGACATTCCACCGTCCTTTGGGTTCGGGCCCCTGTTGTTGCCATTGGAGTCACGGAAGATGCACCACCACTCTTCAACACCGAACTACTCCTCGTCCTTGCCGCCGTCGAGCTTGCCGCCATCATTGTCGGGCTCCTCCTCGTCAGAGAGGAAGATGACCTCCCCTTGGACCGCGCACTCCGAGAAGATCGTCCGCTCCGCCTCCACAAGCTCAGGGTACTAGCGGCGGAGGCCCGCCATGTACTTCTTGGCGGCGGCCTCCGCCTCGAGGCGCTCCCTCGCCTCCTGGTATTCGCGAGCCATGGCCGCATTCACCACTCGGGGCAACGGCGGGACGAGGTCGACGGGTGCCGCCCCCCACGGGAAGTTTAGGTGCGCCGCTGCGCCGTGGAACCGGACCTGTCACCGATCGTATTCGAGCGTGGTGAGCTCCCCTGTGTGGAAGGACCCGAGCCTCTTTTTGGTCTGGGTCTCGCAGTCCGTTATCTCTGCCAGCCACGTCCCACGGCCGCTAGCGGAGGCCGAGGTATTTTCTCTGCGGCTGCCATGGCGGAGGGAGGTCGGGGAAGTCGGAGATGCGGCAGGCGGGGGCCGTATCGACGGGACGGTGGCGGCTTGAGGAGGCTCCGCTTGAAGATGAGCGGGAACCGGGGGAGGGTCTCCGGCGGCGGGGATAGGGGAGGAGAAGAGGCAGAGGAGGCGGAGAGATGAGTGTTGATTTTTTACGCCGCCGCCGAGGTGTGAAGTAAATATAGGAGCAGGATGCACGGCTGAGGATAAATTATCCTCCTGCAATGATTATCGAGGATCGGCTAGGTCCTGGTTAGAGAAGTAAAACCGAATTTTTACTCCTCTAACCAAATAGGGGATCTGTTAGAAATTCCCTTATCCACTCCGCCCTAACTAAGGTGAGTAATTGTAACGCCCCGGATTCGATGCGCCAGGTGTCTGCCAGTTGTTCGTTGTCGTTGCCATGTCATTTGCTTGCGTGTTGCACTTTGCCATGTCATCATCTGCATTTCATATCATGTCATCATGTGCATCTCATTTTGCATACATGTTCGTCTCATGCATCCGAGCATTTTCCCCGTTGTCCGTTTTGCAATCCGGCACTCCTATGTCTCCCGGCGCCCCCTTTTACCTCTTTTCGTGTGCGGGTATTAAACGGTCTCGGAATGGACCGAGGTTTGTCAAGCAGCCTTGGTATACCACCGGTAGACCGCCTGTCAAGTTTCGTCGCATTCGGAGCTCGTTTGATAGCCCAATCGCTAAATATATAGCGGCATCGTTGCCGGTATTCTCGCCGGACGTTTCGGTCTCCGGAACAGTCCCCGGGCCTCACTTCTATTCTCTCCTCTCAGCCCCAGGCCTCTCTTCACAGCCCACTAGCCACTCACCTAGACCCTCTCCACCCCGGAGCCATCCGATGGCGATCGAACGGTCCGAAAACGGAGCAAAACCCCTAACCCTAGCCCCTTCCTTATATATAAACCTCCCTTGCCAATTTCGCCTTCTCCCCTTCCTCCTTGTTTTCCGTGACCCCAATCATCAGCCCCGCCGCCCTCCTCCGTTTTCGCGCGGCCACCTCCTCGGCGCCACTTGGCGAAGTCGAAGTCGCCACGCGCGCCGCCTTCGCAGCCAGCAGGGAGCGCCACGTCGCCTCCCTGGCTCCCCGCCGCCAGCCCTCCAGGCCCATAGCCGCCCGCCAGGCCCCGAGGCCCGCTCCACCTCAAGAGACCTGACCTGGCGCCAGCGCCCGCCTGCCCTCTACCCGCCGCCCGCCACCGCCCGGCGAGCACCGCCCGGTGCCGTCGCCGTCCTGGTGAGCTCGCGCCTTCCGTCGCCTCTCCTTCTTGCTTTCTCTCTCGAGATATCTCCTGCAGAACCTCATGAAGGCCGCCGTCCGGACTTCGCCGCCTCTTCGGCCGGCGGTCGCCGCCCGCCGGAGTTTTCTCTCACGGCGCCCAGCGCTCCTTCGCCGCCTCGTCTTCCCGCGCTTAGATCCGCGAGCCGCCGCCGGATCCGCCATCCCCGCTCTCCCGGCCTCGCCGAGCCGCCGCCGCCGTCGGTGCCCCTTGCTTCGCCGCCGCCTGGTCGGGGACGAGCCGAGATGCCGCTGCCCGGCCGCCCGCATCAGCGCCAAGACGTGGGCCACGGCCCAGCCTCCCGCGACCCCGAGCCGACCCATTTGCCCTGCGCGGCCCGATCCTCCTTCGCCTCTGTTTTTTTCCGCGAGGTGAAATTTTCCTCCAAGTCCCGAGCATTTTTGATATTCTTGTTGCATTTTCATCATGCCATAACTCTCTGCATATAGCTCCGTTTTGCGCGTGTAATATGTCAAAATGTTCGTCTCGAAGAGTGGATCATTTCATCTCATTGCATCATTTTCATTTGAGCTCATCTTGATGCCCTAAATGCTGTTAGAAGAGTGCTATGTGATGTTAGTTTCTGTTTCTTAACAGAACATGCACTTTTGTCATTTTTGCCATGATTGATGTGTGCACCCTATGAACTTGAGTCCTACATGTGTTTTGTAATATGCCATGCCATCTTTCTAGGGGTGTATGCCATGTATTTTTGTGATCTATGTGGTGACTAGCACAAGCATGCAAACTAGGTATCATAATGTTGCTGTTTTAGTCCCTGCTCTGCTGATATTTTTATGCCATGTTGACTTGATGCTACAGAGAGATCCATGCATATTTTGAGATATTTCACTAAGGATGTTTTGTTAAACATGTCTTGCTCTATCCATCCATGCCCTTGTTTGCAATTATGGAGTAGTCTATCTTGAGTCAATCGAGCTCTACTTTTGCTATAAAATGTTCCTGGCAGGTTGTTTACATGTTATTCAATTTTGCCAAGGTTGTTGTAGTTGATCTTTGCATGCTATGTTGTTGTTCTTGCCATGTATAGCTTCTATGCCATGTCTTCTTACTGTTGGTTGCCTTGCCATGCCATGTATTGCTCTGTTGTGAGTGGTTCAAGCTCACCAACATGCCTACTTATTGTTGTTCCTGCCATGTATGAATCTGTAATATAACTTGCCATGTTTACATGGGTGCCATCATATCTTCTGATCCTTTTTGGCTCATGGCCAGTAAGGGACTTTTGATCTATGCATTTAGTAGATCCATGTCATGCCTTTGTTTGCCATGATAAGTTTCTGTAACATGTTGTTTGATAGCTCTAAACATTGCAACCTGATGTTATTTCCTGATATGCCTGAAACTGTTATTATTTGCAATCTTGCCATGTCGTTTTGAGCATGTTCTAGCCATTTCTGGAGATAGCTCAGTGTTCATGTTTTGTAATGCTTTACCTGTACATCATGCCCATGTCTTTTGTTATTATGTTGAGGTCCTGTAGCATGTTGTTTTGATGCTTGCAATATGCCTAGTTGCTGTTTTGGACAGTTTGTTGTCATGTCTTGTATAGGGTGTATGTGTTGCACCGTTGCTCCGTTTTAATTGTGCTCTATATGAAACTTGCTTGATTTTGCATGTAGTTTCATATTTTCATGTTGCATCCTTGTTTTGCGGTGTTTGCTTGATGTTTGTATGCATTTTGCATCAATGCCATGTTTAACTTGTTTTGCTCATATCTTCTAGGCCGTAGCTCCGAATCTAATGAACTTTATATGTAACTTGACTAGAATTTCGTGTAGATCATCGTGGTGCATTTTAAATTGCTGTTTAACAACTTGAACATAAAGTTATCCAGATCTGGACCAATTTCGAAATTTGCATATGAGGACTTACCGGAATTGTTATATGTTGTTTCCGGCCTCATTTAAACATGCTTTGATGTGTTGCTCTTGTTTGCATCATCTCTTGCCATGAGTAGCTTCATCTAGATTTGTCATGCATCATGCTCGTTTGTGCATCATGCCTTGTTCATGTGTGGTGTGTTTACTATATTGTGTGCTTCTTCTTGTTAGTTCCTGCTTCGTTGCGATCGTGAGGATTCGTTCGTCTACGCTTGGTTCGGCTTCATCCGTTCATCTTATTCATGGACTCGTTCTTCTTCCTTGCGGGATTTCAGGCAAGATGACCGCTACCCTGGATCTCATTACTATCATTGCTATGCTAGTTGCTTCGTTCTATCGCTATGCTGCGCTACCTATTGCCTGTTCCTCAAGCCATCCCAAATTGCCATGCCAGCCTCTAACCTTTTGCACCCTTCCTAGCAAACCGTTGTTTGGCTATGTTACCGCTTTGCCCAGCCCCTCTTATAGCGTTGTTAGTTGCAGGTGAAGATGAAGGTTGTTCCTTTTTGGAACATGGAGATGTTGTTCCTTGTTGGAACATGCTTACTTGTTGGGATATCACAATATATCTTATTTAATTAATGCATCTATATATTTGGTAAAGGGTGGAAGGCTCGGCCTTATGCCTGGTGTTTAGTTCCACTCTTGCCGCCCTAGTTTCCGTCATATCGGTATTATGTTCCCGGATTTTGCGTCCCTAACGCGGTCGGGTGATTTATGGGACCCGCTTGACAGTTCGCTTTGAATAAGACTTTTCCGGCAAGGCCCAACATTGGTTTTACCATTTGCCTCACCACCACCTACTTTTCCTCGGGAGTCGCTCTCGAGGGTCATCTTTATTTAGCCCCCGGCCGTGCTTTCTAAGTGCTGGTTCAAACCGAGCCGCCTGCGGGGCCATCTTGGGGCAACTTGAGGATTGGTTTTACTCGTAGCCTGTCTCATCCGGTGTTGCCACGAGAACGAGATATGTGCAGCTCCTATCGGGATTGTCGGCGATCGGGCGGTCTTGCTGGTCTTGTTTTATTCTTGTCGAAATGTCTTGTAGCCGGTATTCCGAGACCGATCGGGTCTTCCGGGAGAAGGAATATCCTTCGTTGATCGCGAGAGCTTATCATGGGCTTGTTGGGACACCCCTGCAGGGTATAAACTTTCGAGAGCCGTGCCCTGCGGTTATGTGGCAGATGGGAATTTGTTAATATCCGGTTGTAGAAAACCCGGTTGATCTTAATTAAAATACACCAACCGTGTGCGTAATCGTGAGTGTCTCTTTTCGGGTTGATCGAGAGGAGAACACGGTTTCTTGGGTTATGTCGGCGTAAGTAGGAGTTCAGGATCACTTCTTGATCATTACTAGTTGACGACCGTTCCTTTGTTTCTCTTCTCGCTCTCATTTGCGTATGTTAGCCACCATATATGCTTAGCCGCTGCTGCAACCTCACCACTTTACCCCTTCCTTTCCCATTAAGCTTTGTTAGTCTTGATACCCATGGTAATGGGATTGCTGAGTCCCCGTGGCTCACAGATTACTACACCACCAGTTGCAGGTACAGGTTTCGCGATGATCATGACGTGAGAGCGATGTTTGCTTGTGTTGGAGTTCTTCTTCTGCTTCTTCGATCGGGGATAGGTTCGGTCGGCAGCTGGCTAGCAGGTGGTGGATGTCGTTTGAGTTTCTGTTTATGTTTCATCCGTAGTCGGATGTTGATCTTGTATATGATGTTGATGTATTCTTGTGGCATTTGTGCCTTATGTATGTATCCCCATCTATTATGTAATGTTGATGTAATGATATCCACCTTGCAAAAGCGTTTCAATATGCGGGTCTATCCTTGGTGGGACCTCGAGTTCCTTTTGGATAGGGTCGCATATTTGGCGTGACAGTAATCCTAATTTCGGGACTTGCTACTACTCAATCGACTAAAAATGAGTAACAGGTCAGTCGATTGACCGAAACTCGGTTTCAGTCAATTACGCAGCGTCACTTTATCGTCTGCAAGCCCAGGTAGCGCCACTTTATCGTCTGCACAAGCCCACAGCTGGACCATGGGCTGCTTCAGTCTGATACGGCAGTATAGCATTGGCCAAGCCTTTGTAGATGACCAATGAATGGACTAAAAAAAGATGACCAGTGAATAGCACTCTTCACACATATTTGCATACAATTTCTTAGTGGTTATATGTGCAATCCCACACATGTATATTTATTTTTATACATGTGCAATCTCAGCGATGAATAGCACTCTCACACATATTTATTTTTATACATACACATATATGGAAAATGTATTATTATTATGCAAAACTGGGCATAATATAGTGAGATTTCCGCAAAAAAATGTTTTCTAAAAAGTAATGGATTAGTGACATCGGCATCATCCTTACAAAACAAAACTAAAAATGAAATAAAAACTTAGAAAATGAAGTTTTCTACAAAAGAACGAATTCGTGGCATTGGTATAATCTTTAAAAAAAAACAAAATAATGAAATTTCCTAGGAAAGTACAAAACACTTTAAGAAGAAAGAAAATGAAAAAGAAAAAACTTTCAAAACTTGCACTGAGATTGCACTTTTTGAAATATGCAAAGATAAGCATATAATAGTGCATTTTTCGCATTCTACTATAATTTACACAATGTGTAACTGAAATAATCTATTTCTTTAAGAAGAAAGAAAATAAAAAAAACTCGCGCACAGCTTTGCACTCAAATTGCACTTTATCGTAATATGCAAAAAAATCATATAATCCTGAAATTTGGGCACACATTATATATTATTTGTATGTATATAATTACACTCAGCCAATGTATATAATTACACTCAGCCAATGTATATAATTACACTCGGCCAGAAACCCACAAAAACAAAAAAATATAAAGGAAAGAAAAAAGAAAAAACTTTCGAAACTTGCACACAATTTGCACTGATATTTCTTTTTTGAAATATGCAAAGAATAAGCATATAATGGTGCATTTTTTGCATTCTACTATAATTTACACAAAGTGTAACTGAAATAATCTATTTCTTTAAGAAGAAAGAAAATAAAAAAACTTGTGCACAACTTTGCACTCAAATTGCACTTTATCGTAATATGAAAAAATAATCATATAATCATGAAATTTAGGCACATATTATATATTATTTGTATGCATATAATTACACTCAGCCATTGTATATAATTACACTCGCCAGAAACCCACAAAAAGAAAAAATATCCAATAAAGGAAAGGAAAGAAGAAAAAGAAAATGCATAGAAACAGATTTTTTATAAAAATGAGAAATTTGCACCCAATTTACGAGAAAATGCAGTTTTTTATAATATGCAATAATTCTCAGAAAAAAAAGTTTCCTAAGAAAGAATGAATTAGTGACACTGGTATTACCATTAAAAAAGAAACAAACACTAAATCAAAAACAAAACAATGAAGTTTTGCAAGAAAAAATGAATTAGTGGTTTTGGTATTACCCTTCAGAACAAATATGAAATAGCTACTACAACAAAATCAAAATAATGAAGTTTTCTAAGTAAGAATGAGTTAGTTGCATTGATATTACCCTTTAAGAAGAAAAAATATAAAATAATCAAACAAAAACAAAATTTACACACAATATATACAAACAATTGCGCTTTCAATAATATGCAAGAATATGCATATGGTAGTGGAATTTTCACAGAAAATACAATTATAATGAAACCGTACTATTTTAATAGTATGTACTCTCTCCGTCTCAAAATAAGTGTCTTAAATTTGTACTAGCTCTAATGTAAATTTGTACTAAGCTCAAGACACTTATTTTGAGACGGAGGGAGTATGAAATAAGCACATAATGGAGCATTTTTCACAGAATTACAATTTATACACATATTATAGATTACTTAAGTGTATATATATATTTTGTAATCACCCAACATCCAAAATATACCCATAAAAGCCGACAAAAAAGCAGAAGCAAATACGCACACAAACAGCCTAATAAAAAAACACGTCACGGGCGCCAGCCCAACAAGAAATCGACTAACTCAAAATAGGAGTCAATCAAAAAACATCCAACCCAATACAGGACAGCACACACAACAGGAAAAACAACTAGCACGCATCTTGGAGCAGCAATCAACGGTTAAAAATCAACTGACCCAAAATGTAAAAGGCAGTCAGGTGACATGTAGCTAAAGCGCCCAACTTCTCGTGGGAGCCCACATTCAAGACACCACAAAGAAAGCCGTGGTATCACTGAGTAGGCCATCCTTCTTCCTTGTCCTGCACTTGCCCTCTGTTCTCTAATACTTCCTGTATCTAGATAAATTTAAGACAAAAATTTTAGGACAGAAGGAGTACATGGTTGAGTGATGGCGTTGCACCATTGAATTCAATGGCGTTCCTGTGTTTTCAAAGTTTCCACATGACCAGTAAGAAGAGTGTCCGGACGTCTTCTCGTCGGATTAGATCCATCTCAGTCCACATATTTTAATTCTGGCTAGATCATACCACATCGACCTGACAGGTATCAATGCTGTGTGATAAAAAAAACTGACATGCAGCATTCACGCTTTGCTATAACCCGCACACAAAGAACACTCTATCCGTTATAACAAATGCATGTGCATGTGCATGGTTTGGACGTCACGGTACCGCTGATCTCAACACAAGCCCTCCGTCTCAGTACTTTCTAGAACTTCAAGCAGAGGATGCGAAGTGTGCATGTATGTCCTGTTTTTCTTTTTAGTTTTGAAAACTAGACGCATGGTACAGCTGCGTTTCATTACAAAGTTCTACTCCCACATGCCGCCACTCACACCCATAATATAAAATGCGTCACTTGCCCATTCACCGCACACGTACCTATCCGTTAGGTTATCCTATAGCAATAGTATATACACGTGCACGTACGTACCTCGCTTAGCTAAGATTCCCGCCTATTTTGCGTGCGACACAGCGCACGATACAGGCAGGCGCCGTCGTCCGTAGGGTGGAGTAGAAGTCTAATAAGCCGTGGAGTCCAAAGCCAAGTCGAACACGCCCTTAATTTTCCACGCACCAACTTGTTACATTAGACAACAGTCAGCTCGGTCTCGTTGCGTCATCGTACAACAAATCTCGCACGAAAGCCAAACTACGAACGAAACAACCATGGTTCGGAATCATAAAGTTTCGGATAAGCTTACACTTCAGTCGACTGATTTTTTTGATTTGCATCAGTCGAATTTTCGGTCGACCGATCGACATCCAACGGCACTTGGTCTTTCTTCTACCTCCATCACTTCTCCTTCTTCTCCAGACCGCCACCCGGTCCGCCGGCCAAATCATCTGCGACCACCACCCGCGGTCGGTGGCGCTCCCGCGCCGCCTCGCCGCACCGCCCTCCCTGAAACCGCTTTCCCGCTGCCGTCTAGCCGCCGCCCCGGCCATCCCTCTAGGCCCGTCGCGTTTAGGTTTTTTCTCCGACGAAGTGCACCACCGCCCTCCACCGCCGCCGTCCACCACCACCCTCATCCTAAACCCTAAGATAGATACTGGAATAGTTCTCCGGCGAGCCCCTTCCTTCGCCTTCCTTACTTCCTGCTCACTCCAGCCAACTCTCGAAAATCGACTGACCCTATTTTAAAATCAGTCTATTGGCATTTAGCTAAACTGTAAAGTTTCTCACAGCCACTTCCTCTTTTGTGCCATGCAGGCAGCACCACGGCAAGCGCTGCGCCGGCACGAGTGAGACGGGACGTTTGACGCATGCACATCACCGTAGTTTATGCACCAGCAAAAACCTCCGTACTCTACAGCTCTTTGCATGCAGCTCGCAAAGCCAAGTGGCAGCTCTCTTTCCTTATCACCGCCCGCTTTCTATACTGGAGAGGTCTCCGTCGCCTGGTCGCCGTCTACCATGCCGAAAAGATCAGAAGATAGTAGAGCCAAACGTGATTGGAAAATGCCAACGAAGGCCGAGCTCCAGTGAGCTCGTTTTCAAAATTTATTTTTTCAGAGCGCGAAAAATTCTAAATTTATTTTGTGAACACACATGCACATGTATACTATGTATATGCAACATTTCACAGCATTATACGTTTACATGTGGCATACAGAAAAAAGATAAATACGCATTTTTAAATGGGCCTTTTATTTTTGTTATTGGGCCAGAAATTTGTTATTTTTGTACAGCCTACAAATCACAACATTTTTCGACAAAATTTAACACGTTCTTGCGGAATACATGTATGTTCCCATGGAATTTTTTTCAGATTTTTTTGGAACTTTTAAATACGTTTTTTGATTTTTTGAAAATACCGAGCTCACTGGAGCTCGGCCTCCAAAAATCCGCACTCCAAACGTGATAAGCTATCACTAGATCCAGGTCGACCACAGCAGCAAAGCAAAGCGTGCATACTCGGCCCGGTGCTTTCCGGCCGGAGTCCCCCGGTACACGCTAGAGTTCAGCTGGACGCGGACCGGCCGTGGCGTCTTCGGCCCCACCTAAGAGCATCTCCAGCCGTTGACCCCCTGGGAAGGCATAAAAACCACCGCCTGGGGACGAGCCGATGGTAGAATCGGTGCTGGGAGCGTTGGGCATCCAGCTCTCGCCCTTAGGTCGCCCCCAGGCCGATATCGGCCCATTCGCGGCCGCTTTATGGTCCAGATAAATAGAAAAATGACCCGATATCGGCGAGAAACGGCCCATATCCGTCGTGGTTCAGCGTTGAATTCTCAACATAAATAATATTTTATCACATAGTTTATCACAGAAGATTAAATAGTTCGACAAAATAGTGCAACAACAAATAATTCAATACAAATTATATAGTTCAACAAATAAAAACTCATATTTCATCACACGTCGAGCCCAGCGTCGCCCTTGATCCTCCATAGGTGCTCCATCAGATCCTGCTGCAGTTGATAATGCACCTGTGGATCTCGGATCTCCTGACGCATATTGAGGTAGGCAGTCCAGGTTGCCGGTAGCTGGTGATCAACTTCGGCTAGAGGACCCTGCCTGTAGTATGGTTCAGTGTCAAACACCGACTCTTCCTGCTCGCTCTCGATGATCATGTTGCGCAAGATGACACAACAAGTCATGATTTCCCACATTTGATCTTTCGACCAGGTCTGAGCAGGGTACCGGATAACAGCAAATCAAGATTGGAGCACATCAAATGCCCGCTCGACATCCTTCCTGCAAGCTTCCTGCACCTTGGCAAAGTGGGACTTCTTCCCTCCTGACACAGCGTTTGAGATAGTCTTCACAAATGTAGACCATCTCGGATAGATGCCATCAGCTAGGTAGTACCCCTTGTTGTAGTGCCGCCCATTGACCTCGAAGTTCATCGGAGGAGAATGACCTTCAACAAGCTTGGCAAAGATAGGGGAGCACTGCAGCGCGTTGATGTCATTGTGAGTTCCTGGCATACCAAAGAAGGAGTGCTGTAGGACCTTGAAGTATGTCTAGAGGGGGGGTGATTAGACTACTTGACCAAAAAAAACTTAACCTTTTCCCAATTTTAGAGTTTGGTAGATTTTAGCTATTTTAGGACAAGTCAAGCAATCATCACACAATTCAAGCAAGCATGCAAAGAGTGTATAGGCAGCGGAAATTAAAGCATGCAACTTGCAGGAAAGTAAGGGGAAGGGTTCGGAGGATTCAAACGCAATTGGAGACACAGATGTTTTTGGCGTGGTTCCGATAGGTGGTGCTATCGTACATCCACGTTGATGGAGACTTCAACCCAAGAAGGGTAACGGCTGCGCGAGTCCACGGAGGGCTCCACCCACGAAGGGTCCACGAAGAAGCAACCTTGTCTATCCCACCATGGCCGTCGCCCACGAAGGACTTGCCTCACTAGCGGTAGATCTTCACGAAGTAGGCGATCTCCTTGCCCTTACAAACTCCTTGGTTCAACTCCACAATCTTGTCGGAGGCTCCCAAGTGACACCTAGCCAATCTAGGAGACACCACTCTCCAAGAAGTAACAAATGGTGCGTTGATGATGAACTCCTTGCTCTTGTGCTTCAAATGATAGTCTCCCAACACTCAACTCTCTCTCATAGGATTTGGATCTGGTGGAAAGAGGGTTTGAGTGGAAAGAAACTTGGGGAAGGCTAGAGACCAAGATTCATATGGTAGGAATGGAATATCTTGGCCTCAACACAGAGTAGGTGGTTCTCTCTCGAAATGGTAAGTTGGAAGTGTAGGTTCGTTTCGATGGCTCTCTCCACGAATGAAGAGGAGGTGGAGGGTATATATAGCCTCCACACAAAATCTAACTGTTACACACAATTTACCAAACTCGGTGCGACCGAATCGTTAAACTCGGTCGGACCGATTTAGTAAACCTAGTGACCGTTAGTGATTTTCGTGGATCGACATGCATCTCGGTGAGTCCGATTCGGTTAGGGTTAGGGCATAACGTAATCTCGGTGAGACCGACACACAAACTCGGTGAGACCGATTTGGTAATAAGCTTTCAGAGAGTTGGTCGTAAACTCGGTGGGACCGATTTGCTCTTTTCGTGAGACCGAAATGTTACAAAAGGAAACAGAGAGTTTACATTGCAATCTCGGTGGGACCGATCGCTCACTTCGGTTAGACCAAACGTTACGAAGGGAAACAGAGAGATTGTAACCCCATCTCGGTGAGACCGAGATCCCTATCGGTAAGACCGATTTGCTTAGGGTTTGTGGCAGTGGCTATGACTTTTGGAATCGGTGGCGCCGGATAGAAAGAATTGGTGTGACCGATTTTGGCTTTAGGTTTAGGTCATTTGTGGATGTGGGAAAGTAGTTGAGGGTTCTGGAGCATATCACTAATCACATGAAGCAAGAGGCTCATTAAGCAACACCTCATCCCTTCTTGATAGTATTGGCTTTTCCTATAGACTCAATGTGATCTTGGATCACTAAAATGTAAAATGAAGAGTCTTGAGCTTTTGAGCTTGAGCCAATCCTTTGTCCTTAGTATTTTGAGGGATCCACTTTCATCATCCATGCCATGCCATTCATTGAGCTTTCCTGAGACAATGGTCTTGAAATAGCATTAGCTCAATGAGCTATATGTTGTTATGAATTACCAAAACCACCTAGGGATAGTTGCACTTTCAATCTCCCCCTTTTTGGTAATTGATGACAACATATAGATCAAAGCTTCGACGAATGATAATAAAATTTAAATAACATCGTCGCTTTGAGAAGTATGTGATAAGCAAGAGCTCCCCCTAAATTTGTGCATAGTTTTAGATTTGCTTTGGGATGCAAATGCACAATGAATTGGGCTCATGGGTTACTCTTCCATGTCACATACATCTTGGTGGAGCGCTCAAAATAATAAACAATGAATACATGCACTCATCACCAAGCATAGTGAGTGATCACATAAGATAGATAGGATAATATCAAGCATGCATAAGTGTAGCTTATGATCAAACACATGATCATCAATGTCTCACAAGCATAGTATCTCAACCAAAAGCAAACAAAGATTGAAAAACCACCAAATAAAGCAAGAGAGAACAAAAGCAACACACTCTCTCTCGAAGCCTATGATCTATATATTTTTCTCCCCCTTTGGCAACAAGTTACCAAAAAGTTCATAGAAAATGCATAGTGCTAGATCGACTCTCGTGCTTGATCTTCCGGTGGTGGAGTCCGGATAACGCCGAGGACGAAAGCTTCAGTTGAAGTAGATGGAGCTGGAGCTGATGTAGATGCTGGAGCTGGTGGCACTGAGGCTGTAGCTGGTGCAGATGAAGTTGCTCTTGTGTCAGGAACTGGCATGGAAGATGACCTCTGGGCTCTAGGCACTCTGGCAAATGCATCAGTTGTTGTTTTGCCCTTCCTCTCCTGCATGTCATCTTGTAGTTCCTCCACCGCAGATCAATCTCGCCACTTTCACATCTAAGTTATAGAACTTTTGTTCTATGATTCTCTCCAAGCTCTCCTGATTTTGAGTGAGGGTGGCCAATCCCTTCTCAATCCTCAGGGTTGATGCTATTAAGTATCCAAGCTGCTCCTGCTTGTTCTTCAAGAAATACTCAGATGCCTCCTCTTGAGTTGGCATCTTGGCAGCCTTCTCCTCTTTGCCTTCTCCTTCTTCTCCTGAGCTTGAACTGATTGTGGATCATCTTCATTATTGACAACCTCATTGTCCTCAAAGTCTGGATAAAGTGGAAAGTGTTCCTTATCCAACTGATATTTTCCGGTGCCCATCTTTGAGTTTATCAGTTCTTGAATCTGAGGTGCATATCCACAGCCTCCTCTTCGATCCGCTTCATCCTCTTGATTGTTTCAATGATCAGGCTCATGACTTTGAACTTCTGTGGCACATCAAACACATGCAACATGTTGATGGCATGCCCTCTGATCATGTTGTGGTCACCAGACTTGGGCAACAAAGTGTGCCTCAGAATCCAATTTATGGTTGGCAACCCTGACAGCAGAAAGTGAACTGATCCAAACTTGTGAGTCTCTAATGCCTTGTCTGGAATCTCCTTGTACAT
Source organism: Aegilops longissima (assembly GCA_021605205.1). Taxonomy (NCBI): domain Eukaryota; kingdom Viridiplantae; phylum Streptophyta; class Magnoliopsida; order Poales; family Poaceae; genus Aegilops; species Aegilops longissima. The sequence goes on from CM038681.1 coordinate 511,790,591, forward strand.
GTGAGCCATTGAATTGTGACCCATCTTCTTATTTGCATAAATTTCTAGGTCATCCTCATTCTCCTTGGGGGCATTGATCAGACTTGCCCATTCTTCAATAGTGGACTGGTACCTTGTACCTTCAGACATCCAAACTATTCTTCCATCTGGGTAGAAGTGTGCTGTGGAGTAGAACTGCGTGATAAGCTCATCATTCCAGTTGGTGAACTTCTGTCCAACAAAATTTGCAACTCCACAAGCAACAAAACTGTCTTGCACTCCAGGATAGTGCTGTTCATTTTCCTTGATGAATTTCCAGTCAACCCACCTCATGTCACAGACTACGGGCTTCTTGTCCAATGAATTGTTTCATAGAAGTCCTGTTGTTCCTTTGTGTGGAACCTGTAGTCAACAGCAGTTCTTCTTCTTGAAGCATATGGATCTTCCATTCTCCACAGCCTCAGCCCTGAATCCTTCCCCGATTCTCATGTCCTCAGCCACAGGATGGGCATCATTGTGGTCTGGTATCTTGGGCTTGAGCTTCCTCAGAACTTGTCCTTCTTCATCTTCCTCTTCAGCATCCTCAGGCACTGGGGCCTTGTTCTTCTCAGCAGCTGGAATACTCCTGGTATTCCTCTTTGGTGCAGACTTGTCCTTGGAGGCAGCTTTGGGTTCTTCCTTGGGCTTAGATGTGGCAGCCCCTGATCTAATAGCATCACCCATAAGCTTTGGTGCCTTTGGAGCTGGTGCAGCAAGCTCTTCCTCTTCCATCATGGAAGATTGACCAACAACTCTGGCCATGGTCTTCTTGACCCTTTTCTTTCTTTTCTTCCCTTCTGCAGCAGCTGGTTCTTTGGGTTGGGTTTCCAAAGAAGCTTGTGTAGACACTCTGGCTTTGGACATTGGTTGTCTTCCTGCAGGCCTTTTAATCTTCATGCCTGGCTTTGTATTCTTTGCTGAGCCATATTCCTTCTTGAGCACCACTTTCTTGGAAGTTGCCTCATCTTCCTCAGCTTTGTAATCTCCATCCTCTGAATCTGAAGTTCTTTTCCTCCTTTGCCTAGTTGCAGCCTTAGGCAAATTGCTAGGAGTACTTCTGCTCCCTTCATCTGAAGTTGAGAGACTAGTGCCCTCACTCAAGTCCATCTGCTCTTCTGACCTGTTCTGGCTGTCACTTTGATCGGACATACCGCAAAAGCTGATCACTGACCACGTGAAGAGTTATAGATGAGATAGAAAAGATGAGCATCACAAAATGCAGAGGTTTTTTTGCAAAAGAATGACTCAAAAGTTTAGTCTTAGTTTTCCACAGAAAGCATTTGGATCCACCGATTTTCAAACTCGGTGATACCGAAGCAGTTTTGGAACCTAAAGCGATGATCTCGGTTGGACCGAGTTTCATTCGGTGGTACCGAGACTGCTAGGGTTTCACTGAATCCTCAAATCGGTTGCACCGATTAGTAATTCTCGGTCAGACCAAGAGTCACTAGTGCAATGGCATAAGCCAAATCGGTGAGACCGAGTTTTTCAACTCGGTGGGTCCGAGATGGTTTCGGCGGAAACCTAACCCTAAAAATTTGAATCACATCTAATCTATGAACTACTTTGGCTGGATAGAAGAGTTTCAATCGTGGCAAGAATCAATATGAAAACAATGTGCCAGGAATCAGACGTGGACAGCACAAATATTAAGTCCATACCCTAACTTGGCGGTGGACTTGCTACGGCGGCAACGGCGGGGACGAAATCCGCTGACGGTGGCGGAGACCAATGACGAGGAGGCTGCTGGCGGCGAGGATACGATCCGAGACCACGATGGCAGAGCGAGCTGTGCTTGCTGGCGAAGGGTTTGGAGAAATTTCAAAATTTTGCCCGTGGCTATATATAGCTCGACCACAGTCGGTGTGACCGAGTGGAACAACTCGGTGGCACCGAGATGCATAATCGTGTTCGATTCTGACAAATCGGTGAGACCGAAAGTTCAAATCGGTTGCACCGAGATTGAAAACTCAGATCAACTTGATGATCTCGGTAGGACCGAAATGGAAGGATCGGTCGGACCGAGAATCACTAAGAGGTTTTGGAAGTTTAAGTCTATGACTGAATCGGGGACTCGAAAGTGCTCCTCACACTGAGTGGTTCGAATCGACTTGATCAAATTTTGTGATGTAGCATGAATAGAGTTTGAGACGAGAAAAGCATAGATAGCTAAAGAAGGTTCTTAGGCATTCTTGTCCATCCACTTGGCACAAAGAAAAGAATCCAAACAAACAAAACAACAAGTGCATGTCCTTGAATGAGTAAAATATGCACCAACATGCTCACACAATAAGATGGCAATTGAAATATGTGGCAAAGCATGCACAACCAATTTTAGCAACTATCAAGCAATTGGCGATGACTAGGCCATCTATATATGAGTATATTGACTTAGGAGTCAAATGAGAACATTTGATCATAGGTCATACTCATCGTTTAAGCTCAAGTGGGGTTACCACTTTTACATAATGCATTAATGTGTTCACACCATTAGAGTTGCTTTGACTCAATTCTTAGAGTTAAGCTCCCCCTAGATGTGAGATCCCCCCTTAGAGGGATGAACTAACCTTGGGTTTTGTCGATGTTGACTTCATGTAGGTGTTGAAGATGTAGATGCTCAATGTTGATGTAGATCATTTGGAGCAATCCTTTGGAGTGAGTTGCACTTTCAACTTGCCTACATGGGTTAGTCCCACAAGGAACAAACAAGAATATCCATAGACATAGAGTGATGCACACACAAGATGATGTCCATGAAAACATTAGGTTACCTTGTCCCTTGCCTTACCAACATGAGGGTTTGTGACTCCTTGAACTAGTGCAAGATGTGAAAGTTGATTGCACTTGTTCTTGCCAAAATGATATGAGTGAAGAATGTTGGCGGAGTCACCCTCAAGAACTCTCTAGTTCTTTTTCTTCGGGATCCACATCATCTTGATGGGAATCCTTGGAGTTGTAGTTGTACTTGATGAAGTAGAACTTGACGTAGTCTTGGGGACCCAATTGAACGAGGCTTTAGGTGCTTCTTGAAATGCATCAATCTCTTCTTGAAGCTTGTCCTTGCCTTTGTTCTTGTGGTCTTGTGGTGGAAGATCATCTTGAGCTTGTGTCCCCTTGAAGGAATTAGGATCATACTTCTCTTGTTGAGGAACAAACTTTGTCTTGGGGTATTGATCTTCTTCCCACTCAACTCCATTGGCGTTGAACTTTCGTTCAAAACCAACACCTTGATTCTTCCGGTGCCTTCCTTGTTTGCGTACAATTTTCTCGAATTGCTTACTCCCGGCAAGGCTCTTGTAAACACCTTTCTATATAATTCCCTTCAATAAACTATTTTCTTGCTCAAGTGTAACTTGGCTAAGAGAATCATTAGTGGAATCAAGAGAACTACTAGAAGCAACAACATTGGATTTGGCATTATTATTGTTACTACTAGAGGAAGTATCTTTCTTGTACTTGTTATTAGACTTGACTTGAGGCATGTAAGTAGATAAGAGTAAACGCTTGGCAATGTAAGAAGAACTTTTCTTGCGGAGATCATCATTGATTGCCTTTAAGAACTCATGCTCTTGCTCAAGATTGAGCTTTTCAAAGCGTAACTTCTCATGAGCCCTTAAAAGTTCTCGATGATCTTCGAAGATAGTTTCATGAGCCAACTTAAGAGTGTTTAGTTCTTTAGTTAGAAGCTCAATTTTCTCCTTATCATTGTCATTCGTTTGATTAGCATGATTAATTGACGTTTCATCATAGTATTCATCACTAGAGTTGTCAACAAGTAAATCATCATCACCTAGCAAGTCATCTTCATCACTATTAAAATCAACATACTCGGGGTGTGTTACCTTAGGACCTTTGGCCATGAAGCATCTTCCAATTCCTTCATTTGGTGATTCAAATATGTCATAGGAGTTGGTTGACACAAGTGCTAAACCGGCAACACCTTCATCTTGAGTATATTCGGAGTCGGAGTGATAGCTTCTCTCGGAGTCAGAGCCGAAAACCCATTCACCAACATGAGCTTGATGTCTTCGTTTTGTGTAGCTCCTTTATGACTTGTCCTTTCTTTCCGAATCCTTACTTCTCCGTGAGGGTCTTCGTTCATAACGATCATCTCTACTCCTCCTCTCTCTTGGTGGTGATTCTTCTCTTTTGCTCCTTCTTCTTGGAGAATCTTCTCTTCTTTTGTAGGGTGCCGTACACTCATTGGAGTAGTGTCCGGGTCTCCCACAATTGTAGCAATTGCGCTCTCGACTAGAAGATCTCTTGTCATTGTAAGACCTTGACTTGGAGCTTCTTTCTTTCCTTCTACTTTTGTAGAATTTGTTGAAGTTCTTCACCATTAAGCTCAATTCTTCATTGAAGGTTGGTTTCTCACTTGATGATGTGGGGGCTTCACTTGAGGCTTTGTAAGCACCACTTGACTTGTCGTGAAGTTCCTCCTTATCCTTGAGTGACATCTCATGAGCAACAATCCTTCCAATGACTTCCATTGGCTTGAGATCTTTGTAGTTTGGCATCATTTGGATCAATGTGCACACGGTATCATACTTTCCATCGAATGCTCTTAGGATTTTCTTGATGATGAATTTGTCGGTCATCTCTTCACTCCCTAAGCCGGCAATCTCATTTGTGATAAGAGCAAGCCTAGAGTACATTTCAACAACACCTTCACCATCCTTCATTTGGAACTTGTCAAGCTGACTTTGGAGCACATCCAACTTGGATTCCTTGACGGATTCGGTACCTTCATGCATATCAATCAAAGTATCCCAAATTTCCTTTGCATTCTCAAGACGGCTGATTTTGTTGAATTCTTCGGGGCACAATCCGTTGAAGATGATGTCACATGCTTGAGCGTTGTATTGCAGCATCTTCAATTCTTCCGCATTAGCTTCACGGTTCGGTTCTCTCCCATTGAAGAATTCACCTTGCAAGCCAATACAAATAATTGCCCAAACGGCGGGGTTATGTCCAAGAATATGCATTTTCATCTTATGCTTCCAACTAGCAAAATTAGTACCATCAAAGTAAGGACCTTTACGGTGATAATTTCCCTCGCTAGACGCCATACTCTCCTAGGTTGTGAAACCAAGGCTATGACCACCAAAAGCTATGGAAATCAAAGCAAATGGAGACCAACGCTCTAATTCCACTTGTAGGACCTTGAAGTATGTCTAGAGGGGGGTGATTAGACTACTTGACCAATAAAAACTTAACCTTTTCCCAATTTTAGAGTTTGGTAGATTTTAGCTATTTTAGGACAAGTCAAGCAATCATCACACAATTCAAGCAAGCATGCAAAGAGTGTATAGGCAGCGGAAATTAAAGCATGCAACTTGCAAGAAAGTAAGGGGAAGGGTTTGGAGGATTCAAACGCAATTGGATACACATATGTTTTTGGCGTGGTTCCGATAGGTGGTGCTATCGTACATCCACGTTGATGGAGACTTCAACCCACGAAGGGTAACGGCTGCGCGAGTCCATGGAGGGCTCCACCCATGAAGGGTCCACGAAGAAGCAACCTTGTCTATCCCACCATTGCCATCGCTCACGAAGGACTTGCCTCACTAGCGGTAGATCTTCATGAAGTAGGCGATCTCCTTGCCCTTACAAACTCCTTGGTTCAACTCCACAATCTTGTCGGAGGCTCCCAAGTGACACCTAGCCAATCTAGGAGACACCACTCTCCAAGAAGTAACAAATGGTGCGTTGATGATGAATTCCTTGCTCTTGTGCTTCAAATGATGGTCTCCCCAACACTCAACTCTCTCTCATAGGATTTGGATCTGGTGGAAAGAGGGTTTGAGTGGAAAGCAACTTGGGGAAGGCTAGAGATCAAGATTCATATGGTAGGAATGGAATATCTTGGCCTCAACACAAGAGTAGGTGGTTCTCTCTCAGAAATGGTAAGTTGGAAGTCTAGGTTCGTTCTGATCGCTCTCACCACGAATGAAGAGGAGGTGGAGGGGTATATATAGCCTCCACACAAAATCTAACCGTTACACACAATTTACCAAACTCTGTGGGACCGAATCGTTAAACTCGGCCGGACCGATTTAGTAAACCTAGTGACCGTTAGTGATTTTCGTGGATCGACATGCATCTCGGTGAGGCCGATTCGGTTAGGGTTAGGGCATAACGTAATCTCGGTGAGACCGACACACAAACTCGGTGAGACCGATTTGGTAATAAGCTTTCAGAGAGTTGGTCGTAAACTCGGTGGGACCGATTTGCTCTTTTCGGTGAGACCGAAATGTTACAAAAGGAAACAGAGAGTTTACATTGCAATCTCGGTGGGACCGATCGCTCACTTCGTTAGACCGAAACGTTACGAAGGGAAGCAGAGAGATTGTAACCCCATCTCGGTGAGACCGAGATCCCTATCGGTAAGACCGATTTGCTTAGGGTTTGTGGCAGTGGCTATGACTTTTGGAATCGGTGGCGCCGGATACAAAGAATCGGTGTGACCGATTTTCGCTTTAGGTTTAGGTCATTTGTGGATGTGGGAAAGTATTTGAGGGTTTTGGAGCATATAACTAAGCACATGAAGCAAGAGGCTCATTAAGCAACACCTCATCCCTTCTTGATAGTATTGGTTTTTCCTATAGACTCAATGTGATCTTGGACCACTAAAATGTAAAATGAAGAGTCTTGAGCTTTTGAGCTTGAGGCAATCCTTTGTCCTTAGTATTTTGAGGGATCCACTTTCATCATCCATGCCATGCCATTCATTGAGCTTTGCTGAAACAATGGTCTTGGAATAGCATTAGCTCAATGAGCTATATGTTGTTATGAATTATCAAAACCACCTAGAGATAGTTGCACTTTCAAGTGCCAAATCCAGAGGTCATGTGTGGCCACCGCCTCAAGTATCACACAGCAACCGCCTTTGGCGCCTTTGTACATCCCCTGCCAACAAATGGGCAGTTCTTCAATTTCCAATGCATGCAGTCGATGCTTCCAAGCATCCCAGGAAATTCTCTTGCTGCATTCTGTGCTAGGATCCGAGCAGTGTCTTCCGCATTGGGTGTTCGCAAGTATTGGGGTCCAAACACTGCCACCATTGCCCGACAGAACTTGTAGAAACACTCAATGGTGGTGGACTCGGTCATGCGCCCATAGTCGTTGAGTGAATCACCGGGAGCTCCATATGCAAGCATCCTCATCGCTGTCGTGCACTTCTGGGTGGAGGTGAATCCAAGTTTGCCAGTGCAATCCTTCTTGCACTTGAAGTAGCTGTCGAATTCCCGGATAGAATTCACAATCCCGAGGAAAAGCTTTCGGCTCATCCGATAACGGCGTCGAAATGTTTTGTCACCGTGCAGTGAAGCGTCGGCGAAGTAGTCGGAGTAGAGCATGTAGTAGCCTTCGAGACGATGATGGTTCTTTGCTTTCATCCGCCCCGACGCCGAGCCACCTCCACGGCTTTTCATTGCTCGCCAGCAGGCCGGTGAGGGCGGCGAGGACCATGAGATGTTCCTCTTCCTGGACGTCGGCCTCAACTTCCTCCTCCAGCACTTCCTCGTCGTCCGAGTCCATTGCCGAGGCAGGCAAATCGCCGAACACCTTGCGGGCGCGGTGGGCGTGCACCCGCTGCTACACTGCCCCTCCGTGGCCGGAAACGCCAGAAAAATCACCCAGCCGGTCGTGGAGAGGCTGCCTCGGCGAAACCTCTGCTCTTTTTCCGGCGAGGAATGGGCTATCTAGCGGTGGCGGGCGGTGGGCGGCGCCGGGATCAACCGGTTGGCGGCCGAGCGCGCGGGGTGTAAGGAGGCGAATCTGGAAGATAGACTTGACTTTTCGCCTGACAGTGTGGGCCAGACGTGCTTTTTCCTTGCGCCGGAGCCCCCGAGCGCCCCCAGTGCACTGGGTTCAGTCTGCGGATATCGGGCCCAAAAACGGGCCGAGCCGGCGGATTTCGACGTCCTGGGGACACGACTGGACGTTTTTTCGACGCCGGCGCGGAATAAGTCTTTTAAGAAGGCTTGTTGGGAGCGCGGCTGGAGATGCCCTAACTCTCATCGGCCGGAGAACTTCCTTTTGTTGCCTCCTCCTGCTTGGAACCTTCCCATCTGCGAGTTGGAAACGGGTGGATCAAGCAAAGCTTTGGTCGGGCTTGTTTGGATAGGATACCACCGATTCAGGTAGAAACAAAAGTCCAGAGGAAAAGGTTGTGGCCGGTGAAAGTGAACCCGATGCCGAAATTAGCATTGTGCGTGCATGGCCTAGTGAGCAGCATGACCTGAGAAACGGTCCAATCCAGTAGCCGAGGGTGAATGAGGTCATGTTGTTTGGAGCGTATTGCGATTGCGGATTATCTATGGATTAGTGATGCGTCAAGCTTGGCACTGAGCTGTGCAAGTTGCAAGTTGTTTGTTGCAAAAATAAAATTTGTGAATAATACGGAAATTTTATTCCAAATTCACAGGGTTACAATCGAGAGGCAATAAGTCCTCACAACATGGAGGACATCTATTCATCCATACCGCAGTATAAGACTCGGTACGGCTATAATTTGCCATACAATTTGCTACCCTATTTTGAGTCCTACTAATTTTTTGTGGAACAAACTCCCTCTCATCCATACAAAATTTAATCTCTGCTACTAGATGACCACAGGCCGATCGGGACATACTATCACCAGAAAGTATCGAAAGTGCATTACAGGAATCCGATTGCACCTTAACTGGTAGATCAGTATGTTGTAAAGCAAGGGCCATCCCTTGCATTATTGCATGTATCTCCACCTCGAGCGCTTCATTGCAATTAAATATAACACGGTAAGCAGCAAAGATAATAGAGCCATCATCACGACGTAAGATCATACCAGCACCTGCCTTGCCATCATGAGCTGAGAAAGATCCATCAACAGACAGCGCAACCCAATTTGCTGGAGGTGGTGGCCAAGGAACATGAGCCGCGGCCTGCTGAATACTAATAGGAATAACCTCCGCCTGTGCCAACATCTTCCCTTTTAAAATTTCTTCCATGCTATAATTCCTGGCTAGATCCAAGGACTTATAATAGCTATCCAGAAATTCCATAGTAACATCAACCGGCGGCACTTCCTTGCCATGCACAACATCATTTCGAAGTTGCCAAATTCTCCATATAAGTAGAATGACCATATCACGTACCTTATTATCACATGCAGCAAGCACATGCAATAGCCACTCTTTACCATTATCTAGTAACACATCATCAGTTGGCAATGGCCATAACTCTCGCATCCTCTGCCACACAAGTCGTGCTTGAGGGCATGCAACTAGGGCATGGTAAGAACCTTCCCTCTCCCGGTCGCACACCCTGCAACAATCAATAGTACCAATATGTCGGTATAACTTGTTTTGATCAGTGGCAAGAGCACCTGACGCAGCCTTCCAAGCTGTAATAGCATTTTAAGAGGAACTTTAGCCTGCCAAACATAATTCCATATGGATCGATCTCCCTCTGGACACATACTTGAAGCCCCTCCTGCAAATGAATCGTCATGCTCTCTAGTAGCGAGTTTGTAGGCGCTCTTAACAGTAAATTGTCCAGACTTTTCTGGAAACCAGGCAATAAAATCTTCCCGGCCTCTTGGAGATGTATGTATTCTCAGAATTTGCTGCACATCTACATCCCAAAAATGCTGTTGGAGACGCTCCATGTTCCATCCACCATGGTTGAACAAAAAGTCTGAAACATGATTAAAGCGACGATTCCTTTTCGGAGTAATCGGTCTAAGATCATTACCTCTTGGGATCCAAGGATCCCGCCATGTACGCACCATAGAGCCATTACCGATTCTCCAAATAAAACCTTTTTTCACTAGTTGAAGGCCATATTCAATACCTTTCCAAACAGCCGAAGAATTAGCTGAAAATACCGTGTCCAGAAGATTCCCATTCGGATAATATTTCGCCCGAAGCAGGCGAGCACACAAACTATCCAGAGTTTCAATTAATCGCCAAGCCTGTTTAGCTAACAGGGCTTGATTAAAAGCACGCATATCTCTGAACCCCATACCACCCTTAGACTTTGGAAGACGCATTTTATCCCAACTGAGCTAAGCCATTTTCCTCTTTCCTTTTTCAATTCCCCACCAGTACTGCTTCATCAAACGTGTCAGATCATCACAGATGGAAAAAGGAAATTTGAAAACGCTCATAACATAAGTAGGAATCACCTGCGCAACAGACTTAATTAAAATCTCCTTATTAGCTGAAGACATAAATTGATCACTCCAGTCGACTAGTCTCTTACTAAGACTTGCTTGAGTTGTTTCAAATATCCCTTTATGCATCCTTCCTTCCGGCACAGGAAGGCCCAAGTATTTTGCCTCAAAAACCTCTTTCGTGATATCCAGAATACCTTTAATCCCAGTTGTCACCGACTCCGAGCAGTTTTCAGAAAAAAGGATGGAACACTTCGAAGGGTTAATAAGTTGACCCGTAGCTGCTGCAAAGTGTTCAACAAACCTTTGACAATTATAGCTTGCCGCTCAGAGGCTCGGAAAAACAATAAAGAATCATCTGCAAATAATAGATGAGATATCACAGGTGCACGTTTACATATCTTCACCCCTTCCAAACTCTCCTCCGTAATTGCTTTATTGACAAGAGCAGACAGAGCATCAGCCACAAAGAGAAACAAAAACAGAGACAATGGATCACCTTGACGAAGCCCTCGTGATGGTGAGAAAGAATTCAAGAGCATCCCATTAAATTTCACAGAATATCTCACTGAGCGCACACATGACATCATCCAAGAAACCCACTTATGCGAGAAACCCCACTTGAGTAGAGCCTTCTCTAGAAACTCCCAATCCACTCGGTCATACGCCTTAGAAAGATCAAGCTTATAAGAAAAATATGCCGCTGAAGTATTCTTCAAAGATTGTATATAATCAATGCACTCGAACGCAATGATAGAATTATCTGTAATCAACCGCCCTGGAATAAAAGCACTTTGATTTTCCGAGATTAAATCTGTCAATATGGGACGGAGACGGTTAACCAAACATTTGGAAACAATTTTGTAAATCACATCACATAGGTTGATAGGCCTAAAATCCTTTAACTCCTTTGGATGCGGAACCTTCAGAATTAGCACAATCGCCGTGTCATTAACACAGTCAGGCATCATCCCAGTACGAAAAAAGTCCAAAACCGCAGCAATAAATTCACCCTTTAAGACTGCCCAGTTACGTTGAAAAAAACGTGTCGGTAAACCATCAATACCTGGTGCCTTAAGTGGACCAATCTAGAATAACGCATCCGATATTTCTTTCTCTAAAAACGGTGCACACAAGTTCTCATTCATCAACTCTGTCACCTCTGGTTTGTTGCAATATTGGCTGCAACTTGCAAGTGTTGAGGTGAATAATTATATGATGGATTTTGTTTGCGTGTGTCATATAGTAATAGTAGTAAATGAATTAAGTTTAAATTGTTTTTTCTCTTGAATAAGCACGAGTGTACGTACTATATATTGAAGAAGAGGAAGGGGTAAAGAGCCCTCCATCTTGATGTTTACATATTAGGGCAACTCTAACCGATCCCTTATAAAATATAAGAGGATCCGGCCAAGCAAACCTTAGTGAAGAATTTTTAATCCACTAACTTTTGATCGGACCTAGCCTAAGTCCTAAATTTAAGGGAGTAAAAAACAAATTTGCATAAGTTCAACCTTGTTTTGATTTAAACAACGACACATTGTCTTGACAACCTATTTAAAAATAAACTTAAAACTAACTACTCTTCATCATCATCGTCATCACCCTTGTAGAGGGCGAGCCAATCTTGCCTTGACATTCCACCGTCCATTGGGTCCGGACCCATGTCATTGTTGCTGGAGTTAGGGAAGATGCGCCACCACTCTTCAATGTCGAACTCCACATTTGCGAGTCGTCGCCGGGCTCCTCATCATCGGAAAGGAAGATGACCTCCCCGTCGACCGCGCACTCCAAGAAGATCACCCGCTCCGCCTCCACAAGCTTGGGGTACCGGCGGCGGAGGTCTACCATGTACTTCGCGTCGACGGCCTCCGCCTTGAGGCACTCCCTCACCTCCCGGTCCTCCCGAGCCATGGCCTCGTTCACCACTCCGAGCGGCGGTGGGACGAGCTCGACACGGGCGTCGTCCCGGCCCCACTGGAAGTTTAGGCACGCCCCAGTGCTGTGGAACCGAACCTGCCACCGGTCGTATTCGAGCGCGGCGAGCTTCGTCGTATGGAAGGACCCAAGCCACTTTTTGGTGTGGGTCGTGCAGTCCGTTATCTCGACCACCCACGTCCCCCAGGCTGCTAGCGGAGGCTGAGGTATTTTCTCTATAGCTTCCATGGCGGAGGGAGGTCGGAGATGCGGCGGGCGGGGGCCACATTGGCGGGGCGGCGGCTTGAGGAGGCCCCGGTTGAAGACCCGCGGCGGGCGTGGCGGCGCAGATCCGCGCTACGGATCGACGGCAGGCAGCACTGGCCATGGGGTCCGGCCATTGGGAGGAGGGGGCGTCAGGGAAGAGGCGGGATGGAGGAGGAGAAGAGGCAGAGAGATGAGTGGTGATTTTTTTACTCCGCCGTCTAGCTATAGAGTTAGGGGCAGGATGTGTGGCTGAGAATAAATTATCCTCCTCTAATGGCTATTGGGGATTTGCTAGGTCCTGGTTAGAGGAGTAAAACCGATTATAGCGAATCGGTTAGAAATTCCCCTACATATTACATGCAACATCCACTCCACGGTAACTAAAGCAAGTAATCCTAACTTCTCGTTTTTTTCGGGAAAAGCATCTAGGCTTTATTGCATGTTGTATATGTTTACAGGAATGGAGTTCACGTTATGTGGAGCTGCCAACCATAAGTGTCTACCAGGGGGAAGGGAAATGCAAAATCTAGCTAGTCTATGCGCTTCAAAATTCGAAGCTCTTGATTCAAAATTAGAAACACACTCACTAAAGCTATTACTATAATCTCTGATCTCTCTAATGATGCTGCCGTAATTGCCTCCTGCTCCCAGATTGATGTGATTAACCACTTTCTTACAGTCAGACCCAATGGATAGGAATTGCATGCCCAGGTCTTGCGCTAGTGATAAAGCCTCCCTGCAGGCTATTGCTTCCAGTGACGGTGCGTCCAGAAGGCCTCAAATGACCAGTACTAACGAGCCCAAATAACCTCCATCTCTGTCCCGGCAAACTGCTACTGCAGTACCCAAGTTATGTGCTACAGACACGCCCACGTCGACGTTAATTTTGACAGATCCCAGCGCAGGGGGAAGCCGTTGTCTCTGAGTGCTACTACTTGCTGCCCTTGTTGTTTCATGTGGTTCCTCTTGATATATTTGTTCCAGTTCAGCGATGAAAGTAGTCACAAATAAGTGCGTCGACAAGGGGCTTTGATTTATACCTTCATGGACCAGCTTTTGTCTCGCCGTCCATATCGCCCACAAGCTCACAGTAAGCCGTGTGAACTGATCATGTGATAATTCATCCATTAGGGTAAAAAGGCAGTTTCTAGCTGAAGGTTCCATTGTAGCCATCATCCTGTCCATAAGTTCTGGGTCAACCAAAGCCCACACACACCGTGCCATGGAACACTCGATGAGGCTATGTCTCCAGGAATCCCGCATCCCGCAGATTGAGCACACATCTCTGTCCACCATGTTTCTATGTTTTCGCACATCTTCTGTGGGCAAAGAATGTTGCGGCAATCTCCACAAAAAGACTTTCAGTTTCGCTGGCACACGAATCTTCCAAAGCGAGGTCCACGATTTTTCATTTGCTGAGTTGTTTGAGGAGCCCGGCCTCTCCTCAAGCCAATCTTCACGCCGTTTCTTCGTTGCCACAATCATCCTGTAAGCTGTCCGTATAGTGAATATTCCAGATTTTTCGAAATTCCAGGACCAATAATCCTCCATATTACGAGTACACACCGGTATCTGCATAATTGCTGCTGCATCATGTGGCAAGAAAACCTGTCCCAGTACCTCATGGTTCCACCTGCGTTCGGGACATCTAGAAGTTCTGAAACGAGCAGAGGTGGTTGAGCCACACGTGATAGAAGTGGTCGCATATTTTCTTCTCTTGGTATCCAGTTTGAGTGCCAAATCTCAGTAGTAGCACCATTGCCAATTCGCATGATAAGCCCCTGTTTAAGAGTGTCTCATCCTTCAACAATTGCTCTTCAAATCTGTGAGGGGTGGGTTCCTAGTGTTGCATCAAGAAAATCAACTGCAGGGAAGTACACCGCCTTAAGGATTCATGCACTTAAAGAATCGGGGTTTTCTAGGATTCTCCAAGCCTGTCTTGCTAGAAGCGCAAGATTAAAGATCTCAAGATCTCTAAATCCTAGTCCCCCATGTACTTTGTTATGCTCATCGTGTCCCATGACACCCAATATGGGTTGCCTTGATCCTAACTTCTCGTGGTAGCCCACGTTCACAACACCACAAAAAAAGTCGTGGTATCACTTTTGAGTAGGCCGGCCTTCTTACACGTCCTGCATTCACCCTCCACTCTCTAATACATGGTTGAGTGATGGCGGTGTACCGTTGAATTCAATGGTGTTACGGTGTTTCCAAAGTTTCCACATGACCAGTAAGAAGAGTGTCCGCACGTCTTCTCGTCGGAGCAGATCCAGATCAGTCCAAAAATTTTATTTCTGGCTAGGATCATACCACATCGACCTGACAGGTAGCATTGTTGTGAGATAAAAAACTGACGTGCAACATTCACGCTTTGCTATAACCCGCACACAAAGAACACTCGGTTATAACAAATGCTTGTGTTTGTGCATGGTTTGGACGTCGCGGTACCGCTGATCTCAACACAAGCCCTCCGTCTCAGTACTTACTAGAATGCCGAGCAAAAGTTGCAAAGTGTACGTGTGTTTTCTCTTATAGTTTTGAAAAACTAGACGCACGGTACAACTGCGTATCATTACAAAGTTCTACTCCCACATGCCGCCACTCACACCCATAATATAACTAGTATAATGCCCGTGCGTTGCCACATGCCATGTATATTATTTTTCTGGTTGTCATATAAAGATAATGCATGTCAAATTTTGGACATATAGAAATAACGCCCGCAACAATGAAAAAGTAACAGAAATCCAATCACTTACGATGTGAGGTGATAAAAATCTAATAGAATGATGTGTAGATACAGATCAATGAGCCATCTAATTATTTGTCACAAAAGATCTACTTGTGTTTAAGACATTTTCATACAATCTGAGGAATGTTGTCTTTAACTTCATTTGCATGGTATAATGTGAGTCACATCCTGATTTTAGTGAGCTATAAATTGTAAGCTACCTATGAAGGAAATATGCCCTAGAGGCAATAATAAAGTTATTATTTATTTCCTTATATCATGATAAATGTTTATTATTCATGCTAGAATTGTATTAACCGGAAACATGATACATGTGTGAATACATAGACAAACAGTGTCACTAGTATGCCTCTACTTGACTAGCTCGTTGATCAAAGATGGTTATGTTTCCTAGCCATGGACAAAAAGTTGTCATTTGATTAACGGGATCACATCATTAAGAGAATGATGTGATTGACTAGACCCATTCCGTTAGCTTAGCACTTAATCGTTTAGTATGTTGCTATTGCTTTCTTCATGACTTATACATGTTCCTGTGACTATGAGATTATGCAACTCCCGTTTACCGGAGGAACACTTTGTGTGCTACCAAACGTCACAACGTAACTGGGTGATTATAAAGGTGCTCTACAGGTGTCTCCGAAGGTACTTGTTGGGTTGGCGTATTTCGAGATTAGGATTTGTCACTCCTATTGTTGGAGAGGTATCTCTGGGCCCACTCGGTAATGCACATCACTATAAGCCTTACAAGCATTGCAGCTAATGAGTTAGTTGCGGGATGATGTATTACGGAACGAGTAAAGAGACTTGCCGGTAACGATTGAACTAGGTATTGAGATACCGACGATCGAATCTCGGGCAAGTAACATACCGATGACAAAGGGAACAACGTATGTTGTTATGCGGTTTGACCGATAAAGATCTTCGTAGAATATGTGGGAGCCAATATGAGCATCCAGGTTCCGCTATTGGTTAGTTCTCGAACCCGTAGGGTCCGCACGCTTAAAGTTCGATGACGGTTATATTATGAGTTTATGTGTTTTGATGTACCGAAGGTAGTTCGGAGTCCCGGATGTGATCACAGACATAACGAGGAGTCTCGAAATGGTCGAGACATGACGACTGATATATTGGACGACTATATTCGGACACCGGAATGATTCTGGGGATTATCAGATATATACCGGAGTACCGGGGGGTTACCGGAACCCTCCTGGAGGTTATTGGGCCTCATGGGCCCAAGTGGTGGAAGAGGAGAGGCGGCCAAGGGGCAGCCGCACACACCTCCCCCCCCCCCCAAGTCCGAATTGGACAAGGAGGAGGGGCGGCGCCCCCCTTTCCTTTCCCCCTCTCTCTCTCCTTCCCTCTCCTCTCCTACTCCAACATGGAAGGGGGGAGTCCTACTCCCGATGGGAGTAGGACTCCTCATGGGGTGCGCCAAGGGTGGCCGTCCCCCTCCCCCTCCTCCACTCCTCTATATACGGGCAGGGAGGCATCCCCTAGAGACACAACAATTGATCCCTTGGATCTCTTAGCCGTGTGCGGTGCCCCTTCTACCTCTTGAGCACTGCGTTGGATTTCCTTGAAGAGGAAAGGGTGATGCAGCAGAGTAGAGTAAGTATTTCCCTCAGTTTTTGAGAACCAAGGTATGAATCCAGTAGGAGGCTACGCGCGAGTCCCTCGTACCTACACAAAGCAACTAGCTCCACGCAACCAACGCGATTAGGGGTTGTCAATCCCTTCACGGTCACTAACGAGAGTGAGATCTGATAGAGATGATAGATTATATTTTTGGTATAAAGATGCAAAGTAAAATAAAAGCAAAGTAAAAAGCGAAAGCAACAATAAAGTGTTTGGAGATTAATATGATAAAGATAGACCCGGGGCCATAGATTTCACTAGTGGCTTCTCTCAAGAGCATAAGTATTTCACGGTGGGTGAACAAATTACTGTTGAGAAATTGACAGAATTGAGCATAGTTATGAGAATATCTAGGTATGATCATGTATATAGGCATCACGTCCGAGACAAGTAGACTGACTCCTGCCTGCATCTACTACTATTACTCCACTCATCGATCGCTATCCAAAGATGCATCTAGAGTATTAAGTTCAAGAAAACAGAGTAACGCCTTAAGCAAGATGACATGATGTAGAGGGATAAATTCATGCAATATGATAAAAAAAACCCATCTTGTTATCCTTGATGGCAACAATACAATATGTGCCTTGCTGCCCCTACTGTCACTGGGAAAGGACACCGCAAGATTGAACCCAAAGCTAAGCACTTCTCCCATTGCAAGAAAAACCAATCTAGTAGGCCAAACCAAACTGATAATTCGTAGAGACTTGCAAAGATAGCCAATCATACATAAAAGAATTCAGAGAAGATTCAAATATTGTTCATAGATAATCTTGATCATAAACCCACAATTCATCGGACTCAACAAACACACCACAAAAAGAAGATTACATCGAATAGATCTCCACGAGAGAGGGGGAGAACATTGTATTGAGATCCAAAAAGAGATAAGAAGTCATCTAGCTACTAACTATGGACCCGAAGGTCTGAGGTAAACTACTCACACTAAATCGGAGAGGCTATTATGTTGATGTAGAAGCCCTCCGTGGTGGATTCCTCTTCCGGCGGAGCTCCGGAACAGGCCCCAAGATGGGATCTCATGGATACAGAAAGTTGCGGCGGTGGAATTAGGTTTTTGGCTCCGTATCTGATCGTTTGGGGGTACGTAGGTATATATAGGAGGAAGGAGTACGTCGGTGGAGCAACATGGGGCCCACGAGGCAGGGGGCGCGCCCTAGGGGGGTGGGTGCGCCCCCACCCTCGTGGCGGCCTCCCTTCTTTCTTGACGTGGTGTCCAAGTCTCCTCGATCATATTCGGTGAGAAAATCAGGTTCTCGAAGGTTTCATTCCGTTTGGACTCCGTTTGATATTCCGTTTCTTCGAAACACTTAAATAGGAAAAAAAACAGCAATTCTGGGCTGGGCCTCCGATTAATAGGTTAGTCCAAAAAATAATATAAAAGTGGAAAATAAAGCCCAATATGGTCCAAAACAGTAGATAATATAGCACGGAGCAATCAAAATTATAGATACGTTGGAGACGTATCAGGCATCCCCAAGCTTAATTCATGCTCGTCCTCGAGTAGGTAAATGATAAAAGAAAGAATTTTTGATGCGAGTGCTACTTGGCATAATTTCAGTGTAATTCTTCTTAACTGTGGTATGAATAATCAGATCCGAAAGATTCAAGACAAAAGTTTAATATTGATATAAAAATAATAATACTTCAAGCATACTAACAAAGCAATTATGTCTTCTCAAAATAACATGGCCAAAGAAAGTTATCCCTACAAAATCATATAGTCTGGCTATGCTCCATATTCACCACACAAAGTATTTAAATCATGCACAACCCCAATGACAAGCCAAGCAATCGTTTCATACTTTTGACATTTTCAAAACTATTTCAATCTTCACGCAATACATGAGCGTGAGCCATGGATATAGCACTATATGTGGAATAGAATGGTGGTTGTGGAGAAGACAAAAAGGGAGAAGATAGTCTCACATCAACTAGGCGTATCAACGGGCTATGGAGATGCCCATCAATAGATATCAATGTGAGTGAGTAGGGATTACCATGCAACGGATGCACTAGAGCTATAAGTATATGAAAGCTCAATAAAAGAAACTAAGTGGGTGTGCATCCAACTCGCTTGCTCACGAAGACCTAGGGCATTTTGAGGAAGCCCATCATTGGAATATACAAGCCAAGTTCTTATAATGAAAAATTCCCACTAGTATATGAAAGTGACAAAATGAGAGACTCTCTATCATGAAGATCATGGTGCTACTTTGAAGCACAAATGTGGTAAAAGGATAGTAACATTGTCCCTTCTCTCTTTTTCTCTCATTTTTTTATTTGGGCCTTTTCTCTTTTTTTATGGCCTCTTTTCTTTTTTTTCTTTTTTTATATTTTTCGTCCGGAGTCTCATCCCGACTTGTGGGTGAATCATAGTCTCCATCATTCCTCACATGGGACAATGCTCTAAAAATGATGATCATCACACTTTTATTTTCTTACAACTCAACAATTACAACTCGATACTTAGAACAAAATATGACTCTATATGTATGCCTCCGGCGGTGTACCGGGATATGCAATGAATCAAGAGTGACATGTATGAAAGAATTATGAACGGTGGCTTTGCCACAAATATGATGTCAACTACATGATCATGCTAAGCAATATGACAATGATGGAGCGTGTCATAATAAACGGAACGGTGGAAAGTTGCATGGCAATATATCTCGGAATGGCTATGGAAATGCCATGATAGGTAGGTATGGTGGCTGTTTTGAGGAAGGTATATGGTGGGTGTATGATACCGGCGAAAAGTGCGCGGTATTAGAGAGGCTAGCGATGGTGGAAGGAAGAAGAGTGCGTATAATCCATGGACTCAACATTAGTCATGAAGAACTCATATACTTATTGCAAAAATCTACAAGTTATCAAAGCAAAGTATTATGCGCATGCTCCTAGGGGGATAGATTGGTAGGAAAATACCAGCTCTCGTCCCCGACCGCCACTCATAAGGAAGACAATCAATAAATAAATCATGCTCCGACTTCATCACATAACGGTTCACCATACGTGCATGCTTCGAGAATCACAAACTTTAACACAAGTATTTCTCAAATTCACAACTACTCCACTAGCATGACTCTAATATCACCATCTTCATATCTCAAAACAATTATCAAGCATCAAACTTTTCTTAGTATTCAACGCACTCAAAAGAAAGTTTTACATATCTTGAATACCAAGCATATTATTATTAAGAAAATTACCATGCTATTTAAGACTCTCAAAATAATCTAAGTGAAACATGAGAGATCAATATTTTCTTCAAAACAAATCCACCACCGTGCTCTAAAAGATATAAGTGAAGCACTAGAGTATTCTAGCAAATTCCAATTCATGTATGGCTCTCTCAAAAGGTGTGTACAGCAAGGATGATTGTGGTAAACTAAAAAGCAAAGACTCAAATCATACAAGACGCTCCAAGCAAAACACATATCATGTGGTGAATAAAAATATAGCTCCAAGTAAAGTTACCGATGGAAGTAGACGAAAGAGGGGATGCCTTCCATGGCATCCCCAAGCTTTGACTTTTTGGTGTCCTTAGATTATCTTGGGGGTGCCATGGGAATCCCCAAGCTTAGGCTCTTGCCACTCCTTGTTCCATAATCCATCAAAATATTTCACCCAAAACTTGGAAACTTCACAACACAAAACTCAACGGAAATCTCGTGAGCTCCGTTAGCGAAAGAAAACAAAAGACCACTTCAAGGTACTGTAATGAACTCATTCTTTATTTATATTTGTGTTAAACCTACTGTATTCCAACTTCTCTATGGTTTATAAACTATTTTACGAGCCATAGATTCATCAAAATAAGCAAACAACACACGAAAAACAGAATCTGTCAAAAACAGAATAGTCTGTAGTAATCTGTAACTAACGCAAACGTATGGAACTCCAAAAATTCAGCAAAACTTTTACGTCCTAGCCAATTTGTTTATTGATCATAAGCAATTAAATCACTATTTTATCACGTTCTGGTGATTTTTAACAATTGTTTTCGTGAACTGTAAGTTTCTGGAAATTACAGCAAGATCAAATAACTATCATCCAAGAAGATCCTATAGGTTTAACTTGGCACAAACACTAATTAAAACATAAAACCACATCTAAATAGAAGGTAGATGGATTATTTACTCCTAAACAGAAGCAAAAGCAAAAATACTAAAAATAAAATTGGGTTGCCTCCCAACAAGCGCTATCGTTTAACGCCCTTAGCTAGGCATAATAGCAAGGATAGATCTAGGTATTGCCATCTTTGGTAGGCAATCCATAAGTGGCTCTCATGATAGATTCATATGCTAATTTTGTTTTCTTCCTAGGAAGTGTTCTATGCCTTTCTTTAATGGAAATTGGAATCTAATATTCCCTTCCTTCATATCAATAATTGCACCAATCGTTCTAAGGAAAGGTCTACCAAGAATAATAGGACATGAAGGATTGCAATCTATATCAAGAACGATAAAATCTACGGGCACATAATTCCTATTTGCAACAATAAGAACACCATAATTCTTCCCATAGGTTTCTTAATAGTGGAATCCGCAAGATGCAAGTTTAGAGAGCAATCATCAAAATCACGGAAATATAGCAAATCACACAAAGTTTTAGGAATGGTGGAAACACTAGCACCCAAATCACATAAAGCATAGAACTCATGATCCTGAATCTTAATTTTAATAGTTGGTTCCCACTCATCATAAGTTTTCTAGGGATAGAAACTTCCAACTCAAGTTTTTCTTCATAAGATTGCATCAAGGCATCAACGATATGTTTAGTAAACGCTTTATTTTGACTATAAGCATGAGGAGAATTTAGCACGGATTGCAACAAGGAAATACAATCAATTAAAGAGCAACTTTCATAATTAAATTTCTTGAAATCCAAAATAGTGGGTTTAGAAACATCTAGGGTTTTGCTTTCTTCAATCCCACTTTTATCAATTTTAGCATCATAATCTAAAAACTCCGAATTTTTAGAACGCCTTCTAGGTAAAGGTGGATCATATTCAGTCCCATCATTATCAAGATTCATATTGCAAAACAAAGATTTAATAGGGGACACATCAATAACTTTTAGATCTTCATCTTTATTTTCATGGAAATTGGAAGAACACGCTTTAATAAAGGCATCTTTCTTAGCACGCATCCTAGCGGTTCTTTCCTTGCACTCATCAATGGAAATTCTCATGGCTTTGAGATACTCATTGATATCATGCTTACGAGGAATAGATCTATGCTTTAAAGAATCAACATCAAGAGAAATTCTATCAACGTTCCTAGCCAATTCATCAACTTCAAGTAATTTCTCTTCAAGCAAAGCATTGAAATTCTTTTGCGAATTCATAAACTATTTAACACTAGTCTCAAATTCAGAGGGCATCTTATTAAAATTTCCATAAGAGTTGTTGTAGGAATTTCCATAATTATTAGAAGGATTACTAGGATAAGGCCTAGGATTAAAGTTTCCTCTATACGCGTTGTTACCAAAATTATTCCTACCAACAAAATTCACATCCATAGATTCATTATTATTCTCAATCAAAGTAGACAAAGGCATATCATTAGGATCAGAAGAAACACTCTTAGTAGCAAATAATTTCATAAGTTCATCCATATTTCCACTCAAAACATTAATTTCTTCTATCGCATGCACTTTTCTATTAGTAGATCTTTCAGTGTGCCATTGAGAATAATTAACCATAATATTATCTAGGAGTTTAGTAGCATCTCCTAAAGTGGTTTCCATAAAACTGCCTCCCGTGGCCGAATCTAAAAGATTTCTAGAAGCAAAATTCAATCCGGCATAATTTTTTTGTATAATCATCTACAAGTTCAAACCATGAGTAGGGCAATTACGTATCATTAATTTCATTCTCTCCCAAGATTGTGCAACATGTTCATGATCAAGTTGCTTAAAGTTCATAATATCGTTTCTAAGAGAGATGATCTTAGCGGGAGGAAAATATTTAGAGATAAAAGCATCTTTGCACTTGTTCCAAGAATCAATACTATTATAGGCAAAGACGAAAACCAAGCTTTAGCACGATCTCTAAGCGAAAAAGGAAATAGCTTCAACTTAACAATATCATCATCAACATCTTTCTTCTTTTGCATATCACACAAATCAAAGAAGATATTTAGATGAGTAGCGGCATCTTCACTAGGAAGGCCGGCGAATTGATCTTTCATAACAAGATTCAACAAAGCAGTATTGATTTCACAAGATTCAGTATTGGTAAGAGGAGCAATCGGAGTGCTAAGGAAATCATTATTGTTGGTATTGGTAAAGTCACACAATTTGGTATTATCTTGAGCCATCGTGACAAGCAAGCAATCCAACACACGAGCAAACAAAAAGGCAAACGAGAAAAAGGCAAACGGAAAAGAGAGGGTGAATAAAACGGAAAGGGTGAAGTGGGGGAGAGGAAAACGAGAGGCAAATGGCAAATAATGTAATGCAAGAGATAAGGGATTGTGATGGGTACTTGGTATGTTGACTTTTGCGTATACTCCCCGGCAACGACGCCATAAATTCTTCCTGCTACCTCTTGAGCGCTGCTTTGGATTTCCATGTAGAGGAAAGGGTGATGCAACAGAGTAGAGTAAGTATTTCCCTTAGTTTTTGAGAACCAAGGTATGAATCCAGTAGGAGGCTACGCGCGAGTCCCTCGTACCTACACAAAGCAATTAGCTCCACGCAACCAACGCGATTACGGGTTGTCAATCCCTTCACGGTCACTTACGAGAGTGAGATCTGATAGAGATGATAGATAATATTTTTGGTATTTTTGGTATAAAGATGCAAAGTAAAATAAAAGCAAAGTAAAAAGCGAAAGCAATAATAAAGTGTCTGGAGATTAATATGATAAAGATAGACCCGGGGCTCATGGATTTCACTAGTGGCTTCTCTCAAGAGCATAAGTATTTCATAGTGGGTGAACAAATTACTGTTGAGAAATTGACATAATTGAGCATAGTTATGAGAATATCTAGGTATGATCATGTATATAGGCATCACGTCTGAGACAAGTAGACCGACTCACCTTTGCATCTACTACTATTACTCCACTCATCGACCGCTATCCAAAGATGCATCTAGAGTATTAAGTTCAAGAAAACAGAGTAACGCCTTAAGCAAGATGACATGATGTAGAGGATAAATTCATGCAATATGATAAAACCCCATCTTGTTATCCTCGATAACAACAATACAATACGTGCCTTGCTGCCCCTCATCCTTTGGGAAAGGACACCGCAAGATTGAACCCAAAGCTAAGCACTTCTCCCATTGCAAGAAAAACCAATCTAGTAGGCCAAACCAAACTGATAATTCGAAGAGACTTGCAAAGATAACCAATCATACATAAAAGAATTCAGAGAAGATTCAAATATTGTTCATAGATAATCTTGATCATAAACCCACAATTCATCGGACTCAACAAACACACCGCAAAAAGAAGATTACATCGAATAGATCTCCACGAGAGAGGGGGAGAACATTATATTGAGATCCAAAAAGAGAGAAGAAGCCATCTAGCTACTAACTATGGACTCGAAGGTGTGAGGTAAACTACTCACACTAAATCAGAGAGGCTATTATGTTGATGTAGAAGCCCTCCGTGGTGGATTCCTCTTCCGGCGGAGCTCCGGAACAGGTCCCAAGATGGGATCTCGTGGATACAGAAAGTTGCGGCGGTGGAATTAGGTTTTTGGCTCCGTATCTGATCGTTTGGGGGTACGTAGGTATATATAGGAGGAAGGAGTACGTCGGTGGAGCAACGTGGGGCCCACGAGGCAGGGGGCGCGCCCTAGGGGGATGGGTGCGCCCCCACCCTCGTGGCCGCCTCCCTTCTTTCTTTATGTGGGGTCCAAGTCTCCTGGATCATATTCGGTGAGAAAATCACGTTCTCGAAGGTTTCGTTCCGTTTGGACTCCGTTTGATATTCCGTTTCTTCGAAACACTGAAATAGGCAAAAAACAGCAATTCTGGGCTGGGCCTCCGGTTAATAGGTTAGTCCCAAAAATAATATAAAAGTGGAAAATAAAGCCCAATATGGTCCAAAACAGTAGATAATATAGCATGGAGCAATCAAAAAGTATAGATACGTTGGAGACGTATCAGGCATCCCCTAGCTTAATTCCCGCTCGTCCTCGAGTAGGTAAATGATAAAAGAAAGAATTTTTGATGCGGAGTGCTACTTGGCATAATTTCAATGTAATTCTTCTTAATTGTGGTATGAATATTCAGATCCGAAAGATTCAAGACAAAACTTTACTATTGATATAAAAATAATAATACTTCAAGCATACTAACAAAGCAATTATGTCTTCTCAAAATAACATGGCCAAAGAAATCCCTACGAAATCATATAGTCTGGCTATGCTCTATCTTCACCACACAAAGTATTTAAATTATGCACAGCCCCGATGACAAGCCAAGCAATTGTTTCATACTTTTGACATTTCCAAAACTTTATCAATCTTCACGCAATACATGAGAGTGAGCCATGGATATAGCACTATATGTGGAATAGAATGGTGGTTGTGGAGAAGACAAAAAGGGAGAAGATAGTCTCACATCAACTAGGCGTATCAACGGGCTATGGAGATGCCCATCAATAGATATCAATGTGAGTGAGTAGGGATTGCCATGCAACGGATGCACTAGAGGTATAAGTATATGAAAGCTCAATAAAAGAAACTAAGTGGGTGTGCATCCAACTCGCTTGCTCACGAAGACCTAGGGCATTTTGAGGAAGCCCATCATTGGAATATACAAGCCAAGTTCTTATAATGAAAAATTCCCACTAGTATATGAAAGTGACAAAATGAGAGACTCTCTATCATGAAGATCATGGTGCTACTTTGAAGCACAAGTGTGGTAAAAGGATAGTAATATTGTTCCTTCTCTCTTTTTCTCTCATTTTTTATTTGGGCATTTTCTCTTTGTTTTATGGCCTATTTTCTTTTTTTATTATTTTTTTTATTTTTCGTCCGGAGTCTCATCCCGACTTGTGGGGGAATCATAGTCTCCATCATTCCTCACTTGGGACAATGCTCTAAAAATGATGATCATCACACTTTTATTTTCTTACAACTCAACAGTTACAACTCGATACTTAGAACAAAATATGACTCTATATGTATGCCTCCGACGGTGTACCGGGATATGCAATGAATCAAGAGTGACATGTATGAAAGAATTATGAACGGTGGCTTTGCCACAAATACGATGTCAACTACATGATCATGCTAAGCAATATGACAATGATGGAGCGTGTCATAATAAACGGAACGGTGGAAAGTTGCATGGCAATATATCTCGGAATGGCTATGGAAATGCCATGATAGGTAGGTATGGTGGCTGTTTTGAGGAAGGTATATGGTGGGTGTATGATACCGGCGAAAAGTGCGTGGTATTTGAGAGACTAGCAATGGTGGAAGGAAGAAGAGTGCGTATAATCCATGGACTCAACATTAGTCATGAAGAACTCATATACTTATTGCAAAAATCTACAAGTTATCAAAGCAAAGTATTACGCGCATGCTCCTAGGGGGATAGATTGGTAGGAAAAGACCATCGCTCGTCCCCGACCGCCACACATAAGGAAGACAATCAATAAATAAATCATGCTCCGACTTCATCACATAACGGTTCACCATACGTGCATGCTTCGGGAATCACAAACTTTAACACAAGTATTTCTCAAATTCACAACTACTCCACTAGCATGACTCTAATATCACCATCTTCATATCTCAAAACAATTATCAAGCATCAAACTTTTCTTAGTATTCAACGCACTCAAAAGAAAGTTTTACAAATCTTGAATACCAAGCATATTATTATTAATAAAATTACCATGCTATTTAAGAATTTCAAAATAATCTAAGTGAAGCATGAGAGATCAATATTTTCTTTAAAACAAATCCACCACCGTGCTCTAAAAGATATAAGTGAAGCACTAGAGTTTTCTAGCAAATTCCAATTCATGTATGACTCTCTCAAAAGGTGTGTACAGCAAGGATGATTGTGGTAAACTAAAAATCAAATACTCAAATCATACAATACGTCCAAACAAAACACATATCATGTGGTGAATAAAAATATAGCTCCAAGTAAAGTTACCGATGGAAGTAGACGAAAGAGGGGATGCCTTCCGGGGCGTCCCCAAGCTTTGACTTTTTGGTGTCCTTAGATTATCTTGGGGGTGCCATGGGCATCCCCAAGCTTAGGCTCTTGCCACTCCTTGTTCCATAATCCATCAACAGATTTCACCCGAAACTTGAAAACTTCACAACACAAAACTCAACAGAAATCTCGTGAGCTCCGTTAGCGAAAGAAAACAAAAGACCACTTCAAGATACTGTAATGAACTCATTATTAATTTATATTGGTGTTAAACCTACTGTATTCCAACTTCTCTATGGTTTATAAACTATTTTACTAGCCATAGATTCATCAAAATAAGCAAACAACACACGAAAAACAGAATCTGTCAAAAACAGAATAGTCTGTAGTAATATGTAACTAACGCAAACGTCTGAAACTCCAAAAATTGAGAAAGAATAGGACGACCTAGGCAATTTGTTTATTTATCAGCAGCAATTTGAATCACCATTTTATCACGTTCTGGTGATTTTCAACAATTGTTTTCGTGAACTGTAAGTTTTTGGAAATTACAGCAAGATCAAATAACTATCATCCAAGAAGATCCTATAGGTTTAAATTGGCACAAACACTAATTAAAACATAAAACCACATCTAAACAGAAGGTAGATGGATTATTTATTACTAAATAGAAGCAAAATCAAAAATACTAAAAATAAAATTGGGTTGCCTCCCAACAAGCGCTATCGTTTAACGCCCTTAGCTAGGCATAATAGCAAGGATAGATCTAGGTATTGCCATCTTTGGTAGGCAATCCATAAGTGGCTCTCATGATAGATTCATATGGTAATTTTGTTGTCTTCCTAGGGAAGTGTTCTATGCCTTTCTTTAATGGAAATTGGAATCTAATACTCCCTTCCTTCATATCAATAATTGCACCAATCGTTCTGAGGAAAGGTCTACCAAGAATAATAGGACATGAAGGATTGCAATCTATATTAAGAACGATAAAATCTACGGGCACATAATTCCTATTTGCAACAATAAGAACATCATTAATTCTTACCATAGGTTTCTTAATAGTGGAATCCGCAAGATGCAAGTTTAGAGAGCAATCATCAAAATCACGGAAATCTTGCAAATCCCACAAAGTTTTAGGAACAGTGGAAACACTAGCACCCAAATCACATAAAGCATAGAACTCATGATCTTTAATCTTAATTTTAGTAGTTGGTTCCCACTCATCATAAAGTTTTCTAGGGATAGAAACTTCCAACTCAAGTTTTTCTTCATAAGATTGCGTCAAGGCATCAACGATATGTTTAGTAAACGCTTTATTTTGACTATAAGCATGAGGAGAATTTAGCACGGATTGCAACAAGGAAATACAATCAATTAAAGAGCAACTTTCATAATTAAATTTCTTGAAATCCAAAATAGTGGGTTTAGCAACATCTAGGGTTTTGCTTTCTTCAATCCCACTTTTATCAATTTTAGCACCATAATCTAAAAACTCCGAATTTTTAGAACGCCTTCTAGGTAAAGGTGGATCATATTCAGTCCCATCATTATCAAGATTCATATTGCAAAACAAAGATTTAATAGGGTACACATAAATAACTTTTAGATCTTCATCTTTATTTTCATGGAAATTGGAAGAGCACGCTTTAATAAAGGCATCTTTCTTAGCACGCATCCTAGCGGTTATTTCCTTGCACTCATCAATGGAAATTCTCATGGCTTTGAGAGACTCATTGATATCATGCTTAGGAGGAATAGATCTAAGCTTTAAAGAATCAACAACAAGAGAAATTCTATCAACGTTCCTAGTCAATTCATCAACTTTAAGTAATTTCTCTTCAAGCAAAGCATTGAAATTCTTTTGCGAATTCATAAACTCTTTAACACTAGTCTCAAATTCAGAGGGCATCTTATTAAAATTTCCATAAGAGTTGTTGTAGGAATTTCCATAATTATCAGAAGGATTACTAGGATAAGGCCTAGGATTAAAGTTTCCTCTATACGCGTTGTTACCAAAATTATTCCTACCAACAAAATTCACATCCATAGATTCATTATTATTCTCAATCAAAGTAGACAAAGGCATATCATTAGGATCAGAAAAAACACTCTTAGTAGCAAATAATTTCATAAGTTCATCCATATTTCCACTCAAAACATTAATTTCTTCTATCGCATGCACTTTTTTATTAGTAGATCTTTCAGTGTGCCATTGAGAATAATTAACCATAATATTATCTAGGAGTTTAGTAGCATCTCCTAAAGTGGTTTCCATAAAAGTGCCTCCCGCGGCCGAATCTAAAATATTTCTAGAAGCAAAATTCAATGCGGCATAAATTTTTTGTATAATCATCCACAAGTTCAAACCATGAGTAGGGAAATTACGTATCATTAATTCATTCTCTCCCAAGCTTGTGCAACATGTTCATGATAAAGTTGCTTAAAATTCATAATATCGTTTCTAAAAGAGATGATCTTAGCGGGAGGAAAATATTTAGAGATAAAAGCATCTTTGCACTTGTTCCAAGAATCAATACTATTATAGGCAAAGACGAAAACCAAGCTTTAGCACGATCTCTAAGCGAAAAAGGAAATAGCTTCAACTTAACAATATCATTATCAACATCTTTCTTCTTTTTCATATCACACAAATCAAAGAAGATATTTAGATGAGTAGCGGCATCTTCACTAGGAAGGCCGGCGAATTGATCTTTCATAACAAGATTCAACAAAGCAGTATTGATTTCACAAGATTCAGTATTGGTAAGAGGAGCAATCGGAGTGCTAAGGAAATCATTATTGTTGGTATTGGTAAAGTCACACAATTTGGTATTATCTTGAGCCATCGTGACAAGCAAGCAATCCAACACACGAGCAAACAAAAAGGCAAGCGAGAAAAAGGCAAACGGAAAAGAGAGGGCGAATAAAACAGCAAGGGTGAAGTGGGGGAGAGAAAAACGAGAGGCAAATGGCAAATAATGTAATGCAAGAGATAAGGGATTGTGATGGGTACTTGGTATGTTGACTTTTGCGTAGACTCCCCGGCAACGGCGCCATAAATTCTTCCTGCTACCTCTTGAACGTTGCGTTGGATTTCCTTGAAGAGGAAAGGGTGATGCAACAGAGTAGAGTAAGTATTTCCCTCAGTTTTTGAGAACCAAGGTATGAATCCAGTAGGAGGCTACGCGCGAGTCCCTCGTACCTACACAAAGCAAATAGCTCCACGCAACCAACGCGATTAGGGGTTGTCAATCCCTTCACAGTCACTTACGAGAGTGAGATCTGATAGAGATGATAGATAATATTTTTGGTATTTTTGGTATAAAGATGCAAAGTAAAATAAAAGCAAATTAAAAAGCGAAAGCAATAATAAAGTGATTGGAGATTAATATGATAAAGATAGACCCGGGGCCCATAGATTTCACTACTAGCTTCTCTCAAGAGCATAAGTATTTCACAGTGGGTGAACAAATTACTGTTGAGCAATTGACATAATTGAGCATAGTTATGAGAATATCTAGGTATGATCATGTATATAGGCATCACGTCCGAGAAAAGTAGACCGACTCCTGCCTGCATCTACTACTATTACTCCACTCATCGACCGCTATCCAGCATGCATCTAGAGTATTAAGTTCAAGAAAACAGAGTAACGCCTTAAGCAGATGACATGATGTAGAGGGATAAATTCATGCAATATGATAAAAAACCCCATCTTGTTATCATCGATGGCAACAATACAATACGTGCCTTGCTGCCCCTCATCCTTTGGGAAAGGACACCGCAAGATTGAACCCAAAGCTAAGCACTTCTCCCATTGCAAGAAAAACCAATCTAGTAGGCCAAACCAAACTGATAATTCGAAGAGACTTGCAAATATAACCAATCATACATAAAAGAATTCAGAGAAGATTCAAATATTGTTCATAGATAATCTTGATCATAAACCCACAATTCATCAGACTCAACAAACACACCGCAAAAAGAAGATTACATCGAATAGATCTCCACGAGAGAGGGGGAGAACATTGTATTGAGATCCAAAAAGAGAGAAGAAGCCATCTAGCTACTAACTATGGACCCGAAGGTCTGAGGTAAACTACTCACACTAAATCGGAGAGGCTATTATGTTGATGTAGAAGCCCTCGGTGGTGGATTCCTCTTCTGGCGGAGCTCCGGAACAGGCCCCAAGATAGGATCTCGTGGATACAGAAAGTTGCGGCAGCGGAATTAGGTTTTTGGCTCCGTTTCTGATCGTTTGGGGGTACGTAGGCATATATAGGAGGAAGGAGTACGTCGGTGGAGCAACGTGGGGCCCACGAGGCAGGGGGCGCGCCCTAGGGGGGTGGGTGCGCCCCCACCCTCGTGGCCACCTCCCTTCTTTCTTGACGTGGGGTCCAAGTCTCCTGGATCATATTCGGTGAGAAAATCACGTTCCCGAAGGTTTCATTCCGTTTGGACTCCGTTTGATATTCCGTTTCTTCGAAACACTGAAATAGGCAAAAAAAAACAGCAATTCTGGGCTGGGCCTCCGGTTAATAGGTTAGTCCCAAAAATAATAGAAAAGTGTAAAATAAAGCCCAATATGGTCCAAAACAGTAGATAATATAGCATGGAGCAATCAAAAATTATAGATACGTTGGAGACGTATCAGCCCCCCTCCACCATAATCCACCTCGATAATATCGTAGCGGTGCTTAGGCGAAGCCCTGCATTGGTAGAACATCATCGTCGTCACCACGTCGTGAGGCTGACGGAACTCTCCCTCAAAGCTCGGCTGGATCGGAGTTCGAGGGACGTCATCGAGTTGAACGTGTGCTGAACTCGGAGGTGTCGTACGTTCGGTACTTGATCGGTCGGATCGTGAAGACATACGACTACATCAACCGTGTTTTGCTAACGCTTCCGCTTTCGGTCTACGAGGGTACGTGGACACACTCTCCCCTTTGGTTTCTATGCATCACCATGATCTTGCGTGTGCGTAGGAATTTTTTTGAAATTACTACGTTCCCCTACAGTGGCATCCGAGCCTGGTTTTATGCGTTGATGTTATATGCACAAGTAGAACACAAGTGAGTTGTGGGTGATACAAGTCATACTTCTTACCATCATGTCACACTTTGGTTCGGCGGTATTGTTGGATGAAGTGGCCCGGACCGACATTATGCGTACGCTTACGCGAGACTGGTTTTACCATCGTGCTTTGCACACGGGTGACTAGCGGGTGTCTGTTTCTCCAACTATAGTTGAACCGAGTGTGGCTACGCCCGGTCCTTGAGAAGATTAAAACAACACTAACTTGGCGAACTATCGTTGTGGTTTTGATGTGTAGGTAAGAACGGTTCTTGCTCAGCCCGTAGCAGCCACGTAAAACTTGCAACAACAAAGTAGAGGACGTCTAACTTGTTTTTGCAGGGCATGTCGTGATGTGATATGGTCAAGACATGATGCTATATTTTATTGTATGAGATGATCATGTTTTGTAACCAAGTTATCGGCAACTGGCAGGAGCCATATGGTTGTCGCTTTATTGTATGCAATGAAAACGCCCTGTAATTGCTTTACTTTATCACTAAGCGATAGCGATAGTCGTAGAAGCAATAGTTGGCAAGACGACAACGATGCTACGATGGAGATCAAGGTGTCGCGCCGGTGACGATGGTGATCATGACGGTGCTTCGGAGATGGAGATCACAAGCACAAGATGATGATGGCCATATCATATCACTTATATTGATTGCATGTGATGTTTATCTTTTATGCATCTTATTTTGCTTTGATCGACGGTAGCATTATAAGATGATCTCTCACTAAATATCAAGGTATAAGTGTTCTCCCTGAGTATGCACCATTGCCAAAGTTCGTCGTGCCCAGACAACACGTGATGATCGGGTGTGATAAGCTCTACGTCCATCTACAACGGGTGCACGCCGGTTTTGCACACACAGAATACTCAGGTTAAACTTGATGAGCCTAGCATATGCAGATATGGCCTCGGAACACTGAGACCGAAAGGTCGAGCATGAATCATATAGTAGATATGATCAACATAGTGATGTTCACCATTGAAAGGTACTCCATTTCACGTGATGATCGATTATGGTTTAGTTGATTTGGATCACGTGATCACTTAGATGATTAGAGGGATGTCTATCTAAGTGGGAGTTCTGAAGTAATATGATTAATTGAACTTAAATTTATCATGAACTTAGTACCTGATAGTATTTTGCATGTCTATGTTTGTTGTAGATAGATGGCTCGTGCTGTTGTTCCATTGAATTTTAATTCGTTCCTTGAGAAAGCAAAGTTGAAAGATGATGGTAGCAATTACACGGACTGGGTCCGTAACTTGAGGATTATCCTCATTGCTGCACAGAAGAATTACGTCCTGGAAGCACCGCTGTGTGCCAAACCTGCTGCAGGAGTAACACCAGATGTTATGAACGTCTGACTGAGCAAAGCTGATGACTACTCGATAGTTCAGTGTGCCATGCTTTACAGCTTAGATCCGGGACTTCAACGACATTTTGAACGTCATGGAGTATATGAGATGTTCCAGGAGTTGAAGTTAATATTTCAAGCAAATGCCCGGATTGAGAGATATGAAGTCCCCAATAAGTTCTACAGCTGCAAGATGGAGGAGAATAGTTCTGTCAGTGAGCATATACTCAGAATGTCTAGGTATAACAATCACTTGATTCAAATGGGAGTTAATCTTCCGGATGATAGAGTCATTGACAGAATTCTTCAATCACTGCCACCAAGCTACAAGAGCTTCGTGATGAACTATAACATGCAAGGGATGGATAAGACAATTCCCGAGCTCTTCGCAATGCTAAAGGCTGCGGAGGTAGAAATCAAGAAGGAGCATCAAGTGTTGATGGTCAATAAGACCACCAGTTTCAAGAAAAAGGGCAAAGGGAAGAAGAAAGGGAACTTCAAGAAGAACAACAAACAAGTTGCTGCTCAAGAGAAGAAACCCAAGTCTAGACCTAAGCCTGAGATTGAGTGTTTCTCTGCAAGCGGACTGGTCCTTGAAGCGGAACTGCCCCAAGTATTTGGCGGATAAGAAGGATGGCAAGGTGAACAAAGGTATATGTGATATACATGTTATTGATGTGTACCTTACGAGCTCTTAATAGCACTGGTATTTGATATTGGTTCATTGCTAATATTTGCAACTCGAAACAGGGACTACGGATTAAGCGGACACTGGCTAAGGACGAGGTGACGATGCGCGTGGGAAGCGGTTCCAAAGTCGATGTGATCACCGTCGGCACGCTACCTCTACATCTACCTTCGGGATTAGTATTAGACCTAAATAATTGTTATTTGGTGCCAGCGTTGAGCATGAACATTATATCTGGATCTTGTTTGATGCGAGACAATTATTCATTTAAATCAGAGAATAATGGTTGTTCTATTTATATGAGTAATATCTTTTATGGTCATGCACCCTTGAAGAGTGGTCTATTTTTAATGAATCTCGATAGTAGTGATACACATATTCATAATGTTGAAGCCAAAAGATGTAGAGTTGATAATGATAGTGCAACTTATTTGTGGCACTACTGTTTGGGTCATATTGGTGTAAAGCGCATGAAGAAACTCCATACTGATGGACTTTTGGAATCACTTGATTATGAATCACTTGGTACTTGCGAACCATGCCTCATGGGCAAGATGACTAAAACGTCGTTCTCCGGAACTATGGAGCGAGCAACTGATTTATTGGAGATCATACATACTGATGTATGTGGATCAATGAATGTTGAGGCTCGCGGCGGGTATCGTTATTTTCTCACCTTCACAGATGATTTAAGCAGATATGGGTATATCTACTTAATGAAACATAAGTCTGAAACATTTGAAAAGTTCAAAGAATTTCAGAGTGAAGTTGAAAATCATCGTAACAAGAAGATAAAGTTTCTACGATCTGATCGTGGAGGAGAATATTTGAGTTATCAGTTTGGTCTACATTTGAAACAATGTGGAATAGTTTTGCAACTCGCGCCACCTGGAACACCACAGTGTAATGGTGTGTCCGAACGTCGTAATCGTACTTTACTAGATATGGTGTGATCTATGATGTCTCTTACTGATTTACCGCTATCATTTTGGGGTTATGCTTTAGAGACAGCCGCATTCACGTTAAATAGGGCACCATCAAAATCCGTTGAGACGACGCCTTATGAACTATGGTTTGGCAAGAAACCAAAGTTGTCGTTTCTTAAAGTTAGGGGCTGCGATGCTTATGTGAAAAATCTTCAACCTGATAAGCTTGAACCCAAATTGGAGAAATGTGTCTTCATAGGATACCCAAAAGAAACTGTTGGGTACACCTTCTATCACAGATCCGAAGGCAAGACATTCGTTGCCAAGAATGGATCCTTTCTAGAGAAGGAGTTTCTCTCGAAAGAAGTGAGTGGGAGGAAAGTAGAACTTGATGAGGTAACAGTACCTGCTCCCTTATTGGAAAGTAATTCATCGCAGAAACCGGTTCCTGTGACGTCTACACCAATTAGTGAGGAAGTTAATGATGATGATTGAGGGAGTCCTGGATTAGGGGGTGTCTGGATGGCCGGACTATGACCTTTGGCCGGACTCCTCGACTATGAAGATACAAGATTGAAGACTTCGTCCCGTGTCCGGATGGGACTTTCCTTGGCGTGGAAGGCAAGCTTGGCGATACGGATATGTAGATCTCCTTCCATTGTAACCGACTCTGTGTAACCCTAACCCTCTCCGGTGTTTATATAAACTGGAGGGTTTTAGTCCGTAGGACGAACAACAATCATACCATAGGCTAGCTTCTAGGGTTTAGCCTCTCTGATCTCGTGGTAGATCTACTCTTGTACTACCCATATCATCAATATTAATCAAGCAGGAGTAGGGTTTTACCTCCATCGAGAGGGCCGAACACAGGTAAAAACATCGTGTCCCTTGTCTCCTGTTACCATCCGCCTAGATGCACAGTTTGGGACCCCCTACCCGAGATCCGCCGGTTTTGACACCGACATTGGTGCTTTCATTGAGAGTTCCTCTGTGCCTTTAGGCCTGATGGCTTCTCCGATCATCAACAATGATGCGGTCCATGGTGAGACTTTTCTCCCCGGCCAGATCTTCGTATTCGGCGGCTTTGCACTGCGGGCCAATTCGCTTGGCCATTTGGAGCAGATCGAAAGCTACGCCCCTGGCCATCAGGTCAGATTTGGAAGTTTGAACTACGGCCGGCGTCGCGGAGACTTGATCTTGACGGGTTCGAGCCACAGCCAAGCGCGCCAGACCGCACGACGGGCATGATCTAGCTCTGCCGCGAGCGGTGTCACGGAGGCCGCACAGTGTCGCTCCGACCCTTAGCTCGGAGCCATTGCGCCTATCGAGGACGGGTGGCTGGACACCGCCTCGGGGGGCTGCAATCTCTACAGTGATCGAGCCGAACACCATACCTGTCCTTTGCGAAGCTCGTGACTCCAAAGTGCCGGACTCCTCTCCGGACTCAGAACCTTCCGCGCCCCTGCCAATCGAATCCGATTGGGCGCCGATCATGGAGTTCACCGCCGCGGACATCTTTCAGCACTCGCCTTTCGGTGACATTCTGAATTCACTAAAGTCTCTCTCTTTATCAGGAGAGCCCTGGCTAGACTATGGTCAGCAAAGTTGGGATACGGACGACGAAGAAATTCAAAGCCCGCCCACCACCCACTTCGTAGCCACTGTCGATGATTTAACCGACATGCTCGACTTCGACTCCGAAGACATCGACGGCATGGACGACGATGTAGGAGACGAAAAGGAATCATCGCCTATAGGGCACTAGACAACCACCCCATCTCACGAGTATACATGGTGGATACACCTAAAGGAAACGACAACGAGGAACAAAGGGACGCAACGAGGGATCGTTCCCTCGAAAAGCAATCAAAGCAGCGGCGTAAGCGCCGCTCCAAACCCCACCTCGACAGAGAAAGCAGCCATACAGACCTAGCCATAGAGCAGGGCGAACCGGCGGACGACGAACACGCCATCGAGCAACCGTCCGAACATGTCAACTTGGATAAACAACCCGTCCCCGGCGAAGACAACAGTCCGGACAACCTCACGCCGGACAAGTTGCTGGAGCAGAAGAACCTCCAAAAAAGGCTCGTCGCCACTGCGCGTAGCCTGAAAAAGCAGAAGCGGAAGCTCAAAACAGCGGAAGATGCACTCAGAATTAGATGGAGCAAAATACTCAACACCGCAGACAAATACGACGATAGTCGCCGCACAAAGAGCTATCCGAAGCGAAAATTACTGCTGGAATTTGATGAAGAGGCCTTAGAGCCTCCGCAATCAAAAAATAAGGAAACCACCCGGTCGGATAAACGACCCCATGGCCAACATAGTGCGGCAAATGGCGCCGCACACAAGCCGGCACGTGATCTGCACAAGGATTCACATCAAAAAGATGGCCCAGCCAGATCTATCTATGGGCCAAGAAAGCAAGCTCCAGTAAGCAATGCAACACATCAAATATCCGAACATCATGGTACACCCAGATATAGGGTGCCGACACCCCTATGTTTCACCGATGAGGTGCGGATCATGAATTTCTAGCGGATTCAAACCCGTAAACATAGAGGCATCTGACGGAACAATGACCACAGAGTGCGGATTGAGGATTACATCCTCCACATACACACGGCTAGAGGAGATGATCTCCACACCATAAAATACTTACCCCTCAAACTCAATGGGCCAGCCCGGCATTGGCTTAAAAGCCTTCCCGAAAACACCAATGGAAGATGGGAAGAGCTCGAGGATGCTTTTCGGGCAAATTTTCAAGGGACCTATGTCCGACCTCTGGATGCAGATGATTTAAGTCATATAACTCAACAACCCGGAGAGTCAGCCCGGAAACTCTGGAACATATTTCTTACTAAAAAGAACCAGATAGTCGACTGTCCGGATGCTGAAGCCTTAGCAGCTTTCAAGCACAGCGTTCGAGACGAATGGCTCGCCAGACACCTCAGCCAAGAAAAGCCAAGAACAATGGCCGCATTAACAAGCCTCATGATCCGCTTTTGCGCAGGAGAGGATAGCTGGTTGGCAAGATGCAGTATCAGCGACCCAAGTACATCCGAAGTTAGGGATGGAAACGGTAAACCGCGACGCAGCAAGGACTAGCGCCGGACCAAGGGAAACAGCCCGAAGAGCACGACAGTCAACGCCGGATTCAAAAGCTCTCGGCAGAATCAAAAAAAGCTGCCCATCAATGATAATAGGGACGAGCTATCTAACCTAAACAAAATCTTGGACAAGATATGTCAAATACACAGTACTCCCGGGAAGCCTACAAACCATACCCACAGAGATTGTTGGGTCTTCAAGCAATCCGGCAAACTCAACGCCGAACACAAGGGGCTCGACACACCAAGCGAGGACGATGACGAACCCCACAAGCAGAGCACCGGAAAACAAAAAACTTCCGACAAGAAGTCAAAACAGTAAATTCACTTCACGTGACAAAAGGGGAGAACAGAGTGGTGCCCATAGAGATACGCGCCATATGGCCTATCCCAGAGGAGTCCCGCCACTGGTTGTTAAAACCAATCACCTTCGACCATCAGGATTACTCTAGAAGTATCCGGAATGCAGGCTAGACTGCCTTGGTATTAGATCCGATAATTGACGGACTCCACTTTACACAAGTCCTAATGGACGGTGGCAGTGATTTAAACCTGCTATATCGAGGACACAATCCATAAGCGGGATAGACCCAACAACAATTCGCCATAGCAACACTTCCTTTCAAGGGGTAACGCCAGGCCCAGATGCCCATTTTACGGGCTCTCTCCTGCTAGAAGTTATGCTCGGCTCACCCGACAACTTCCGTCGCGAAAAGCTAACCTTCCACATCGCCCCATTTACAAGTAGCTATCAAGCACTCTTTGGGGCCTTGAAGCTTTCGCCGCTTTAACGCAATACCGCATTATGCATCCCCATACTTAAAATGCCGGTCCACGAGGCATCATCTCATTTAAGGGAAATATCGAGTGTTCCTCGAGCACGGAAGATTGTGCGGCTGCATTAACAGCCACACACTAAACTGGCTTCACTAAGCAAAGCACCTAAACATGTCGTTCAGACCCCGGACATGGCTAGACGAGTCCATCGTAAGGGCTTACTAGCCGCATACCCCCGTTCAAGGGGCTCCGCGCATGTACAACAAGAGACAATAAAGCTCAATTTTATTCATTTTTTAAATTGTACTTTGTTTATTTAATATAACGTACATTTCGCACGATCTTTTCAACTAAGTTCCTCTCTTTTACAGATGAACACCGTGCTACACCCGTCCGAGGATACGGCACAACGGAGACACAGGCGTGAGCGTGCGATGAGGGATCCGTTCAAGGATTCTTTTCAGATTAAGACCCTGCGTAAACCTTTTTTACTGTCTCTTGTTGATACACATCCCCCGGTTTCTTGCTATAACCGAGGTGGAGGCTGGCGTCTTGGCATCGGCCACATCAGGATTTTGCACGTACCTGGACACCAGGGGCTTATTACTAAGGGCGTTGTTCAGCCCGTTTTCATAAAGACCGAATACCTTAGGGAGTGTTCGGCGTCGCGAGTTTGGCCTTATATGCATCAGCTCGAATCATGTCTTTGGTCAAATGTTGGGTTTGCCCGGCTCTGTGTTTTGCTGCCTTATGTTCCGCTCTATCGGCTAAGCGGCACCGGGAGAACTCTGCGATTGTGCCCGGTTCGGCCGGCGAGCACCTCGATCGAGAAAGCCAAAACTGACTGTCATGATATAGCGTGAGACTGGTCAACCACTCGATGACCCACCAGAATCTTTAGGATTCTCTGCATTAACGAAGGGCCGTTTCCCGGTCAGGCACACACGCGCCTCGAATTCGGGCAGGCGCGGTGCCCCTAGGGGCTATATAGTAGCCCCACTGTCAAACTCCTATGGCTAAGTGAAAGTGATAAAGCATTATAGTCCGGTTGCCTAGTTCGCTGCGCTATCACTTCCTTTATAGGACCAAGATGTTGGATCAAGTGTGAAAATGCGCCTTCTACGAACACCCCCGCATTATATGCGTGGGGGCTGAAGCCGAAGACTGCAATCTTTTAGGTTATATACACATATACGTTAACGGCCGCACAGGAGGTAATTTAATTCTTGCAGGCACAAGTATAAAAAGCTTTTATATTCCATCGAAACATTGTTTTACAATTATACATGTTATTCGAACATGATGTCCTTCGAGCACTGCGTCTCTATTAAACGAGCGCCCTGTAGAACTTCCTGAAAATAGTGCTCGGTAGGTACTCGGCTCCCGTCCGAATCTTGGGATGCAACATCGGTGGCCTTCATCTCCGCCCAGTATGTCTTGACACGGGCAAGAGCCATCCGCGCACCCTCTATGCATGCTGACCTCTTCATTGCATTGATATGCGTCACCGCACCAAGGAACTGCTGCACCAAACCAAAATAACTCTTCGGCTCGGGCCTTTCCGGCCACAGATGACTCACGACATCCTTCATGGCGAGTCCGGATAACCTATTCAGCTCCGCCCATTCGCCAAACGCTCGGATAATGGAAGTGGGCGCTCGGATTGTGGGCTGCGACCAAAAAGCTTTTCCACTTCGTGATCCTGTTGATCTCGGAAGTGTTCGGCGCGTCGTCCATGCACTTGCCGCCAAGTCCAGATAAGTATCCGCCGCACTCCACAGCCGGTCCAAGCGAGCATACTTAGGATCCCGAACTTCATCCGCAGCATAAAGGGCTTTCCAGCCGCGATATCTCCGGCGACTTAGCTCCTGCTTCATCGCTCTCATTGTAGAGCGAGCATCCTTGGCCTCGGTAGTGGCCTTTTCTAGGTCCTTTTGTTCCGCCCGATCTTCTTTTTCAAGAAGCTTGCAGCAGTCGACAGCATCCTTCAACTTCACAGCCATATTGGCCATTTCCTTCCTGCTTCGGTAGTGAGCAGCCTGTTCGGCCTTCAGCTCTTCCGCCGCCTTTAAGGCAGCCGCATCACTTTTTCTGGCCTGCTCCTTGGCTCGGGCGAGTTCCGCCCGATGTTTCTCCATGGCAGCGGCACCATCTACATCAAGCATACATGTTGTAAGGCACGGGCATCAAGCCCCCTTACCAGGTGTCCGCGGAGAAATTGCATACCTTGTGACTCGTCAAGCCGCTTGTTGACAAGCGCGATGTTGGCATCCGCCACGTCAAGTTGCCGCTTTAGCTCGGCAAATTCATCGATCCGGCTAGCCACGAACGCCGCCACCTACATAGGAAGAGCGACATGTTATACAGGATTATGATCCTCGGCCCGCTGTCATTTTGACAACGCACCGAGTCTCGAGGGCTACTATCTATCTGAGGCACATCTTTTATATGCGAAGCTGTCAAAAGGTACATCATTTTGCGTACCTCAAAACCTTTGATAAACTCCCGGCGGCCTCGTGCAACCCGCTCTCCATGGATGAAATCCTTTCAATCACCGTGCCCATCAATGCACGGTGTTCTTCTGAATAGGCGCCGCCCGAGCAGATCCTTCACTCTTCCGACCGCACCGGACGGTGCGGCCTCGTCCGATGGCCTTTTTGAAGGCGGACATGGAGGGCTTTGGGAGCCATCGGCTGCTTTCGGCCTGCCGGATTGGAGAAACCCTCCGTGGCGACACCTCGGGGTTGCCCGCCTCGCAAGGCGGATGCAGGGGAGGCGTTCGCTCTCCATCATCTCGGACGAAGATCCCCTGAAGATGAACTCTGTTGAGAAGGGCTGAGATCCGAACTACAAGGTAAAAATTCAGTTATCTTTCTCAAGAATAGAATAGGGATGTCTCCTATTTTAAAACTCCCCTCTCTACTTACGGCTCGCTGGAGGGCTAATCCCCTTGAGGGCACAGTGCGGCCGAGGCACCTCCCGACGCAGGACCCTCTGACGAAGATCTCTTCCCCCGCTTTGAGACCATGGTCTCCTGGTCTTCAGAGGCGGACCTCTTCTTTCCCTGGATGGAGGGAATCTTGATTCCTCCTTTCCTGATAACCTCCTTCGAGGAGACGGTAGCTTCCTTGTTCCCCCCCTTCACCTTCTTCCAAAGGCGCAACCTCCAGCATCCTGGTTAACACGGGATCCGGCGTGGTCTCGGGGAGGGGGGCCGGACACCGGATTAGCTTTGCTTTCGCTATCCACTCATGTTTAAAGGGACAACTCTTTTAAGGGCAATTTTATGATGAATATACGGATAGCGTGTCTGGGTACAGGGCTACTTACTTGAGTATCCGGGCGATTGCAGCTTAGACCTGCATCCTCGGTCAAGTCCGGACACATTGCTTGTGATCCGAAGAACAATTTATACATCTCCATGGGCGTCACGCCCGTAAAATGTTGGAGAGCTCGTGGTCCCTCCGGATTAAACTCCCACAGGCGGAGGGGGCGGCGTTTGCAGGGAAAAGTGTGGCGAATCAACAAGACCTGCATCAATACGACCAGGTTGATGTCTCTTTCCAGGAGATCTTGAATGCGACCCTGCAACAAGGGCACGTCCTTGGACGGCCCCAGTTGAGCCCTTTATTGACCCATGACGCCAGCCGCGGGGGAGGACCCAAGCGAAAGGCATGTGGCGCCACCCACTTGGTGCCCCTGGGAGCTGTGATATAAAACCACTCTCGTTGCCATAAGATGAACTCCTCTTGAAAAGAGCCCTCGGGCCATGGAGCGTTAGCATTCTTGCTTATAACAGCCCCTCTGCACTCCGCTTACTGCCCATTGATCATCTTCGGCTCCACTTTGAAGGTCTTAAGCCACAATCCGAAGTGAGGAGTAATGCGGAGGAAGGCTTCGCATATGACAATGAATGATGAGATGTGGAGGATGGACTCCGGATCCAAGTCGTGAAATTCTAACGCATAATAAAACATGAGCCCCCTCGCGAAGGGGTCCGTCGGGAAGCCTAACCCCCGAAGGAAGTGAGACGCGAACACCATGCTCTCGCCAGGCTTGGGAGTGGGAATAACCTGCCCTTGAGCAGGCAGCCTATGCGAAATTTCGCCAGTTAAGTATCTGGCATCTCTTAGCTTTAGCATGTCTTCTTCCGTAACGAAGGAAGGCATCCACCGGCCTTGAAGGTCGGAGCCGGACATCATCAAAGGTCCGAAGCGCCTGAATTTGGAGCTTTGGGTGTTGGAACTCGAGGCGAGGGGCGGATTCGATTGAGATTGAAAGAAAGGAGTAGAGCCTTGGTCTCTTTATAAAGAGGTTGAATACCAAGAGCCCTCCCGTGACCGTTTGGGACTCGCCCGATAGAGGAGGCGTGCTAGCGGGCACGATTGGGTTACTACGCCCGTATTGATGAGAATCCCGGAATAAGGGGACACGATCTCTACTTTGACAAGACGTGCCAAGGAAACCGCCTCGCTAAACGCGCCGAGGTGGGACAGTAAAAACGATTCGAATAAAGGCTTGGTCGTGGTGTGATGTCGCATTGCGGAATACCTCAGCAGATTGGATTTGTGTAAATATTATTCTCTCTATGGTGGTATGTGGAAATTATTTTGCAGAGCTGGACACTATCCTTGTGTTCAAAATCTTCTATGAAGTATTCGGAGGAGGAACCCGCCTTGCAATGCCGAAGACAAAACTGCGCTGGACTCGTCGTCATTGAAGCCTGGTTCGAGGGCTCTTGAGGAGTCTGAATTAGGGGTGTCCGGATGGCGGACTATGACCTTTGGCGGACTCTGGACTATGAAGATACAAGATTGAAGACTTCGTCCCGTGTCCGGATGGGACTTTCCTTGGCGTGGAAGGCAAGCTTGGCGTCACGGATATGTAGATCTCCTTCCATTGTAACCGACTGTGTAACCCTAAGCGAGGGAGTCCGGATTAGGGGTGTCCGGATAGCGGACTATCGCCACGGCGGACTCCAAGACTATGAAGATACAAGATTGAAGACTTTGTCCCGTGTCCGGATGGGACTTTCCTTGGCGTGGAAGGCAAGCTTGGCGTCTGGATATGTAGATCTCCTACCATTGTAACCGACTACTGTGTAACCCTAACCTATCCGGTGTCTATATAAACCGGAGGGTTTTAGTCCGTGGGGCGAACAACAATCATAGCATAGGCTAGCTTCTAGGGTTTAGCCTCCTTGATCTCGTGGTAGATCTACTCTTGTACTACCCATATCATCAATATTAATCAAGCGGAGTAGGGTATTACCTCCATCGAGAGGGCCCGAACCAGGTAAAAACATTGTGTCCCTTGTCTCTTGTTACCATCCACCTAGGCGCACGATTCGGGACCCCCTACCGAGATCCGCGGTTTGACACCGACATTGGTGCTTTCATTGAGAGTTCCTCGTGTGCGTCACCATCGGTAGGATGCCTCATCTCATCTTTAAAAGGCGATACCATCGCCAAAGGAGCCTTGGCATGGGCGAACTCTTGACTAGGTGGTTTTCTTATGACCGCCATCCGCCATCGCACCGACGATGACCTCTCGAGTCATCAAAACCAATCTCCATGTCAATTGTATCTTGCCGAACAATTAGATCCGATCAAGCTCTCCTCAAGTAAGCGAGCTCTTGGATCGAATCGCCGCATACAGGAGTCGCCACAGACTACGATGGATCGGGCCTAAAACCGATCTGAGAGATCAACTCTCCCGGGCTACCCATCATGTTGCTGTGATAGAGGAGCAATGCGGCGA
Organism: Aegilops longissima; assembly: GCA_021605205.1. Lineage (NCBI taxonomy): Eukaryota > Viridiplantae > Streptophyta > Magnoliopsida > Poales > Poaceae > Aegilops > Aegilops longissima. Next base: position 511,835,205 of record CM038681.1, read on the forward strand.
TTCTTCTTCTATCTTAAGGACTAGCTACATCCGGTTCGATCCCTCCATGCGGATTCAGCGGAAGGGCGGATGTCGATCAAGCCACGAACTTAAAGTCGGTGGCGGGTCGGACTCATTGGATAACACTCAAAATCCAAACTTCGAGTTGAAACTTCTCGGCCCTGAGTCCTAAATTGGGCGGGGTTCGGATCTAGTTCCACCGCCCACCCAAACATTAGCGATCTCTCTCGAATTCGGCAAGATCTGAAACAGTACATCATTCTTGGGCGATTCCTCCCAGTTATGAACAGGATAAAGGACTGCCGAGAGGAGGGCGCAATCCCAATTTTCTGCAATAATTGCACGGACAAGGGAATCCTAAGCGCCATAAGTCATCGCGAAATTACACACTTTATCGACTTGGTGACCATAGTACAAAAAAATCTTGTGCGATGGAAGCGCTGGAAAACCGAAAGTAAATTTTGGGATAATCCGCCCGAATACATCCCTAGTCCGAAACAAAAGGGTGCATCATTATCAAGCACAGGGTCAAATACCAAAAACCAAAACCCCTAAAGTGCGGAACCGTCTTGGAGGGTTGGCTAAGCGGACCTGCAAAATTCATAGCACGAGGCGCCACTCCAACTAATAGCCTTGAGCATGTTGGATACTGCGGCAGGTGGCCAAAAGTGGCGAGGAGCTTCTAGCTTCAGAACCCTAGCCCAGCAACACCAGTACGGTGTTAACAGTCTTCAAGACTTTCGTATCAAATAACATGCGAAAACGAACACTCCGCAGCCTTGCCGAAATCTACCAAGTAGCAACAATAAATCCATGGAGTGACACGGCTATTACCTTTAATGCCAGTGACGAACCTAAATTCCGAAGAGCCCAAGCACCAGCCGCATTGGTCCTCAGCCCGATAGTAGACGGCTTTCGCCTTACTAAGGTACTCATGGATGGCGGCGATGGACTAAACCTCATCTATGAAACCCTCCAAAAATGGAAATAGACTGGAACCGCATTGGCGAAGCAGCACAACCTTTAGAGGAATAATCCCTAGCGGGAAGCATGCTGACAGGAAAAATCACCTGGGCGTAGTATTCGCTCGCCGGACAATTACAGGTCGAGGAGGTCACATTTCAAGTGGCCCGTTCAACAGCGGATATCATGCTTTATTAGGACGAGAGACATTCACAATTTTTCAAGCTATACCCCATTATGGGTACATGAAGCTTAAAATGCCCGGACCTAACGGAATCATCACTCTCTCTAGTGATCCGAACATAGCACCCCGCGCCGAAAACAAGACAGCCGCACTAGCCCTTGAGGCACTATCAAAGCCCTAGCGGCGAGGAACTCACGCGATCGCTCCACGGTGAACAGGGACGATGTGATACTTGATAAAAGATCCAAGTCCACCTCTTTTAAACCAGCAGATGAAATAGTCAAATTCCAAGTCCACCCAAGCGGACCACGCAAAGGCGGCATCCATTGGCGCACAATTAAACCCTGATGTAGGCGCCAGACTACGAGAATTTCTACAAGAAACTGGGACATCTTTGCTCGGCACCCTTCAGATATGCCAGAATCCCACGTCGGTGGCGAGCACAGCCTAAATATCCTAAAGGATTCAAGCCGATCAAACAGGCTCTTGGCGCTTTTAGAACCCAAGAGACATGCCATGGGAGAGGAGCTAGCCAAACTTTTGGAAGCGGGATTCATCGAGATATAAAACATCCGGACTGGCTAGCAAACCTGGTGATGGTACCAAGAAGGATAAATCCTGGCGCCTATGTGTTGATTTCAAGGACCTTAATAAGGCTTGCCCAAAGGATCCCTTCCCTCCCTCGAATTGATCAAATCATTGGCCTTCTGCAGGACACGACTCATTGTGCTTCCTTGGCGCGTACTCGGCTACCACCAAATCAAGATGGCGGAGCAGCACCAAGCTGTAACAGCATTCATCATTCCATACGGCCCGTTCGCTTCAACACAATGCCCTTTGGGCTCAAAAGCGCGCGGCGCAACATATCGGCGCATGATTCGGACATGTCCGGCAAACCAGATCGGCAAAACAGTGGAAGCATATGTAGATGGCGTGGTCGTCAAAACCAAGCACGTCGAAACTCTAGTAGGCGACTTGAAGCTCACATTCGACAATCTTGAAAATATGACATCAAGCTCAATCCGGAAAAATCGTCTTGACGTTCGGCGGAAAGCTCTGGGCTTCATTGTGTCCGTAGAGGAATTGAAGCAAACCCAGCCAAGATCCGAGCTCTGTCACAATTGGATATTCAAAGACCTCAAACAAATACAAAATTGATGGGATGTGTAGCGGCTCTAAGCCGCTTTATTTCCGATTGGTGGAAAAGGCGTTACCCTTTACGCCTCCTCCGCCGCGACGAACACTTGAGTGGGCGGATGCCACCACGGCCGGACTCGAAGAAATAAAGGCCATTTGGCAACAAATCTGGTCTGGCGCGCCCAATATGGGCGAACCAATGCTATTATATATCGCGCAACACATCAAGTTGTCGGTAGCGGTGCTCGTTGTCGAGCGAAAGCGGACGGACACGGTTCCCTGTTGAAAAACCGGTTTATTATGTGTCCCTTGTCCAAACTCCATGCAAGTCCGGTACCCACACTATCAAAATATAGCATACGCAGTGTTCATGGCATCCGGAAGCAGCGACACTACTTTCAAGAGTGTTCGATAACGGTAGCCTCGAAGTACCTCTTAACGACATTATAAACAACATGACGCGACGGGCGGATTGCTAAATGGGCCATAGAGCTCCTTCCATTCGATATAACTTATAAGCCACGATGAGCTATTAAGTCGCAGGTTTTGGCCGACTTCGTGGCGAATGGACCGAGCGAACTCCTAAAGAGTACGGCGCATACTCCAATTGGATCATGCACTTTGCGGCTCCAAAATGTTGGCGGCCTGGCGGCTGGCGTCGTCATAGCGTCCCCAACCGGGGACACAGTCCAATCGTCCTTGAGATAATGTATACGGACTCCAACAACGCGGCGAATACAAGGCCCATACGCACGGCCTCCGGATGGCGATCTCCATGGGCATTCAATGCCTAGAGGTGCGAGGATTGAACCTCGCAATATCTCAAATAAGCAGAGACTTTGATGCCAAATATCCGAAAATGGCAGCATACCGCAATGCGGTCCTAAAATGTCAAGACGGTTGAAGGGCTCGAATTTCATCATATAGCCGGGATAACAACCGGTGGCGGATATATTGGCACGCATCGGTGCAAAAGCGATGCCGTCCCACCCAATATCTTTCTGGAACGGCTGTTCAAGCCATCCGTACTATGGGAAGGGGAGTCCGGCAATATCAATCCGGACCCAACCGCACCGCCTGACGCCGAACACTCTGACACAACCGGAGGCTCTGCCCCCGAGATAACACCCTCTGCTCACGAAATAATGGCAGTTATCGCCCCGTGGACGGAACCATTCCTAGCCTACCTAACTAGGCAGGAACTCCCCAAAGACCAAAATGAGGCTCGCTGCATAGTACGGCGTTCTAAAGCCTATAAAGTCCATGAGGGAGAGCTTTATAAGAAAAGCACTACCAGAGTCCTTCAAAGGTGTATCTCCGAAGAGGAAGGGCGAAACCTCCTGGCTGAAATTCATGTCGGATGGGCGGGCACCACGTCGCAGCCCGAGCCCTTGTAGGCAAGGCCTTCCGACAGGATTTTATTGGCCGGCGGCCCGGCGAATCTGCGGGACTTAGTCCAACGATCGTCGGTTGCCAGATTTTTGCTAACCAAAGCCACATGCCACCACCGCCCTTAAAACTATACCCATCACCTGGCCGTTCGCGGTGCAGGGGCTTGACATGGTTGGACCCCTCAAGGGAGGAACCCACAAGCAAAAATACCTATTGGTCATGGTGGATAAATTCACCAAATGGATAGAGGCCAAGCACTGTTAAAGCGGCGAATCCGGACGGTGATAGACTTCATATCGGGGTAGTTCACCGTTACGGTGTCCCCACAGTATCATCATCGATAACGGCACCAACTTCATGGCGATGAGGTCAAATCATGGTGCAAAACATGGGCATCAAGCTCGATTCGCCTCGTCTATCACCCTCAAACCAGCGGCCAAGTCGAGCGGGCAAATGGTCTAATCATGAGTGGCATTAAACCCGGACTAGTGCGGTCCCTCAAGGAATCTAACACGCCTTTGGGTTGAGGAGCTCGACTCCGTACTCTGGGGCTGCGGACCACGCCGAATCGTACTACGGATACACACCATTCTTCATGGTGTGCGGCGCAGAGCAGTCTTGCCTGCGACATAATACATGACTCACCTCGGCGTGCGCATGTATGAAGAAAGAGAAGCCGAGCTTGATCGGCGGGGACAGTTGGGCGCATTGGAGGAGGGCGCGGCGTGGCAAAAGCTCGTTCCGCATTCTATCAACAGCAGGCTCGAAGATATCAAAGCGAGGAAATGCGGGCCAAAGCTTATAACGTTGGCGTACTAGTTCTCGCTGCCGGACAAGAAAAAGGACAAACTCAAGCCCAAATGGGAAGGTCCCTTCATCATCGACCAGGTCTGACCGGCGGAGCATACCGTCTGCTAAACGCATCGATAACCGACTCGAGCGAACCCATGGAGCGCAGCCCGTCTTGAAGATTCTCGCCTAAGTGCGGACTCCAAGTTCGTCTCCTTCCTCATCCACATTTTTTATTTTGTTGTCTTTTATTTCTCTCCTTCCTCCTTCTTCTTCTTGGCGCCTCTAGAGGCTCGTTGGCGCTTTTAGCACACACTTGACGCGCTGTCGCGCTCATTATACAGGGGCTTCTTTAGCGAAGCTTATTTATCTGGGCTTCATGCCCAACACATGCGTTAAACTTCCGCATGTACCTTTTATTCGCCATTATATGCATCGATATGACTTAAGTTTTGGCCAAGCTGGGTTGCTGGCTCTGTGCTTACCCTCGTTCCCGATTGTTCGGCTAGGTGGTAAAGGAGCACCTCTGCGATTATTCTTGTCGGGTCAGCGGATGTGTACCTCGGTGGGTGAAGCGAAAGCTAAGCGTTCTTAAGGGAATATTCGGTCGGTGAACTGAAAGATGATTTTTAACTATTTACCCATCTGCCCCGGATGATTTTCTACTTTCATAGCAGCTTTGACATGCACTTTAGGGCATGCATCCCAATGAAAGGAACCCTTAACGGAACTATTCTCCTGGAAGATGTTTCTTACTACCCATGTAATATAACATAACTAGTTGGGCACTTATGCGATACAGCAACAATGACCCCTACGCCTTGTCTCCATGCATACCCTGGTTCTTATATAACCACGAAGGTATCGGACACACTCCGGACTATTGGGTCACGAGGTCGAGCGAAAAGGTCCGCTATGACAAGCGATCTACAATCCGGCTAGAAGACATTTTTTCATGTCACATTTTACATAGTCAACTCGACTCATTGTATTCCTCCTCAATGCCATCTAATAGGCTATCTAATTTACAATCTTCTTTGGGAATACTTGGCGGCCAATTCTACTTGGCGTACATTAACTTCTGAGGATCTCCATCCCATCGGGCCCCACAGTCCGACCTCGGCCATGTGGTTTGGGTCAGCCTTCGTGTACCGCGTCTTTACCATGGCCCGAGCCTCCTGGCGCCTTGACGGCAGGCCGATATCTTCCATAGTCGGAGCGCCGCGTGCTCCTTGAAGCCGCTCTGCCAACTCCCCAATACCTTGAGGCGGGGAGATAGATGGCCACAAGGCTGGTGATGCCTTTCATCACTGCCGGACTCGTTCGTAGCCGGCGCATGGTCGGGAAGAAGATCACCCGAAGAACTGGGCATCTCCTCCTCGGGGCGACTGTGAGCAAACCTACATACATGTTTATGTTAGTCGCCTTCCTCGCGAACTCTTTCAAAGTTCGCTCAAGCACTTACTAAAATGCCGCGACGAAGCCGCCGATTCTCCTTCTGGTCGGACAAGCTGAGCACGAACATCTTTTAGTTCCTCACCCAGCTTGGTGTTGGCATCCTGGAGGTTATTTTTCTCTGCCGCACCCTCGTAAGCACGCTCTTGCGGCCTTTAGCTGGCGCAAGAGCTGTTGCTTGTCCGGATCCAGTCCGGCGCCATCTGCAATGTTTTTGTCAGATTTACACACCCGCCGCACTTCATAAACTATTTATTTTTTGAAGCGTATATTACCAGTGGGGGTCTCTGCGGCTCCCCCTATAGCGGCTAGTGCAGCCTCAAGTTGGGCCTTGCACTCTTCAAGCTCCTGGGACAGTCGGGCATTCTTTTCTGTAAGATCCTGCATAACAAATGATCCTTAAATCAGTTATTCTAACTATTTTAAGTCTCGGGGGCTACTGGCATATATAACTGTCAAATTTCCTTACCCTTATGTCCTTTACATACTGCTCCGTGGCTCTGGTTAGACCATCTTGAGCGGCACGGAGGTGCGCATCTCCTGAATTGAAGGCATTCAAGGCCTCCTGGGAGAAACATGCGTCACGAAGAACTGTCTGGCGGCGCCTGTGATTCAAGGCGCTCTCCACCTCGGAGTTGGTGGCGGACAACCTGTCGGCATCCTTTGTCGGAGGAGCATCCGGCCGCACGTCTCGTGCTCGCCTCAGCCTCCGGACCCGGCTTTGAAGCCTGGCGGTGAAGGTTCGATTAGCAACCTCTCCGGACTCGGTCCGGCGGCGCTTTTTTCTGAAAAAGAGCACCAGCGTTAATCGCCTTCGTAAATCAATCACAGGAGTATGGTGACACGCCATACCATTGCGGCGGAGTTTCGATCCGGACCACACTTCTTTTTAGCCTGCGGGGCCGCACTGCCCTTTGTTGGCCAGCCGCCGCGGGCTCGGCTTCCTGCCTCGAAGGTACCCCTTGCGAAGCACCATTGGTATACGGTGATCAAAAATAAGCATGGATGGGTCATTATCAGGGCTTTGGGATCTCGGTCTCAGTTACCTGTGAGGCTGGAAGTATTCCGGGGTAATCAGCCGTAATGGTAGCCAAAGCATCATCGATGCTAAGTTGGTAGAACACCCCGTCGATCAACTCCACCTTTATATCCGGATCCTCTTCAGAGGTCGGATCGAGGGACCGCTCCGGATCCTCGGGTTGTGGGGGCGGGCTGTGTATCTTCTCCACAGTCCGGCGCAGTTCCTGCGCAAAAACCATGAAATGAGATATTTAACCACGGGAACATGGATCGTACAGGTCGCAAAGATGTTTGCTTACCCAGCTTTTTGAGGATTATTCGAAGAAAACTTCTTGATGGATTGACGGAGAAATCCTCCTCCTCTCCTTTATACATGGCGAGACAAGATCTTCACCAGTTCGGTGACCGATCCCGCCCTTTGCGGCCGTGGCGGGTGGCATCGTCCTCCCGTTGAAGTCCCACATGGGGTGGCCCCTATATTGGGCGGCTGCACTCCCCTCATATCTGATTGCCATGACTCAATCATGGTCAATCCGGCATGAGCCGATAACTTTATTGGCTCATCAAATAAAGGACATCGGTCATTCTCCTCCGGGGCCGAGGCGCCAGCTTAGGCGCTTCTTCAGAGGAGCATTGCTGAACTCCGGAAGGCCGATCCGAACAGGATCCGGCAGCGGGACATCCTCCATGTAAAACCATTCCGAAGGCCAGTCTTCGGACGCCTTCTTTGGGGTTCCGGATAGGTATCCGGTCCCGGCGATGCGCCATAGCTCGGCTCCGCCCACTTGATATATTGACCCCTCGTGAGAACGGGCTACTAGGCAGAATATTCTCTTCCACAACCCGAAATGAGCTTCGACGCCCAAGAACAGTTCGCAAAGGGCCACGAAGCCCGCGATGTGCAAGATGGAGGCAGGAGTAAGGTGGTGCAACTAGAGGCCGTAGAACTCCAAGAGCCCCCGGAGAAACGGATGGATTGGAAATCCGAGTCCTCTTACTAGATAAGAGATGAAGCATACCGCTCTCCTTTAGAGGGACCGGGGCGCTCTCGCTTGCTTTCCGCCCTTGTAGGTGGCAAGTTCGCTCGAACCGGAACCATGAAGGCGGGGAAGAAATCCCTTGGCTTGGAGTATAACTAGCTCGCTATCTTGGGGTGAGCATCTCTCCCAATTTCTGGTGAGGGTGGGGCGTGAGAAGAGGAGCCGTGTCGACTGTCCGTGATGGAATGGGCTTTGGTCAGAGGCGCTCCGATGAAAGCTCGCAAAGGGGGGATGGTGTGACTCAGATCTAGATCCTTGCCCCTTTTATAGGCGGCTCATTTGCGCGGCTAGGGGGGTAATTGTAAAAATACCATGGCTTTTCGCATTCATTCAAACACGTGGAAGATGGCCATTATTGGGCGTAGAAGCCAAGGAGCGTAGCATTTATCAGAAGCCGGACACTATTCGACAAGTACATGGAATTTGGAGAAGAACCCGCCTCGCAATGCCGAAGACAATCAACGCGCCGGACTCATCGTCATTGAAGCCTGGTTCGGGGGCTACTGAGGGAGTCCCGGATTAGAGGGTGTCCGGATAGCTGGACTATCGTCACGGCCGGACTCCAAGACTATGAAGATACAAGATTGAAGACTTTCCCGTGTCCGGATGGGACTTTCCTTGGCGTGGAAGGCAAGCTTGGTGATACGGATATGTAGATCTCCTACCATTGTAACCGACTCTGTGTAACCCTAACCTATCCGGTGTCTATATAAACCGAAGGGTTTTAGTCCGTAGGACGAACAACAAGCATACCATAGGCTAGCTTCTAGTGTTTAGCCTCCTTGATCTCGTGGTAGATCTACTCTTGTACTACCCATATCATCAATATTAATCAAGCGGAGTAGGGTATTACCTCCATCGAGAGGGCCCGAACACAGGTAAAAACATCGTGTCCCTTGTCTCTGTTACCATCCACCTAGGCGCTACAGTTCGGGACCCCTACCTAGATCCGCGGTTTGACACCGACACTAACCCTCTCCGGTGTCTATATAAACCGGAGGTTTTAATCCGTGGGGCGAACAACAATCATACTATAGGCTAGCTTCTAGGGTTTAGCCTCTCGATCTCGTGGTAGATCTACTCTTGTACTACCCATATCATTAATATTAATCAAGCAGGAGTAGGGTTTTACCTCCATCGAGAGGGCCCGAACCTGGGTAAAACATCGTGTCCCTTGTCTCCTGTTACCATCCGCCTAGGCGCACATTCGGGACCCCCTACCGAGATCCGCCGGTTTGACACGACAATGATCATGAAACTTCAGATCAAGTTATTCTTGAACCTCGTAGGTCAACGAGTAAGATCCGCACAGAGTGGATGCGGAAACCATGTTCTGGAGGTTATGTTACTAGACCATGACGAACCTACGAACTAGGTAGAAGCGATGGTGAGCCCAGATTTCGCAAAATGGCTTGAGGCCATGAAATCTGAGATGGGATCCATGTATGAGAACAAAGTGTGGACTTTGGTTGACATGCCCGATGATCGGCAAGCCATCAAGAATAAATGGATCTTCAAGAAGAATACTGACGCTGACGGTAATGTTACTGTCTATAAAGCTCGACTTGTTGCAAAAGGTTTTCGACAAGTTCAAGGGATTGACTATGATGAGACCTTCTCACCCATAGCGATTCTTAAGTCTGCCGAATCATGTTAGCAATTGCCGCATTTTATGATTATGAAATTTGGCAAATGGATGTCAAAACAGCATTCCTGAATGGATTTCTAAAAGAAGAGTTGTATATGACGCAACCGGAAGGTTTTGTCGATCCAAAGGGAGCTAACAAAGTGTGCAAGCTCCAGCGATCCATTTATGGGCTGGTCCAAGCCTCTCGGAGTTGGAATAAACATTTTGATAGTGTGATCAAAGCATATGGTTTTATACAGACTTTTGGAGAAGCCTGTATTTACAAGAAAGTGAGTGGGAGCTCTGTAGCATTTCTAATATTATATGGGGATGACATATTATTGATTGGAAATGATATAGAATTTCTGGATAGCATAAAGGGATATTTGAATAAGAGTTTTTCAATGAAGGACCTCGGTGAAGCTGCTTATATATTGGGCATCAAAATCTATAGAGATAGATCAAGACGCTTAATTGGACTTTCACAAAGCACATACCTTGACAAAGTTTGGAAGAAGTTTAAAATGGATCAAGCAAAGAAAGGGTTCTTGCCTGTGTTGCAAGGTGTAAAGTTGAGTAAGACTCAATGCCCGACCACTGCAGAAGATAGAGAGAAAATGAAAGATGTTCCCTATGCTTCAGCCATAGGCTCTATCATGTATGCAATGTTGTGTACCAGACCTGATGTGTACCTTGCTATTAGTTTAGCAAGGAGGTACCAAAGTAATCCAGGAGTGGATCACTGGACAGCGGTCAAGAACATCCTGAAATACCTGAAAAGGACTAAGGATATGTTTCTCATTTATGGAGGTGACAAAGAGCTCATCGTAAGTGGTTACGTCGATGCAAGCTTTGACACTGATCCGGACGATTCTAAATCGCAAACCGGATACCTGTTTATATTGAACGGTGGAGCTGTCAGTTGGTGCAGTTCTAAACAAAGTGTCGTAGCGGGATCTACATGTGAAGCGGAGTACATAGCTGCTTCGGAAGCAGCAAATGAAGGAATCTGGATGAAGGAGTTCATATCCGATCTAGGTGCCATACCTAGTGCATCGGGTCCAATGAAAATCTTTTGTGACAATACTGGTGCAATTGCTTTGGCAAAGGAATCCAGATTTCACAAGAGAACCAAGCACATCAAGAGACGCTTCAACTCCATCAGAGATCAAGTCCAGGTGGGAGACATAGAGATTTGCAAAATAGATATGGATCTGAATGTTGCAGACCCGTTAACTAAGCCTCTTCCACGAGCAAAACATGATCAGCACCAAGGCTCCATGGGTGTTAGAATCATTACTGTGTAATCTAGATTATTGACTCTAGTGCAAGTGGGAGACTGAAGGAAATATGCCCTAGAGGCAATAATAAAGTTATTATTTATTTCCTTATATCATGATAAATGTTTATTATTCATGCTAGAATTGTATTAACCGGAAACATGATACATGTGTGAATACATAGACAAACAGAGTGTCACTAGTATGCCTCCACTTGACTAGCTCGTTGATCAAAGATGGTTATGTTTCCTAGCCATGGACAAAGAGTTGTCATTTGATTAACGGGATCACATCATTAGGAGAATGATGTGATTGACTTGACCCATTCCGTTAGCTTAGCACTTGATCATTTAGTATGTTGCTATTGCTTTCTTCATGACTTATACATGTTCCTATGACTATGAGATTATGCAACTCCCATTTACCGGAGGAACACTTTGTGTGCTACCAAATGTCACAACGTAACTGGTGATTATAAAGGTGCTCTACAGGTGTCTCCGAAGGTACTTGTTGGGTTGGCGTATTTCGAGATTAGGATTTGTCACTCCGATTGTCGGAGAGGTATCTCTGGGCCCACTCGGTAATGCACATCACTATAAGCCTTGCAAGCATTGCAGCTAATGAGTTAGTTGTGGGATGATGTATTACGGAACGAGTAAAGAGACTTGCTGGTAACGAGATTGAACTAGGTATTGAGATACCGACGATCGAATCTCGGGCAAGTAACATACCGATGACAAAGGGAACAACGTATGTTGTTATGCAGTTTGACCGATAAAGATCTTCGTAGAATATGTGGGAGCCAATATGAGCATCCAGGTTCCGCTATTGGTTATTGACCGGAGACGTGTCTCGGTCATGTCTACATAGTTCTCGAACTCGTAAGGTCCGCACGCTTAAAGTTCGATGATGGTTATATTATGAGTTTATGTGTTTCGATGTACCGAAGGTAGTTCGGAGTCCCGGATGTGATAACAGACATAATGAGGAGTCTCGAAATGGTCGAGACATGAAGATTGATATATTGGACGACTATATTCGGACACCGGAATGGTTCCGGGGGTTATCGGATATATACTGGAGTACCGGGGGGTTGCCGGAACCCCCCAGAGGTTATTGGGCCTCATGGGCCCAAGTGGTGGAAGAGGAGGCGGCCAAGGGGCAGCCACGCCCCCCCCCAAGTCCGGGTGGACAAGGAGGGGGGCGCGCTCCTTTCCTTTCCCCCTCTCTCTCCTTCCTCTCCTCTCCTACTCCAACATGGAAGGGGTCCTACTCCGGTGGGAGTAGGACTCCTCATGAAGCGCGCCAAGGGTGGTGGCCCCTCCCCTCCTCCACTCCTTTATATACGGGAGGAGGCACCCCTAGAGACACAACAATTGATCCCTTGGATCTCTTAGCCGTGTGCGGTGCCCCCTCCACCATAATCCACCTCGATAATATTGTAGCGGTGCTTAGGCGAAGCCCTGCGTTAGTAGAACATCATCATCGTCACCACGCTGTTGTGCTGACGGAACTCTCCCTCAAAGCTCAGTTGGACCGGAGTTCGAGGGACGTCATCGAGTTGAACGTGTGCTCAACTCGGAGGTGTCGTACGTTCGGTACTTGATCGGTCGGATCGTGAAGACGTACGACTATGTCAACCGCGTTGTGCTAACACTTCCGCTTTCGGTCTACGAGGGTACATGGACACACTCTCCCCTCTCGTTGCTATGCATCACCATGATCTTGTGTGTGCGTAGGAATTTTTTTGAAATTACTATGTTTCCCTACAACCTATTGATCATTTGGTTGGTATTTTCTCTAAAAATGACTTGTTAGGCTATGTGACATTTATGTCGCCGGATAAGAGCTCCTTTCTCCTTTTCTTGTTGGAAAAAAAGCATCAACTCCTCTCATTCGGCCAACTCACTCATTCACTCACGGCATAACCATCTCCTACTCTCCCAACACAGCAGGCCAACCACCGGGTGTAGCCGCATCTCATCTTCCGTCTATAGCATCGCAGCCGCCATCTCTCCTAGGCACCTCACACACAACTTATCATTGATAAAGCAACGACCACTCAAACCTCATGGTGCGTGCCCCCGCAAGCAACTCCTTCCAGCAAGGTCTTTGATGTCTATGGACACGAGGAGCCCGTTAGATACACACATCCATCGTCGGCTCCTTTCCTTCCTTCATTCCTTCCTCTGAGGCCCCTTGTCACTTGGATCATCATGTGGCCTAAATCAGTAATAGTAGGGTGTGCGGAGATGTTTGATTTGGATTTGGGTCTTAAGACAACTTAACTGGCACACGAAAATATGTCATTGTGTCTACTTATCTACATAAATGCAACACACACCATTATGAGGATGGAACAAAAATACAAATGATAATGTAATCTAGCAGAAATCCTAATGTGCAAGTACAATTGTTATCTTGTCGTTATTTAGCTCATATAAAAAAACAAGTAAAGCACGCAATCTAAGTGTGGTTAATTCGAAGACGATGAGCTTGTCCATGCACGTCACACTTGTCACTAAACCACATGTGGTGTTAAGGAATGTTTCAAAACTTAAAAAACCTAAGCTCATCGAGCTAGATATGAGAGCCACCCTCCACGAGCTATGTCGCCCCTCGTACTACCGCTCCCTTTTGACTTGTATAATGTCGTGGACTTCTTTCATGGAGGTGGAGCAGGTCCTGCTCTTAAGGTACATATCTTGTCTTAAGAAATTTCCTTGTCTAGGCTTCTCCATCATTCCTCTTCTCCTCGACCCGAACACCAAAGCCCATATCAATTTTCCGCCCCGTTGGAGCCTTCTCTACATAGTTTTTCTTTTGGTAGAAGCTAGTCACTTCCATAGCTTGCCGGCCAGGCCACCTATAGGCGAAGGGCAAAAGGAGGCACCCCATTCGTAAGGAAGGCCAATAACTCGCATTTCTACAACTCAAGAAGAGGTTGTATGGTTCAAAATTCAGACTATGGCATGAATGAAGAAAGCCGCGAGAATCCACATTGTCACGTAAGCATACGATTAGCCTACAACTAATACAAGAAATATATTCTTTTCTTGTGAAAAAATAAAAGAAACAAAATATACCATCAGTAGTAATCAAACACATTTGAACCATAAATCAATTTTCAACTTTTATTATAAGTGTGCCTTTTAGGCATCATTGTTCTTAGTTCTGAACTAACAAAAATGAAATAGAAAACAATTTCTTGGAAAAACAAAGTTGTGGTTATCTATCAAATATAAGAATATACAACAGATTAGCAAAGAGATAGGATGTGGCATCTTGCTTCCGGCCTCTTGATATGCAATAATGGTACATTTACAACAATCTAAGGTAAGGGTTCCTTTTTTTAATCATTATAATACTGTATAAAAATAGTTGTGCAAGAATGGTACGATTACAACCCTGGATATATATTTCTTTAAGAGATCATAAAAAAGTCAAAATGTTGCTAATTTACTGTATAAGAATAGTGTAGTTCATTTGGATGTAAAAACATGGACGGGAGAAAGGAGTGATACAAAAATAAATTATCGCATCTATGAATAGACCCTGAATCCATTGTTCAAATACATGAAAGATAATCTTGTCTAGCACTGACTCGCTGAAAATTGATGAGAGTAGCAAGTGGAGTTCTACACTATTTTCCACAAAAAGGCAACATGAAGCTCATAATGATTGCAGCAAACACTTTCGACTATGAAGTGATATACACTGGTAAAACCTTTGGCAAGATTGTTATGCATACCAATAAACTATTAGTTTTGTACCATGGAATTAAACCTTGATAGAATAGCCATGTCAAAAAAGAATTACCAGGTGCACTAACTTTTCCTTACAATACAGATATGCCCCTGCGTAATGAAGAACAATGCTGAAATTAGCAGTATGTTAGTGCATCTATAAAAGTAATATTGGCTGATTAACCTAATGGTACGAGGCTCATAATACTATTGCTGGCCTATTTATGTGAGAACTTGAAAGAACAGAACAATTAATAAAAATATTAGCTCTGAACAACACACTTAGATACGAAGTGTAGATGGAGTGGTCTAATGTCCATATAAAAACACGCTTGTTAACACCACGCCATTGCAATCAAAATAGCAAAATATTGCCTAATTATCAAAAGTGCAGATGCATTGGCAATACAGATGTACACACCTTGTAACGTCAATATCTAGAAGGGATACTTAGGAGATATAAGATATACCCATGCCACACATGATCTTGCCTTCTTTTTTATAGAACACTATATACATTAGGGAAGGGTCGCTCGATTCAGTATACGTAGTATTCTCTGACGCCACCTGTAGTTCATGGCAAGGCTTTGTTATGTTTATCTACAGCTCAAAATGCCGGGTCATAAGGGGACCATCACAGTACATGGGAGCCGTAAGATCGCTTTGGAATGTGAAGAAGGTGATGCGGCCTATGCTGAGTCGGTTTGTGCAACAGAGGAGTTGAAGTTCTACAAGGACAATGTTGATCCGGCGGATATGACCTCTTTGAAAAAGCCAACTACAGAGCATGATCCGGACTTGAAGTTTAAATCGTCTGATGAGACTAAGCTGGTTGATTTTGTTCCTGGCGATTCATCCAAGCAGTTCAGCATCAGCGCTAACTTGGATCCGAAATAGGAAAGCGCGCTCATCGAGTTCATCCGTGAGAACCGGGACATCTTTGCATGGAAACCTTCTGACATGCCAGGTGTACCGAGGGAACTCGCTGAGCACACTCTTAATGTCGACCCCAAGTTTAAACCGGTCAAGCAGTTTCTCCGCCGCTTCAATGAAGAAAGACGCAAGGCCATTGGTGAGGAGGTAGCCAGGCTCTTGGCGGCTGGGTTTATCATTGAATTATTTCATCCTGAGTGGTTGGCTAATCCAGTGCTAGTACTTAAGAAGAACGGCACTTGGCGTATGTGTGTGGACTACGCAGATTTGAACAAGGCTTGTCCAGCGGATCCTTTTGCTCTCCCTCGTATTGATCAAATCATTGATGCTACGGCGGGTTGTGAGTGTTTGAGCTTCCTGGATGCTTATTCTGGTTACCATCAAATCAAAATGGCAGTTAAGGATTAGGAGAAGACAACTTTTATAACTCCCTCTGGAGCCTTCTGCTATGTATCTATGCCTTTTGGGCTCAAGAGTGCCCAGGCGACTTATCAGCGTTGTGTGCAGAATTGTCTTCATAATCAGATTGGGTGTAATGTTCATTCTTATGTGGATGATATTCTGGTGAAGTCCAGGAAAGAGGAGACGTTGATAGATGATTTGAAGGAGACTTTTGATAATCTCCAGGTTTATAAGATGATGCTTAATCCGGCCAAGTGTGCCTTTGGTGTTCCGGCAGGCAAGCTCTTTGGTTTTCTGGTATCAAACAGGGGCATTGAAGCTAATCCAAAGAAAATCAAGGCTATTACGTCTCTGGCTAAACCGGCGTGTATCAACGATGTTCAACGTCTGGCAGGTCGTATTGCAGCACTGAGCCGGTTTATCAGCCGATTGGGAGAGAAGGCTATCCCTCTTTATTAGATGATGAAAAAGACAGAAAATTTTGTCTGGAGTGATGCTGCTAATGCGGCGTTTGAGGAATTGAAGAAACAGTTAGCTGAGCCACCTGTCCTTGCTGCTCCGGTCGATAAAGAGCCACTGTTTTATATGTGGCTGCTAACGCCCGGGCTGTCAGTGTGGCCATTGTGGTGGAGCGCAAGGAGGCTGGGAAGGAATATCCGGTTCAACGACCGGTTTATTATATCAGTGAGGTGCTTATTGAGTCCAAACAGAGGTACCCACATTGGCAGAAACTGGTGTATGGAGTTTTTATGGCAAGCCAGAAGCTTAAGCAGTATTTCCAGGGTCATCCCATCACTGTGGTCAGTTCTGCCCCTTTGGGAGATATAATCCAAAACAGGGAAGCGACTGGCCGGGTTGCCAAGTGGGCCATTGAGCTTGGACCTCACGGGTTAAATATATGCCTCGAACAGCAATCAAGTCCCAGGCACTCGTGGATTTCATCAATGACTGGACAGAGTTGCAGGCGCCAGAAGAGAAGCTGAATCACACTTATTGGACTATTCATTTTGATGGGTCCAGGCAATTGGAGGGCTCGGGGGCTGGAGTCGTGTTAACTTCCCCACGAGGTGATAAGTTTTGTTATGTTCTCCGTTTAATGTTCCCTTGCACTAACAATGCAGCTGAATATGAGGCTTTACTCCATGGTCTTCGAATGGCTAAGGAGATGAATTTAAGCCGGGTTAAGTGCTTTGGTGACTCGGACCTGGTGGCTCAACAGGTGTCTAGTACTTGGGATTCCACAGACCCGCTCATGGCAGCATATCGTCGAGAGGTGGATATTGTTGCTGGTCACTTCAAAGGTTATCAGGTTGATCATGTGGACCGGCGAAAGAATGAAGCGGCGGACGCTTTGAGCCGTTTGGGTACGTAAACCGGTGCCACCCAATGTTTTTCTGGATGTTTTGCATAACCCATCGGTCAAGCTACGTACAGAGGAGGATTTGGCTGTTCCTGATCCAGAGGCTCAGTTGGTGGCGGCTCTTCATGTTATCCCAGATTGGACGGTCCCATATTTGTGGTACATGAACTGGAGCGAGTTACCGGAGGATGAAACTTTGGCCAGGCAGATAATCCGGCGGTCCAAGTCAATGACCATTGTCAATGGATAATTACACCATTGCAGTGTAACATGGGCGTTTCAGCGTTGTGTATCTCCTGAAGAAGGCCGTGAGATTTTGTGTGAGATCCACGAAGGGGGTTGTGGTCACCATGCCGGTTCAAAGTCCCTGGTAGCCAAAGCCTTTCGTCACGGTTTTTATTGGTTGACGGCTCATGCTGATGCTCAAGACTTGGTCAAAAATTGTGATGGCTGTCAAAAATTCTCACGATGTGCTCATGTACCGGCTCAAGAATTGAGGATGATTCCAATCACTTGGCCGTTTGCAACTTGGGGGATGGATATAGTTGGGCCCTTTAAGAGATCCAAGGATAAAAAGACCCACCTTCTGGTGGCAGTTGATAAGTTCACAAAGTGGGTGGAGGCAGAGCCAGTCAGTAAGTGTGATGCGGCCACGGCGGTTCAATTTATCAAGAAGGTGATTTCCCGGTTTGGTTTTCCACACAGCATTACAACTGATAATGGCACTAATCTGTCCAAAGGTGCTATGAAAGAATTTTGTCAATGTGAGCACATCCGGCTTGACGTGTCATCAGTGGCTCATCCTAAATATAATGGTCAGGCTGAGAGAACCAATCAAGAGATCCTCAGAGGTATCAAGCCCCAGCTTATGGTTCCCCTACAGAGGACGCCGGGTTGTTGGGTGGAGGAGTTACCTTATGTGTTATGGAGCATTAATACCACCCCCAACAGATCTATGGGTTACACGCCTTTTTTCATGGTTTACGGAGCAGAGGCGGTTTCTGCCTGTTGGGACATGATGTTTTCTTGAAGATCAGTGACTTGGGATTCCTTCTTGCTCAACTCAGCCTACAAGAGACATACATATCATGAGTTGGCAGCACATATTTGCAGTACCAAGCACATAACAAGTTATACACTTGGTACTTGGGGGCTAATGCCTATTTGCTCGTTATCAGAATTTTTTACAAGTCCCAAGCTCAATACAAGTATTATTCTTGGCACTTGGGGGCTAATGTATATTTTCTCAAAATGACATCATGGGTATTCTCCCATTAGTCAGCTTAGTGGATGATTGGTGTACAATGATATTTAGCAAAGAAATTTGACAGGATATAAGTCCCGGTTCATCTTGAAAAGATAAACCAGCCCTTGGGGGCTACGCAAGCAAAGTTGAGGTATTACAAAGTCCAGGTTTACATTGATATCATAAACGGGCCCTTGGGGGCTACTGGAGTTAATATTGGAAATTTGACATGGGATAGAAAAAGTTATGCAAAGTTAAGCAACAGTTACCTCATATCGCTCTTTCATTAGGTTCACTAAACCGGCTTCATAGTCGCGGCTTGTGTACATACGGTTCAAAAAGCCAGAATGAATGTCTTGGGCGTTGAGGTGGGCATAGCTTGACAAATCGGCATTCCACTTGCCTTTACCCACTAGCAGAAAGTTCTTCCTTGGCACTATGCTTTGATAAAGCAACAGGATTGCCAGGGGTGGTGTGGCCGAAGCCAGTAATCATAACATCATCTGCCTTGTCATCCGCAGCCTTGACTGGGCTTGACGGATTATCAGTGGCGCGGACCGGGCTTGACGGTTTATCAGCAGTTCGGACCGGGCTTGATGGTTTATCAGCATGGCCCGTTGGATCAACTTCCACTTGTTCAACAACAAAGTCATAATCCTGCGGTGGCGGGTCATCAAGCATGGCATCAGCATTTGTATCCTCCGGTTCTGGAGTTTTCTCCGGTTCAGCAGTCTATTGACATCAGCCGGTTTATTTAACTTGGCCTTTTTGCTGGGTCTAGGTTTGGCGCTGAGAGGAACAAACATAAAGGTTGGTACAGTGGGCGAACATAACGTATTAAGGATAAAATTAAAACATAACTCACCCAGGAACAGTCTTGAGGGTTGGAAGTTGTGTGGATGTTGACTCGCCAGAGGATGAATGAGGTGTTCCCTGATAATTTGAATCGGACGGAATAAGAGGTTGTCGGAAATAACCAACCTTGGGATAAGAAGTATCAGAAGTATATGATACCTCGGATCGACGTTTCCGAACTGGAGTGTTCGATAAACCGGCTGAAGTGACTACTTGGCCGCTGTGTCGGGTTGTGCGGCGAGCTTCATGTTGCTGCTTCTTCAAAAGAAAGTTTGGGTCCAAGTGAGCTAGGGGGTGAGAAAATCTTACTTTCCAGTTTGCTTGACGGATTTTCTGTGTTGGCAGAGGATTTGAACCGGAGGAAAGAATAATTACCTCTACATCATCAGCTTGGCTGCCATCAGCGTCATCCTGATAATAGTCATTGTCAATGAGGTGTATGAAAATCGAACCAAGAGAGTCAAGTTCTACCTCTGATTCCGGATTATCCAGATCATCATCAATGTTTGGTTCAGAGGGTTCAGCGGTTTTCTTCTTGGCAGGTTTTTTCGTAACCTTAGTCTTGGGGCGAGGTGTCTTCGCCAGTTTATCCTGCGGTTTCTTTTTCCAGAACGGATCATCGCCCTGTCAAAGATTGATTAAGGTTATAAGGGAAGATTATAAGGGTCGAGTTAAAAATAAGAGTTATGCAATTCTTACATATGGTGGTTTATTGAAAACGCAGAAGGGACTAAGCCTTGTTTTGCTGCAGACAGCCACCGGTTCATCCAATATCTTTTTAACAGCTTCTGTAATTTCAGCATCAGTTAGCTGAATGTTGATATGCCATTGAGGATCTTTTAAGTCCCCTGTATATTCGCACATTAAACCAGGGCAATGGCTTAAAGGCAGAATGCTCCAGGATATCTAGCAGCGAACAAAGTCAACGCCTGTTAAACCGTTCGCAACAAAGGCTCGGAGCTTTGAGAGTTGTGGTGCGTAGTTGGACCGTTCCTTTGCGGTCAGCAAATGGATGTGTGTTGGTAAGACGGTGAGCACGATAACCCGATAGAGGATTCTCTTCAATAGGAGACGTATCTCGGCAATAGAACCAAGTCTGGTTCCAATCTTTGGGGTGAGTATGATGTTTGGCATGAGGAAAACTGGCATCTTTCCTCTTTTGAATTGAAACCCCGCCAAGTTCAGTGTTGGGCCCATCTGTAAATTCAGTATGACGGTTCAAATAGAAAAGTCTCTGAACAGTTCCATAGTGGGTTCCTCTTGCAGATAAGCCTCACAAAATACTTGGAAATTACAAATATTGGACACAGAGTTGGGCCCAATATCTTGAGGGTGGAGTTGGAAGCTAGCAAGCACATCACGGAAATTTTTTGATCCGGGAGGGTTAAACCCTCGACCCAGGTGATCAACGAATACAATCACTTCTCCATCCTTGGGTTCAGGAGGATTTTCTGGACCGGGGGCCCTCCAGTGAATGACATCCTTTTTTGCTAAGGCGCCGGTTGCAACGCACCCATTCATTTTTTCTTCAGTAACCCGGGAGGGGACCCAGTTGCAAGCATAAAATTGTTTGGCCATTTCAATGAAAAGCTGGAAAAAGATCAATGCTGGTTTAAGATTCATAAAGCGTGCAAGGTCAGAAGGAAAAGACGTTGAAGCATATATACATGTTAAACCGGATTCTGACATTGGCAGGGTTACAAAAATGACGAATCGGCGGTTTAATAGAGGGCTAATGGTACCTGGCGGGTTATAAATTTCTAAAAGTTAAACCGCTTACTTTGGCATAGAAGGTACATATCTGAAATAACTAAGTGATGGAAAAACAAGTTTCACAGATTGATATGATAATTTCAGATCTGCGGTGTGTCAGCAAATCAAAATATATTCAGACCTAAAATTCTAATACTTGAACAGTCGAGGGATCCAGATGGGATTGTCTGTTATAGAGAAATGCACTAATGGAAAGGACTGCATATATCACTAAACGGAGGAAAAGAGTTAAGGTTTGAATCTAAGAAGCCATGGTACAGTGATGAACAACGACGAACTCCGAGGAGCATTGAAACCCTAATGACAGATCTAGGGTGGAAGAAAAGAGGACTTACCAGTGTCACAGGAGCATCGGAGAAGCGCCACGGTTCTCTGGTTCGATCAGGGTGATGCAGCGGCCGGAGTTGAGGACGAGGACGAAGGTCGACGGCGGAGGCAGCGCTCGAGTACTGAGGCGACGCGAGGAGGAAGAAAGACGAAGGGGAAAGGGGAGAAAAGGAAAGGGACCCTCGGCCCTATTTATAAGATGAAGGGATAAGTGACAGGCGCGGGAATCAAGGAGCCCAAAAAATTGGATATGTGGCAGAGTTGTCGCCTCGATTGTCGGAGGCTCATTAATGAAGGTGCGGTATATACAATTTTTTAATAACAGGTGACGTCTTGGCGATTTATTATAATCCTGGAGGATGACGTCATGGCGGATTACAATATTTACGCGAAGGTGCCGAAGGAGGAATTTTCTAAAGTGTTGAAGATTGACATGAACAGGTTCAAATCAATCTGGGGCCTAATGTTGGGGATATTACTATTGAGTATAAACCGGCCAGGAGGGGCCGGATTATGCCCATAATGAGTTATTCATATTGAAGCCCGTGAAGACAAGGAATATGGCGCTTTACGGAGGAGATCTAACATGGGCCCAGGGCCCAAAGGCGGATTAGGGCCCGTAGACATAAACCGCCATATGATATGTAAACTTGTGTTGTAAGATAGCAAAGGGTAGAAACAGAGCCGGACACGTTTATGAGCCGGCGGGGATTTTGTGAACCGCCAGGCGTCAACCTGTGTATATAAAGGGACGACCCGGCGGCAGTTTAGGGACAAGAAACTACAACTCGAGAGCCAGGCATAGCGGATTCGCTCCCTGGTCATCGAAACCCTAGCAATTCCACATCAACTGGATTAGGCCTTTACCTTCACCGCAAGGGGCCGAACTGGTATAAACTCCTTGTGTCCTTTGTCCTGCTTTAACCCCTTTAAGCTAACCCGACGAATGGCTCCACGACTAAGTCCTTTCATTAGGACATCTGCCGTGACAAAACCACGACACAGTTCACGTTTTTCACTTTTGCCCCTGAAAACAAAATTTGTTCCTTAGTCTCCACAAGCTCCACAAGGTAGCAGCAATTACCATATTCAGTACAGGTTTTTTCTTATGCACATGCCAGAAGGCAAAGATATTTTCAAAGTTAACTATTCTATCAATCCCAAAGAAGTCAGATACAAATTTCCAAACATGTTGAGAAACCACACATTCAAATAGCAGATGTTGAACAGTTTCAAGCTTAGCACAGAAGAGACAGGAAGGGTCTTCCACATCTCTCCTTTTAGCAAGATTATCTCTAGTTAGAATTTTGCTATGAGCACACAACCACAAGAACACATGAATTTTTTGGGGCAAAGAATTTTCCAAAGGTCATCTCTAATAGCAGAAGCTATCCCCCCAAAGTTAATGTGTTGATAGAAGGATTTTACTGAGTATATACCATTAGTTTCCAAAGACCAGATTGGCATATCAGAGTCAGCTGTCAGAGTGCACTGCTGAACAGTATCCAGCAGCTGTTTTCATTGATCTAAGCTACCTTGATCAACACACCTCCTAAAAGTTAGTTTAAGGTCGCTTCCGTCCCATACCTGAGCAACAGTACATTTAGTTTTGTTACAGATGCAAAAAAGGTTCCAGAATTGTACCTTCAGGGAACACTCCCCTATCCAGATATCATGCCAGAAATTTATTAGCTCTCCATTGCCTAATCTCCATCTGTAAAAAAATTTGGCAGCAGCCAACGCCCAGGTGATGCTCTTCCAGAAGGTAGAGCCCCCATCACCTTTTGACCAGAAGAGATCGGGAGAGTTCACTCTATATTTATGCAGAATGATTTTTTTCCAATCTGAGTCGGTATCATCAAAAAACCTCTTCCCCCATGAAGCAAGTAAGGCCATATTAAACTCTTGATGTTGGGTATCCCCAAACCCCCATACTCTTTCTTCCTAGTAACGAGCCCTGATACGTCTCCAACGTATCTATAATTTATGAAGTATTCATGCTATTATATTATATGTTTTGGACTCTCCGGTAGAAACTTTGGGGCACTCTTTGAAGTTCTTTGTGTTGGTTTGAATAGATGAATCTGAGATTGTGTGATGCATATCGTATAATCATGCCCACGGATACTTGAGGTGACATTGGAGTATCTAGGTGACATTAGGGTTTTGGTTGATTTGTATCTTAAGGTGTTATTCTAGTATGAACTCTATGATAGATCGAACAGAAAGAATAGCTTCGTGTTATTTTACTACGGACTCTTGAATAGATCGATTAGAAAGGATAACTTTGAGGTGCTTTCGTACCCTACAATAATCTCTTCATTTGTTCGTCGCCATTAGTGACTTTGGAGTGACTCTTTGTTGCATGTTGAGGGATAGTTATATGATCCAATTATGTTATTATTGTTGAGAGAACTTGCATTAGTGAAAGTATGAACCCTAGGCCTTGTTTCCTAGCATTGCAATACCGTTTACGCTCACTTTTATCATTAGTTACCTTGTTGTTTTTATACTTTCAGATTACATAAACCTATATATACCATCCATATTGCACTTGTATCACCATCTCTTCGCCGAACTAGTGCACCTATACAATTTACCATTGTATTGGGTGTGTTGGGGACACAAGAGACTCTTTGTTATTTGGTTGCAGGGTTGTTTGAGAGAGACCATCTTCATCCTACACCTCCCACGGATTGATAAACCTTAGGTCATCCACTTGAGGGAAATTTGCTACTGTCCTACAAACCTCTGCACTTGGAGGCCCAACAACGTCTACAAGGAGAAGGTTGCGTAGTAGACATCAAGCTCTTTTCTGGCGCCGTTGCCTGGGAGGTGAGTGCTTTAAGGTATATCTTTAGATATTGCAATCGAATCTTTTAGTTTCTTGTTTGATCACTAGTTTAGTTTGTAAAAGAAAACTACAAAAAATGGAATTGAGGGTGCTTCATATGCTTCATCTTTTTAATATCTTCCGTGAAAATAAGGATTCCCATAGTTTTGCTCAATTGCTAGAGGAAGAACGCATTTAAAATGTTTGGCACTAAATATTTGAATGATGAGCATGATTGCAATGTTGTTAGTATGAATTCTTTGAATACCCACGATGCTAATGATATGCAAAGCCACAAGCTTGGGGAAGCTATGTTTGATGAAGATGATATTTTTGTCCCCCAAGTTTTGATGAGCAAATTTATTATGATGATAGCATGCCTCCTATTTATGATGATTATTTTCATGACACATATGCTATAAAGAATAAAGATAACCATGAAACTTGTCATCGTGATTTTAATTTTCAATTGGATTATGCTTCACATGATAGTTATTTTGTTGAGTTTGCTCCCACTACTATTGATGAGAACAAATTTGCTTATGTAGAGAGCAGTAATTTTTCTATGATTGTAGATCATGAAAAGAATGATTTAGGTGCTGGTTATATTGTTGAATTCATTCATGATGCTACTGAAAATTATTATGAGGTAGGAATATATGCTTGTAAGAATTGCAATAATATCAAGTTCCCTCTCTATGTGCTTAAAGTTTTGAAGTTATGCTTGTTTTGCCTTCCTATGCTAGTAGATTATTGTTCCTATAAGTTGTTTTCTCACAAAATCCCTACGCACAGGAAGTGGGTTAGACTTAAATGTGCTAGTCATATTCTTCATGATGCTCTCTTTATGTTTCAATTCTTATCTTTTATGTGAGCATCATTGAAATCATCATGCCTAGCTAGGGGCGTGAAACGTTAGCGTTGTTGGGAGGCAACCCAATTTTATTTTTGTTTCTTGCCTTTTGGTTCTGTTTAGTAATAAATCATCTAGCCTCTGGTTAGATGTGGTTTTATGTTTTAATTAGTGTTTGTGCCAAGTAAGACCTATAGGATCTTCTTGGATGATAGTTATTTGATCTTGCTGAAAATTCCAGAAACTTTCTGTTCACAAAAATAATTGTTTAAAATCACCAGAACATGATAAAATACTGATTCCAATTGCAGCAGATCAAGAATAAATTATCTAGGTCATCCTATTTTCATAGAATTTTTTGAGTTCCAGAAGTTTGCGTTAGTTACAGATTACTACAGACTGTTTTGTTTTTGACAGATTCTGTTTTTCGTGTGTTGTTTGCTTATTTTGATGAATCTATGGCTAGTAAAATAGCTTACAAACCATAGAGAAGTTGTAATACAGTAGATTTAACACCAATACAAATAAAGAATGAGTCCATTACAGTACCTTGAAGTGGTGTTTTGTTTTCTTTCGCTAACGGAGCTCACGAGATTTTCTGTTAGGTTTTGTGTTGTGAAGTTTTCAAGTTTTGGGTAAAGATTCGATGGACTATGGAATAAGGAGTGGCAAGAGCCTAAGCTTGGAGATGCCCAAGGCACCCCAAGGTAATATTCACGGACATCCAAGAGCCTAAGCTTGGGGATGCCCGGATGGCATCCCCTCTTTCGTCTTCGTTCATCGGTAACTTTACTTGGAGCTATATTTTTATTCATGACATGCTATATGTTTTGCTTGGAGCGTAATTCTATTTTGTTTTGCTTGCTGTTTGAATAATATCCCAAGATCTGAAACTCTTAAATGAGAGAGAGTCTTCACATAGCTACATAATTATTTAACTACTCATTGATCTTCACTTATATCTTTTTGGAGTAGTTTGTCATTTACTCGTGTGCTTCACTTATATCCTAAGAGTAAATGGTTGGATGATATATGTTTATTATGCCTTTCCCATGGGGAGTAATGACTCCACATATAAGAAGTAGAGGTGGTAAATTTATTGAAGGTTGGCAAACATTGTATTGGTCACTTGAACAATTCATGAAAGAATATTGAAGGAAGAGAGATTTCACATATAAATATACTATCTTGGACATCTTCTAGGATTGTGAGCCCCATTAATTATTTTCAAACCTGAGCAAATTAGTTGAAGTTGGACAAGGAAGACAACATAATGAGTTATGCTTGGGTATATTTGTATAGAAGTTATATTGTTATGGATCCTCTAACATGTGGTGCTTGCTATTTAGAATTCTTTGCTAGCCAAAATATCTGTACTAAGCAGGAATACTGCTTGTGCATCCAAATTCCTTGAACCAAGTTTCTTCCATGAGTGTCCACCCTATCTACCTATATGCGGTATTTGCCTGTCGTTCCAAGTAAATTTGCATGTGCCAAACTCTAAACCTTCAAATAATAATCTGTTTTGTATGCCCGAATCGCTCATGTAGCGACTAGGGGCTGTCAGTATCTTCCATGCTAGGTGGGTTATTCTCACGATGAGTGGACTCCGCTCATCATTCACGAGAAAATGGTTGGTAACTGGGATGCCCAGTCCTATGATCAAAAGATCAAAAACAAATTCGCAAATAATTTAAACAAAACTCCCCCCAGGAATGTTGATAGTTGGACGGCACCCGTTGTTTTGGACAAGCCGTGGAGTGTGAATGTTGGTGGAGGGGGAGTAAAAACTTTACCTTTCCGCGTGGGAACCGCCTATAACGTATGTAGTATGGAAGATATTGAGAACTCTTGGTCGTTATGTTGAAAATGAAAG
The DNA here is from genome assembly GCA_021605205.1 of Aegilops longissima. NCBI lineage: Eukaryota > Viridiplantae > Streptophyta > Magnoliopsida > Poales > Poaceae > Aegilops > Aegilops longissima. The sequence continues at coordinate 511,862,296 of CM038681.1, forward strand.
CATACCTCTCAAAATTATTTTCATCTCTGTTTTTGCTTCGAGCTTTGGCATCTCTGCAAATCCCTGCTTCCCTCAGCGAATGGCCTATCTTTTACTTTTATGCAAGAGTCAGTAGTATTCCTTCTCATTCCAACCTATTCTTTAGTTGGCAAGCATCATGTGATGGAAAGATCTAAGCATATATGGCCATTCAAATATATTTGATCATGAATTATTATTGTTGACAATTATCTATATGATAAATAAGTTGGGAGGCGAAACATTAAGCCCCTATCTTTCTCTGTGTTCGATGGATGCTATTTGTTCTAAAAAAAATCTTTGAGTGGTAGCAATCATGGAATACTATATGATAGTTGAGTATGTGGGATTTGCTAAATCAAAGTTCTGACATAGACTCTTCCTAAAAATAAGATGAATTGTAATTGTTTGATGACTAATAACACGGTTTGTTAGTTTTCAAGAAAGTTTATGATCTATACTTTAACATGTGAATAGCTTATTACTTGATCATGAAAAGTTCTATGAGTTAAGCTACTGTTATGACATATAATGATGCTAGAAAAGGTGATTGAAATTATCATTGATCAAACTTATGCACACTTCATAAATTATTTCTTTTATCATTTACCTACTCGAGGACGAGCAGGAAATAAGCTTGGGGATGCTGATACGTCTCCAACGTATCTATAATTTATGAAGTATTCATGCTATTATATTATCTGTTTTGGATGTTTATGGGCTTTATTAAACACTTTTATATTATTTTTGGGAATAACCTACTAACCCAGAGCCCAGTGCCAGTTTCTGTTTTTTCCCTTGTTTCAGTGTTTCGCGAAAAAGGAATATCAAACGGATTCCAAACGGAATGAAACCTTCGGGAGCGTGATTTTTGGAACGAACGTGATCCAGGAGACTTGGAGTTGAAGTCAAGGAAGCTTCAAGGTGGCCACGAGGCAGGAAGGCGCGCCTGCCCCCCAAGGCGCGCCCCCCACCCTCGTGGGCCCCCGTGGCTCCCCTTACCGATTTCTTTCGCCTATATATATCCATATACCCAAAAACCATGAGGGAGCAAAATAGATCGGGAGTTCCACCGCCGCAAGCCTCTGTAGCCACCAAAAACCACTCGGGACCTGTTCAAGCACCTGCCGAGGGGGGATCCTCACCGTGGCCATCTTCATCATCCCGCTCTCTATGACGAGGAGGGAGTAGTTCACCCTCGGGGCTGAGGGTATGTACCAGTAGCTATGTGTTTGATCTCTCTCTCTCGTGTTCTTGAGGTGGTACGATCTTGATGTATCGCGAGCTTTGCTATTATAGTTGGATCTTATGATGTTTCTCCCCCTCTACTCTCTTGTAATGGCTTGAGTTTTCCCTTTGAAGTTATCTTATTGGATTGAGCCTTTAAGGATTTGAGAACACTTGATGTATGTCTTGCATGTGCTTATCTGTGATGACAATGGGATGTCACGTGATCTACTTGATGCATGTTTTGGTGATCAACTTGCGGGTTCAGTGACCTTGTGAACTTATGCATAGGGGTTTCCACACGTTTTCGTCTTGACTCTCCGGTAGAAACTTTGGGGAACTCTTTGAAGTTCTTTGTGTTGGTTTGAATAGATGAATTTGAGATTGTGTGATGCATATCGTATAATCATGCCTGCGGATACTTGAGGCGACATTGGAATATCTAGGTGACATTAGGGATTTGGTTGATTTGTATCTTAAGGTGTTATTCTAGTATGAACTCTATGATAGATCGAACGGAAAGAATAGCTTTGTGTTATTTTACTACAGACTCTTGTATAGATCGATTAGAAAGGATAACTTTGAGGTGGTTTCATACCCTACAATAATCTCTTCGTTTGTTCTCCGCTATTAGTGACTTTGGAGTGACTCTTTGTTGCATGTTGAGGGATAGTTATATGATCCAATTATGTTATTATTGCTGAGAGAACTTGCATTAGTGAAAGTATGAACCCTAGGCCTTGTTTCCTAGCATTGCAATACCGTTTACGCTCACTTTTATCATTAGTTACCTTGCTGTTTTTATATTTTCAGATTACAGAAACCTATATCTACCATCCATATTAAACTTGTATCACCATCTCTTCGCCGAACTAGTGCACCTATACAATTTACCATTGTATTGGGTGTGTTGGGGACACAAGAGACTCTTTGTTATTTGGTTGCAGTGTTGTTTGAGAGAGACCATCTTCATCCTACACCTCCCACGGATTGATAAATCTTAGGTCATCCACTTGAGGGAAATTTGCTACTGTCCTACAAACCTCTGCACTTGGAGGCCCAACAACATCTACAAGGATACGGTTGCGTAGTAGACATCAAGCCCCCAATTAGCTAAATGGTATTTGTGTTGGCCTCCAACATTCCCCCAAAAGAAGTGTGCCATCTGAGAGTTGATGGCATTGATTGCCCACTTAGGGAATTTGATAACAGACATAAGATAAGCAGGAATACTGATCAAACAGGCACATAACAAAACAATCTTCCCCCTTTAGGTAAGATATCTCCCAAGCCAACCAGATGTGCCTTTTATAATCCTATCAATAATGGGTTGGAGATCCTCCCTCTTCAGATTGTCATAATGCAAAGGTACTCCTAAATATTTGATAGGGAAGGATCCTTTTTTACAACAGAAAATCTGAGCAACTTCATTAGCAACTGCATCTTCCACATTTATTGTCATCAAATCACTTTTATGAAAGTTAATTTTCATCCCAGAAAGGGTTTCAAAGCAAGATAAACACCACTTAAAGTTTCTGGCTTTATGAACAGAGTTTTCCAAGAAGAGGATAGTATAAATGCATATTGCGACTTACAACCTCCCCCTGAATTACACCGGCGAAGCCCGAAATTACGTCTTGGGAAGCAGCCTTTTTCAACATTTTAGTAAAAACATCAGCCACTCGATTAAACAACAGGGGGAAATGCGGATCCCCTTGTTTAAGCCCCTTCCCTCCAACGAAATAATTACCATTAGTATCATTGATCCTCACAACAAATGTGTTGTGTACATTCAATCCAAGATATCCACTTGGGGCAAAAACCCCTAGATTGCAGCATTTCAAACAAAAAATCCCAGTTGACTCGATCATAGGCTTTTTCATAGTCTAACTTGAGGACTAAACTTTAGAACCAGATTTCTTAACCTCATGAATCACTTCATGTGCCATCACAACACTCTCCAAAATATACCTACCTTTGATAAATGCAGTTTGGTTGGATGAGATTAATCTACGACCAACAGGGGAGACCCTGTTGGACATAGCTTTAGAGAAAATTTTCACCCCACAATTACTCAAACTGATCGGTCTAAATTTTTTCATATCCTTGGCGTAAGGTTCTTTAGGAATAAGAACAATTAAAGCAAAATTCAATCTCTGCATGTCTAGTTTACCTTCCTCAAAGTCTCTGACTAACGGTAAAATCATTTTTTATCACATCCCAAAAAGTTTGGTGAAGCAGAAAGGACAGGCCGTCAGGACCAGGGGCCCCATGTGCATAAGAACCACATATCGCCTCCTTAATTTCTTCTTCACAGAAGTTTCGCTGGAGAAGGTCATTTTCTTCACTAGTTACCAAGTCATCTTCCTCCCAGAACAGCAAATAGGTTAGACATCAGGCAAGATAAGGAAAGAATATATTAGATCAGAGGCAACAACATGGGGACCAATGGCAATGAAGACCAAAACTGACACAATCATGCTAAGGAAAACGAAGAAGTCCCTGCCGCAGCCCGGCCGTTAGAACACCTACGTTGGTAAAGGAGACAAAAGCAAAACCTTGGACGGAGATGGGCAGATGGCACTGAGTCTTTGGCGTCCATGAGGGCAGCATCTACGTTCAAGCCAACGAGACCAATCATCCGGTGAGGTCGAGCATGATGGCAGTGGCGACAGGAGAGTGTGCCGTTGTATGTGTCCCCGCCGATGCAAAGCACGCGGGCATCTCCTAGAGATTGGCTACACCGCCGACCCCATCCAGGACTCCATCCCATCACACAACCCATACTTCAGGAACGACGTCGACGTGTCGCACAATCTCGACGATCGATGCCAGCCACCTTTTCCCTCCTCGTCCTCCTCGTCGTCTTCTCCGGTCGTTGGGCGAACCACCTTTGACCACCAGGGGGCACGGGGGAAGGGCCAACAGCGTAGGACGAAAGCTCGTGGCGGCGCGCGCGCAACGAGATTGGATCGAAGATGGAAGAGGAGGGGCGGGTGGGGTGTGGAGGGAGACGTGCGGCTGGGGAATAGGGAAAATGGGATTAGTGATCTCTAACCAAATTATTTAGAGATTAACCGTGATTGATTCTCTCCCATAAAGACATTACTAAATAATTTGTGTCTACATGGAAAGTTCTGATCCGTTCGGATTTCGGTAGATGGGAATAAAAAAATAGTAAGGAGGGGATGGTGGGAAGTAAGACGAAAAATCCAGACAAAAGTGATGGGACTATTCAACAAACTAATCCATTAAAAATAGAGAAATGCGTCATTTGCCCATTCACCGCACACGTACCTATCCGTTAGGTTATCCTATAGCAATAGTATATACACGTGCACGTACGTACCTCGCTTAGCTAAGATTCCCGCCTATTTGCGTGCGACACAGCTCACGACACAGGCAGGATGCGGCGTTCGTGGAGTGTACGAGTCTAGGCCGTGGAGTCCAAAGCCAAGTCGAACACAAACTTTAAATTTCCACGCACCAACTTGTTACACTAGACAACACAGTCAGCTCGGTCTCGTTGCGTCATCGTACAACGAATCTCGCACGAAAGCCAAAGTACGGACGAAACAATCGTGGTTCGAAACCATAGTCGTTTCTCACAGCCACTTCTTCTTTATCTCATACAGAGAGCACCACGGCAAGCACTGCGCCGGCACGAGTGAGACGGGACGTTTGGCGCATGCACATCACCGTAGTTTATGCACCAGCAAAAATGTCGATACTCTACGTCTCTGTGCATGCAGCTTGCAAAGTCAAGTGACAGCTCTCTCTCCTTGTCGCCGCCCGCTTTCTATACGGAGAGGTCTCCGTCGCTTGGTCGCCGCCTACCACGCCGAAAAGATCAGACGATAGTAGAGCCAAACGTGATAAGCTATCACTGGATCCACGCCGATCCTGCGCCTCCTCCCCCTGTTGCTACCACAGCAGCAAAGCAAGCGTGCATACCCACCCGGCCCGGTGCTTTCCGGCCGGAGTCCCGCCGGTACACGCTAGAGTTGTAAAGACTTCAGCTGGATACGGACTGGCCGTGGCGTCTTCGGCCCGTGCCTAACTCTCGTCGGCCGGAGAACTTCCTTTTGTTGCCTCCTCCTGCTTGGAATCTTCCCATCGGCGAGTTGGAAACGGGTGTATCAAGCAAGCTTTGGTCGGGCTTGTTTGCATAGGATACCACTGATTCAGGTAGAAACAAAGTCAAGAGGAAAAGGTCTAGTGAGCATCATGAGCTGAGAAACGGTCTAATCCAGCACCCGGGGATGAATGTGGACATGTTGTTTAGAGCGTATTGCGATTGCAGATTATCTATGGATTAGTGATGCGTCAAGCTTGGCGCCGAGCCATGCAGTTGCAAGTTCTTTGTTGTGAGATCGGCTGCTACCTGTACCCCTCTGTTCCTAAATATATACTCCCTCCGTTCCCAAATAATTGTCTTTCTAGCCATCTCAAATGGACTACAACATACGGATGTATATAGACATGTTTTAGAGTGTAGGTTCACTCATTTTGCTCCGTATGTAGTCATTTGTTGAAATCTCTAGAAAGACAATTATTTAGAAACGGAGGGAGTAGTCTTTAAGAAATTTTAATATGAACGACGCGGATTTTTGGGACATGGTGCCACGCGAGGATGAAATCTGGACAGTCCATGCATGCTGCAAGATTAACACTTAATATAGCGAATTAATGGATACCAAAATGATACAATGAGTTAATTTGATGAATACGCGTATGTGATAGGAATCTTAAATGGGCTGGTGGTCTAGGCACTGGTTGGCATTTAAACGTGTCTGACTCACCTGTTGTACGTCTTGAATGGCACTTAATAAGTGTGGGCCTGCCGTTTTTACTGTGGTTTGTTTTGCCTAAGCTCATTTTGTGTCCGTATAACAAGAGGAGATAGCTCCAGCGGAAACAGATGTTAACAGGTTAGCCTATCGAGACTCTACTTGATCCTTCTTTGGTTTATTTGATCGCTTCAAGCTGTGCCCTATTCTGCTTCTTTTGTTTATTTGGTTACCGCTTGATCATTCTTCATCTTGTGCTTCCTGGAACATTATGAGTAGTGAGTACTGTGTGGCTTATGCGTTTGCTTAGCTACCCTGCGCAAGTCTCATTAACGCTTCTGTTTTGTTTCGATTATAAACTTGTTTTCTCCACACAAATGCAGCAATTAATACTTCCTGGGTGTCCTGATGGGCTGCAGGACAGTCATGGGTGGATTGATGGGGGTGCAGGCCGGTATTAATTTTCCTTTGTGATCAATTAAATGGCTGTTGGTAGTAGGATATTTATTCCTGTTTAAAAAATCCATTTGGAGAATAATAATAAAGAAAACCATGGCACTTTCTGGAAATCCTGATCCCTGTTAGCTGCACATCGTTATCTTCTGCATGGCAAGTGCATGCAAGAATTTGTCACTACGTGCAATTTCTGCTCGTTAGTTGGTATCTCGCTCCTCACATGCAAGACTGCAGTGTAGACCCATCGTCAACCTACCACTTGAAGAACCAACAGGACAAGCTAGGTCGCAATGGCATCAAGCTTTCCCGACAGCCATTCACAACATTGGTGTTGGAGGAGTTAGTGAACTATTCTAAATCTCTATGTTTTTTCATAAAAAATTACATATCTCTATGGTTGGGTTCAGCTAGCTATGCAGACGAACAAAGTCGCAAGAATTAAAGCTGCGGGTGGATAAAGGATGTTCTGCATGTTGCATTTAAAAGAGATGGGTGCTTTCACGTCCTGTCAGCCATTTACAGTAAACGAATGGAGCCAGGCTGAAAAAGTTTATGCTGGTCCCGTCGTTTAAAAACTGACATGTTGTCGTGCGTAACCCAGTCCACACCGTGTGCTACCTCATGGTGGCCGTTGGGGCTAAGATGCTGGCCACGAGCAGAGTTCAATGCGTGTGTTGCGTCGCGGGGCACGGCTGCATGTGTCAGCTGGGAATACGCGTCTATACCATTTGCTATACGCAGAGGGGAGATCATTATACGACGGAAGTGTATTTAATTAGCACGAATCGCGCGGCAGTGTGCGGCGTGGATACCGACCGCGCGTGATGGCATGTCCACTCGCCATTATTCGCTACATACGGATGTATATAAGCGTAATTTGTATAAATTTATTCATTTTGTTTCGTATGTAGTTTATATTGAAATATCTAAATAGACTTATATTTAGGAACGAAGGGAGTAAGTGTTAAGGTGCATAAAATTATATGATGGATTTTGTTTGTATCTGTTATATAGTAGTAAATGAAACAAGTTCAATTTGTGTTTCTCTCGCATATATTAGCGAATATAAACAAGTTCAAGTCCGTGTCTGGTTCTTTTGTTGCTTAGCTTTTCAGCCAACGACCCGATCATATACATTGCTCAAAAGATGTATTACGTCGGACCAAGGACTCTGAAATAATCACGAACAATGAATAATCCTGATAAAATAAAAAGTTACACCATGGTATTTCCATGTAATCGTCACTAGCTTCATCTTTTGCATCTCAAATTTTCATATGCTTTCGATCAAATAGCTTGAAACCTTCTCTAGCCGGATGAACCTCAAAGATTTGAAATAGCTACATAGGCCGCACACTCAAATTGGTGGGAACCTTAGACAACTCAATGCTCTATGGCCAAAGGCACAACTCTTTCGAGGCAAATTGCCGAACCACTAATCTATTGTTGTAAAATTGACAGAAGAAGACTTAGAAAAAAATGAAACAAAAACTATAGTGGAAAAAGAAAACTCGCCCCTACCATCATCGTCGCCACTCCCAAGTCAGACCAAAGCACCAGTCGACAATTTGTGGGATCTCAAACCGTTGATCGGCAGGACAAAAACATTGCGCACTCTCATGTTTGTCATGATCAGCACGCCAAGACTGGGGATGAAGCAATGTGATTCTTATGCCACACGACTTGCCTGCCGTTTAGAGGATAATGGGTTTTCATTCAAGCTCATCGCCTCGAGAAACCTTCTCTTAGTGCTAGAATGGCTTTTCTCACCTGACAAAACCAGAGATGCTCACTCAAGAATGGTAATTAAACCACCACAAAAAAATGTGACCAACTATACTAATTTCTAACTTATTCTTCATAAGATTCAATCATTACTGAAAACATCTTTTCAACGTGCTTGATATTGTTTTTTTAGACATGAGAATAACATTAGAAATCGACTGATGTCCTAATAGTATTTGGCAATGTTATGCATGGTGGTGTGCATGTTTGCCTTGATGTGAAAGAATCTATATTGTTGGATTGACTGCTATTTGCTGAGCTATAACAGAGCTACTTTCGAGTTTAATCTCCCTAAAACTCCATTTGAGGTTGTATGTACAAAATGTGTTGGAATTGCAGAAGGCGCTTATTAGATGCTAGAAAACTTTAATCCGTGGTACTAACCATGACAAATGTGTTGTACAACATCTTATAAGTTTTTTGTTTGCGAGGTGTTTTCAAGCACTAGTGGCACAATAGTAGTAGCTATATCGTTACAGCTGGGAGCAATGTGACATGAACTGTTATTGGTCATGTCGGCTAGACTCGAATGCCATAGGATTTGACATGAACTGTTGTTGATCGGATAGGCTAGCCGCGAGTGCCATGGGATTTTTTGCTTGAGGTTAGCAGCTGGCATCTTTTTATGGCGGGAGGCAGCTGGCAGCTACCCAGCCTTGGCATGACATCGGTCCTATGCGGCAAGCAGCAGGTAGGTCCGCAGATCAATGATTAGAAATGAGGCAAACCCTATTCGGCGCTACAGGCACCGGTTAAAAGGCAATTTTCCTAACCGGCGCCTACAGCCACGTTAACTGGGCTGGCCCAGCGCATAATAAGTGGGTACGTCACGAGTCGATCCTGAGACCTGCCGTACTGACGCACAACGTGCTAATCACCCGACCACACGACCTTATCTGATATTGGACATCTTTCGTATTCTTTTATTAATTCTACATTTCCGTTCCTTTTTTCCTTTTTTCTTCTTCCTTATTTTTCAAATCGATGAAAACGACTAAATGTTTTGAACTTATTTTTCAAATTGATGAACATTTCTGTGAACTTGATTTTTCAAATTGATGAGCTTTTTATTAAAAAACCGATGATTTTTTTTAATTTTTTTGAACAAAAAATGAACTATTTTTTTTCATTTTTGATGAATTTTTTCATATCGATGAACTTTTTCAAAAGGCATGAACTTTTTTAGAAAATCGGTGAACTTTATTCAACATTTATGAACTTTTTTCAAAATTGATGAAATTTTAAAAAAAAAATTGATGAACTATTTTCAATTGGACGAACATTTTTTCAAAATTGATGAACTTTTAAATTTTTGGTAAATTTCATGAACTTTTTCAAAACCGAATATATATTTCTCAAAGACGATGACCTTTTTCAAAATCGATGAAGTTTTCAATTTGATGAACAGTTTTCCAAAATTGATGAACTTTTTCTAAATCAATGAATTTTTTCAAACTTTTGAATTTTCTATAAAATTGATGAATTTTTTCAAAATTGAATATATATTCTTCAAAATAATGACCTTTTCAAAATCGATGAACTATTTTTCAAAATTGATGAAAATTTTCCAAGTTTGTTAACTTTTTTCTTAATTCATGGAAATTCTTTGAATTCGTGAACTCCTTTTAAATTCATGGTTTGTTTTGAAATCTGTGAACTTTCAAATTTTCTTTACACTTTTTTTTTCAAAAATCAGGTTTTTCCTAATTTATATATGCGGTAAAAGTGTGGCTGTATTTACTTATTAAATAGGTTGCGCCCTTATGAATCACCAGATCCTATTTAGTATAGCAGTTTGGTAACATGTGGCGGAGGTCGACGGCGTTAGTTTGAATCCTCATGGGAGCTTTACACTTTAGCGGTTTTTTGCGCTATTTAATGAATTTCCGGTGTGCTGCCTGTACTGGAATGGGCCAACTTCGAAAACTGGCCCAACCATGGAACCTGCAGGCGCCAAGTTGCCTAATTGGCGATGAAGGCGCGCCCAAATCCTATTTGGTGCCCTTTGCGCCCGATACAACTATTTCCACAATCGGGCGCACACCCCCCTCCCTTCGCTCGCTACTAACGGGCCGGCCCATCACAACGTTGGCTATACGTTTTTATAGCGCAAAAAAGAGCGCTCTCGAGGGATAATCGAACCACCGACATATCGCTAGGTGAGACGACTCAACAACCACCAACCTTGATGTGATAACATATATCTTTTTTATCCTTTCTTCTTTCGTCTTTTCTTTTTCCCTTTTCTTAAATTCAAGAAAAAATTCTTTCTTCACTTTTTTTCCGGAAAAATGGATGAACATTTTGTTTACAAATTTTATGAACTTTTTCCATAATCGATGAACTTTTTTCAAATCTGGCTAACTTTTTTTCAACTTCGATGAACTTTTTTTGAATTCGATGAACTTTTTTTCAAATTTGATGAATTTTTTTTCAAATCCGATGAACTTTTCTTCAAAAACGATGAATTTTTTCATATTTGATGAACTTTTTTTAAATTCAATGAACTTTTTTCAAATTCGATGAACTTTTCTTCGTATTCGACGATCTTTTTTCAAAATTGATGAACTTTTTTGCAAATTCGATGAACTTTTTTCGAATTCGATGAACTTTTTCCTAAGAACAAGAGTATGTACTATAGAAAACCGGTTGGTCTTTTTTCCTAAGAGAAATCATGACATAAGGTAGCAATTTTGGGGAAGAGAAAAAAAAACAAGCGATCGAGCGATCGAGTGGGCGGCTAGCGAGCGAGCGGGAGTCAGCGCGCGTTGCTGGGCCAAGCCCATGCAAGCGACGCAGCGGGCGCTAGGTTCGCTAGCGGGCACTGAAGGCACTGGCGAGGAGCTCTTGCGGACTAGGGGCTCCCCAGAAATGATCAGTTTTCTCCAGCGAAGAGAAGAAATCATCCGGCCTTTTTGTGCCCACGAATACCAGCCCAGCCCAGAAGCGCCGGCCATGATTTCCCTCAAAAAAAACGCCGGCTATGATTTCCCTCAAAAGAACCGCCGCCATGATTTCCCTCAAAAAAAAGCCGGACATGTTTTTTTTAGTGGAGGCCAGCCTAGAAGCGCCGACCATGAAATAGATTGGATTCAGTAAACTGCAAGCCGGCCGTACCACAGCCTAACGGGCTTACAGCCCACTGGGCATTAACTAAGGAAACTACCCAAAACCAACCGCAGTTAAGGAAGGAAAAAATGCTACGAGGCAGATCAAATCGGGGCAGGAAGCAGCTCAACCCCCCAGAGTGGACTGGCCGGAGCGGACGGGAGCAGGATGGAGTGGATGACGGTGGAGATGGCGGACGGGGCCAAGCTGAGCATGCGGCTCTTCAAGCCGGCGGCGCCGGTGGAGGAGCGGAGGACGTGGCGGTGGTGCTCGTGCACCCCTACACGATCCTTGGCGGCGTGCAGGGCCTGCTACGCGGCATGGCCCAAGGCCTCGCGGAGCGGGGCCACCGTGCCGTCACCTTCGACATGCGCGGCGCCGGTAGCTCCACTGGCCGCGCCTCGCTCACGAGCTCCAGCGAGGTCGGGGACGTCGTCGCCGTCTGCCGCTGGGTCACCGACACCCTCAAGCCACGCGTCGTACTCCTCGTTGGCTCCTCCGCCGGTAGGTTAACTCCGGTGATGCCCTCCTTTGTTTCTCGCTCCTCTCAGTACGTGTTTGGTTTGCCTTGTTGTGAGATTTAGCAAACATTACTGCAGGATGCTGCTAACGCGACACTACGATCAGAGACCCTTCGACAAAACTATGTGCGATGCCATAATCGCAAACGATGGTGTAAAAAACCGTCAAAAAAGGTGAAAAACGTTTGCGATGGCGGAGCCATCAAACACGGTTCAGATTTTACTTGCGTGTGCGATGCAGAGTATACGGTTCAGTTTAATTAACTGTTTGTGATAAGGAGGAACAAAAGAAACAGGCAGCTAGATGGAGGTGTGTGTGATATACAGCATACAGTTCACTCGAATAAACTGTTTGTGATTAGGCAACACAAAAGAAACGGTGAGCCAGATGAAGGTGTGTGCGATATATGGCATGCGGTTCATTCAGATGAACTATTTGCGTTGAGACATGAGAACAGAAACGGTTCAACTTAAAAAGATGTGTGTGATACGCGGCAAACAGGTCTGTAATCAGAAATGTGTGTGAAGACCGATAATAACACAGATGGTTGCTGCTAATAAGACGTGTGTGTTGTGCGATGGGATTGCATACAGAACAACTATATATATATATATATATATATATATATATATATATATATATATATATATATATATATATATATATATATATAGACACACACACACACACACACTTATAAGGACATGCTTGCATAACCAAATTAAACATCCACTTACATAGGTGGCTACTACAACCATGGCATTTGCTCACACCAAAGTAAACTATTACATGCATAATTACATAGGTGGCTCCTGCACACATGACATTTCCACACACCAATAAAGTACACTATATATTACATGCATGATTAACTAGCATAAACGATCATCTGATCATCATCTACTTCTTATGACGCTTGCTCTGCTTGTGGCTCGATCCGGGCTCGTCGATTTGGGTAACGAGGCACTTCCTCATGTCAACGATCCGCCTGTGCATCTCGTAGCATGTGTACACACTCTTGGCCACGAACCTGAGGTGAGGTTCATTTAGTTGCCGCATCCGTGCCCCGTGCGTGATAGGGACTTGTTCTCTGGGCATCTGCTTCATCTTTTCGTAGTAGGGGTCGATGATGGCCGAGGCGAGTTCGACCAGGGAGTCCTTCTTCATGCTGCCCCAGACCCTGTAGTGGTCACGGATTTCGAGTAACACTGAGCGCATTTACATCGTCTTTGGTTTCCACCGTGGCGAACTTGTAGTCAGTGCTATTGACAAACCTGTTGAAACGGTCGCAAGGCTCTGTGGCCATGCAGTAATGGTAGATGAGGACATGATGGCGCACGCACAACTGGGCGACGGCAACCTTCTGATCTATGCCGGGACGACCAACGGTGTACTGGAGGTCAATGCCGACCACCTTGTACTTGTCTCGAGCAAGCAACTGCTCAATGTTGTTGATGTAGTCATCCACCACGACCGGGTCGATGGTGTACACCACCGAGAGATCCGTCTCCATCGCGTGGGTCTCCACTCTATGCTCGCCGAACTCCATTGGAGCGCCGCTGGACATCCCCTCTCTATGTATCGTCGTGGGTGTGCTTGTTGTGTTGTGGGGCGTGATCGAAAGGTTGAAGAGACCAAGGTTATCATGGCCGTGGGAATTAAAGGGGAAGCCGGACGGCTAGGAATATCGGCAGGCCCTGATGGCAGTTCTAATTTGCAGCGCGTAACTCCATCGTGTCGCACGAATCGCATCAGCAGTAGTAGCGCGGTGCAACCGCATGCATATGGGCCCCCTGACGTGATCGTGCACACGCCCAACCGCTGGCAGAGCGCGCGCGGAGGGACGCGAGCAGAGCGCTCCGCATTCGCCTTAACGGAGAGCAACCATATATATATGCATATGGCAATTGAACGCGCAAGGAAAAGTTGTCCACACGCCGGGCGCGCCAACGGACCTGGCAGGAAGCGCGCGCAGCGCTTAACGGCGAAGCAGTAGCGCCGAGGATCTGTTGTAAGTGCATCTAGTGCCACCCCTAGTTGGTTTTGGAGTATTGACGACAAATGTGGTTGAGGACTAATGCGTTTGTGAGAATTGCAGGATAACGCAGTAGTGTCCCTCATTGATTCGGTTTACCTACGGAGTCGACCCCTAAAATGTATGAAGACATTGGCGACAATGGTGGTATGTGAAGATATTCACATTGAAGACTATGACATGAGAAGACATTGAGTGAAGACTATGGAGCGAAGATCGTGTTGTTTCGTTGTTTCCTTTTCTTCTTTGTTGAGTCGTAGGAACCACCGTCATTGTTAAGTGGGGTCCAAGTGATCATAGTCGTAATGGTCAAGTGATGCTCAACCCAAATCCTATGTCTTGACGAAGACAATTAGATAAAACTTATCGAGCTGGATGAGTCAGCTTTGCTTGTAGCCCAAGTAAAGTTGGCGTGTGTGTTTGAAATCGACCGTTGGAACACGTGTCGGTTCCTTAGTCTGTGGTCATTTCGGACATATCAGGTCGGGTTGCCTAGTGGCTATAAATAGCCCACCCCTACACCATAAATTGGTGGCTGCTCAGAGTTAGTGCACGGCTTTTGTCGTTTGAGAGCAACCCACCTCAAGCCTTTGTGAGAGAGAAATCCTTGCAGAACAAAGCCCAAAACACCCGAGCCAAAGAGTGTTAGGCATCATGAAGTTTTCTGTCTGTGTGACACAAGACTTATTACACTTGAGGACTGTGAATCCTCCGGCCGGTTAGGCATCGCGTTCGAGCATCCAAGAGTCATTGTGGATTGCGGTGAACATCGTCTGTGAAGGTTCGGAAGTCTACCTTGAAGACTTACCAGAGTGATTGGGCGAGGACTGTGTGTCCTTAGCTCAAGGGGAATAAGGTGAAGACGCGGTCTTCTGAGTTGAATCTCAGCCTCCCTAACCAGATGTACAGTTGTCACAGCAACTAGAACTGGTCCAACAAATCCTGTGTCTTCAACAAGTGACTGGTTCTATCCCTTCCCTCCTTTTACCTTGAGTTTGTCTTCGTGAAGTCATTGCTTATATGTCTTATCTGTTTGACTTCATTGCTTGACTACTATCGTTGTTTTGGCTTCATACTATCTTCCATCCTGATCCTTACTACATAGCTACTATTAGTCTTGTCCGTTCACATTATTGCATACTTGACTATGGCTTGCTTGTTGTAGTTTATCTTCCGCTGCATATCTATTAGGTCATTTCTATTGTTTGTCTTCGAAACATTCGTTTTTTGAAGACTTTCCTAAAAATCGCCTATTCACCCCCCTCTAGTCGATAACTAGCACTTTTAATTGGTATCAGAGCAAGGTATTCCCTTGTTACGTGTGATTGATTTAACCACCGGAGTTTTAGCTATGTCATTGCAGGGATAATCAAAGTCTCCACTTCTTGCCCCGTGTTCGATGGAACTGACTATCCCTACTGGAAGAATAAGATGCGCATGCATCTTGAAGCCATTGATGTCGACCTCTGGTATGTCATCAAGAACGGCGTTCCTAAATCTGGTGAAGTTGTCACCCCTGCTGATGTCAAGAAGTTCATTCAACTGGACTCCACTGCAAAGAACATCATCTGTGGTCATCTGACCAAAGGACAGTATGGTCGTGTGAGTGCTTTGGAAACTTCGAAGCTAGTCTGGGACTGGCTATCCAAGGTCAACGAAGGCGTCTCAACCCAGAGAGATCAGAGGATCAGTGTTCTTCGCAACCTCTTCAACCGCTTTAAGAGAAACGACAATGAAAATGTCCAGCTCACGTTTGATCGCCTCAGTGACATCACAATGCTCATGCTCTCGGCGCCACTGAGGTCACCAAGCATGAAATCGTCAAGACACTACTGAGATCACTTGACAGCTCTTTTGACACCCTTGCCCTCATGATACAAGAACGTCCTGACTTCAAGACACTCGATCCGTCTGATATACTTGAGAGGCTCAACACACATGAGTTCCAGCTATCTGAGAAAAGAGATATCTATGGTCCCAACTATGGACGAACTCGCGCTTTGAAGGCAAAACTTGCTTCCTCATCTGAAGAAGAATCTGACTGCGGTTCTGATGATCCTGAAGACATTGGAAAGGAATTTGCTATGCTTGTGAAGAAGTTCCAGAAGTTCACTAGGAAGAAAGGCTTCAGAAAGTATTCACGATCCAGCTCAAGAAATGATGAAGCTTCCACTCATGACTACAAGAAGAGAACATCACAAGTGCAAGAAAAGCTGGACACTACATCTCCGAGTGTCCACAATTGGGACAATGAGAAGAAGAAGAAGAATAAGAGCAAGGAATATGATTACGATGACAAGAAGAAGAAGAAATCTTCAAAGTCTTATTCCAAGTCCTCATCTAAGTCTTCATCTCATAAGAAGAGCTCATCGGCAAGGGTCGTGCTTTTGTTGGCAAGGAAATGGATTCAGAGGAGGAGTGCATTCGAGGAGGTGGAGGTGGAGTCGAAGAGGAGTCCGACCTGGCGTTGCAAGTCGGCTTTAGTCACAGCCTATGTTGCCAAGTCCATCTTCAACATCAAGACAATGACTTCACACCAACGGCAAGGCGATGACAAGGACGACCTGCCCCACCTCTATCGCTTCATGGCACGTGGTGCCAAGGTAAAATCACGTGATGCTTACTTTCAAACATCAAGTGAAGATGACTCGATTGTGAATCCAAACCCAGCTACAAAACACTTGCTAAAATTGCAACGAAAAACAAAGAGCTATGGAACATACTCAAAACTGTTAGACAAAAGCGATGACCTATTGGACGCGGAAATGACACGTTCACAGTCCTTAGTTGAAGACATTAAAATCTTCATGCTAAGTACCAAGAACTTGAAAGTCGTCATGAAACGCTCTCAACTACTCATGAAAAGCTCTCCTATGATTATCTTCAAAGGAAGCAAGAGCTTGAGAAATTGAGAGCGGCTCATGAAGATCTTCAAAAGAGAATGAGTCACAAGCGCTCAGCAGATCAGTTCCGCTCGGGATGGATTTGGACCACCATGTCTAAAATGTCTTGGCGTGATATCGCTACCTCTGTTGTTGAATGTTCAAGCTGCTGCCATCTTGTTGCATTGTCTTCAACTACTAATGTGGTAACTAACCCTCTGCGGAGGATACCATCGCTATTGCCGATGAAAATGCTAGGTTGAAGACATTGCTTGAAACAGGATGTATAAAAGTGCGAAAGGGCATCGGACACTGCGATGTCCTCAAAAGCAGATTCTGAACGAAACCCTAAGAAAGAGGGTGTTGGGTTGAAAGGAAAATGAATGTTGATGGTTCCATCTTGGAAGCTTTGGCGGTATCCCAAAATAACATGGGTTGCTGCAAAGGGACCTTCGATGGATCCATCCACCTTATCTGGCTTTACCTGTACTAACCCTATTATCATTGATGAATCCTTTGATGCTTCGAATCTGGCTCGCATCGGAGGTGGGGCATCTTGGCATGAGGAACTTACACACACTCGCCAAGAAGAAGCATGTCATAGGCATCGAAGGTGTCAAGTTCAAGAAGGATCATTTGTGTGGTGCTGCGAAGCTAGAAAGATGACTAGGCAAAGCACCCTCAAGACAATCATGACGACATCTCAACCCTTGAGCTGTTACACATGGATTTGTTTGGACCTACTCATTACTCTACCCTCACAACAACTGCTTGTCTCTATGGCTTCGTCATTGTTGATGACTACTCAAGATACACATGGGTGCACATAATTCTCTACAAGATCAAGTGCAAGATGTCTTCAGACGCTCGCTAATCGAGCAATGAACAATTATGGCGTCAAGATCAAGCATATCAAGTGATAACGGCAATCAATTCAAGAACACCAGACTTGATCTTTATCCGATACTGGGAATCACTCATGAGTTCTCCGCTCCATACACACCTCGGCAAAATGGCATCATGGAGCGCAAGAACAGAACCCTCATTGAGATGGCTCGAACAATGCTCGACGAGTACAAGACACCAAGAAAGTTACGGCTGAAGCCATTGATACAGACTTGTCACGTCATCAACCGTGTTTATATCCATAAGCTTCTGAACAAAACATCCTATGAGCTCCTTACTGGCAAGAAGCCAAATGTCAGTTACTTCAGAATATTTGGAGTTAAGTGTTGGATCAAGGATCCCCATCACAAGTCAAAATTTGAACCCAAAGCTCACGAAGGCTTCATGCTCGGTTACGGAAAGGACTCGCACTCCTACAGAGTCTTCAACCTTTATCTCTACAAAATCGTCGAAACAGTGGACGTGCGATTTGATGAAACCAATGGTTCACAAAGAGAGTTCCTGCCAAGTTGTAGCGACCAGACCCGAATGGATCAAGTCTCTGTGCTCAGTGTCATCCTGGATCAAGAATGTCGACACCACACAAGATTTCAAGGATTTATAGCGAGTAGAAATCACACACTTATTACATCGTTGTCCACAAGGGAACTTAATACAATAATATGGCTTAAGGCCATCTAATAATAACAGCGGAAGGCTTGGAAGATAAGTGAGTCCATCAACTCCAACGGCATCATTGAGTATAGAACCACGACCTAACACCTTACTCGTCGTGCGAAAAGTCATAACGTGAAAGTTGCAGCCCAAAACGGGTCAAGACATGGAATATCTTGGCAATGTAACACATAAAGAGCAATGAAGGAATAAGCCTATACTACATGCATATATGGCTGGTGGTAAAGCTCTACTGGTTACATTGTTTTGCATAAAGCTAGTTTTTCCTACAACAAAGGAATAATTTTATTTAACTATCATGGTGGTTGTTAAACATTGAGAATGGTTGACACATCCTCAATCCCAATTAAAAGTACTCATCAAAATCCCAATAACATTTATTAGAAGTAACATGTTGAGATTCACATGATATTCAATTACGGATACTCAAAACGTCCATAACCGGGGACACGGCTAATCATGATTAGTTTATACACTCTGCAGAGGTTTTGCACTTTTCCCCACAAGACTCGATCGCCTCCGCTTGGTTCTCGTGACTACATGGTGTTTGAGAAACGGATGACCGAGACATAGTCTTTCGAAGCACTAGCACCTTACATGTGGGTAGACCGTACCAACCTACATCCCCTACATCAGCTAGCCTACCCGTAAGAGTTCGCACAACTTAGTCAACTATGCGAGCCCATAATTGGCTTGTGGCTGCACACGGAAGTTTCCAGCTTGAATAATCTTATGATCCCTTAGAGCCCGGGTGGCGGTCCAAGAAATACAGCAAGTCTCGATGGAAACCAGGTGCCTCAATCCACCCAGATGTGTGTTTAGGTTGCCACCTTAGATAAACCATTAATTAACAATCTCACATCTGTCATGGATATTCACTCACCCAATCCACGTCTACTAGCATAGCATGGTATAATAAGCAAACGTAGAAGTGACTCCCAAGGTTTCATAAGTACAACAGGTAATAGGTACTACCTCAATCTACTTCCCAAACCCACAATTTAATTAGATCCTAAACATGCAAGTGTTTGAGGGTTTGATCTAATGCATAAAAACTGGGTAGTAGAAAAGGTATGATCAAGTGTTACTTGCCTTGCTGATGATCCGCGAGACCTAGGGATTCGAAGTAACAAGCGGCGCACTCCGGGTGATCTAACGCAGACAAACAACAAGCATACAATAAGTACTCATCTAATGCACAGGGAAAACTCGAATAAAAGATCTGACCAGAGAGTTCAACTTAAGAACCCTGGTGGCAAAAGAATCGAATCAAAATAAAGCATCGGGAGTCGAAACTCGAGAGAGAACGACTCGGTTTAGCAATCTGAAACTAGGTCAAAATTTCACAGTAGCAAAAGTCTGGGTAAGTAGGTTAGTCGGAACGGCGGTTTCGTAACGAAACTCCAGGCGCTTGAATCACCTGATTCCGATAAACGAGCGAGAAAATAAACAGATTTGAAAATCGGATCGGAAATCAAATCAGAAAAATAACGGATTAAATCCGATTAAAAGAAAACGACGAACGGATTAAATAACGGACGTTCGTTAACAGAACTAATCCAACGAACACATTCATTGAAACGAACGGTTCGGTGAACGTTCATTAAATAAGAAAACCGAAAAAAAATAAAAATAAACCATCTAGAGTTTTTTTTTAAACCGAACATCTTCAAAAAAAAAAACCGGATCGGTCTTTAAAAAAAAAATTGGATCGGGGGGTTGCGGCGGCGGCTACCTCCGGTGGCTTCACGGCGGGCTCGGCGGTGGTGGGGTCCGCGGGGTCGGGAGGGGCGGCGAGGTCGGTGGTGGCGACGACGGGCGGCGCAAGGCTGGAGACGGCGGCAAGGGGTTCGGGCAGGGCGGCAAGGGAGGGGGTGAGGAGCGGGAGGGCAAGGGATGAGAGAGGGGGGGGCGGCGGTATATAAGGAGGGGGGTGGCGCTTGGGAAGGGCAAGCTGTGGGCGGCGTCGCTCTCCAATAGGACTCGGCGGCGAGAAGGAGACCTCCAGGGCGGCTGTGAGGGGAGAGGAGGTGGGTGGGCGGTTGGGCCGGCTGGGCCTCGGCCTGTGGGGGCGGTTTTAAAAAAAAAACTAAACGAATTAAAAAAATACCAAACGAACTCCAATTTAATAAAATTAATTTCCCGACTCCTAAAAATGAGTCTAACAAAATGAACTTTAAAGCGGGCAATATGCATTTTTTTTTTTAAAATGCTCATTTTTGCCTAAAACAAATAAATCTTCCAAAAACCAAAATTGATTTATTTATAATATCTTCATTTTTCCTATATGTTGGGAAAGTCATATTATTCCCTCTCTTTAACTTTTATATCGGAAAAACTTTTGAAGATAATTAAATAAATCCAATGATCCTATTTCAAAATTTGAGAAATCCCAAATATGAAAATAATGAAACTTCCAACTCTCTCCGAGGGTCCTTGAGTTGCGTGAAATTTTTCTAGGATCGGAAAATGCGAGAAAATATGATATGCATGATGACCTAATGTATAACATTCCAAATTGAAAATTTGGGATGTTACAAACCTACCCCCTTAAGATGAATCTCGCCCTCGAGATTCGGGTTGGCTAGAAAATAGGTGAGGGTGATCCTTAAGCAAAACTTCTTCTCTTTCCCAGGTGGCTTCATCTTCGGTGTGGTGGTTCCACTGAACTTTGCAAAACTTGATAACCTTGCTGCGGGTAACTCTGCTGGCATAATCGAGAATCTTAACTGGTTTCTCCTTATATGTTAAATCATCCTTCAACTGAATTGCTTCCAGGGGCACTGTGTCTCTTAACGGTACCTCTGCTATCTCAGGGTGACATTTCTTCAACTGAGAAACGTGGAATACATCATGAACTCCTGACAGCCCTTCTGGCAGTTCCAACTTGTAAGCAACTTCTCCCATGCGTTGCAAAATCTTATATGGTCCAACGAAACGTGGGGCTAACTTTCCTTTAACTCCAAAACGCTTAACTCCTCGGCGGGATACTCTAAGATATACCCGGTCTCCAACTTCATACTCAATCGCTGCGCTTTGAATCGGCATAGCTCTTACATTCGGATGGGCTACCTTGAGCCTGTCTCGAATCAACTTAACCTTCATTTCGACTCCTTAATCAAATCTGGTCCAAACAATCGGCGATCTCGGTTTAGTCCCATGATAACGGTGTCCTGCACCTTCTTCCATCTGAGCCTCAAAGGTGCCATCTTCAAGCTGGTTTGGTGACTGTTGTTGTAGGAAAATTCTGCATACGGCAAATTATCGTCCCAACTAGATCCATAGTCTAGGGCACAAGCTCTCAGCATATCCTCCAAAATCTGATTGACTCTCTCAGTCTGTCCATCGGTCTGTGGGTGGAAAGCTGTACTGAATTCCAATCTAGTTCCCAATGTTTCGTGCAACTGGTTCCAAAATTTCGAGGCAAATTGGGTTCCTCTATCTGATACGATACTCCTCGGAACTCCGTGTAAACACACAATTCTGGTCATGTATATCTTTGCCAACTTAGCACTGCTATAGGTAGTCTTGACTGGAATGAAATGAGCTACCTTAGTCAAACGATCGACTATGACCCAAATCGAGTCATATCCTGAACGGGTCTTTGGCAAACCTGTGATGAAATCCATGCCTAGTTTATCCCACTTCCATTCGGGTATCGGCAATGGTTGTAACAATCCTGCTGGCTTCGATGTTACGCCTTTACTTTCGACATACGCCGTAAACTGCTACATACTCCGCAATATCCTTCTTCATTCCGTCCACCGAAAATATTCTTCAAATCCAGATACATCTTGGTATTTCCGGTGAATCGAATAGGGTGAATCATGTGCTTCTTGCAAAATCAACTTCCCGATCTACGGGTCATTGGGCACATAAACACGGTCTTCAAACCATAGGGTATCGTGCTCATCCTCACGAAATCCTTTAGCTTTTCCTTTGCTCATTTTCTCTTTTATAGAGGCAACTTCCTTATCTCGCCTTTTGGGCTTCTCGATTTTGTCCATCGCTGTTGTTGAATCTCCAATGCTGCTACATAGCCTCTGGAACTATTTCCAAACATAGCTCTCGAAGGTCCTCGGCTAACTCATTGGGTATCCCTCCCATCATTAGGGTATTGACGTGGCTCTTACGGCTCAATGCGCTCGCTACGACATTAGCCTTTCCGGGTGATAATGCAATCTCATATCATAATCCTTGATAAGCTCTAACCATCTCCTCTGTCATCGAGGTTTAACTCCTTACGTGTGAAGATGTACTTCAAACTCTTGTGATCCGTGTATACTTCACAATGATTTCCAATGAGAAAATGTCTCCATGTCTTTAAGGCATGCACAACGACTGCTAACTCCAAATCATGTGTGGCATAATTTAACTCATGGGGCTTAAGTTGTCGTGAAGCATCTGAAACAACTCTTCCTTCCTGCATAAGCACTGCTCCAAGTCCTCGGCGTGAAGCGCCGTAATACACCTCATAATCCTTAGTCCGGTCCGCAATATCAAACTGGTGAGGTAATCAATCTTTTCTTCAACTCCGAAAACTTGCCTCACAGTCCTCAGTCCATATGAATTTGTTTTCCTTCTTCAACAATTCTGTCATAGGCTTGGCAATCCTTGAGAAATTCTCAATGAATCTTGGTAGTATCCTGCGAGTCCAAGGAAACTCGAATCTCTCCAACTGTCGTTGGTGCTTCCCATTTGGTTACGGTCTCAACCTTTGTGGGGTCAACTGCTATTCCTTCTCCGGATATAACATGTCCTAGAAATCCAACTTCCTTTAGCCAAAACTCACACTTGCTGAACTTGGCATATAACTAGTGTTCCTCGGTTTCTCAAAACCAATCATAAATGTTCCTTGTGCTCCTCTTCATTCTTCGAGAAAATCAAAATGTCATCAATGAACACCACGATTTAACTTATCCAAAAACTCCATAAACACTTTGTTCATCGTGTTCATGAAATAGGCTGGTGCGTTAGTCATCCAAATGACATAACGGTATACTCGTACAATCCATATCTCGTGGTAAATGCTGTCTTGGGTATGTCTTGCTCCCGAATCTTCAATTGATGGTACCCTGATCGCAGGTCGATCTTGGAAAACACTTTAGCTCCTTGCAAACGATCAAACAGATCATTTATCATAGGTAGTGGGTACTTGTTCTTGATTGTTACTTCATTCAATCCACGATAATCAACAACCATTCTTAACGATCCATCCTTCTTCTCCACTAACAATACGGGTGATCCCCAAGGTGAAGAACTTGGGCGAATAAATCCTTTATCCAATAGTTCCTTAATCGCTTCTTGATTTCCGCCAAATCCTGTGCGGGCATCCCTGACGGTCGCTTCGATATCGGGCCTGTTCACGGCAGCAGCTCGATCAAAAACTCAATGTCTCTATCCGGTGGCATTCACAGCAACTCTTCCGAAACACATCGGAAAATCCTTCACCATCGGTACTTCTTCCCGCACCACCCACGATAAGCAATTAACTTGTTCTCTCCTCGGCTCGTGCCGTGATACATACTTGATTCTTCTTCCTTCGGTGTGGTGAGCAAAATTGTCTTTGTGGTGCAATCTATGTTTCCTCCATACTTTGATAACCAATCCATTCCTAATATCACATCCAATCCTTGGGATTCCGAACTATTAGGTCCGAGGGAAAACATAGTGTCCAATCCTTAATGGCATCGATCACACCATTTACTAGCCATGTACTCGCTCCGGGTGAAGTTACTAGCATGGGTGACCTAAGGGCTTGGGTTGGTAACTTGTACTTATCCACAAATCCCCTTGATATGTATGAATGCGATGCACCAGTATCGGAAAGAACAACTGCAGTAAATGACTTAACCAAAAACTTACCGACATCGCATCGGGCTGATCTTCAACTTCCTCCACATCAATGTGGTTCACCTGTCCCCTGTTGAAAGGGTTGGGCTTCTCCCGAGCTTCCATTGCCATTTCCATTCGCCTACGGGCAATCATTGACATAATGCCCGTCTTGCGGCACTTAAAGCAAGTAATGTGACTCAGTCTACTTTGGATGGTGTTGACGGGTTGGTGCGGTTCTGTCCATTGCTTCCTCCATTCCCGTTCCCATTCTTGGTGCCATTATGGTTGTGCGAATTACCTCCTCCATGGGTATCTGAAACTGAATTCCTGATTTAGGGTATAACGAGGTTTCTTTGGGCTCCGAGTTATACTTCCCTGTCCATACTTCCGCTATGCAGTTCTCAATTTTCTTTGCTTTCCTTCAATCATGAGGGCTCGGTCTACCAACTCCCGGTAGTTGTTGAAACTTGCTACCATCAACGGCATCTGAACTCATCATTCAGTCCTTCTAGAAACTTCTCTGTTTAGCTGCATCCGTAGCAACGTCATCCGGGGCATAACGTGCTAATTTACTAAAGTCATCCACGTCTCGCCAACAGTCCTTCCTCCTTGGCGTAAGTTGCGAAACTCACGCTTCTTCATGGCCATAGCTCCTGCTGAAACATGGGCAGTCTGAAAAGCTTCTGGCCGATCCCATGTGGCGGTGTCACGGGTAAGTGGCTGTAAAATTCTCCCACCATGCCGCTGCGGGTCCTTCAAGCTGATGTCTGCAAACTTCACTCTTTTCGCATCATGCATCCTGCGATGGTCAACTCCTTCCTATCTTGCGGAGCAGGTCATCTGCTACAATCGGCTCGGTGCTTTGGAATACACCGCGGATTCAGTCTAAGGAAATGAGTCGATGATCCATGGTGGTGGTGGCGGTGGGTTGTTGTTGTTGTTGTTGCCTCGGTTACGTACCAATGTTTGAATCAGGTATTCTCGCTCTTGGATCAATTGGGTGATCTCTGGCGGAAAAGCGAATCCGGGTCGCGTCTCGGAGGCATCGATGGGTTTAGAAAAGATGAGAATTTAGAATATATTGAGGTCTAAGGGGAATCACTACCCAAATGCACATGAGCAAATGCACACAAATCACTTCATTCAATCAAACAAAAGGCTTACAACGATCTAACTATCGTAAAAGTGAGTGTACTATAATGTTTACATGGAGGGAATACTACTAATGTGTGGGAGACTTCTACTAATTTGAACCGGTGGAAGACTCCATGATGTCCGCTCCAGCTTCGTCTTCAAAGTCGGGTTCACTTGGATCCGAATCGGTGTCGTCGATGTTGATGTAGTCGCTTGGGAAATCGACATACTGGTCTTCATTCCTGAGCGCCAACTTCTTCTTAAGTTCTTCGATCTCGTACTTAAGATCGTTATTGTGTCTTGCCAGAGCTACGATCTCGTCCATGTAGTCCTTGCGGGTAGTCTTTAGTTCTCCTTCCAGTTCGATGATCCTTCCCTTTGCATTACGCAACTCCAACATATCATTGCACATTTGGTTCTCTGGCGGCCGAATGTGCTGATTTAACTCTGGATGAATGCTGCAATGGATCTATCCTTCTTGGTCTTGACTATGTCCCATTGGTCATCTCGGCGTCCACAAATCTGGTAGATAGTGTCCTTGAGGTCTTCTTGGTAAACTTCTCCAATGCGTCCCATGGTGATGTGAGCTGCCATGCTCTTTCCTGCACTCCAAGTTGGTGCAATTGAAAACACTATCTATAGGTTTGGTGATTGGGACGAATGTCCTTCCCGAACGTGAGCTTGAATCTTCGGCGCCCTCTTGAGCAGAGTGGCGTTGAAAGTTCCGTGAAGTGGGTAGTCCAATGTTCGGTACTTGGTAACTTCCTTCAAGTGAAATCCAAAAGGTGTGCCTTCATCTGGTTGGGTGTACTTGATCTTCTCGTCAAATCATCCTAAAAGAGTAGAAAAGATGAGGAGTTTAGAAAATGGGAAGAGAGTAGTGATCTATGGCTTTAACTTAGTGGTCGTGTCTCACGATCAGCGTGTGCTCGATACCATTCTCTCAGAGCGACCAGACCGAATGGATCAAGTCTCGTGCTCGATGTCATCCCCGGATCGAGAATGCCGACACCACACAAGATTTGAAGGATTTATAGCGAGTAGCAATCACACACTTATTACATCGTTGTCCACAAGGGAACTTAATACAATAATATGGCTTAAGGCCATCTAATAATAACAGCGGAAGGCTTGGAAGATAAGTGAGTCCATCAACTCCAACGGCATCATCGAGTATAGAACCACGACCTAACACCTTACTGTAAATCTAAAAGTCTGCGAACGTGAAAGTTGCAGCCCAAAACGGGTCAAGACATGGAATATGCCGCAATGTAACACATAAAGAGCAATGAAGGAATAAGCCTATAC
This sequence comes from Aegilops longissima, assembly GCA_021605205.1. Taxonomy (NCBI): domain Eukaryota; kingdom Viridiplantae; phylum Streptophyta; class Magnoliopsida; order Poales; family Poaceae; genus Aegilops; species Aegilops longissima. The sequence continues at coordinate 511,888,977 of CM038681.1, forward strand.
TACATGCATATATGGCTGGTGGTAAAGCTCTCTGGTTACATTGTTTTGCATAAAGCTAGTTTTTCCTACAACAAAGGAATAATTTTATTTAACTATCATGGTGGTTGTTAAACATTGAGAATGGTTGACACATCCTCAATCCCAATTAAAAGTACTCATCAAAATCCCAATAACATTTATTAGAAGTAACATGTTGAGATTCACATGATATTCAATTACCGGATACTCAAAACGTCCATAACCGGGGACACGGCTAATCATGATTAGTTTATACACTCGCAGAGGTTTGCACTTTTCCCCATTAAGACTCGATCGCCTCCGCTTGGTTCTCGTGACTACATGGTGTTTGAGAAACGGATGACCGAGACATAGTCTTCGAAGCACTAGCACCTTACATGTGGGTAGACCGTATCAACCTACATCCCCTACATCAGCTAGCCTACCCGTAAGAGTTCGCACAACTTAGTCAACTATGCAGAGCCCATAATTGGCTTGTGGCTGCACACGGAAGTTTCAGCTTGAATAATCTTATGATCCCTTAGAGCACAGGTGGCGGTCAGAAGAAATACAGCAAGTCCGATGGAAACCAGTGCCTCAATCCACCCAGATGTGTGTTTAGGTTGCCACCTTAGATAAACCATTAATTAACAATCTCACATCTGTCATGGATATTCACTCACCCAATCCACGCCTACTAGCATAGCATGGTATAATAAGCAAACGAGAAGTGACTCCCAAGGTTTCATAAGTACAACAGGTAATAGGTACTACCTCAATCTACTTCCCAAACCCACAATTTAATTAGATCCTAAACATGCAAGTGTTTGAGGGTTTGATCTAATGCATAAAAACTGGGTAGTAGAAAAGGTATGATCAAGTGTTACTTGCCTTGCCGATGATCCATGAGACCTAGGGATTCAAGTAACAAGCGGCGACCGGGTGATCTAACATGCACAAACAACAAGCATACAATAAGTACTCATCTAATGCACAGGGAAAACTCGAATAAAAGATCTGACCAGAGAGTTCAACTTAAGAACCCTGGTGGCAAAAGAATCGAATCAAAATAAAGCATCGGGAGTCGAAACTCGAGAGAGAACGACTCGGTTTAGCAATCTGAAACTAGGTCAAAATTTCACAGTAGCAAAAGTCTGGGTAAGTAGGTTAGTCGGAACGGCGGTTTCGTAACGAAACTCCAGGCGCTTGAATCACCTGATTCCGATAAACGAGCGAGAAAATAAACAGATTTGAAAATCGGATCGGAAATCGAATCAGAAAAATAACGGATTAAATCCGATTAAAAGAAAACGATTTAACGGATTAAATAACGGACGTTCGTTAACAGAACTAATCCAACGAACACATTCATTGAAACGAACGGTTCGGTGAACGTTCATTAAATAAGAAAACCGAAAAAAAAAAAAAACCATCTAGAGTTTTTTTTTAAAAAAACCGAACATCTTCAAAAAAAAAACCGGATCGGTCTTTAAAAAAAAAATCGGATCGGGGGGTTGCGGTGGCGGCTACCTCCGGTGGCCATGGCCGGGCTCGGCGGTGGTGGGGGTCCGCGGGGTCGGGAGGGCGGCGAGGTCGTCGGTGGCGACGACGGGCGCACGGGCGTCGGGAGGAGGCGGCGCGGCGGGGGTTCAGGCGGTGGCGTGGGTCGGTGGTGAGGAGGAGGGCGGCGGGATGGGAGAGAGGGGGGGGTATATAAGGAGGGGGTGGCGCTTGGGAAGGGGCAAGCAAGGGCGGCGGCGGCGTCGCCTCGAGCAAGACTCGCGGCGGCGGCGAAGGGAGACCTCCTGGCGTGGCGTCTTGTGAGGGAGAGGAGGTGGGCGGGCGGTTGGGCTGGCTGGGCCTCGGCCTGTGGTAGCGTCGTTTTTTATTTAAAACAAAACTAAACGAATTAAAAAATACCAAACGAACTCGAATTTAATAAAATTAATTTTCCCGACTCCTAAAATGAGTCTAACAAAATGAACTTTAAAACGCAGCAATATGCATATTTTTTTAAAATGCTCATTTTTGCCTAAAACAAATAAATCTTCCAAAACCAAAATTGATTTATTTATAATATCTTCATTTTTCCTATATGTTGGGAAAGTCATATTATTCCCTCTCTTTAACTTTTATATCGGAAAAACTTTTGAAGATAATTAAATAAATCCAATGATCCTATTTTCAAAATTTGAGAAATCCCAAATATGAAAATAATGAAACTTCCAACTCTCTCCGAGGGTCCTTGAGTTGCGTGAAATTTTCTAGGATCGGAAAATGCGAGAAAATATGATATGCATGATGACCTAATGTATAACATTCCAAATTGAAAATTTGGGATGTTACACAAGTACACTAGACGAAGCTCCGCCCAGTGAATCTATCAAGCTGATGGGAACTGGTGAAATCATGCCTTCTGAAGCACAGCCTGAAGAGGAACTTATCATTCCTGCACCTAACCAACTCAAGACACCGCCAGACTCAAGACAATCCTCCCAATGATGACAATGATCGGCATGAGCAAAGTCTTCGCCCAGTTCATCCTCGAGTTGCAAATGAAGTACAGATTGAGAAGATAATCGATAGCATCAATGCACCTGGTCCGCTTACTCGCTCAAGAGCAACACAGCTAGCAAATTTCTGTGGGCACTTTTCATTTGTGTCAATATCAGAACTCAAGAAAGTTGCTGAAGCTTTCATGGAACCAGAATGGATTCAAGCTATGCAAGAAGAACTTCAACAGTTCAAGCTGAATAATGTTTGGGAACTTGTCAAGCACCCTCACCCTCGCAAGCATAACATTATTGGCACCAAATGGATATATCGAAACAAGCAAGATGAGCATGGTCAAGTCGTCAGAAACAAAGCACGGCTTGTGGCTCAAGGATATACTCAAGTTGAAGGAATTGACTTCGATGAAACATTTGCTCCTGTAGCTAGGCTTGAAGCTATTCGCATACTACTAGCCTATGCTAACCACCACAACATCTTGCTCTATCAAATGGATATGAAGAGTGCATTTCTCAACGGCAAGATTGAAGAAGTATATGTCACTCAACCACCTGGCTTTGAAGATCCAAAACATCCCGATATGGTGTACAAGCTAAATAAAGCAATCAGATGGCCTCAAACAAGCTCCTCGCTACCGGTATGATACAATCAAAGACTTCAAGAGCAAAGGCTTCAAACCTGGATCCCTTGATCCCACACTCTTCACGAAGACATATGATGGTGAACTGTTTGTCCGCCAAATATATGTGGATGACATTATCTTGGCTGCACCAACCGAAGTATAGTGATTAATTTGGATACATGATGCAAGAACAATATCGATGTCCATGATGGAGAGCTCAAGTTCTTCCTTGGTCTTCAAATTAAATCAAGAAAGAAATGGCATCTTTATATCTCAAGAAAAATACCTCCAAGATTGTTTGAAGAAGTTTGGAATGCAAGAGTGCAAAGGATAAACGACGCCAATGCCAGATAAACACCATCTAGGTCCCGACGACAATGGTAAAGAGTTCGATCAAAAGGTATACCGCCCATGATTGGTTCCTTACTTTACCTATGTGCATCTAGGCCAGATATTATGCTTAGTGTTTGCATGTGTGCTCGATTCCAAGCGGCACCAAAGGAATCGCATCACTTAGCCGTGAAGCTTAATTCTTTGATATTTAGCTCACACCCCAACACTCGGATTATGTATCCAAAGGGCTCAAAATTTGATTTGGTTGGATTTTGGATGCTGATTATGCTGGTGACAAGGTGGATCGCAAATCTACATCAGGCACATGTCACTTTACGGGACGATCACTCGTCTGTTGGTCTTCAAAGAAGCGTAACTGTGTATCACTCTCAACCGCAGAATCTGAATACATTGCTGCTGGATCTTCTTGTGCTCGACTTCTATGGATGAAGCAAACTCTCAAGGACTATGGCATCAATCGACACAAGTACCTCTCTTCTGCGACAACGAAAGCGCCATCAAGATTGCCAATAATCCAGTCCAGCACTCAAAGACAAAGCACATTGAAATTGGCCATCATTTTCTCGTGGATCATGTCATGAAGAAAGATATTGACATCATTCACGTCAACACCAAGAGCAAGCTGGAAGATATCTTCACAAAGCCCTTGGATGAGAAAAGGTTTTGCAAGTTACGGTGTGAGCTAAATATCTTGGAATCCTCAAATGTCCTGTGATCAAGCACACATACTAACACTTATGCATGTTGATGACTTAGATGTGCAACACACGAAGTAACGTATATCTTCAATCAATGAAGACTTACATTCTGAGTGTGAATACATTAACGTGGAATTTGACTTCGGAGCGCCACGATAATTGTGCGCCGTGTCTGGGTCTAATATTTCCTATACGTGGGTAACGCCACCACCAAATTTCTTTGTTTGAAGTGTTTCACTCATGGCGTTATTTCTTGAAGCTATTCGCATTTGATTTGTCTTCAACTTCAACCTATCTTCATGATTTTCTTCACTATGTTGATTTGGTTGCTGTCGATATATATATATATATATATATATATATATATATATATATATATATATATATATATATATATCTATATATATCTGTCCTCTACAACATTCACTTATAGCTATGTCTTCAAGTTGAATCTTTTGAACTAAGTGAATGTGATCGGACCCCAATCTCTCTATGCTTTCTATCTCAAACTCTATCTGTCCAAATCATATGCATTCTATTGAAACTGTTGAATGTCTTCTCTGCGTCCTTGTCAGCAGAAAACACAAAGACAAACTTTAAGTCTGTTTTAAATGATTCATCCTTACTGTTGAATTCCGGAGAAGCCGGAACGACCATCCGACAAACTGGCGAGAGTGGGAACGATGGGACAACTCGAGCATGTTGCATGCGTGCCACGTGCCCTCGGATGTGAACCGCCAGGGCACTGCACAGAATTGCGCGCACGGACACCTCATTATAAATACCTATCCCTGCGGTAAAGAAAATCTTCTTCCACCTCTCCACCTCGTCAAAACCCTAGCGCCACCGCTAGCTCTCGACGACGCCGGCGACGAAGCGCTTAGCTGCCGCGACCTCTCCGACGATGTCCTCACGCCGGCCGTGAACATCTTCATCTCCGCCGCCGCCGTAGGTGTCCTCCGTTGCCAAGTTAGGGCACGGTGGACTGAACTGCTCGGCCTCCCTTCTTCCCGTCTAGCAGTTCTTCGAGTGGTAAATATAACTCTATTTTTACCATCTTTTTGATCTTCAAGATTCATCCTATTTGCCAAAATTGGTTTCTGCCTATACAACGTTAGATCTATTCTGTTTGTGCGCATCTCGTTGCCTAGTATATTCACTTAAGCTTCACAACTAGTTAGATTCCTCACTTATACTTATTCACGGATTCGCATAAATCTGGAACCAACTCTCGCAGATAAGTGAATGTCTTCGCATCATGAGGTCAATGTCTTCAAACCGATTTATCTTCAAAATCTTCCGAGAATGCATATGACCTCTTCCCTTCCTCGCATCTCTAATGTCATCACAGTACATGTCCGTGGGAGAATCCTTGGTTCTCATAGTCTGCATTCGCTTGCAAAATTCTTACAAAGATCAAACTAACTCTCCAAGCCGTTCGGTCTGTCCAAAGAAACGCACGCCTTTGAAGCCTTTTGAATGTGAAGCCATTCAGTTTGAAGCTCATGGCTCTGAGATAAATCAGTCAGAAGGGCGGCAGACAGCGTCGTGAGGGAACCTCAAAAGATCTGCTCGATGACCTCGCAAAGCTGTACAAAACAGATCCGAAGAGACTTACAATCAACAGAAGACGCGAATCCAATGGATTAAATCGATATTGGGCTGAACAGTGGTTCAAGTACAATTTCGTCACACAGAATATGCCGAGAAGAATGCCATCAGAAGCCCTTGGGGTGATATTATGTTTCGAGGCCTTCCACCCAAGAACATGGCTGAAGCTATTGCACAAGGTTTCTATCCTTGCATGGTCCGTGGACCTCAGCCTGAGAATGCCGACCCAACGTCTTTGCTCTGGTGTCGTGACGACAATCTCTTCAAGCGCAACTTCGAGCACGCAAAGGCTTCTGCAAAGGAAAACAAGAAGTCATTGGGATTAGACTTCAACCCTGGTCCCTCTGCTCCCCGTGCTGACGGCTCACGTGATGCTGAACCCAATGTCATCGGTCCCTTTTCAAACCTTGATGGCCTCATCACCTACATTCTGGTCCAAGGTGCCAAAGTGGATCATTCTGATGATAATGCTGACTCTGATGAAGCCCCAGCTCCAGCTCCTGCTCCTGCTCCAAAGCCGCAGAAGCTTAAGAAAGTCAAGGCTCCAAAGTCAGCTGCTCCTCCAAAAGCTTCACGTGTGAAGCCACTGGCCACTGCACCTCCTGAAGCCAGTGCACAGTCTAAAGATCAATCCCCTATCTCCAAGAAGACGGAGAAGAGAAAGAAAATTGTCAAGAACACTGAATTGACACTGACCCCTGCTGCCATTCTGCGCGAAGAGCACATTGATCTGTCAAGTGATGACGATCTTGCAGATGATGCCCTTGAGCAACTTATCAAGAGCAAAGAAGAAGCAGAAATCTTCAACAACTTGCCTCTCTTTGATGTGGCAATCATCCATCACTTCATTGATGAGTGGTTTGATACCCCAAACATCAGCTTTGAAGATCTGCAACTTCCGATTGGCCTCAGCGTCTCTTTCAACGGTGCCATTGCTTCTGAGCTAGCTCTAGCTCAGCGGATTGTTGAACTGAAGCACAAGATTGACTATGAGAAGGCTCAGTTCAAGAAGCATATGGCTGCACTCAGTGTGCAAGACGTCAAAAACTTCAAGGTCATGCTGCACGACCTCAAGGAAGCCTTTGTCAAGAAGCGTGAAGAAGTCAGAGGCTCTCGTGAGCGCATGAAGGCTCTAGCTGAGAAGTGCATGCTTGCCTATAATGAGGCTGAGAAGCGCAAGGCTCTTGGCCGTCCTGGCATCGACCCCAGGATGGCTGCAAAGAAAAAGAAGTCTTCAACTGACCAAGCTGCATCTTCAAGGCAGGAAGAGCCCCGCATAGTCTTCCCAAGCAGCATGACTGGCTCGAAGCCAAAGGTCCGGTCAACCGCTTCTGAACAGAAGAAGACGAGGGCTGCCGAGGCTGAAGCGAGAAAAAGGAAAAATCCTGACGCCTATGATGCTGCTCCCTCCAAGAAGAAGCTTGAGACCAAGAAGAATCGGGCTCCTCCCACAGAGCCCTTGATTGTTGAACCCATTTCTGTGGCTCATCCCGCGTCTGCAACCCAAGAACTTCGCATGACTGTTCATGAGCCTGCTTCCACAAAGGCTCGTGAAGCTGAAGAGATTCCAGCAGTTGATCCCATCACTGCTGAAGACATTGGTCACCATAACAATGTTGAAGATGATGAAGTTCTTCCTCAAATCGAGTACAATGTGGTATCATCGCCTGTCGCATTTAACAGCGAACTCATCAAGATTGGCCGCCCCTCCGACGCCAATTGCACATGATGCTTCATGGGCTGATCGCCGCAACAACAAGACTCCCTAGTACTCCCCAACAACAAGTCACTCCCCAACAACAACAGCAAGAAGAAGAGGAAGACTTTGAGGCCCAGCAACCCCATCTCCAAAGGCGCCGCCATTACATGAGCTTCGCAAAGGTCAAAGGCCTCAAGTACCTCTTTCGAAGCGCTCGAGAAGGAGAAGTGCACCACCAACCTGTTGCACGCCAAGTGTTTTAGAAGCCACTCCAACTGTGAATGTCTCGAAGTGCAAGCTAAAGCTGCTGAAGACAATCCGGCTGCATCAGCCGCAGACACCCAAGAAGAAGAAGAATGTGTCCCTACACCCCCTGTAACTGAAGAAGTCATACCTGATATCAACGTGCAAAGGTTCGACCCTCCAGCTCCTCAAGTGGAGGTTGAGAACATTGAGGCTGCCACCTCCAACACCAATGAAGCCAATGACGTGGTCATGGCTGAAGCCAATGTGGAGCCTGTACCAACTGCTCCTGAAGCATCTGCTGAGCAGCCTGAAGCCTCAGTTGATGCCACTGCTCCTGTTCCGCGACCAAGGCCCTACACAATCGAGCAAGCATACAACTACGGCGAGCTAGTCACGAGAAGATGGCCCGTGCTCGTCCCTCCGCCTCATGCCTCCGGGTCCTCGGTTCGACTATCATATTGAGCATAGGCCTCGGGTCCAAGTCAAGACAAGGCGCCAAGGTTTCGAGCATCGCCACCTCAACAAAGTTCTTTCAATGTAAATGGCTTCAAAGTCCATAACACTTTCTTTGACAGTGCAAAGAACCCCTACACAAGGCCAAGGATCTCATCTAACCGTTTCTGGAGCTATCAGCAAAGAAGCTATTACTCCTATGTTCTGTATGATCAAGGCCGCATTTTCCCTCATATGCGCCTTGACACTGAAGCCATTGCCGGACTGCCGTGCTTAGAAGAAGCACTTGATTGCTTTCATGATGCAGTGTCCGCTTGGTTTCATAATGCATAAAGAGCACCGGAATGAAGAACTTGTGCTTCAATTCTATGCTACCTCCACATCCGCTGCTACAGAGACACAAAGACATGGGTTCTCGAGTGGATGACAGAAATGTCCATCATGAAGCCAAAGCTCTTGACATCATTGAGCTCACAGCCTTACCCACTCCCGGAGAGCTGTTTGAACCTGGATGTCAACTCCACCGCGATGCCTTGAGAGCATATTTCATAAGCCGAACCCGACATGGGTCGATGTTGAGCATGATGAAGATCGCCACACGATGCTGAATACCCTCAGCACTTCTTTGTTGATGACCTTGAGTATCTGCCTCGTACCATATACCACATCATCAGGCGAACTCTATGGCCAATCAAAGGGCATTCATCATCTACAAAACTGGAAGGAGCAATGAAGACATTGGTCTTTTACATCCTCAATGGCATCAGCTTCAACACACAAGAATTCTTCATCCGGCAACTGGCTGCGTCTGGATCGATCTGTTTGGTCCAAGTTTTATGCTCCATGGGTCATGCGCCTCATCAAGATGCACTCGCTATCAACTATCAACCCTCCGCCGCAATCATCGATCTTTCTACGAGAGGTTGATATGTACTGTGAAGCCATATACCCCGAGCCTGCCAAACGCCACTAAGTCTTCGTAATGCGATCACCACAGCTTCTCTCAACCTATGGAAGGCGTTCATGGTATCTCGTGTTTATCCTCTCGCTGGGAACACACGTCTGCCTCATCATGCACGGACTGAAGCCACTGAGAGCACAATTGGCCAAAGGCCTCAGAAGCGCTCTCGAGTCCTTAATGATCGAGAACTTCTTGTGGCGCTGCATCAAAAGCAAGATAAGCATCACTCCAGGCTCAAGCGTCAAATGCAAAGCCTCTTGGTGGACGTCAATCGCATTCGAAACCTTGCCACCAAGAATGCTTTTGTCACTCACGAGACTTGTCGGGCATCATGGAAGAGTTTGACCCTGCTCGGTCAAGCAGATCTTCAAGACGATGGCTTCATCGAACGCTTCAAGTTTGACTCCACTCCTCCACGGAATGCAGTCCTCACGATTTAACTCCATCACTTGAAGACTCGACTATTCTTCCTCCGCTGCAATCACAATGCCAGAGTGATCGATGATGAAGCCGATGCTACTTCACCGCCCCCTACTTCTGCATGAATCGACACTGCACCAAGCTCGTCTGCACCGCCAACCAACAACGACAACCCTGCTGCATCATCTTCTTCAGAAGAGGACGAGTAAATGCTCTATGTCTTCAAACCTTTTTGGTCCTTACTGACAAAAGGGAGAGAAGCATATGAGTTTGATAGTCTTCAAGCAGGTTCATAAGGGCGGTTGCACTATATTTTGCCTAGTGTTTACAACTCTCTCTTTTGACACATTTGGTTCTTTGAGTTGTAACACTTAAACTCGATGGTCGTCTGCTACTTATTTGCTTTACTCAGTGCGATGATAAATTCCGCATAATGCATTTATAACTTCCGCACTTAGATCATTCTGCAGACGTCCATTTTTCATTATGCATGTCATTCTCTTAGCTATATCATTTCATGCATGATGAATTATCTTCATAAGTTGAAGAGGATCTCCACAAGTACAACCTGCCATGTGCATTTGCATTCCAAAAGCAAACTACTTATATGCACATCTTTAGGGGGAGCCTCTGCCACTTATGAAGATAATTCCCTATCCTTTACAATTTCACGTATTTTATCCTCGTTGAAAACTTAAACCAGTTTGTCATCAATCACCAAAAAGGGGGAGATTGTAAGTGCATCTAGTGCCACCCCTAGTTGGTTTTGGAGTATTGACGACAAATGTGGTTGAGGGACTAATGCGTTTGTGAGAATTGCAGGATAACGCAGGTAGTGTCCCTCATTGATTCGGTTTACCTACCGGAGTCGACCCCTAAAAATGTATGAAGACATTGACGACAATGGTGGTATGTGGAGATATTCACATTGAAGACTATGACATGAGAAGACATTGAGTGAAGACTATGGAGCCTTGAAGACTGTGTTGTTTCGTTGTTTCCTTTTCTTCTTTGTTGAGTCGAGGAACCACCGCATCGTTAAGTGGGGTCCAAGTGATCATAGTCAAAATGACTGAAGTGATGCTCAACCCAAATCCTATGTCTTCGAGCGAAGACAATGAGAGCAAAACTTATCCAGAGCTGGATGAGTCAGCTTTGCTTGTAGCCCAAGTAAAGTTGGCGTGTGTGTTTGAAATCGACCGTTGGAACACGTGTCGGTTCCTTAGTGACCAGGGTCATTTCGGACATATCAGGTCGGGTTGCCTAGTGGCTATAAATAGCCCACCCCTACAGCATAAATTGGTGGCTGCTCAGAGTTAGTGCACGGCTTTTGTCGCTTGAGAGCAACCGACCTCAAGCCTTTGAGAGAGAGAAACTTGCAAGGACAAAGCCCAAAACACCCGAGCCAAAGAGTGTTAGGCATCATCAAGTTTTCCTGTCTCAGTGTGACACGAAGACTTATTACACTTGAGGACTGTGGAATCCTCCAGCCGGTTAGGCATCGCGCTCGAGCATCCAAGAGTCATTGTGGATTGCCGTGAACGTCGTCTGTGAAGGTTCGGAAGTCTACCTTGAAGACTTACCAGAGTGATTGGGCGAGGACTGTGTGTCCTTAGCTCAAGGGGAATAAGGTGAAGACGCTGCGGTCTCGAGTTGAATCTCAGCCTCCCTAACCAGATGTACAGTTGTCACAGCAACCGGAACTGGTCCAACAAATCCTGTGTCTTCAACAAGTGACTGGTTCTATCCCTTCCCTCCTTTTACCTTGAGCTTGTCTTCGTAAAGTCATTGCTTATATGTCTTATCTGTTTGACTTCATTGCTTGACTACTATCGTTGTTTTGGCTTCATACTATCTTCCATCCTGATTCTTACTACATAGCTGCTATTAGTCTTGTCCGTTCACATTATTGCATACTTGACTATGGCTTGCTTGTTGTAGTTTATCTTCCGCTGCATATTAATTAGGTCATTTCTATTGTTTGTCTTCGAAACATTCGTGTTTTGAAGACTTTCCTAAAAATCGCCTATTCACCCCCCCTCTAGTCGATTACTAGCACTTTCACGAGCAGAGGACGGCACAGTGATACGTGGCAAATAAGACGAACTATGGGAGCGGGGGCGTTCTTTTGGCCAAACAGTGGCGGCAATGAATCGTCGGTGAGCCCGTTCCCGCGCAACCTCGTAGGTTCCTGCGCAAGCTTCCCGCCCGATTCGTGAAATCCCCAAAATCCCAATGCTTACCGCCTGCTATAAAACCCTCACGGTCGGGCGAGTCCTGCGTTGCATTTTCCCCTCCCTCCCTGTAGCTTATCTCGTCTGCTTCTCCCACAATCGCCAATGGCACCGGTCCGTCGTCGTCGCTCAGCCACTCCGCTGTCATCAGAGGACAGCTCCAGTTGGGAGGCTACACCGCGGCGATGGCGCAGTCCCCGGCGTAGTGTAGTGCGCGTGGCGTCCCTGTTGGGTGTGCGCGGAACACCCACCACACGCTCCACCGCCGCTGCCCGTCGGCAGCTGTTGTCGGCCGCCATAGCCGCCACACCACTGTCGAAAGCCAGGGCCATCTCCTGCTCCGCCGCGCGGCCCGAAGGCGGGAGGTGGCCGTCGTGGCCGCCACCCCACTGCCGGCCACCATGGCCATCACCCGCTCCGCCACCGCGGCCCGAAGGCGGGAGGTGGTGGTCGTGGCCGCCACCCCCTCGTCGGTCACCGTGGCCGCCAGCCCGCCGTCGACCGCCAAGATCATCACCCGCTCTACCACTGCCGCTCGAAGGAGGGAGGTGGAGGTGGAGGCCTGCATGTGCGCCAGCGACCTTGCGTGCTACATCGAGTTCCTGTGGGAGGAGGAGGAGCGCCTCATCGATCATGCAAAGAGCCTTACCGCAGTCGTGGCCGCGACACACGCCGACGCAGAGGCGAGGAATCAGGAGATCTACGAGCAGTCCGGCCACTTCAAGAGGGATCGTCTGGAGCGGCAGTGGACGTTCGAGCTAGCGAGCGTTGCTGAACGTGCCGTAGCGGCAGGCACCGTATTGCATTTTGCCAGCTCGTCGGTAGGCTCCTCATCCTCCTCTGCCTCTTACTAAGCGTGCTCGGCAGAGGAGAGGCTGTCGGAAGTAGCACAAAGCCCCTCAGTGGTAGTAGTAGTAATTAGAGGCTATTTTGTTCAGTTTATCTGACTATAGATGTGTGGTCTAACAGTACAACGTACTTAAAATTAGCTAGTATATATAGTTCAACTAGCTATTTCAGTACATGGTTGGCAACAATTGGGGAAAAGTTTGATCGTTTCAGCTGCCGAGTTGTACTGTTTGTATAAATTAAGAATGACTGCTTAATCTATGAATCAAATCTATGTTTAATTACTGAATTTTAGTTGCAAAAATTAGATAGTGTTAGTGATTTCTGGCTGCATATTTTGACAAATCGCAGTGTTACAAGGATTGACAAATGGTAACGTTACTAGATCAACAAATGCAAATTTTTCCAGTTTGAAAAATGGCAACATACCCAATATGACAGATGCAAATCTTACCAAATTGTTCCTACGTGGTTGCACACGGGTCATCCAAGACAATCGTTTGCGTTGAAGGGATGCACAAATCCCGCGCTGCGGATTTTCCCTCGACTTAAGGGGGAAGACCATAGCTCTCACTTTGCATACGGGTGTTCTATCTAAAACCTTTGCGATCAAGAGCTGCAAAAATCCTGCTCGGCACATTTTCCCTTGGCTTCCTGGGGAAGCTGTCGGTTTGCATACGGGTGTTCTAACTAAAACGTTTGCGATGAGTGTTTTATATTTAAAAACCGAATTAAACTACGGCTTGGGCGCCATTTATGGAGAGGATGCGAGCAAGGCGGGCGGCCATGGAAGTCAAAGGGCTCGCTTCCCGGTGAGCCTGCGCGGTGTACACCTCGCACCCTTCCCGTTGAGCCTCCGCATTGGAGTACAGCTCGCACGCCTTCCGTTTAGTCAAGCACTCAAGCACCTGTCCGCACGGCACCTCCTAGCCATTAAAAGAGTGAGTCGTGGCATCACGTGAATGGTGAACAGAACACACACAATTTAAATTATACAAAATGTTTGAGATATTACAGCGGCAGCTATTTGTTTCGAAATGCCTTTGTTGGCTGTTATTCGAGTGCGCCTTCTCTCAAAATGGACACGAAAAATACCAAAACATGTCGGGTGGCATTCCATTATAGCATGCCAAGTTTCATGAATTTCACACGAGTTTTGGATTTACTAGAATTTAAAAACAAAGTATCTCAACGTTTTGCCACCAATCAACAGTGCCCTGGTGTCTGAAATTCATTCACATTTCTTGCATGGGACCTAGGCATGCCCCAAAGGACACATGTTTGATTTTTCAACCAATTTATATGCACTAGAGCTTGTGCATGTAGTTAAAATTTGAATTGTGCACATGAAATGCCTAGAAAACCCAGTTAATGTATAAAGGTGTCCAAACGAACCCCGAAAAATTGCAAAAGTAAACACAACACTCCTGTTGTTCTATGTTGACACTAGACATTTTGAAAGCAATAAGAGGCAACCGATATCGTTTCTTCCTCAAAGGTGGCACGTTCCCTGCCGAAACCATCACGCTTGTTGTGAGAAGCTAAGGTTTGTGAGAAGCTTATATCCAAACCTGCCCCAAATGGGACAAAAAATTTACCACGGCATGTTGATGCTGCTCCATGATAGCATGCCAAGTTTCATGAATTTCAGACAAGTTTTGGATTTACTAGAATTTAAAAGCCAGGTATCTCAATGTTGCGGCCGAGTGACAGTGGCAGGGTCTTTGAAATTCATTCTCATTTCTTGGATGGGACCTAAGAATGCAACCAAGGACACATATTTGATTTTTCAACCAGTTTATATGCACTGGAGAATGTGCATGTAGTTCAAATTTGAATTATGCACATAAAATGCCTGGAAAACCCAGTTAATGTATAAAAATGTCCAAACGAATCCTGAAAAAATCCAAAATTAAACACAACACTTCTATTGTTCTATGTTGACACTCGAAATTTTTTGAACGCAATAAGAGGCAACGGATATCGTTTCGTCCCCAAAGTTGGCACGTTCCCCACCGAAACCATCACGCTTGTTGTGAGAAGCTCTGGTTTGTGAGAAGCTTATACCCAAACCTGCCCCAGATGGGACAAAAAATTTACCACGGCATGTTGATGCCGCTCCATGATAGCATGCCAAGTTTCATGAATTTCATTTAGTTTTGGATTTACTAGAATTTAAAACCAGGTATCTCAATGTTTGCGGTCGAGTGGCGGTGTGGTGGTGTTTGAAATTCATTCCCATTTCTTGCATGTGACCTAAGCATGCAACTAAGGACACATATTTGATTTTTCAACCAGTTTATATGCACTGGAGAATGTGCATGTAGTTCAAATTTGAATTATGCGCATAAAATGCCTGGGAAACCCAGTTAATGTATAAAAATGACCAAACGAACCCCGAAAAATTACAAAATTGAACACAACACTCCTGTTGTTCTATGTTGACACTCAAAAAAATTTGAAAGCAATGAGAGGCAACGGATATCGTTTCGTCCCCAAAGGTGGCACGTTCCCTACCGAAACCATCACGCTTGTTGTGAGAAGCTCTGGTTTGTGAGAAGCTTATACCCAAACCTGCCCCAATTGGGACAAAAATTTTACCACGACATGTTGATGCTGCTCCATGATAGCATGCCAAGTTTCATGAATTTCAGACGAGTTTTGTATTTACTAGAATTTAAAAGCCATGTATCTCAATGTTTGCGGCCGAGTGACGGTGGTAGGGTGCTTGAAATTCATTCCCATTTCTTGCATGGGACCTAAGCTTGCAACCAAGGACACATATTTGATTTTTCAACCAGTTTATATGCACTGGAGAATGAGCATGTAGTTCAAATTTGAATTATGCACATAAAATGACTAGAAAACCTAGTTAATGTATAAAAATGTCCAAACGAACCCCGGAAAATTCCAAAATTGAACACAACACTCCTGTTGTTCTATGTTGACACTCAAAAAACTTTGAAAGCAATAATAGGCAACGGATATCGTTTCGTACCAAAGGTGGCACGTTCCCTACCGAAATCATCACGCTTGTTGTGAGAAGCTCTGGTTTGTGAGAAGCTTATACCCAAACCTGCCCCAAATGGGACAAATATTTTACCACAGCATGTTGATGCCGCTCCATGATAGCATGCCAAGTTTCATGAATTTCAAATGATTTTTGGATTTGCTAGAATTTAAAAACCATGTATCTCGATTGACGGTGGCAGGGTGTGTGATATTCATTCCCATTTCTTGCATGGGACCTAAGCATGCAACCAATGACACATATTTGATTTTTCAACCCGTTTATATGCACTGGAGCATGTGCATGTTGTTCAAATTAGAATCATGCACCTGAAATGCCTACAAAACCAAGTTAATGTATAAAAACGTCCAAATGAACCCTGAATAATTCCAATTTTTTGACGACACACTTATAGTTGCATGTTCACTACAGATAAAAGTTCAAACAATTCAAACACCATCCTTTGTAGCTGTGACCCCATTACGTAATTCAAATCAAGACAATAAATCAAGTAGATCACACACAGTTTATTATCACCAACCGTGTGAGATGAAGCACAAAATATCTTGGAGCACTGTCGGTGTATAGTACGCCTATGGCTTACGCGAGAAGGTGCGTCGGCTACAGTCCACAGCCGGCATGTCAAGCACACTAGCTCACTCCCCAAATATCCTTTCACTGTTCATTCGTCATCGGTGAAACATGGGGACGTGGACCCACGTCGTGAGGGCAACTTCGGCGGCCCACTCCGGCGAGAGCGCGGCCGCAGCCGCCAGGCGCGTGCTAACAAGCTTCGTGAGGGCGGCCGTAGTCTGCGCCCGGGCCGCCAAGGGAGCCCAAACGACCGCTGTTGCTTCTCAGGCGGCGGCAGCAGCATCTGCCTCGGGGATAGCAACTGGCAAGAGCGGCACAACAGCTGTCCATTTCACAGCGGCGGCCTTAGCCCTGATGGAGGCCGCCCACTACCATGTCGAGGTCGTCGACGCCCAACTCGTGGCGGTCACCGCACAAATCGAACGAAGCTTCTCCGACAACGGTCGGCAACCCATGACCGAAGAGCTGGCAATCGCCGAGAGAGTTCGAGGAGCCGTCTGTTCCTGCACGGCATACCTTGCCACGACGGAGCCTGCCAGAGCACAGATCGCGGCCGCCCACGCCTAGCTCGTGGCGGCCTATTCCAAAGATATGGCGGATGCGGATGGCGAGATGCTTGCCGAGTATAGTGCAATTGATGCCATGGAGCCCCTTCCCCAGGAGACCGTCGGGCACGAGCTGGACATGGAGGCGGCGGCGGAGATCGACAAGCACCAGCAGTAGTAGTACTCTTTATTTTATTTTATTAAGAGCGTCGGTCTTTAATTTGTTAGAGTAATGTTTAGGTCAGCTAGCTCTGTTTAATTGCTGAACTTGCATGATTAAGAAGTTAGTCTCTTTTGTGTACCCAAATTATGCAATGACGTGGATGACCACTGTAACCAGCGAAATTCGAACCAAAATTTTTGACATTAAAACTCAACACACACGGGTTAAGCTATCTGAATCGTTTGTGATGTTCACATATCATACATAGTTCTGAATAAGTGACCATGTCTGATGACACTTTGCGCGCCAGTTTTTTTTGCTGAAGCGACTCCAAATTTTCGGCTTCCGCGGAAATATCTACCTCCCCCCCTTATCAAAAGCCACATTTCCCCTATTTCCGCATTCCTTTCCAAGTTGAAATCTTCACTCCTTGCTTCCAGCACCACCTCCTCGCCGGCGACCCTCCTTCATGTTGCTCGGTCTCGCCTATCCAGGCAGGTAATCCACAGCCGACCCCCATCCTCCTCCTCCTTCCACATCCCACATGCCCCGACCACCGGCGCGAGCGCGACACCTTCCACCCAAATCACCGACCCCTCCACCAAATAAGTGCCGCCCTAAGCCATGGTGCACGTAGTATAGCCAGGATCTCAAGGAGCATTTGGCAGCTGAGAAGCAAATCATGGCCGCACGCGCGGATGAGGTTGCGATGGCTGCCATTCGTGCCGACCCCCAGATCTTGGAGGAGCACCTCACCATCGAGGCCACCGTTGACGCCTCCCGCGCCGACGCCGTGACACAGTTGGCTGCTTTAAACGACAGTTTGTGGCGTTTTCTCGAGGTCATCGTTTGCTAGCTACTACCTTTCCTTAACAAATTCCAGTGAATTGTGCTATCTACTTTTACCATGCAATCTTCTGCTATAGTGTATATGTTCTATATGTCTTGCAATGTGGTGTTCAGTTAACTGCTTGGTTCAATTCTGCAAATGTGATGTTCAATTCTTCAGGGTGCAATATTTCCAAGTTGTTTTTTTAGAGTACGCAATCGCGTACCTTTGCTTTATAGAAGGCAGAAAAATATGTACAAGAGAGAGATTACAGCAAGGGCTAAGCTACACATCAAAGAGCCAGCCGACCTAACACGCTCCACTCCTAATACCTTAGACTACTACTCACAAAATATGCTAAGTCCATAAGCTCCTGCTCTCACCCAAGACCTAAGTTCGTCGAAGACTTGGCTCATGAAAACTGCAACAGTCAAGCTTGCTCTCGACGGTCCGAACACCAATCCGTTGTGATGCTTCTAAAGGTGCCAGCAAATGAGCATTGCCACCGAGTCGAAGCCCTTCCTGTTTGCCTTCGGTATGCGCGCGTGAGCCTCTAGCCACCAATCCTCAATCTTGTCATTCACCGTCGGAACCAGTGTGCCACTGATTCCAGCTTTCAGGAAGCAGCCGTGCCAGACTTGTCTCGCGAAGACACGGTGTAGGAGTATGTGATCCATCGAGTCTTCCTCTTGAGCACAGATGTAACAAGGAGAGGTGTGATCTTGCAGCCCATGTCGTAGCCGTCGATCCGCCGTCCAGAGCCGATATTGCGTCGCAAGCCACATGAAGATCTTGCAGGACAGGAGCGCCCAACATTTCCAGATTGCTGCAGCCGAAGCACAGCGAATGTTGCCGTGCCATAGCATGTCGTAAGTCGACTGCGAGGTGTATGTGCCTGCATTGTTCCATATCCATATGGGGGTGTCATTTTCCACCGGATCCAGCACCAAGTTGATCATTATGTCCCAAAGATTGATGATCTGCAACAACCCATCCGAACAGAGCTCTCCTGAGACATCATTCGCCCAACGATGGAGGTGCATCGCCTCGCTCAAGGTTCGCTTGTTCACCATTTGCGTGCGGACCCGAGCTAGAACCAATGGCGCTAACTCAGCTATGGATGATCCATCGATCCTTCCAGAATAGAATTCACTCACCGTTTCCTACTTTCTAGTGCACCAAGCTATTGAAGGCTGATTGCACCTGAGCATCCATAGATAGAGGTAAACCCTGCCACGGTCTAGCCTCATCCGTACACCTCAGCCATTCCCATGTGAGCCTTAAAGCAAGTCCATGCTTCTGGAGATCCAGCACTCCCAGTCCACCAAGTTGCTTAGGACGGCACACCCTTTGCCAGGAGACAAGGCATTTGCCGCCGTGAATGTGATCAGTTCCATCCCAAAAGAAAGCACAACAGATCTTGTCCACACGCTCCAGCGCCCATTTTGGAGCATCGGCGACAAGCAAGTGGTGAGTGGGTTGGGCACGGATCACCGTGTTAACTAGAATTAGCCTGCCCGGCCTCGTCACCATGCCCCACTGCCATCCTAGCAAGAAGTTGAGCACGTCGTCCACCACTGGCTGCCATTCTGAGCGGGTGAGTTGCTTGATGGAGAGCTGCAAGCCAAGGTACTTACACGGGAAAGATTACATGCGCCACGGTAGAGCACGGGAGACCCTCTCCTTGTCTGTCTCGTCAGCTCGAATCATAATCACAGAGGACTTGGCGAAGTTGACATGTAATCTAGAAGCCGCACCAAACATTTGCAATGCCACTGTAGTGAAGCTCAAATCCGCGACTATAGGTCTGATAAACAGAATGACGTCGTCCGCGTAAATCGACAGTCGTTGGAAGGGTGAACAGCCTGGCATCACACTGATTGCGCCCCATTCTTGTGCCTTAACCAGCAAAGCAGTGAGAGCGTCCATCATAATGAAAAATAATAGAGGGGACACCGGATCCCCTTGTCGTAGGCCTTTGGCGTGCTTAAACTTCTTCCCAGGGCAACCATTAACCAGCACCCGGGAGCTGGCATTGGATAGAAGAATCGTCAGTCTAGAGCACCAATGCTCCGAGAATCCTTTCGCCCGAAGAACCTCTAGCATAAACGACCAAGAAAGCGAGTCAAAGGCGCGAGAGATGTCAAGTTTGATCATGGATCCTTTTTCTTTCTTTCTATGCAGATTCCTGGCCACCTGCCGGACCAACATGAAATTGTCATGTATATTCCGGCCTCGTATGTATGCAGATTGATTGATGCTGACCAGCTCTCCCATCCGCGGACAAAGTCTCGAGGACATCAATTTAGCGTTGATCTTGGGGATGCTGTGAAGCAGGCTGATCGGCCTAAAGTCTCCAATTCGGCAAGCATCCGGCCTTTTAGGTATGAGGG
This sequence comes from Aegilops longissima, assembly GCA_021605205.1. Classification (NCBI taxonomy): domain Eukaryota; kingdom Viridiplantae; phylum Streptophyta; class Magnoliopsida; order Poales; family Poaceae; genus Aegilops; species Aegilops longissima. The sequence goes on from CM038681.1 coordinate 511,909,166, forward strand.
TGATGATGGCCTGGTTATGTATCCCGAATCCTCTTCTGTTGCCAAGTTGGAATTTATGAATCGCCGCCATAATGTCTCCCTTGATTATGTTCCAAGCTTTGTGGAAGAACATACCAATGAAGCCGTCCGGTCACAGCGCCCGTTCAGCGGGCATGCTCTTGATGACCGAGAACACCTCCTCTTCCGTATATATGTCATCCAGCTCATTGATACGTCTACAGCGTATCTATAATTTTTGATTGTTCCATGCTGTTTTATTATCAATCTTGGATGTTTTATAATCATTTTATAGTCATTTTATATCATTTTTTGGTACTAACGTATTGACATAGTGCCAAGTGCTAGTTGTTGTTTTTTCCATGTTTTTTTACATCGCAGGAAATCAATATCAAACGGAGTCCAAATGCCACGAAACTCCATGATGATTTTTTATGGGCCAGAAGGAAGGCAATGGGCCATGGTTGCATCTGGGGGGTGCCCCGAGGGGGGCACAACCCACCAGGGCACGCCAGGAGGCCCAGGCGCGCCCTGGTGGGTTGTGCCCACATCGGGTGCCCCCGGACCGCCTCTTTGCTCTATAAATACCCCAAAAATCCACAAACCCTAGGGGAGTCGACGAAATATTCATCCAGCCGCCGCAGAGATCAGAACTACCAGATCCAATCTGGACACCATCACAGAGGGGTTCACCACTTCCATTGGTGCCTCTCTGATGATGCGTGAGTAGTTCTTTGTAGACCTTCGGGTCCGTAGTTAGTAGCTAGATGGATTCCTCGCTCTCTTTTGATTCTCAATACAATGGTCTCTTGGAGATCCATATGATGTAACTCTTTTGCGGTGTGTTTGTTGGGATCTGATGAACTTTGAGTTTATGATCAGTCATATCTTTTTATATCCATGAAAGTTATTTAAGTTTCTTTGATCTCTTATATGCATGATCTCTTATAGCCTCGTATTTCTTCTCCGATATTTGGGTTTTGTTTGGCCAACTTGATCTATTTATCTTGCAATGGTAAGAGGTGCCCAGTAGTGGGTTCGGTCTTACGGTGCTTGATCCCAGTGACAGAAGGGGAACCGACACGTATGTATCGTTGCTACTAAGGATAAAAAGACGAGATCTATATCTACCTCCATATAGATAAACGGATCTTGTCTACATCATGTCATCGTTCTTATTGCATTACTCCATTTTTCCATGAACTTAATACACTAGATGCATGCTGGATAGCAGTCGATGTGTGGAGTAATAGTAGTAGATGCAGGCAGAGTCGGTCTACTAATCTTGGACGTGATGCCTATGTAATGATCATTGCCTGGATATCGTCATAATTATTTGAAGTTCTGTCAATTTCCCAACAGTAGTTTGTTTACCCACCGTTTGCTATTTTTCTCGAGAGAAGCCACTAGTGAAACCTACGGCCCCCGGGTCTTATTTCTCATATATTTGCCTTGAGATCTATTTTTCCTTTGCATTTTTATTCATATCTACTAAACCAAAAATACAAAAATATCTTGATGCACTTTATTTTATTTGCGATCTATTATTTCAATCTATTACAACCTTCTCCCGTCCGTGCACCGTTTCTGGCGTCGTTACTCGAAAGGGATTGACAACCCCTTTAACACGTTGGGTTGCAAGGTGTTGTTATTCGTGTGCAGGGGCTGTTTACGTTGTGTTGCTTGGTTCTCCTACTGGTTTGATAACCTTGGTTTCATTACTGAGGGAAATACCAACCGTTGCTGTGCTACATCATCCTATCCTCTTGGGGGAAACACCGACGTAGTATTGGCAAACATCATCACTCATGAAGATCCAGCTGAGTTATACCCAGAAAGTCTAGGTCAATAGAGTGCTCTCTGGCCCGACAAGTGCCCAACAGCTCCTTATAAGCATTATAGAATGCCTCCTCTTTGCCTTCTTGTTCGGAGATCGCCACATCATCCTGGGTCAGCACGGGGATGAAATTTCTTAGCTTCCTTCCATTGGCCACCAGGTGGAATAGCTTAGTGTTGGCATCTCCCTCCGCCAGCCATCTAAGGCGAGATCTTTGTCGTGCAATTGTGCACTCAAGTGAAGCCAGACCCAGAGAAGTTAGCTTGATTGTGTTACGCAGTCAACATTCATTAGTCGAGAGCACACGGTGATCCATAGCTCGATCCAGCTGCAAGATGATCCAATTTGCCACAGCAATTTGCAGCTTCACGTTCCCCACCTTTCGCTGGCCCCAAGTCGCGAGGTCATGTGTCGTTTTGCACAGTAACAAATCTAGTCTGAGAAAGGCATCCGTAATGCTCGGATCGCAAGTCCAGGCCTCCCGCACAGCCTCCTCGAAACCATCAAGATTGGTCGAGAACACCTCGAACGAAACCGTCTGTGCGGCTGTAAGTGCTCATCCAAAGCCAGGTGTAGAGGGCAATGGTCAGATGTACTAGTGGAGAGAGATTGAAGAATGGCATCTGGGTGGTTTAGCTCCCAGTCTACCGAAGCAAAAGCCTGGTCTATTTTGGTGAGCATGGGATTCTCCCTCTCATTACTCCAAGTGAAAGCTCAGCCATGCAGAATGAGCTCTTTGAGGCTGTTAGAATCTACAAACCGTCTAAATTTACTCATCATTCTCCTGTCAAGATTTGCGTTACTTTTGTCGAAAGCCTGTAGAATGAGGTTAAAGTCTCCAATGACAAGCCACGGGCCAGGACAAAGCAGGCGCCGCGCATGTAACTCCTCCATGAAGTTGATTTTTTCATGGTCCTCCTATGGCTTGTAAACCATCGACAGCCACCATGGGGCACCTTCGCGAGGCACCACAAAGGCCGATATGAAGTTAGTGTCTCGAACACAGTTAGATATACCAGCCACCGATGAGTCCCACACTAATATGATGCCTCCCCTCGTACCCAAGGACGGTAAGTAAAATAAACCATCATACGCCGGACCAAAGCATTGCATTATGGTAAATTGGTCAACTACATCCAGCTTCAATTCTTGGATACACCAAATACTAGCCCTAGTGGAATCAACCATATCTCTTAGAGCCTTCCTCCTAGCCGGATTGTTCAGACCATGAACATTCCAGCTCACCAACTCCATGTTGACGCGCGACATTGGGGAATGTCACGGAGTCCACACTTGACAGCAGTATCTAGTGTGCTACTGCCACCTGAGTCTCCACGCCCAGCTCCATAGGTAACGACTTGCCGAAGATCGCCGCAATGGTATGCAAGTGTTTGTCATGAAGGGGTGAGTCAAACATCTCCCGCAGCTGGACCAGCGCTCCCTCCGTGATTGCAAGCTCGTCCGGCACGATGCCCAAGGCTTTGAGCAGAACTGTCTCAGCCGCTGATGCCTTCGAGTTTCTTGAGCTGGAGCTGATCGATCTTGTGTTCCGGCGCGGCGTGAAGGGGTCTTGACCCGGACGAACTCCATTGACCACTTCAATTTCTTTTAGCAGGCGGCGCCAATTTCTTCAGCAAGCCAGCACAAAAAGTTTTAATGTTGCCCCATGCCACTTGCTCCTTGGACGACAGGCACGTCTCCCCCTGGCTTTGATCAGGCAGGGTAGCTTGCACTTCCACTACATGCAGCCCAGGTACGTTGATCTCATGCAACGTAGTCTTTTGCAGGACCCACCATAGTAGCATCCAAGGCCGCGGGCGCGACATGTCGCTCGCAATCATTGGGCGCCAGCAGTTCCTCTATTGGGGCCCATCCTGCAGAGAGGCATCTGTCCTAGTCTGGCTCCACATCCCTCAGGATGAGCGGCAGGGAGGCCGGCTCCACACGCACTCCCCCCAGCACCTCTTCACATGGGCCAGACCATGCGGGGTCCACCACCATCAGGGCAACCTGATCACTATCCCGTCCTGTCTGTGGAACAGCTGTCCTCTGCATCTCAATATGCTGGACCCGCTTGATACGTCCATTTTGCATCATGCTTTTATATTGATATTTATTGCATTATGGACTATTATTACACATTATGTCACAATACTTATGCCTATTCTCTCTTATTTTACAAGGTTTACATAAGGAGGGAGAATGCCGGCAGCTGGATTTCTGGGCTGGAAAAGGAGCAAATATTAGAGACATATTCTGCACAACTCCAAAAGTCCTGAAACTCCACGAAATTTATTTTTGGAAATAATAAAAAATATTGAGCGGAAGAAATACGTCAGGGGGGCCTCCACCTGGCCACGAGGGTGGGGGCGCGCCCTACCTCCCTGGGCGCGCCCCCCTGCCTTGTGGGCCCCCTGTTGGCCCTCCAGTGCCCATCTTCTGCTATATGAAGTCTTTCGTCCAAAGAAAAATCGTAAGCAAGCTTTCGGGACAAGACTCCACCGCCACGAGGCGGAACCTTGGCGGAACCAATCTAGGGCTCCGGCAGAGCTGTTCTGCCGGGGACACTTCCCTCTGGGAGGGGGAAATCATCGCCATCATCATCACCAACGCTCCTCTAATCAGGAGAGGGCAATCTCCATCAACATCTTCACCAGCACCATCTCCTCTCAAACCCTAGTTCATCTCTCGTATCCAATTCTTGTCTCATAGTCTGAGATTGGTACCTGTAGGTTGCTAGTAGTGTTGATTACTCCTTGTAGTTGATGCTAGTTGGTTTATTTGGTGGAAGATCATATGTTCAGATCCTTTATGCATATTAATACTCCTCTGATTATGAACATGAATATGCTTTGTGAGTAGTTACGTTTGTTCCTGAGGACATGGGAGAAGTCTTGCTATTAGTAGTCATGTAAATTTGGTATTCGTTCGATATTTTGATGAGATGTATGTTGTCTCTCCTCTAGTGGTGTTATGTGAACGTAGACTACATAACACTTCACCATTATTTGGGCCTACAGGAAGGCATTGGGAAGTAATAAGTGGATGATGGGTTGCTAGAGTGACAGAAGCTTAAACCCTAGTTTATACGTTGCTTCGTAAGGGGCTGATTTGGATCAATATGTTTCATGTTATGGTTAGGTTTACCTTAATACTTTTGTTGTAGTTGCGGATGCTTGCAATAGAGGTTAATCATAAGTGGGATGCTTGTCCAAGTAAGGGCAGCACCCAAGCACCGGTCCACCCACATATCAAATTATCAAAGTACCGAACACGAATCATATGAACGTGATGAAAACTAGCTTGACGATAATTCCCATGTGTCCTCATGAGTGCTTTTCTCTATATAAGAGTTTGTCCAGGCTTGTCCTTTGCTACAAAAAGGATTCGGCCACCTTGCTGCACTTTATTTACTTTTGTTACTTGTTGCTCGTTACAAATTATCCTATCACAAAACTATCTGTTGCCTATTATTTCAGTGCTTGCAGAGAATACCTTGCTGAAAACCGCTTATCATTTCCTTCTGCTCCTCGTTGGGTTCGACACTCTTACTTATCGTAAGGACTATGATAGATCCCCTATACTTGTGGGTCATCAAGACTCTTTTCCGCACCGCTGTCGGGAGTGAAGCGCCTTTGGTAGGTGGAATTTGGTAAGGAAAAATTTATATAGTGTGCTGAAATTTATTGTCACTTGTTACTATGGAAAGTAATCCTCTGAGGGGCTTGTTCGGGGTATCTTCACCCCGACCAGTAGAGCAAAGAGTTTCTCCTCAACCTACTGAACCTACTGAAAATGAAAATGTCCACTTTGAGATTCCTTCGGGTATGTTAGAAAAACTGCTAGCTAATCCTTTTGCAGGAGATGGAACAAAGCATCCTGATGAGCACCTAATATATGTGGACGAAGTTTGTGGATTATTTAAGCTTGCAGGTATATCCGGTGATTTTATTAAGAAGAAGGTCTTCCCTTTATCTTTGAAGGGAGATGCATCGACATGGTATAGGCTATGTGATGATACGGGATCATGGAACTACAAACGATTGAAATTGGAATTTCATCAGAAATTTTATCCTATGCATCTTGTTCATCGTGATCGCAATTATATATATAATTTTTGGCCTCGCGAAGGAGAAAGCATCGCTCAAGCTTGGGGGAGGCTTAAATCAATGTTATATTAATGCCCCAATCATGAGCTCTCAAGATAAATGATTATTCAAAAAATTTATGCTCGGCTTTCTGATAACAATCGCACCATGCTCGATACTTCTTGTGCTAGCTCTTTTATGATGAAGACTATTGAATTCAAATGGGACTTATTGGATAGAATTAAACGCAACTATGAAGATTGGGATCTCGACGAAGGTAAGGAGTCAGGTATGACACCTAAGTTTCATTGTGTTAAATCTTTTATGGATACCGATGTTTTCCGTAAGTTTACCACTAAATATGGACTTGAGTCTGAGATAGTAGCTTCTTTATGTGAATCTTTTACTGCTTATGTTGATATCCCTAAGGAGAAGTGTTTTAAATATCATCCTCCCATAGAAGTAAAAGTAGCTGCACCTATTAAAGTTGAAGAAAAGACTATCACTTATAATGATCGTATTGTTCCTACTTCTTATGTTGAGAAACCACCTTGCCCTATTAGGATAAAGGATCATGCTAAAGCTTCAACTGTGGTCCGTAAAAGCAATATTAGAACTTATACACCTCCTGAGCAAATTAAAGTTGAACCTAATATTGCTATTGTTAAAGATCTCTTGGCTGATAATATTGATGGGCATGTTATTTATTTCTGTGATTTAACTGCTATAATTGCCAAACCTTGTGCTAAAGATAAACATAGACTTGTGGTAGGCATGCCTGTTATTTCTGTTAAAATAGGAGATCATTGTTATCATGGCTTATATAATATGGGTGCTAGTGCTAGTGCAATACCTTTTAACTTATACAAAGAAATTATGCATGATATTTCACCTGCTGAGATAGAAGATATTGATGTCACAATTAAACTTGCCAATAAAGCAACTATTTCACCAATGGGAATTATTAGAGATGTTGAAGTCTTGTGTGGGAAAACTAAATATCCTGCTGATTTTCTTGTTCTTGGTTCCCCACAAGATAGCTTTTGACCCATTATATTTGGTAGACCCTTCTTGAACACCGTTAATGCTAGGATAGACTGTGAAAAGAATGTTGTTACTATTGGTCTGGATGATATGTCTCATGAGTATAATTTCTCTAAATTTAGTAAACAACATCGTGAAGAGGAATTGCCTAGTAAGGATGAAATAATTGGTCTTGCTTCTATTGCCGTACCTCCTAGTGATCCTTTAAAACAATATTTCCTAGACCATGAAAATGATATGTTTATGAATGAAAGAAGGGAAATAGATGAAGTATCCTTTAAACAGGAACCTATCCTGAAATACAATTTGCCTGTTGAAATCCTAGGGGATTCTCCTCCACCCAAGGGTGATCCCGTGTTTGAGCTTAAACCATTTCCTCATACTCTTAAATATGCTTATCTTGATGAGAAAAAGATATATCCTGTTATTATTAGTGCTAACCTTTCAGAGCATGAGGAAGAGAGATTATTGAAAACTCTGAAGAAGCACCGCGCTGCTATTGGATATACTCTTGATGATCTTAAGGGCATTAGTCCCACTCTATGTCAACATAAAATAAATTTGGAGAAAGATGCCAAACCAGTTCGTGATCACCAACGCGCTATTGAATCCTAAGATGAAAGAAGTGGTAAGAAAGGAAATACTAAAGCTCCTTGAGGCAGGTATAATTTATCCCGTTGCTGATAGTCAGTGGGTAAGTCCTGTCCATTGTGTTCCTAAGAAGGGAGGTATTACTATCGTTCCTAATGATAAAGATGAATTGATCCCGCAAAGAATTATTACAGGTTATAGGATGGTAATTGATTTCCGCAAATTAAATAAGGCTACTAAAAAAGATCATTACCCCTTACCTTTTATCGATCAAATGCTAGAAAGATTATCTAAACATACACATTTTTGCTTTCTAGATGGTTATTCTGGTTTCTCTCAAATACCTGTGTCAGCTGATGATCAATCTAAGACCACTTTTACTTGCCCTTTTGGTACTTTTGCTTATATACGTGTGCCTTTTGGTTTATGTAATGCACCTGCTACCTTTCAAAGATGCATGATGGCTATATTCTCTGACTCTTGTGAAAAGATTTGTGAGGTTTTCATGGACGATTTCTCCGTTTATGGATCCTCTTTTGAATGATTGCTTGAGAAAATTTGATCGAGTTTTGCAGAGATGTGAAGAAACTAATCTTGTTTTGAATTGGGAAAACTGCCACTTTATGGTTAATGAAGGTATTGTTTTGGGGCATAAAGTTTCTGAAAGAGGTATTGAAGTTGATAAAGCCAAGGTTGATGCTATTGAAAAGATGGCCATGTCCCAAGGACATCAAAGGTATAAGAAGTTTCCTTGGTCACGCTGGTTTTATAGGAGGTTCATTAAGGACTTCTCAAAAATTTCTCGGCCTCTGACTAATTTATTACAAAAAGATATACCATTTGTATTTGATGATGATTGTGTAGAAGCATTTGAAATACTTAAGAAAGCATTGATTTCTGCACCTATTGTTCAGCCACCTGATTGCAATTTACCTTTTGAAATCATGTGTGATGCTAGTGATTATGCTGTAGGTGCTATTCTAGGGCAAAGAGTTGATAAGAAATTAAATGTTATCCAATATGCTAGCAAAACTCTAGACAATGCTCAAAGAAATTATGCTACTACTGAAAAAGAATTCTTAGAAGTTGTATTTTCTTGTGATAAGTTCAGACCTTATATTGTTGACTCTAAAGTAACTATTCACACTGATCATGCTGCTATTAAATATCTTATGGAAAAGAAAGATGCTAAACCTGGACTTATTTGATGGGTTCTCGTGCTACAAGAATTTGATTTACATATTGTTTATAGAAAGGGAGCTGAGAACCCCGTTGCAGACAACTTGTCTAGGTTAGAAAATGTTCTTGATGACCCACTACCTATTGATGATAGCTTTCCTGATGAACAATTAAATTTCATAAATACTTCTCGTACTGCTCCATGGTATGCTGATTATGCTAATTACATCGTTGCTAAATTCATACCACCTAGTTTCACATACCAGCAAAAGAAAAAGTTTTTCTATGATTTGAGACATTACTTCTGGGATGACCCTCATCTTTATAAAGAAGGAGTAGATGGAGTTATTAGACGTTGTGTACCGAGCATGAACAGAATGATCCTACGCAAGTGTCACTCGAGGCTTATGGAGGACACCACGCTGGAGATAGAACTGCACATAAGGTATTGCAATCCGGTTTTATTGGCCTACTCTCTTCAAGGATGCCCGTAAGTTTGTCTTGTCTTGTGATGAATGTCAAAGAATTGGTAATATTAGTAGACGTCAAGAACTGCCTATGAATTATTCACTTGTTATTGAACCATTTGATGTTTGGGGCTTTGATTATATGGGACCTTTTCCTGCCTCTAATGGATACACACATTTTTTAGTTGCTGTTGATTACGTTACTAAGTGGGTAGAAGCTATTCCAACTAGTAGTGCTGATCATAATACCTCTATTAAAATGCTTAAATAAGTTATTTTTCCGAGGTTTGGAGTCCCCAGATATTTAATGACTGATGGTGGTTCACATTTCATTCATGGTGCTTTCCGAAAAATGCTTGCTAAATATGATGTTAATCATAGAATTGCAACTCCTTATCACCCGCAGTCTAGTGGTCAAGTAGAATTGAGTAATAGAGAGCTCAAATTAATTTTGCAAAAGATTGTTAATAGATCTATAAAGAATTGGTCCAAGAAACTTGATGATGCATTATGGGCCTACAGAACTGCATATAAAAATCCTATGGGTATGTCTCCGTATAAAATGGTTTATGGAAAAGCATGTCACTTACCTCTCGAACTAGAACACAAGGCATATTGGGCTATTAAAGAGCTCAATTATGATTTCAAACTTGCCGGTGAGAAGAGGTTAGTTGACATTAGCTCACTTGATGAATGGAGAACCCAAGCCTATGAAAATGCCAAGTTGTTTAAGGAAAAAGTTAAAAGATGGCATGACAAAAGGATACAAAAGCGTGAGTTTAATGTAGGTGATTATGTATTGCTATACAACTCTCATTTAAGATTTTTTGCAGGAAAACTTCTTCTAAATGGGAAGGCCCTTACGTTATCGAGGAGGTCTATCGTTCCGTGCCATAAAATCAACAACTTCAAGGCACAAACCAAGTGGTGAACGGTCAAAGAATTAAATATTATACTCAGGTAATCCCATAAATGTTGAAACCGATGTTATTGAAACTGTAACCCCGGAGGAATACATAAGGGACACTTTCCAGAACGTTTCAGACTCCGAAAAGGAATAGGTATGTGGTACGGTAAGTAAACCGACTCCAAAACAACTTTTATGGCAATATTTCTGTTTTGAAATATTTAGAAAAATAGAAAATAAGAGGCAGTCCGAAGGACACGAGGCCTCCACGAGGTGGAGGGCGCGCCTACCCTCCCGGGCGCGCCTCTACCTCGTGGGCACCTCGTACGCTCTCCGGACTCCGTTTTCTTGCACGATACATATTTTGATCGGTAAAAATTCATTATATATTCTCCCGGAGGTCGTGGGGAGTGGATGCCTTGAAGACCGCGCCCTAGCCCTGTTCAGTAGATGAGCCGCGCCTCCATGCCTCCCTCTTTTTACGAGGAAGGCGCGGGCCGCCTCTTCACTACGACGTGACGCATGCGTGCGGAAACCGCCCCACGCATGCCGTCCACGTCACGCACGCCCCTCCAAGCCGCACCGCGTGCGCGGGTCATGGGAAGTGGAGCACACGAAAAGTTTTACCGCGGTAAAAGCCACCCCACCTGCCCGAGCACCGTTCTGGGCCTAGCCCAACAACACGTCACGCTTCTGTGTGGCCCAGGCCCGGGGGCTCCTATCGGTGTACAAATAGAGGGTGCACTCTTTGTACCCCTATACCTGTGCACGGTCAGTCAGAGCCGCACCCACGGTCGCACCAAGCAGAGCAAGGGAGGTGAGCCAAGGTAAGACCAAAGCCCAAGATAATCAAAGCAACGACAAGGACCAAGGCCACAAGGATCGGATGGGCCAAGCAGGTTTCCCCGGCAAGGACCCTTGTCGGGCAGTTCAGCGGCCCTGCAAGACCTTGCCAAGCAGCTCGCCCACGCCACCGAATGAGTTACCCTTGAGCCCACCAACGCCGATTTAACGATTGGGACAGGGCTCGGAGGCACCTCCGTGGTGGCATGCAGATCTTTGTGAAGACAAAGAATAGTCAAGATCAAGTGAGGATAGGAAGGCAATCATCCTCACCGAAGAAACCCACAAGACCCCGGCAAGATCCTTACTGGGACGCCAGACGCCACGGCAAGACCCTTGCCGTGCCACCCGCAACACCTCGCTAAGCGCTGCCAAATAGGGCCACCGCCAGTTCAAGACCAGCCAAGTCTCCGCCGCTGTTCACATGCGGTTACCGACCCAACCTGCTCAAGGTGCACTCGCGTGGCAACATGCAAACCTTCCCGAGGCTCCACCATGCGCCACCTCAGCCTGCCCGCCCGCCTACATGGCATCGCATGCATCGCTGGCTGTATGGCGCGGTCGGGCAAGGAGGAGCGGCGATGGATGGACGGGCCTCGCTCCCGTACCCGATAAAGTGAAGGGACACCTAAGCCTCGCATTAAATGCATCTTGTCCTGTAGTACGAGGGATAACCTCGTGGCACTGTACCCTTTCCACCTCCTGCTTGCCACTGTGGTGACCCCTTTTCCTATAAAAGGAGGCATGAGGCGACCAGGAGAAGGATTCGGCTTTTCGGAGCTCGTTACACCTCATAGCTAGCTCAAGAACTCAGAATACATCCACCAAAGCAGGACTAGGGTTTTACGCATCCTCGCGGCCTGAACCTGGATAAATGAACCGTGTAATCTCTGTCAGATCCGCTCTTCTCTCAACCCCGCGTTCAAGAATCAGCAGAGGGATCCTTGTGATCCCATAGGTGTCGTTCCCACCGACACCGGTGAGAAGAGGTTATTTGATATTAGCTCACTTGATGAATAGAGAACCCAAGCTTATGAAAATTCCAAGTTGTTTAAAGAAAAAGTTAAAAGGTGGCATGACAAAAGGATACAAAAGCGTGAGTTTAATGTAGGTGATTATGTATTGCTATACAACTCTCATTTAAGATTTTTTGCAGGAAAACTTCTCTCTAAATGGGAAGGCCCTTACGTTATCGAGGAGGTCTACTGTCGGTGTACTAGAGTAGGGGTACCCTAGTATCCCAAACTCGTGCACGGACAGTTGCAGCGCCCCACGGCAGGGCTGACCTGATGACCGCCAAGATCCTCAGCGGCTCCTTTGGAGCCATTCAAGAACAAAGTAATCAAGACCCCGACAAGAGGAGCTTGCCGGAAGGCCACTGAGCGCTGAAGGAATAAGGCCCCGCAAGAGGAGCTTGCGGGAAGGCTTGGTGGGCGCCGAGCCCCAAAGCGCCGACAAGGTTCCTGCCAAGGCAAGGCGCTTGTCGGGCGGGCAACCTCTTCATCTCCGCTCCAGCTCACCCGCCAACGTGTCACCACGGGCTCTCCCAAGCATCGCGTGTCAACGGGCTGTGCAGCCAGCGGGAGCAGCGATAGCGGCGCCGACAGGCTACCATCGTGGCAAACGGAGGCGACTTGACGGTCCCTCATAATCGTTCGGGCGATCGAGACGGGCATTGATGACTCTTGTCCCTTGCCGCCGAGTTAGGTATAGATTATCAGACACCTGCATGAGCGGTGTACCAACCTATGTTTTACCATCTTACCCTTGTCTACTTGCCACATGTGGTGACCCCTTGTGCCTATAAAAGGAGGCCCAAGTGCAACGAGAAAGGGTTCGGTCCAGCTCCGCTTAGTTCATCATACTCATACGAAACCACACTCGTGCTAGGTCTTGTAGCTCCCATTGCTCCCTAGCAAGAACACAAGATAATCCACAAAGCAGCAGAGGAGTATTATCTCCAGGAGAGCTCCGGCTGGGTAATCCGCCGTGTGCATCGCCGATCCGCTTTGTGCAATCTCCCTCCGAACCACAAGGGACCCAGTCCCAGAGGTGCTCGTGGGACACGATCGCCTCCTCGACATCTTTGGCGCGCTGTAGGGCGCCGAGGCTGTGTGAACCCGATCCGCGGTCACACGAGCAACTTCATCGACATCTTCGCCAACATGGCGCCAAGAAGAAGTCTTCGCAGCAGCAGAGCCGCTCATGCCGAACCCACCACCACCGGAGCTGTCGTGGTGGAGAAACGCGCGGAGGAGCCGGAGTCGCCGAAGAGCCCACAATGCCGCCAGGTCCAAGGACAAGGCAGCACAGCGCCGGCGTCGAAGTCCGCACCGCGCCCTTCGCAGGAGGCGCTGGACCGACAGCGCCATGATGCTCGCGCACCATACGCCACCGGATCAAGGCCAAGCCGGAGGATCCCGAGGCCCTCAAGACCCGCATGCACCCCAACATGCCGGTACGACGAGCGGAGTACGGTCGCTGGGTGGATGCTGCTCCTCCTAACTTGGTTAGAGTCCGAGCACATCCCGCTCTTTGCTCCGCACTCGCTGCCGCCAACCACACCAGCGGAAGCCTTGGCTAGAGCTCGTTATTTAGATTACCTCCAACGGCCGATAAAGTCGACGTAATGGAGGGCCACACCAGAGTCTCATCGGCTTCGCTTAACGGCGACGCCCCGCTGGCAACCGGTGCTTCGCAGCCGCTGCAAGGCGACAACACGCGAGCTGATGGCAACGAGACTTGCGGGGTGCAGCCACCGGCACTCCCCTTCCGAAGGCCAAGATCGCCGACTCGCCGGATCCACCTCGACAGCGACTCCACAGCTGTCGCCGGATCCGCGAGCTCGCCGCGACCAACGCCAAGTTCTTCGAGAACGGCAAGAAGAAGACGCCGAACCCAGATGAGCGTCGAAGAGAAGCGCCATCAATCCGACCAGCGCCGGGCCCATGTTGATGTGCATGCGCCAGGGAACCAGCGACTTGTCAGACGCTGTGGGTTGCCCCTGCTCACTCGTGAGCTGCGGCAAGTCCGTGGTCCGACAAGAAAAACTTCAAGCCGACAAAGCGAGAAGTATGATGGCAGGACACACCCATCGGAGTTCCTCAAGATCTACACTATTGCGGTGCAGGCTGCGGGGGACGAGACGACAAGATCCTCGCCAACTACTTTCCTCTAGTGCTCAAGCCAAACGCCGATCCTAGCTCATGCACTTGCCGGACAGCTCTATTTCTTCTTGGGCAGACTTGTGCCACCAGTTTGTTACGCCTTCACAAAGTAACTATAAGCCTCATGGCCAGGAGAGTGACCTTCACCTACTCGCCTGTAAGGAAGGAGAGTCCTCAAGAATTCATCCGAGATTCAGCCGTGTGCATTACAACATCCCAGACGTTCACCCCGCCAAGGTGATCGGTGCATTTCATCGTAATGTACGAAACCGCTGGATGAGGGAGGAGATGGCGATGTGCAAAGTGAAAGACGCCGCCGAGCTCTACGCCTGGCCGACAAGTGTGCACGCTACCGAAGAAGGAAGAAGACTCCTGTGAGAGAACGTGGGAGCAGAGTCCGACAAGGAGGGGATCGCCTGCAAGAAAGAGCCGTATAAACAACAGAGGAAGAAAACCAAGAAGTACTAGTTGTCGAGCAGTCCGACAAGGATAGTGCCGCCAACAAAGCCAAGGCTGGTGGCTCCGCAAGGAGGTTACCGCTGACGCCGACCGCCAAGCCGTGGGGCGCCGATAAGCCCGATAGCTCCAACAAGCAAGATCAGAAATCCACCGCACTAAGGGCCACGATCTCCGTGAGTCAGTAAGAAAGTCGAGCAGCTTGTTGAGCTACAGAGAGCTGAATACGAGCGCGTAGACAAGGAGAAAGCCCAAGAAGGTGCAGGTGCAGCAAGTAAGAAAAGACCCGGCCGAGGAGGACGCGCGGCAAGGCCAAGCAGCGGCAAGGAGACAGACTCCCCGGGCCGTGACAAGGAAGAAGACGAAGATGAAGATGACGAGGACATGGAAGACGATGAAGCTGATGAGCAGGGGTTTCAAAAGGCAACGGAGGTCCTTTGCGCTGACGGTGGTGCGTCTCGATACTCGGACCGACAACTCAAGCAATGGATGCGTGAGGTCAATGCAGCGTAACCATCCATAGAGTCACGCAAACCTCTCAAGTGGTCCAGCACGCCCATCATCTTTGACATTGAGGATCACCCTGATCGCATCACTGCGGTCGGGTGCTTGCCGATGTTGGTTTCACCAACCATCCGCAACCTCAAGGTCACAAAGATGCTGGTTGATGGCGGGGCCGGCCTGAATTTGATCTCCTCTGCAGTGCTCCAAAAGCTTCAAATCCTCGACAACGAGCTCAAGAAACCGGTACTTTCCAAGGAATCAACCCAGAAGGAGCAAGCCCAAAGGGAAGATCACGCTGCCGGTAATATTCGGCAATGAGCTCAACTTCAGAACCGAGAGGGTCACATTTGACGCTGCCGACTTCCCATTGCCCTACAATGGCATACTTGGTCGCCCAAAGACTCGCCAAGTTCATGGCCGCCTCATCATGCCTACAACTTACTCAAGATGCCCGGACCGATAAGCGCCATTTCTGTCCATGGCGACAAGAAGGATGCGCTTATCTCATACCGACAAGATTTACCGGGATGCAGCTGCCGCAACAGCTTAGCAAACCACTTGTCAAGCTCCCGGGGAAGAAAAGACCACCAAGACCGGCAAGAGCTCGAGGCCCACTCCGCAAGCACACCTCCTCGAGTGCTGCGCCACCGCCGAGGACGCACCATCGAGCTCCACCGCAAGTGCAAGAAGACGATGGCAGCTCCGTCAAGACCAAGAAGGTGCTCGCCAAGGAGGACGGCACGGTGGTACCTTCACCATCGCCACGCTTGATCCTAAATAGGAAGGCGAGCTCGTTGCTTTCGCGGGCGAATGTCGATGTGTTTGCATGGCAACCATCCGACATCCCCGTGTTCCTGTGAAAGTAATTGAGCACCACCTAGCTGTCTGTCCTCACGCCGCCCGCCAAGCAAAAGTTAGGAAACAGCAAAGGAGCGCCAAGAGTTCATAGCGTAAGAAATAAAGAAGTTGGAAGCAGCAGGCTTGTCGAGGAGTCCTCCATCCCACGTGGTTGGCTAATCCGTAGTTGTATCGCAAGGCTAATGGGAAATGGAGACTTTGTATTGACTTCACCGATGTTAATAAAGCTTGTCCCAAAGACCCATTTCCTTGCCGCAGACGACCAGGTTGTTGACTCCACGGCTGGATGTGATCTCGCTTCTTGATGCATATTCAGATATCATCGATCTTCATGGCGTAAGAGGATGAAGAGAAACCGCATTCATTACACCATGTGGCACGATCGCTTTATACGGATGCCTTTCGGTTTGAAGAATGCTGGTTCAACCTTTGCAAGGGTAGTCCATGATGCCTTTGAACCGCAGATACACAGAAATGTAGAAGCCTACCACCAAGACCGCAAGAGCTCGAGGCCCACTCCGCAAGCACACCTCCTGAGTGCTGCACTACCGCCGAGGACGCACCATCGAGCTCCACCGCAAGTGCAAGAAGACGATGGCAGCTCCGCCAAGACCAAGAAGGTGCTCGCCAGGAGGACGCACGGTGGTACCTTCACCATCGCCACGCTTGATCCTAAATAGGAAGGCGAGCTCGTTGTTTTCTCGCGGGCGAATGTCAATGTGTTTGCATGGCAACCATCCGACATCCCCGTGTTCCTGTGAAAGTAATTGAGCACCACCTAGCTGTCTGTCCTCACGCCGCCCGCAAGCAAAAAGTTAGGAAACAGCAAAGGAGCGCCAAGAGTTCATAGCGTAAGAAATCAAGAAGTTGGAAGCAGCAGGCTTGTCGAGGAGTCCTCCATCCCACGTGGTTGGCCAATCCGTAGTTGTATCGCAAGGCTAATGGGAAATGGAGACTTTGTATTGACTTCACCGATGTTAATAAAGCTTGTCCCAAAGACCCATTTCCCTTGCCGCAGATCGACCAGATTGTTGACTCCACGGCTGGATGTGATCTGCGCTTCTTGATGCATATTCAGATATCATCGATCTTCATGGCGTAAGAGGATGAAGAGAAACCGCATTCATTACACCATGTGGCATGCATCGCTTTATACGGATGCCTTTTGGTTTGAAGAATGCTGGTTCAACCTTTGCAAGGGTAGTCCATGATGCCTTTGAACCGCAGATACACGTAAATGTAGAAGCCTACATGGATGACATAGTGGTCAAGAGCAAGGACAGAGCGACTCGTTCAGGATTTGATGAAACATTTACAAATCTGCGCAGGATCAACCTCAAGCTCAACCCCGAGAATTGCGGTTTGGAGTCCTTCCGCAAGCTTCTCGGTTCTTTGTGTCTCAGCGGGAATTGAAGCCAATCCCGACAAGATCAAGGCCATTGAGCATATTGAAGCACCAAAGCGCCAAGGATGTCAAGGCTTGCCGGTTATGCGTGGCTGCTCTCAAGAAGTTCATCTCTAAGTTCTGCTGAACGCTACCGCCGCTTTTTCAAGATTTTGAAAAGGCAGGTCCAATGAAATGGACTCGAGGCGAGGCTGCGCCGCAGGACTTGAAGAGATACTGTCCTCCGCTCCAATACTTGTCGCACCTAAGCCACAAGAGAAGTTGTTGTTGTATATAGCAGCCACCAATCAAGTGGTTAGTGCTGCGTTAGTAGCGGAGAGGGAGGCGGATGATGAGCCGCAACCGAGGCAGCTTGCATCCAGCGACGAAAGTGGGGCTTCACCACAAGCTCGTCCCGACAAGAACAGATCAGCACAGGTTGCGATAAGATACGTAAAAAGATGGTGCAGCGCCTACCACTTTGTCGGCCCTTCGCAGGGGCTAGATCAAGGTACTGTGTAAAGCTGCTTTTCGCCTTCTCATGGCCTCAAGAAAGCTGCGCCATTACTTCCAAGCACACGAGATAACAGTTATCACTCGCTTCGCTGAAGAGGATATTGCAAAATCCGTAGCAACAGCAGGATTGTCGAGGGCACTCGAACCGCAAGCTTTGGTCTCAAGTTCAAAGCACTTCAACTATCCGCAGCAGGGCATTGGCAGAATTCATAGCAGAGTGGACGCCAACGCAAGATGAAGAGATTCCGAGACGAGCATCCCCGCCAAGGAGGCAAATAAAGAGTGGCTGATGTACTTTGACGTTGCCTTCTTCGCTGCAAGGCGCCCGTGCCGGCGCAGGTTGCTTATCGCACCCACCGGAGAGCACCTCAAGTACATAGTCCAGATGCACTTTCCCAAGGAACAAGCAACAAATAATATCGCAGAGTATGAAGGCTTGCTTGCCGGTCTCAGATTGCTGTGGACCTTGAGATCAAGAAGCTCATTGTCGGGGACTCGCAACTTGTCGTCCGCCAAGTAAATAAAGATTATCGAGTCCGCTGATGGAAGCCTACGCCGATGAAGTGAGGAAGCTGGAAGAGCGCTTTGAAGGTTCGCAAATGGAACACGCTCCAAGAGCATGTAATGATATAGCTGATGGCCTCTCCAAATGTGCCGCACTTAAGTTACCCGTGGAACCAGGGATTTTGTGCTCAAGCTAACTCAGCCAACCGTAACACCATCAACAGTGATGAGCAAGAAAAGAAAATTGGTTTCGGAGACTACTTTCCGCAGAGCTCTCAAGCCGCCGCCAAGAAGGTCCCTAAAACCAACGCAGTATCACCGAGGAGCAGATGTTCGACAAACCATGCGGTTTGTATCGCTGAAGCAAACGCCTCGACAAGTTTTCGCCCGCAAGCTTGCCGGGATCATCAAGCTCGCGGACCCACGTGTTCTTGCCGAGAAGCCGATGTTCCCGCAGTGATAGATGAGCCTTTAGTCCTTGTTGTCGAGCCACAGTGCTCCAACATGGGCACAGCGAATCGCCCATTTCCTTCAGACAGAGAACTTCCCAAGAGCAAGAAGAAGCGGAAAAGTAGCCCGGCAGTCAAGTATGTACCAGTTTGTTGACAACATCCTGCATGTAAGAAGGCTCAACGGTGTGAAATTGAAGTGCATTTGCCGGGAAGATGGATGTAAGCTGTTGGCGAGATACATGGAGGCATATGTGGTCACCACATCGGCGAAGAGCACTTGCCGCAAGGCTTTCCCGCAAGGTTTCTTCTCGCCGAAGCCTCCAGATGCAATCGCACAAGTAACCAAGTGTGAAGCGCCCGGCCCATTCCAAACAGATACACCAACCAGCTCAAGCTCTCCGAAGATCCCTTTATCCTGGCCCTTTTCGTCCTGGGCTCGACATCTCGCCCTTCCCCGAAGTTGTCGGGGCTTTGAGTACTTGTACGTCGTGAATCGACAAGTTCACAAAGTGGCCGGAAGTGGAACCAGGAGGAAGGTGACAAAGACAACCACCGTCAAGTTCTTCAGTCAATTGTTTGCCGCTTTGGGATTCCTAACCGGATCATCACCGATAACGGCACACGTTCACGAGCCGCACCTTCATGCAAGACGCCCAAGATCTTGGCACCAAGATCTGCTTTGCTTCGCTGCTCATCCGAGAAGCAACGGTCAAGGTAGAGAGCAAACGCTGAAGTGCTGGGACTCAAGACCGAACTTTCGGCAGTGCCGCGCAAGCGCGAAGGAACTGGATCGAGGAGCTGCCGGTGGTTCTTTGATCGATCAGACGACGCCAAATCGAGCCACCGCCGACACCTTTTGCTCTAGTTCACGGAGCAGAGGCAGTTCTCCCCACGGAACTCGTGGTACGGGTCACCTCGAGTGCTCGCTATGATGAGTTTGAGCAAGAGCAGCTGCGACAAGATGACGCGCTGCTCCTCGAGGAAGATCGCCTTCAGTGCTGTCAGACGAGCTGCTCGTTACCAGCAAGCTTTGCGCCGCTACCATAGTCGCAGTTAATGCCAAGCTTCGAGGAAGGCGACCTTGTTCTTCGCGCGCTCAATCCGCCAAGAATTCCAACAAGTTGACGCCAAGTGGGAAGGCCCTTATCGGGTGAAACGAGTCACTAGGCCCGGCGCTGTCCGCTTTGAGACCAAGATGGCCTTCCGTGAGCAATTCCTGGAATATAGAGCATCTTCGCAAGTTTTACCGATGAGGCGCGGTTGCCGGAACCTGCTCCGCAACCACCCTTTTGTACAAGTCTTGCCGTTGTTGCATGTAATCCTTTGTACAAAGCCGGGCGCAGACTCTCTGCATCAAGAAAGTTTATGTGTTATGCGACATTTTGTCAATACATGCTTTCATAATCTTATATGCATGTGTTTACTAACATTTTGTGCAGCATCCGCACCCGAGCAGCGATGACGAGCCACTAGGCTCCATAACTTTATTTTCTTCTTTCTTCTCAAACAAGAAGAAGGTTCATCCACCCACAAGTTAACTAGGGGGAGAAGAAGATAATGGTGTGCCGCCAAGCGCCGCCGAGGAACTGTCGCTTTGCTGGAAAATGGACAATGTAAAAGCTAAGTTGCTAAGTTTAAACGACCAGTTTTAAATTTTTAAGTTATCTTCCTCGAACGATAGTACTTTGTATGGAAAACTGTGCGCGGAGGAACCGATCATGATTAGCTTTGCGCTCTTACTTTGTTTCGAGTCCGCCAACAACTTAAGTGTGCTGCAACTAGTTGCATAAGGTTGCTTGTCGGTAGCACCCGCCAAAGAAGTTGCTGAAGTTCCAGACTCAAGGCCAGGGCAAGGGTGCTCGACCGCAAGTTTTCCCCGAAAAGCGAGGGCAGTAACATACAAAGCCAAGAGTCGAGTAAAGGAAATAACATTGCATTCGTGGCCTAAGATAGTGTATATTACATAATAACTTGTCGCTGGTCTAATGTACTTTTTACCTAAACATGATCTACAAAGTGACAAGAGAAAGATAGACTTGGCGACCTAGTCCACGCTGGTCGCCTCG
Source organism: Aegilops longissima (assembly GCA_021605205.1). Taxonomy (NCBI): domain Eukaryota; kingdom Viridiplantae; phylum Streptophyta; class Magnoliopsida; order Poales; family Poaceae; genus Aegilops; species Aegilops longissima. The sequence goes on from CM038681.1 coordinate 511,930,026, forward strand.
AGCCTCTTAACTCCGCCACCCTGTCCACAATGGTGCGATAAGGGCCTTGAGCGCTCAACATCGGCGGATGGAGGCAGGGACTTGAGGGCTTTGGTGAAGTCGACGCTGGGTTGCGGAAGGCCACCTTCATCAACACCTTCGAGAGCCTCGCACAGATTTTGGCGTGATTCCTCCGCCAGCTTGCTTCGAACCTCTTCCCGAGCCGCTGGATACCCGCCAACACGCCTTTGAAGAATAGGCTGAGCTTGACGCTGGATTGGAGGTTCTCGCCGGTGGAATATCCAAGATCTGTCATCCCCAACTCCATCAGCTCATTATGGATGCCGCGGCGGTGTCCACAAGACCTTCCGTCCAATGCATTATGCTGTCTCAAGATTATTCTGGCGGTCACAGATTCGACAAAGAACTCCGGTGGGCCTTGATCTTTCCAGCAGGCCCGCTTCCCGCTCCTTGGCGCCGCTTAAAGTCTCCGCTAAGGTGGTCAATTTCAGCTCCAGATCCGCCTTTGAGTCCTTGGCGGCATCGAGCTCTTTGATCTTTTCAAAGAAACGACCTTGTAGCTCGCCGAGGGTGTTGCCCTTCTCACGCCAAGGCTTCAACCCGCGACCTCCTCGGCATTCTTCCGGAGGGTGGACTCCAGCTGAGCCACCTCGCCTCCACTCCCTCTTGGCGGCCTCTGCAGCCGCAGCAGATCTTTTGCCTCCCAAGTGGCCCGCTAACTGTTTGTTGCTGCCAGGCGAGATCCTCCTCATAGCTGCCGAGGTTGATCTTCCGCTGCGCCATCTCACCTTCTCGCGGAGAGCTTCTCACGCAAGCCTCTCGCTGCTTCTTCGACCTCGCCCTTCTCCAAGATGAAGGCCGTGGCGCCTCAAAGAAGTTGCTCCCCGCCTCCGCTTATGTCCGGAGAGTTTTTGTTGACGCTACCGGAGCTCTTCCGCTTCTCCAAATCAGCTCCCGCCTCGCGACAAGCGCCTCCTCGACTCCAGCTTATTTGTCGGGCGCGTAGAGCGACAAGAACCTCCTTAGCAGCTGCTCCTCCTCAGCTCACCATCGCCGCTGCTCGGGCATCAACCAGCGACACTGGGCGGAGGCAAGGCCCGCGATCGAAGGTCTCCTTCGCCGGTGCCCGGAGCTTGATGCCCATGGGAGCTTGATGAAGACACCGCCGCCTTCGTAGGCGCCTGGCTGGGGCTCGAGTCCTGGTGCGGCATCGGTGCCGGGGATCGGCAATCGGTGCAGCGCTGGCGCCCCGCGCCTCCGGCCGCAAGGCGATCGCCAGATTCTCCCAGCCTCGCGCTTAGCGGCCTCGGCAGCCTCGCCGGCGGGCCGCCGCCAGCCTCCTCCTCCATGTTGGCGGCGCCGACATTATCGCCATGAGCTGCCTTCCTCGCCGGCAGCCTCGGCTTCCATCGGATCTCCGCAGATGGATCTGATGGTCAAGAAGAAAGCACAAATCAAGCAGATATTCAAAGAGAAAACGGAAGAAAAGAACCCAAGGGAAACTATCAAACAAGAAGATTACCCGCAGGGGTCTCTGTCATGGTCTCCACCACCGGAGGGTCGCCGGCGCCAGCCCTTGTCGGGAAGCTCCCTTGTCGGAGAAGCCTCCTTGCCGGAGAGCGCCCCTTGGCGGAAAATTCTCCCTTGGTGGCGAAGTTGAAGCAAGAAGAATTTCGGGAGTGACCTCCGGCCTCCGATGAGGCTGGACCTCGTGAGTAGCCTCCGTGCTCCATGATGTGGCTGCTCGCTTCCTACAAAATTCAACAAACCAGATATCAAGAACGGAAAAGCACCAAGCGCCGCTTAACCATGAGAAGCATACCGCACACTTACGCTGGGCCAGCCGGGGCTGCTCTGTTGAAGGGTTGCCGGATCCGCAAGGAGTCCCGGACGTGCCCCCCCTGTTGCTGTGGGAGTCATCCGAGACGACAACCACCGCGCCTTGGCCCTCTTCGCGCTCTCGAGCTAACGCCCCAAGAAGAAGGTTCAGAGGAACCAATGATATAAGATAAAGCAATAAATTGGAAGATTACAAATAGCAGCGACAAGATCTTACTCTTCCTCTTCTTCCTGAGCCGAGGGCGGAGAGATCAAACTCTGCCCGCGCGACGGATTGGGGAGGAGACTCCTCTCGACGCTTGGCGGTGCAGGGCCGCAACTCCAAGACCTCGCGCCTGCCGCCGTGGAGGAATGAGGCGCCCCGCTGGCAATGCTGCTTGCCGCGTGGAGCGATCGGGCGGCGAGGCGGTTGTTGGACCGTGATGCTCCTCGCCACTTCTCCGGTCTTCCGGAGACGCCTCCTTGGCGGGCAGCGAGGTCCTCCCCGGCAAGCTACTTGACGGCGGAGGGGAGGCGCCCGCAGATCACTTGGGTCGTTGTCGGCTCGGTCCGCTCCTCCTCACCGACGAACTCTTCTCGGTCGGCAAGGCTTGCCGCCGCCCTCTCTCGCCTCGACAGTTGAACCCAAACGCGCCGCAGCAGCATCCTCCAACCTTGTGGCGGCGCGCGCCATCTCCCCGATCGCTGGTGTCGCGGTGAGCCGCTTCTTCTCCTCGGCGCGGATCGGCACTTCAACCAAGTTGTCAAGAACTGCTGCACTATGTCATCGCGGCTCCTCGCCAAGTTGGAACGATCCCATGGGAATTGCACAACGGCATTATCGCTACGGATGCTATCGTTTACGAAGTTGTTGCACAAGGCACAACTCCCTCGCAACATACACCATCCGTGGTTAACCGCTTCAGCTTGAACAGCCCCGCAAAGATGCCGCCAAGCTCCAAGGTAGTGAAATTCCATTCAGGCCTGGGCGCAGCCTCATGATATCCGCGCGCTCGAATTCCCAAGGAGGCCTCCTTTCTCCCGCAAGGGCGCAATGCAGCGCGGCGAAGTCCGCGCCAATCGCTTCCCACGGTAAGCCCTGCTTGCCGGAGACGCAAAATCCTAGTCGTGGCAATCTTCAACTTGTCGCCCTCCGCGCCAAGTTGCTCCAATCGCTGCCGCGAACTATGGGGGTCTTGCGCAGGCAGAAAAGGTTGTGGCTCCTCCTCAAGATCCAGCACCGCCAGCCCTCCACTCCTCCCACTTGCTGCGCAACTCTCCGCCAAGACACGCTTCCTTCTTGCCGATCCTAGAGGTCCATGCACCTCCCAAGCGGCTCTCCTCTCTACGCTGGGTGAGAAGTAGTGGCGGAAGAGTGCGACGCTTGGGTGGACCCCGACAAAGTTCTCGCAGAGATGTGTGAAATGGCCATTGTGAGGATGGCGCTGGGGTGAAGTCAAGGAGGCGGAGGCCATATGTGTTCATGACATCGCAGAAGAATTAGAAAAGAAGGGCGAGCCCGCACTGTAAGAAAATCGCAAGAAGGGGTACCATGGAGACCTTAGCAGATGTGGCGGCGGAGATGACCTCGCGGCGCTGGTGCGCACGGGTCTCCGCCGACCGTAAGAGATAGTACAGCCCCGCAACTCCTTCCCGCTGAGTGGGGATCAAGAGGCCTGCTCTTCCGCAGGCCATGAGCCGCCACGCCGGCCGATTTCACGCCTTTCCCCTTATCGGCCTTCGGAGCCATAGGGAGTGGTGGTGGAGGAAGCCGACGGCGTTGGTGGCAATGGAGGGGGCGGAGCGTCGCTCTCTTTGGGCTCGAGAAGAAAGGGGAAAGCGACGGGGGTTTCTGATATGACAGCAAGGGCAAGTGGGCATCCTGCCCCTGTTCCCCCCGCTTATAAAGGGAGAGGGACAGCGCTCTGATTTTTCCCATTAAAGAAAGCCCCACGATCTCCCCACGACGCCACGTCCGGCAGGCTGCTCGTGGGAGACGGTGGGTCCAATAATAACGGCTGCCTGCAGACTGCTTTTGGGCCTCGCCCAACAGAGCTTGGCGCCATGTGGCCCAGTTCGGGGCTCCTGCGGTGTACTAGAGTAGGGTACCCTAGTATCCCGAACTCGCACGGACAGTTGCAGCGCCTATGGCGTGGCTGACCGATGACCGCTAAGATCCTCGCCGCTCCTTTGGAGCCATTCAAGAACAAAGTAATCAAGACCCCTGCAAGAGGAGCTTGCCAGAAGGCCACTCAGAGCGCTGGAAGGAAACAAGGCCCCGACAAGAGGAGCTTGTCGGAAGGCTTGGTGGGCGCCGAGCCCCTGCCGACAAGGTTCCTCGCCTGGCAAGGCGCTTGTCGGGCGGGCAACCTCTCTTCATCTCCGCCCAGCTCACTCGCCAACGTGTCACCACGGGCTCTCCCAAGCACGCGGTCGACGGGCTGTGCAGCCAGCGGGAGCAGCGATAAGCGGCGCCGACAGGCTACCATCGTGGCAAACGGAGGCGACTTGATGGTCCCCTGCTACATCGCCGGGCGATCGAGACGGGCATTGATGACTCTTGTCCCTTGCCGCCGAGTTAGGTATAGATTATCTGACACCGCATGTGAGCGTGTACCAACCTATGTTTTTACCATCTTACCCTTGTCTACTTGCCACATGTGGTGACCCCTTGTGCCTATAAAAGGAGGCCCAAGTGCAACGAGAAAGGGTTCGGTCCAGCTCCGCTTAGTTCATCATACTCATACGAAACCACACTCAGCTAGGTCTTGTAGCTCCCATTGCTCCCTAGCAAGAACACAAGATAATCCACAAAGCAGCAGAGGAGTATTATCTCCGGAGAGCTCAAGCTGGGTAATCCGCTGTGCATCGCCTCGATCCGCCTTTGTGCAATCTCCCCTCCGAACCACAAGGGACCCAGGTCCCATAGGTGCTCGTGGGACACGATCGTTCTCCCTCGACATCTACTGCTCCGGTGCATATAAAATCAACAACTTCAAGGCACAACCAAGGTGGTGAACGGTCAAAGAATCAAACATTATATCTCGTAATCCTATAAATGTTGAAACCAATGTTATTGAAAATGTAACCCTTGAGGAATACATAAGGACACTTTCCTAATGTTTTAGACTTATAAAAGGAATAGGTATGTGGAACGGTAAGTAAACCGACTCCAAAACATTTTAAGGCAATATTTCTGCTGTTTTGGAATATTTAGAAAATAGAAAATAAGTAGTAGTCCGAAGGACAGAGGGCCCCACGAGGTGGAGGGCGCGCCTACCCCTCGGGCGCGCCTCTACTCGTGGGCACCTCGTGTGCCTTCGGACTCTGCTTTTTTGCACGATATGTATTTTGTTGGTAAAATTCATTATATATTTTCCAAGGTTTTGACTGCATGCCTTGAGCTTATGCTGGGTTTCTCAAGAGGAGAGGGTGATGCAGCAAGTGTAGCGTATTCCCTCAGTTTTGAGAACCAAGGTATCAATCCAGTAGGAGGCTTCTCAAAAGTCCCACGCACCTACACAAACAAACTGAGAACTCGCAACCAACGCAATAAAGGGGTTGTCAATCCCTTCACGGCCACTTGCGAAAGTGAGATCTGATAAAGATAGTATGATAAGATAAATATATTTTTGGTATTTTATAATATAGATGCAAAAAGTAAAGATGCAAATAAAAGTAGATTGGGAGCAAATATGATAAGAGATAGACCCGGGGGCCATAGGTTTCACTAGTGGCTTCTCTCAAGATAGCATAAGTATTACGGTGGGTGAACAAATTACTGTCGAGCAATTGATAGAAAAGCGCATAGTTATGAGATTATCTAGGCATGATCATGTATATAGGCATCACGTCCATAACAAGTAGACCGACTCCTGCCTGCATCTACTAATATTACTCCACACATCGACTGCTATCCAGCAGGCATCTAGAGTATTAAGTTCATAAGAACAGAGTAACGCATTAAGCAAGATGACATGATGTAGAGGGATAAACTCATGCAATATGATATAAACCCCATCTTTTTATCCTCGATGGCAACAATACAATACGTGCCTTGCAACCCTTTCTGTCACTGGGTAAGGACACCGCAAGATTGAACCCAAAGCTAAGCACTTCTCCCATGGCAAGAAAGACCAATCTAGTAGGCCAAACTAAACTGATAATTCGAAGAGACTTGCAAAGATAACTTAATCATACATAAAAGAATTCAGAGAAGATTCAGATATTATTCATAGATAAACTTGATCATGAACCCACAATTCATCGGATCTCGACAAACACACCGCAAAAAGAGTTTACATCAAATAGATCTCCACGAGAGAGGGGGAGAACATTGTATTGAGATCCAAAAAGAGAGAAGAAACCATCTAGCTAATAACTATGGACCCGTAGGTCTGTGGTAAACTACTCACAACTCATCGGAGGGGCAAGGATGTTGATGTGGAGGCCCTCCGTGGTTGATTCCCCCTCCAGCAGAGTGCCGGCAAGGGCTCCAAGATAAGATCTCACGGGTACAGAAGGTTACGGCGGTGGAAATTGTGTTTCGTGGTGCCCCCGGATGTTTTCGGGGTACGTAGGTATATATAGGAGGAAGAAGTACGTCGGTGGCCGCCCGAGGGACCTACGAGACAGGGGGCGCGCCCTATAGGGGGGGCGCCCTCCTATCTCATGGAGGCCTCGGCTGCTTATTGACTTGCACTCCAAGTCCTATGGATCACGTTTGTTCCAAACATCACGCTCCCGAAGGTTTCATTCCGTTTGGACCCCGTTTGATATTCCTTTTCTTTGAAATACTGAAATAGGCAAAAAAACAGCAATATGGGCTGGGCCTCCGGTTAGTAGGTTAGTTCCAAAAATGATATCAGTGTGTAAAATAAAGCCCATAAACATCCAAAAGGGGTAATATAATAGCATGGAACAATCAAAAATTATAGATACGTTGGAGACGTATCAAGCATCCCCAAGCTTAATTCATGCTCGTCCTCGAGTAGGTAAATGATAAAAGGGAATTTTTGATGTGGAATGCTACCTAGCATAATTCATAATGTAATTTTCTTTATTGTGGCATGAATGTTCAGATCCAAATGAATACAAAATAAAAGTTCATATTGATAAAAGAAATAGTAATACTTCAAGCATACTAATCAAAGTAATCATGTCTTCTCAAAATAACATGGCAAAAGAAAGTTCATCCCTACAAAATCATATAGTTAGGCTATGCTTCATTTTCACACACAAAGATGTTCCCAACTTCTATACCCCGATGACAAGCCAAGCAATTGTTTCATACTTAAATAATCTCAAACTTTTTCAACCTTCACGCAATACATGAGCGTGAGCCATGGATATAGCACTATGGGTGGAATAGAATATGATGATGGGGATTGTGTGGAGAAGACAAAAGGAGAAAGTCTCACATTGACGAGGATAATCAACGGGCTATGGAGATGCCCGTCAATTGATGTCAACATGAGGAGTAGGGATTGCCATGCAACGGATGCACTAGAGCTATGAATGCTCAACAAAAGAAAACTAGTGGGTGTGCATCCAACTTGCTTGCTCATGAAGACCTAGGGCATTTGAGGATGCCCATCGAGGAATATACAAGCCAAGTTCTATAATGAAAAATTCCCACTAGTATGAAAAAGACAACTTATGAGACTCGCTATATGAAAAACATGGTGCTACTTTGAAGCACAATATATGAGACTCACTACATGAAGAACAAGGTGCTACTTTGAAGCACAAGTGTGGAAAAAGAGATAGTAACATTGCCCTTTTATTTATTTTCTTTTTTTGGGCCTTTCTTTTTTTCCTTTTGGCCTTTCTCTTTTTTTTTTGATTGTGCAATGCTCTAATAATGATGATCATCACACTTCTATTGATTACAACGTAAGGATTACAACTCGAAACTAGAACAAGATATGGCTCTATATGAATGCCTCCGGCAGTGTACTGGGATGGTGCAATGAATCAAGAGTGACATGTATGAAAATAATGCATGGTGGCTTTGCCACAAATACGATGTCAACTACATGATCATGCAATGGCAATATGACAAAAGTAAAGTATGTCATGATGATGAACGGAACGGTGGAAAGTTGCATGGCAATATATCTCGAATGGCTATGGAAATGCCATAATAGGTAGGTATGGTGGCTGTTTTGAGGAAGATATAGGAGGTTTATATGTGATAGAGCGTAACGTATCACGGGTTTGATGCACCGCTAAGTTTGCACCAACTCTCAAGGTGAGAAAGGGCAATGCATGGTATCAAGAGGCTAGCAAAGGCGGAAAGGTAAAAGTGCGATAATCCATGGACTCAACATTAGTCAAAAGAACTCATATACTTATTGCAAAAATTTAGAAGTCATCAAAATCAAGTACTACGCATGCTCCTAGGGAGATAGATTGGTAGGAAAAGACCATCGCCGTCCCCGACCGCCACTCATAAGGATGCACAAGCTGTGTACACTTCATGTTTCAAATTTGTTACACAACTTTAACCATACGTGCATGCTATGGGACTTGTTAACTTCAACACAAGCATTCTTTAAATTCATAATCACCCAACTAGCATGACTTTAATATCACTACCTCCATATCTCAAAACAATTATGAAGTATCAAATTGATCATAGCATCCAATTCACTTCCTATGGTAGTTTTTATTATACCCCGCTTGGATGCCTACCATTCTAGGACCAATTTTATGACCATAGCAAATACCATGCTGTTCTAAAAGTCTTTCAAAATAATATAAGTGAAGCATGAGATACTGGCAATTTCTTCAAAATTAAGACACTACCGTGCTCTAAAAAAAAATAAGTGAAGCACTAGAGCAAAAACTATCAAGCTCTAAAGATATAAGTGAAGCACAAAGAGTATTCTAGCAAATTATAATCAAATAGGCTTCTCCCAAAAGGTGTGTACAGCAAGGATGATTGTGGTAAACTAAAAAGCAAAGACTAATATGATACACGACGCTCCAAGCAAAACACTTATCATGTGGTGAATAAAAATATAGCTCCAAGTAAAGTTACCAATGAACGAAGACGAAAGAGGGGATGCCTTCCCGGGGCATCCCCAAGCTTAGGCTTTTGGCTATACTTGAATATCTTGGGGTGCCTTGGGCATCCCCAATCTTAGGCTCTTGCCACCCTTTATTCCATAGTCCATAAAAGCTTTACCCAAAACTTGAAAACTTCACAACACAAAACTCAACAGAAAATCTTATAAGCTCCGTTAGTGAAAGAAAAGAAAACCACCACATAAGGTACTTCAATGAACTCATTATTTATTTAATTTGGTGTTAAACCTACTGTATTCCAACTTCTCTATGGATTATAAACTATTTTATTGGCCATAGATTCATCAAAATAAGCAAACAACACACGAAAAACAGAATCTGTCAAAAACAGAACAGTCTGTAGTAATCTGTAACTAACGCAAACTTCTGGAACTCAAACAATTCATACAAAATAGGAAGACCTAGGAAATTTGTTTATTGATCAGAAACAATTGGAATCACTATTTTATCACGTTCTTCTGATTTTTAACAATTATTTTCGTGAGCCAAAAGTTTCTGGAAATTACAGCAAGATCAAATAACTACCATCCATGAAGACCCTATAGGTTCTACTTGGCACAAACACTAATCAAAACATAAAACCACATCTAAACAGAGGGTAGATGGATTATTTATTCTTAAACAGAAACAAAAACAAAAAAACATAAAGAAAATTGGGTTGCCTCCCAACTAGCGCTATCGTTTAACGCCCCTAGCTAGGCATAAAAGCGAAGATAGATCTAAGTGGTGCCGTCTTTAATTTTCAGTTTTTTAGCGGAGTCATGCTCGAATCCGGGAGGATCTTTCCGCTTCCCTTCATACTCGGAAATTTTTAGATCTAAAGAATCCAACCGCTTATTGCAAAGAGTGATCAACATATTCATGCGGTGAAGATTTCCGCTAACACTTTTAAGAGGCTCAAGAGACTTTTGTAAAAAAATTGTTACTTCGCAGATCTTTTCAAACACTTGGGTTTCTTCTTGGGTAGGATGTGATCCTCACTTTTGAGGTAGTGTTCCCACTATTCCCTCTACAATTTCATGCGCAATACTGGTATCAATCTCAATGAAATTTCCCTTGGCAATGCAATCCAAGAGTTGTCTATGTGTCATATTTAACCCAACATAAAAATTACGAAGAAGAATTCTGAAGTTCACCTCTAGGGTCACTTGCGATAAGATTCCATTATCCTATACCAAGCATCTTTTAAGTTTTCTCCTTGCCTTTACTTGAAGTGAAGAACTTCAAACTCGGGAGACATACGAGCGGATAAGGAACTAGACATAACGAAAAGCAAGCGAAAAGAGAGGAGGAGATTGGGAAAGAGAGGACGAATAAAACGGCAAGGGTGAAGTGCGGGAGAGGAAAACGAGAGGCAAATGGCAAATAATGTAAATGCGAGGGAGATGGGTTTGTGATGGGTACTTGGTATGTCTTGACTTGAGCGAAGACCTCCCCGCAACGGCGCCGTAAATCCTTCTTGCTACGCCTTGAGCTTATGCTGGTTTTCCTCAAGAGGAGAGGGTGATGCAGCAAGTGTAGCGTAAGTATTTCCCTCAGTTTTTGAGAACCAAGGCATGAATCCAGTAGGAGGCTTCTCAAAAGTACCACGCACCTACACAAACAAACTAAGAACTCGCAACCAACGCAATAAAGGGGTTGTCAATCCCTTCACGCCAACTTGCGAAAGTGAGATCTGATAAAGATAGTATGATAAGATAAATATATTTTTGGTATTTTATAAAATAGATGCAAAAAGTAAAGATGCAAATAAAAGTAGATTGGGAGCAAATATGATAAGAGATAGACCCAGGGGCCATAGGTTTCACTAGTGGCTTCTCTCAAGATAGCATAAGTAACGGCGGGTGAACAAATTACTGTCGAGCAATTGATAGAAAAGCGCATAGTTATGAGATTATCTAGGCATGATCATGTATATAGGCATCACGTCCATAACAAGTAGACCGACTCTGCCTCGCATCTACTACTTATTACTCCACACATCGACCGCTATCCAGCATGCATCCAGAGTATTAAGTTCATAAGAACAGAGTAACGATTAAGCAAGATGACATGATGTAGAGGGATAAACTCATGCAATATGATAAAACCCCATCTTGTTATCCTCGATGGAAACAAGACAATACGTGTTTTGCAACCCTTTCTGTCACTGGGTAAGGACACCGCAAGATTGAACCCAAAGCTAAGCACTTCTCCCATGGCAAGAAAGACCAATCTAGTAGGCCAAACTAAACTGATAATTCAAAGAGACTTGCAAAGATAACTTAATCATACATAAAAGAATTCAAAGAAGATTCAGATATTATTCATAGATAAACTTGATCATGAACCCACAATTCATCGGATCTCGACAAACACACCGCAAAAAGAATTTACATCGAATAGATCTCCACAAGAGAGGGGGAGAACATTGTATTGAGATCCAAAAAGAGAGAAGAAGCCATCTAGCTAATAACTATGGACCCGTAGGTCTGTGGTAAACTACTCACAACTCATCGGAGGGGCAAGGATGTTGATATAGGGCTCCAAGATGAGATCTCACGGATACAGAAGGTTACGGCGGTGGAAATTGTGTTTCGTGGTGCCCCTGGATGTTTTCGGGGTATGTAGGTATATACAGGAGGAAGAAGTACATCGGTGGCCGCCCGAGGGGCCCACGAGACAGGGTGCGCGCCCTATAGGGGGGGGGGCGCCCTCCTATCTCGTGGAGGCCTCGGCTGCTTCTTGACTTGCACTCCAAGTCCTCTCGATCACGCTTGTTCCAAAAATCATGCTCCCAAGGTTTCATTCCGCTTGACTCCGCTTGATATTCCTTTTTTTCAAATACTCAAATAGGCAAAAAACAGCAATATGGGCTGGGCCTCCGTTAGTAGGTTAGTCCCAAAAATGATATAAGTGTGTAAAATAAAGCCCATAAACATCCAAAAGGGGTAATATAATAGCATGGAACAATAAAAAATTATAGATACGTTGGAGAAGTATCACTCCCGTATCACGCAAATATTCTCTGTTTTTTTCGGGCTGTTCTGCTGCAGGTTAGAGCAACATGTCGTCCCAGGATTCTGAAGGAGAAAGTTATGTGGATGATTACCATGCAAATCCTAAGGTCTATGGAGATGTGGAGCACTATGGTTGGACCACGGAAGAAGAAGAAGACTATGAACCCAAGAGAAAGGAGGAGACGAGCTCGGATGAAGATGAAGTCCCACTACCTCAACCTGGGGACATGCATGTGGAGTTCAAAAAGTCAAGCCTCCGTGATAGAGCAAAGAAACTTAAGATCGAGTTTATCCCTTTTCGTCTCTTGTAGGAAAACAAGCAGGAATTATGCAAAAAAGATATTAAGCCTGGAACAAGAGATTAATGACTTGAGGGATCAAAATTCTGTCCTCAAGCGCAAATTAAGGAAGAAGGCTAAATCATCAACAACACTTCCACCTTCTTCACCAACAACAAAGAAGGAGACATGATCACATGGGTATGGGCACTGCCCTTGGCAACTGCCAAGCTTGGGGGAGGTGCCCCGGTATCGTATCACAACCACATATCCTATCTTTACCGTTTTTCTTAGTTCAATCCTATTAGTAGTATCTTGATCTAGTAGAATAAAGTTTATGGCATGATCTAGTTTGGAGTTTTGCTTTATGATCTCTCTATGTAATCGAGTCCGTGAGCTATATAATAAAGATTAGTGTTGAGTCAAGGGCTTGATTATTTTGCCATGATCTTGAGTGAATAAAAGAAAGAGAAAAGAATAAAAATAAACAAAGAGATCATATTGATCTTATCGAGAGTGATGACTTCACATAGAAAGAGTATGATGATTAAAAGTTGTTGGGAGTTGGCAAACATAGCCTTGGTCATCGTTGCAATTAATAGGAAGTAATAAGAAAAGAGAGGTTTCACATACAAATATATTATCATGGACATCTTTTATGATTGGGAGCACTCATTAAAATATGACATGCTAAAGAGTTGACGTTGGACAAGGAAGACAACGTAATGGGTTATGTTTTCTTATATCTGAGATAAAGTATATTGTCATGGATCGTCCAACATGTTGAGCTTGCCTTTCCCCCTCATTCTAGCCAAATTCTTAGCACCAAGTAGAGACACTACTTGTGTCGGGTGGTAGGTGCGACATATGCCAACGGGTGGCTTATCATAGTGGGAGCCAATAAGACGTCGCCGGTGCCTGGAAACGGGATGAGGTGAAGACATGCACGCCGGGCGATCTTACCCAGCTTCGGGCTCTCCGTGGAGATAACACCCCATCGCTGCTCAAGGGGTCTCCGTGATGATCACTAGATGAACAAGTTGCTACAAGAGGCTCCTTGAGCTGTTCGGTGAGAGGAAGAAGAAGGGCACGGCTAGCTCTCCTCTCCCTCTATGTGGTGTCTCAAACTCTAAGAGATCAACCTTTGCATGGGTGCCCTGGGGTTCGAGATAGGCCTACCCCTGTGGGTACAATGGTAATCCGTCTGGCGCGGGCCCGAGCCGCCGCAGTTCACGCCGGCGGCTTCTCCGCTGGCCACTGGGCCCGCCGACCGGTGGGTCCCCGCTGCTGCCGGCTTGGTCGACAGCTGGCCCCACCGCTGAAGGCCTTGTCGGGGCCAAGCATCGCTGCCTCAATCTCGATGATGAGGGCTTTGTCGAGGTAAGCATGGCTACAGCAGCCGCCTTGGCGGCAATCACTGTAGCCTCTCCTCGTCTTGTCTCCTTAATGAGGCGCTTCCTTCGAGGGAGGGAACAAGCCGGCTATGGGAAGCCGGTCATATCTAAGCCGACTGGGGGAGGCCGAGCCGCCTTCGGGCATCTCTCTGACCGGAGGGGCCCGCCGCCTGTGGGTCGTACTGACAGCCTGTCGTGGGTGATGTCATGGTCAGCATGGTAACAGTTAAGGCCGGATGGGTGATGGTCACCAGACGGGCGATCGTGGCTATGCGCGTGTCTCGGATGCAGGGGTGGCAGGCTCACTGTAGCCACGCCCCGCCCCATCACCGCTATGTGGGTGCAGATCTCGAGGGAGGCGGCCTTGGCCGCCTCCCTGGGTGGCCGGCTTGAGTCGGCCTTCCGTGGTCGGCCACGTGAGTCGGCCTCCGGTAGCCGGGCCTGGAAGCAGGCCTCCATGGCCTTCTTCCTATAGGTCTTGGGGCTGGGCCGCCCCTAACAGCCGGCATGAAGGGCAGCAGGTCGGGGAAGGCGGCCCAGCCGCCTCGGTGTTGGATGGCTTGATTGGCTTGTAATTTTTTCAGAAGTCCCAGGGGGAGCCGGCTAGGCTACCCGTGGTCATTTACTCCGACAGTAGTCCCCGAAGCTGATTGAGTTTCGAGTTTGAGAGGAGGACGAGAAGCTCGATCAGCTTCCTATCCTGAGGAGCCGACATCTAGGAGCCGACCTACAGCGTGTGCGCCGTCTTCAGGAAGTTCCGCAGACAGAAGGTGAGAACGCGAGCCGACTCGCGCGTTGACCGCACGCCACCCTGCGCGCCACGTGGCCAGAAAGGCCTGCCAGCCCACGCGCGCGACGGGACGTCGCCGCAGGCCGGGGCCCACCAAACCTGCGCGCCGCCCATGAGCGGATCCTCTCGCGTTCGAACGACCGCCGCTCGCTGGGCGGTTTCTGACGCCTTTAGGGCGATTAATCGCGGGACGGGGGAGAGGCGCAGTTAATCCCACGTTCCCCACGCCGCCTCGCTCGCCGCACGAGCCTATAAGTAGGGGAGGGGAACGCAGAGGCTCGCACGCCGCCTCGCCCTCTCTTTCCTCTACCTCCTTCTTCTTTTTCCGCCGCCACAACAAGACTTGCCACCGCACTGCTCCGCCACAACCTCTTGGCTCGCCATGTTCCTCCGCCGTGTGGCTGTGCTCTCCGCCGCGCTTTCTCGCTTCTCTTGCTCTCATGGCGCTGTCTAGTTTGTGGGACGGCCCAATGTCCACGAAGACCACATCGATTGGCTTTTCAAGACGCGGCGGTTACCGGGCTAAGACCTCGTGAAGACTCCGGCGCCGAGGCGGAGGTTTCACGGTGCCGGGAGGAGGAGAGCGGGTCATCTTCCGCCAGACCGCCTGCGCAAGGCTCGCCTCGCCGGGCGAGCGGGTTCTTCCGCCTTCCTCGAAGTTCTATAATCTCCACCGCATCATCTCACCCCCAACACGGTGATGTCTGCTGTCGCCCTTCGTCACCCTATGCGAGGGTTTTTTGGATTCCTCCCCACCCTAGAGCTCTTTGGGAGTTCTTCCAAAGGCAAGCTCGGCACTGCCTCGCTGGTGTGCCCACCGTGGCGCCTTTCATCGCCAAAGCGGAGGACAGCCGACAACAACCCTTTCCGCTTATCCCGCTGACCCAGCCGGTGAAGCTCGCAGCAATCGATTTATAGAAGAACGCCGCAAGGCGACTACTTGAATCGCCAGCCACGAGCCGCCCGCCACCGATGCAGCCGCCTTGGTCCTTCCGAGCCCGGTCGCCTCCGGCGGGAACACCGCCGTCACCCGCCCGGTGATGGTCCAATCGGCGGCTTGGTGGGGCCGACTCGCCGCCGCTTTCGTGGAGCGCCGGTGCTCCCACTCCAAAGCCGCCGCACATGATCTCGCCGATGAGCGCCGCTCGACCCATGCCGGCTTAGCACTGAGAGCTGCCTCGTGGCAGGTATCTTACATGGTGAATTACATCTCCAATCAGAACTCACCGAGGAGTGGCGATGGCAAGGCGCCATATTCTCGGCTGATCCCCCGCCCGTGGTGAGTTTTCTTACTTTCTTCTTCTTTTGTTGTCGGGTTCGCGATGGCCGACTCTTGACTAGTCGGCTTGTCTTTGAGCAGAGCCCCCTTCTTCGACCGGCGCCCGGGGCCGCAGGGCTGGAGCGCCAGTTTATGGCCGACCGCACCGTGGGCGACCCCGACGACCCGGATCTGGGGGCGGCCACCATGGACGACGTCGTAGTCGGAGCCGGCGGAGAGGCAGGCGGCCCGAAGCTCACGGCCGGCTTCAGGGATTGGCCGGATGATGACGAAGCCGAGGCCATCCCACACCGCCAGCCAGCAGCCGATCGCCAAGGCGCGGGACCTTCTGCCGCGCCAACTGCTTGGGGTGGCGCGCAAAAGCGTCGGGCCGGGCCGGGTCTCTTCGGCAGCCGGCCGAAGAAACACAAGAGCTCCGCGGCGGTGACCAAGCGGGACGAGGCGGCCGTGAAAGCGGCCCGCTTCCGTAAGGTGGTGAAGCAGCCACAGGCGGTCTCGGCGTAAGTGTTGGGTGTCTTTTACTTTTTGTTGTTTTCTTTGGTTGAGGCTCATCTAAGCCGTCTTCTTGATTTGCTGAACAGGCGCCGCTTCCTTGAACGGGTTGACTCGCCCATAGTCGGACCGGCAGTGAGGGTCTTCGAGTTCCCGCCACAGGATCCCCGCGCCGACCTCATGGAGGCAACGGAGCGGAACGCTGGAGGCGCGGAGGAGCGGGAAGCGGCGGAGCAGAGGGCCATCCAGGAGGCGGCGGAGAAGTCGGCCGAGGCCCAAGCCGACGCGACGGCCAAGGCCCAGTGTAAGCCGCGCCATGAGAGGGAGGCGAGGCTCGCCAATCAGCCTCTCGCAGCTCGCCATTCCTCTTCGTGCTATGGCTCCCAACATCCACGTGCTCTCGCTTGGGAAGCCACCACGACTAGTCGGTGATGGAGAGGGGAGGATGACGTGACGATCTCGGGAGGCGCCACAGCCGGGCGCCGACCGAGCGGGCCAAGGCGGCCGATCGCCATGGGCGCCGAGCAATGGCCGGGGCGAAGTCGGCGGCGGGGCGGATTGTGTGTAGTCGCCGCCGCCAACAAGGGAGAGGCGCCCTGGCGCCGGAGCCGCAGAGAGCTGCGGGCGCCACCGACGGCTCAGACTGGAGGCGGCCAGCGCTAGCATCGCCCGAGTGGACGCCAGCGTAGAACGACCGAAGCTGAACGTGGCGGCGCAGGAGGTCCGACGCCGCTTCGCACTCCAGCCGCTCACTATAATGGTACACCCAGAATTCCTCGCCACGCGCGGTCATCCGTGAGTCTTCGCCTTGGTCAATTTCTTTTTGATTTCTTCCGGGGCGATCAGCACCCACGGGTGTAGTCCCCAAGTTTCGAGTCGGTCCGAACAGCGGCTTGGAACTTTTAGCGTGCCTTGGTGGCAATCTTGTTCTTATTCGATTCCGCCTGATTTTCAGGAGTATCACATCTCCGCGGCTGCCTTCAACTCCTGTGCCTGTGAGCTGAGCCGTAAGGCCGACCGACTAATAGCCGAGTGAGTACTTTGTTTTTTATCTCATGGGGCGCCACAAGACACTCCACTCGGGTGTAGTCCCCGAGATTCGGCCGATCACTGAGCAGCCGGGTCGGATCTTCCCCACGACTTCTTCCTTATTGCTTTTTTCCTTTTTCTCCACGCTTGCAGAGGCTAATGCTGACTTGAGGGAGCTGCTCGGCGGGACCCAGACTGCCCTTCGCGCCAAGGAGGCTGAGTGCGGCGCCTTGGCCTAGGAACACGACCACCTTGCCAAGAGACTGGCCGACCAGGAGGAGAACCATAAGGCGGCCCTAAAGAAGGCGTAGGACAACGAGGCCGCCCTTAAGGTCGAGTTCGAGACCGAGGCGGCGGGCTGGGCTGAAGCGAGGCAAGCGCTGAGTGAGGGCTATGGACGGGTTGAGGACCTGATCGACGGTAAGCCGCCTTCCTTTTCACCCCTTTGCTTGCCCCTTGCCCTCTTGTTCGTCTTCTGATTTTTGCGCTGTTTCTTTTCTCTTCACGCAGATTACTTCCCTGGTTACTCCATCACCGCCAGCCAAGCCATCGAGGCCCACCGCGAGACACGCTGGCAAGCAGGGGTTGAGATCACACCAGACGCCAGCCAGACGCTTGAGGAGCAACTTTGCGATCCAGTTCGGCCGCGGCCGCTCACCGCGATGTCGGCCGGCTTCAGCAGTGCCGGGCGCAAGTGCTGGCCGCCTCGCCCGGCAAGGTGATTCTCGCACTCTCACCGGATCGCCGACCGGGCCGAGGTTGCGGTTGGCCGCCGAGGCTCGAAGGCTTCCGCCGGTCCGCGCCGGGCGGGCGCTGGAGTTTGTTCGGGCCTGGTATCCTGGGCTGAGCTTGCGCCAGCTGAGCACCTGGAGGCAGGAGGCTGACGAGGAGCTGGTGGCGGTGCGGCCGGCTATCATCCAGTGTGCCTCGGCTATCGCCAAGTATACCGACACCAGCATTTTTGCTCCTGGAGTGAATGACAATAGCGTCGCCCAGCCGAAGGAATGGTTCGGGCTGGACCCGGCGAAAGGCGAGGACTCGGCGGAGGAGATTTCTTCCAGCGACGAAGCCGAAGACGAAGAGGAGGAGGGTGGCGAAGACGTCGTACCCGACGGAGAAGTGACCAGCCAGCTTCAGCCTGATCATGCCTCCAGCAATGAGGCGCGCGCGAGCGCAGCGCCTGCCAGGGGTGATGATCAGGCCGAGACCCGCCAGCCGGCCACTCCTCCGGCTAGCACTACCGCCTCCGCCGACCTGCCCGACTCGCCTGTCGCTCCCTTGGCCTGATCTCGCTCTTGCTTTCCTACTGCTGTTCTTGAACAACTTTTATTAAATTTATGCTAGCCCACCCATCGGGGTGTATTCAAACTATGTTGAATGCCGCCTCCAAGGCTTTTGTGTAAATATAATTATGCATGTGTTTGGCTTCCATTCAAATTTGCTTTTTATCCTTAGGTTGTTTCTTTGCCGCTTTCCCTTGATTGCCGCTTTTCCCACCAACAACTACTCGCAATTGCGGGTGGGGAGGAACTTGGCTGTTTGTGGGAAGGCAAGTACTTGAGCTTTCTTGGATTGTAGCAAGGTGGAATGAAGTGGCCGGCCGGTTACTCGGTAGCCGCTCGCAATGGGAGGAAGTCGGCTTTTGTTATACGAAGTTCGTTAGTCCTTAGCCGCTTTTGTGGGCATCCTTTTTCGCTTTTGACTCTTTCCACTGGACAATGGTTCTTCGAGCTGCGGCTTTTGACAAGAGAGGGCTTGGGTGCCGCACACTACTTGTCCGATCGCAGTGGAACTTTGAATATAGCTCATAGCTAATCCTCGGCCGACTAGTCGAACCCGTGCCGGACGAGGAGGAAGAGTGTAATGATAGAATCATAAGCATGATACTCGCCATTCATAGATAAAGGTGGCAGTCCCCGAGTGCTCCTCGGGGGCCATTGTCTCATACTTAGTACAAAAGGTAGCGTGATACATATTGCATTTTAACTGTAAAATCTTCTTGAGGAGGTTGATGCTCCATGGTCGTCCGACTCCTTGTCAAATCATCTCTTTGTGCCTTCGCTTCGTAAGGCCAATTAGGTAGTAGGAGTCGCTTCCCAATGCTCATTGATGACGAAGGGACCTTCCTAAGGGGCCGAGAGCTTGTGCTGGCCGGCTGTTCGCTGGATCAGCCGAGCACAAGGTCGCCTCTTGGAAGTATCTTGGCTTGACCTTCCGGCTATGGTAGCGGCGCAAACCCTGCTGGTAGACGGCGGATCGCCGAGGGCTAACAGCCGCTTTCTTCCAAAGAGGTCGACGCCGCCTTCTCGTGCTTTTTGGCCTTCGCCTGCGGTACATGGTCACCGAGGTGAGTCGAACTCGATGTCGCTTGGGATGACAACCTTGGCACCATATACAAGGAAGAAAGGGTGAAGCCGTTAACTTGTTTGGGGTAGTGCGCAGACTCAAAGGACGGTCGGCAGCTCGTCGAGCCAACAGTCGGTTAACGCTTCCAGCCACACGCACCACCGGGCTTGATGTCGAAAGGATGAGGCCGCTGGCTCGCTTCAACTTGGCCGCTTGACTACGGGTGGGGAACGGATGCTAGGTCCGGGCCGGATGTTCTGCGTCAAGCAGTAAACGCGCCAATGCTCCCTTGGCAAAATTCGTGCTGTTATCGATGATGTTGTGTGGCACGCCGCATCGAGTTGTAATGTTCGCGATGAATGTCACGACACCGCCTGCTCAGCTTCTTAATCGCTTTGCTTCGATCCACTTGGTAAATTTATCCACGGCGACAAGCAAGTGTGTCATGCCGCCGCCACTGCCTTGAATGGGCCCACCATGTCCAAATTCCCCTGCACGGAAAAAGGCCAGTGAAGGGAATGGTCTTGAGTGTTGAAGCCGGCAGGTGTTGTTTGAGTGAAGACTTGGCACCTTTGCAATGTTTGACCAACTCCTTGGCGCCGCCCAAGGTAGTCGGCCAAAAGAATCCATGGCGTAAAGCTTTGGCAACGAGGGATCTTGAGGTGCGTGGTGGCCGATTCGCTTTGGTGAATGTCCTTGAGGATTGCTATGCCCTTCTCTGCTCGACGAAGGCCGAAGACTCCAAAGGACAATGCGTATGACGAGCTCTCGTTAGCAATTGTATATGCTCCGCTCGGCGTTGACTTGTCTTGTCGCAATCTCGCCACCGCGCTCGCTCACCAGAAGTTGAGGATGGCTGGGCCCATGATGGAGCTGTGACTTCTTCTATAGCCAACATGGCTACCGCAACTGTGGCGGTGGGCTGGGTGGTGAAGAGCTGAGCTGGCCATCGCCTGTGGCGTTGAAGCAGTCCCCGGCCGACCACCGTAGTCCCCGGCCGGTTTCGAAGTCCCCGGCCGGTTCTCAAGTCTCGGCCGGGTGCGATTATGGCAGTCCCCGAGCCGCTTATCAAGTCCCCGCCACTTGCTTGGTTCCCTGCCGGATCCGCTGCGCCGGGTTAGGCGGCACGAAGATGTAGTCGATTCGAGATGGCTTGATAGACGGCTTGAGGAGGCGCGAGAGAGACGCCGTTGGTATAGCTTGTCGGGTTGAGCCTATTCGTGCTGTGGCATCCGCTGTTTCGTTGTCGCCCGTGGCACGGAGGAACTCGCATCCTTCAAGTACCGCTGATTTGTCAACGAGGAAGCGGTAGCTTGCCATGTTTGCGCCCTGGCGCCCCTGGGGCCAGATGACTGCTAGACCACCAAACCGAAGTCGCCATAGCACGTGATCCAGCAGATGCCGAGCTATTTGGCTAGCCGGAGTCCGTGTATGAGCGCCTGACTCGCCACATTGTTGGAGGCGGCAAAGTGAATTTGCAACGTATCTGAGTTTGTCGCTTTGGGAGAGGTGAGGATGATGCCGGCTCCCAAGCCGGTGCGCATCTTGACCTGGCCAAGTGCATCCGCCAATGAGTGGAGTCGGGAGCGGCGGGCAGTAATCGGGTCTCGCCCACGACGAGGAAATTGGCCAATGCTTGGGACTTGATGGCGTGCAAGGCTGGTAGAAGATCGTAAGGGCCAGCTCAATGGCCCATTGCTACGCCTTGAGCTTATGCTGGTTTTCCTCAAGAGGAGAGGATGATGCAGCACAAGAGCGTAAGTATTTCCCCGCTTTTGAGAACCAAGGTATCAATCCAAGAGGAGGCCACGCGCAAGTCCCTCGTGACTGCATTAAACGATAGCTACTCGCAACCAACGCGATTAGGGGTTGTCAATCCTTCATCACTTACTTAGAGTGAGATCTGATAGAGATAATATTTTTGGTATTTTTGGTATAAAGATGCAAAGTAAAAGTAAAAGCAAAGCAAGTAAATAAAGTGATGGAGATTGATATGATGAGAATAGACCCGGGGGCCATAGGTTTCACTAGTGGCTTCTCTCAAGAGCATAAGTATTCTACGATGGGTGAACAAATTACTGTTGAGCAATTGATGAATTGAGCATAGTTATGAGGTTATCCAGCAATGATCATGTATATAGGCATCACGTCCGTGACAAGTAGACCAAACGATTCTCAGATCTACTACTATTACTCCACTCATCGACCGCTATCCAAAGATGCATCTAGAGTATTAAGTTAAAACAGAGTAACGCCTTAAGCAAGATGACATGATGTAGAGGAATAAATTCATGCAATATGATAAATACCTCATCTTGTTATCCTCGATGGCAACAATACAATACGTGCCTTGCAACCCTTTCTGTCACTGGGTAAGGTCACCGCAAGATTGAACCCAAAGCTAAGCACTTCTCCCATTGCAAGAACTACCAATCTAGTTGGCCAAACCAAATGGATAATTCGAAGAGACTTGCAAAGATAACTTAATCATACATAAAAGAATTCAGAGAAGAATCAAATATTTTCCATAGATAAGCTGGATCATAAACCCACAATTCATCGGTCTCAACAAACACACCGCAAAAAGAAGATTACATCGAATAGATCTCCACGAGAGAGGGGGAGAACATTGTATTGAGATCCAAAAAGAGAGAAGAAGCCATCTAGCTACTAACTATGGACCCAAGGTCTGAAGTAAACTACTCACACTTCATCGGAGGGGCTATGGTGTTGATGTAGAAGCCTCCATGGTAGATGCCCTTCCGCATGAGCTCGAACAGGCCCCAAGATGGGATCTCGTGGATACAGGAAGTTACGGCGGTGGAATTAGGTTTTTGGCCCTCCCCGATCTGTTGGGGGTACGTAGGTATATATAGGAGGAAGGAGTACGCCGGTGGAGCGCGTGGGGGCCCACGAGGCGGGGCGCGCCTGTGGGAGGGGCGCGCCCCACCTCGTGACCGCCTGCACTCCTTGGAGTAGGGTCCAAGTCTCCGGATCACGCTCGTGAGAAAATCACGTTCTCAAGGTTTCATTCCATTTGACTCCGCTTGATATTCCGCTTGTTCAAACATCAAATAGGCAAAAACAGCACTCGGGCTGGGCCTCCGTTAATAGGTTAGTCCCAAAAATAATATAAAAGTGGAAAATAAAGCCCATTATAGTCCAAAACAATAGATAAAGTAGCATGGAGCAATCAAAATTATAGATACGCTGGAGACGATCGCATCCCCAAGCTTAATTCTGCTCGCCCTCTAGTAGGTAAATGATAAAAGAGAATTTTGATGCGGAGGATACTTTGGCATAATTTCAATGTAAATCTTCTTAATTGTGATATGAATATTCAGATCCCAAAGATTCAAGAAAAAGTTCATATTGACATAAAAATAATAATACTTCAAGCATACTAATCAAAATAATTATGTCATCTCAAAATAACATGGCCAAAGAAAGTTCATCCCTACAAAATCATATAGTTAGGCTATGCTTCATTTTCACACACAAAGATGTTCCCAACTTCTATACCCCGATGACAAGCCAAGCAATTGTTTCATACTTAAATAATCTCAAACTTTTTCAACCTTCACGCAATACATGAGCGTGAGCCATGGATATAGCACTATGGGTGGAATAGAATATGATGATGGGGATTGTGTGGAGAAGACAAAAGGAGAAAGTCTCACATTGACGAGGATAATCAACGGCTATGGAGATGCCCATCAATTGATGTCAACATGAGGAGTAGGGATTGCCATGCAACGGATGCACTAGAGCTATGAATGCTCAACAAAAGAAAACTAGTGGGTGTGCATCCAACTTGCTTGCTCATGAAGACCTAGGGCATTTGAGGAAGCCCATCGAGGAATATACAAGCCAAGTTCTATAATGAAAAATTCCCACTAGTATATGAAAGTGATAACTTATGAGACTCACTATATGAAAAACATGGTGCTACTTTGAAGCACAATATATGAGACTCACTACATGAAGAACGAGGTGCTACTTTGAAGCACAAAATATGAGACTCATTACATGAAGAACATGGTGCTACTTTGAAACACAAGTGTGGAAAAGAGATAGTAGTATAGCCTTTTCTTTCCTTTTGTTTTGGGCCTTTATTTTTTGGCCTTTCTTTTTTGGGGCCTTTTTTTTTTGGCCTTTTTTTTTTTTTGGGCAATGCTCTAATAATGATGATCATCACACTTCTATTGATTACAACATAAGGATTACAACTCAAACTAGAACAAGGTATGACTCTATATGAATGCCTCCCATGTGTATCGGATAGTGCAATGAATCAAGAGTGACATGTATGAAAATAATGCATGGTGGCTTTGCCACAAATACGATGTCAACTACATGATCATGCAATGGCAATATGACAAAAGTAATGTATGTCATAATAATGATGAACGGAATGGTGGAAAGTTGCATGGCAATATATCTCGAATGGCTATGGAAATGCCATAATAGGTAGGTATGGTGGCTGTTTTGAGGAAGATATAGGAGGTTTATGTGATAGAGCGATCGTATCACGGGTTGGATGCACCGTGAAGTTTGCGCCAACTCTCAATGTGAGAAAGGGCAATGCACGGTAATCAAGAGGCTAGCAATGGCGGAAAGGTAAGAGTGCGATAATCCATGGACTCAACATTAGTCAAAAGAACTCATATACTTATTGCAAAAATTTAGAAGTCATCAAAATCAAGTACTACGCGATGCTCCTAGGGGATAGATTGGTAGGAAAAGACCATCGCCGTCCCCGACCGCCACTCATAAGGATGCACAAGCTGTGTACACTTCATGCTTCAAATTTGTTACACAACTTTAACCATACGCATGCTACGGGATTTACTAACTTCAACACAAGCATTTCTCAAATTCACAACTACTCAACTAGCATGACTTTGATATTATCACCTCCATATCTCAAAACAATTATCAAGCATCAAACTTATCTTAGTATTCAACGACTCAAAAGAAAGTTTCACATATCTTGAACACCAAGTATATTAACATTAAGCAAATTACCATGCTATTAATGACTCTCAAAATAATCTAAGTGAAGCATGAGAGATCAAGTTTCTTTAAAACAAATCCACCACCGTGTTTCTAAAAGATCTAAGTGAAGCACTAGAGCAAAAATTATCAAGCTCAAAAGATATAAGTGAAGCACTATGAGAAAATTATCAAGCTCAAAAGATATAAGTGAAGCACATAGAGTATTCTATCAAATTTCAATTCATATATGGCTCTCTCAAAAGGTGTGTACAGCAAGGATGATTGTGGTAACTAACAAGCAAAGACTCAAATAATACAAGACGCTCCAAGCAAAACACATATCATGTTGGTGAATAAAATATAGCTCCAAGTAAATTACCAATGGAAGTAGATTTAAAGAGGGATGCCTTCCGGGCATCCCCAAGCTTTGACTTTTGGTGTCCTTGGATTATCTTGGGGTGCCATGGGCATCCCCAAGCTTTGGCTCTTGCCACTCCTTGTTCCATAATCCATCAAAAGAATTCACCCAAAACTTGAAAACTTCACAACACAAAACTCAATAGAAATCTCGTGAGTCTGCTAGAGAAAGAAAACAAAAGACTACTTTAAGGTACTGTAATGAACTCATTCTTTATTTATATTGGTGTTAAACCTACTGTATTCCAACTTCTATGGACCATAAACTATTTTACTAGCCATAGATTCATCAAAATAAGCAAACAACACACGCAAAACAGAATCTGTCAAAACAGAACAGTCTGTAGTAATCTGTAACTAACGCAAACTTATGGAACCCAAAAATTATACCAAAATTAGAAGACTTGAAAATTTGTTTATTGATCAGCAGCAATTGAATCAGTATTTTATCACGTTCTGGTGATTTTTAACAATTCGGGCACTGAGCACAAAGATTCTGGAAATTACAGCAAGATCAAATAACTATCATCCAAGAAGATCCAATAGGTTCAACTTGGCACAAACACTAATTAAAACATAAAACCACATCTAAACAGAGGCTAGATGGATTATTTATTGCTAACCAGCAAGGATAAATATTGGGTTGTCTCCCAACAAGCGCTTTTCTTTAAAGCCTTTTAGCTAGGCATTGAAGATTTCAATGATGCTCACGTGAAAGATAAGAATTAAAGCACAAAGAGAGCATCATAAACACTTGACAAACACATCTAAGTATAACATACTTCCTATGCATAGGCATTTTATAAGCAAACAAATTATCATAGCAAGAAAAATTAGCATATGCAAGGAAGAGGAAAGAGACGATAGCAATCTCAACATAACGAGAGGTAATTTAGTAACATGAAAATTTCTATAACCATATTTTCCTTTCTCATAATAATTACATGTAGGATCATAAGAAAATTCAACAATATAGCTATCACATAACATATTCTCAACATGATCCACATGCATGCAAAGTTGTCACTCTTCCAAAATAGTGGGATTATCATTAACTAAAGTCATGATTTCTCCAAGCCCACTTTTATCAAAAATTTCATAAGATTGAATGTTATCCAAATATGTGGGATCTAAAGTTGACACTCTTCCAAACCCACTTTCAATATTATTGCAAACACTATTATCAGTCTTATATTCATCATGGGGCTTAAATAAATTTTCAAGATCATAAGAAGAATCACCCCAATCATGATCATTGCAACAAGTAGTAGACATAGCAAAACTAGCATCCCCAAGCTTAGGGTTTTGCATCTTATTAGCACAATTGACATCAAAAGAATTTATGATAAAATCATAGCAATCATGCTTTTTATTCAAATATCTATCGTGAGTCACTTTACGAATTTCAGGCAAAACCTTATAAAGATAATCTAGTGCATCCAAATCACTAGAAATTGGTTCATCATAATTGGATCTCTTAAAAAGATTGGCAAGCGGATCAGATTCATAGATATTGGCTTTGTTTAGGAATAAATAAGCGTCTAATCCAACCAAACGAGCGAACAAAATACAACGGAAAGAGAGGAGGAGATTGGGAAAGAGAGGGCGAATAAAACGGCAAGGGTGAAGTGGGGGAGAGGAAAACGATAGGCAAATGGCAAATAATGTAATGCGAGAGATAGGGATTGTGATGGGTACTTGGTATGTTGACTTTTATGAGACCTCCCGGCAACGGCGCCAGAAATTCTTCTTGCTACGCCTTGAGCTTATGCTGGTTTTCCCAAGAGGAGAGGATGATGCAGCACAAGAGCGTAAGTATTTCCCCGCTTTTGAGAACCAAGGTATCAATCCAAGAGGAGGCCACACGCAAGTCCCTCGTACTCACACAAAATGATAGCTACCGCAACCAACGCGATTAGGGGTTGTCAATCCTTCAAGGTCACTTACTAGAGTGAGATCTGATAGAGATAATATTTTGGTATTTTGGTATAAAGATGCAAAGTAAAAGTAAAAGCAAAGCAAGTAAATAAAGTGATGGAGATTGATATGATGAGAATAGACCCGGGGCCATAGGTTTCACTAGTGGCTTCTCTCAAGAGCATAAGTATTCTACGGTGGGTGAACAAATTACTGTTGAGCAATTGAAGAATTGAGCATAGTTATGAGGTTATCCAGCAATGATCATGTATATAGGCATCACGCCCATGACAAGTAGACCAAACGATTCTGATCTACTACTATTACTCCACTCATCGACCGCTATCCAAAGATGCATCTAGAGTATTAAGTTAAAAACAGAGTAACGCCTTAAGCAAGATGACATGATGTAGAGGAATAAATTCATGCAATATGATAAATACCCCATCTTGTTATCCTCGATGGCAACAATACAATACGTGCCTTGCAACCCTTTCTCACACGGGTAAGGTCACCGCAAGATTGAACCCAAAGCTAAGCACTTCTCCCATTGCAAGAACTACCAATCTAGTTGGCCAAACCAAATGGATAATTCAAGAGACTTGCAAAGATAACTTAATCATACATAAAAGAATTCAGAGAAGAATCAAATATTTTCCATAGATAAGCTGGATCATAAACCCACAATTCATCGGTCTCAACAAACACACCGCAAAAAGAAGATTACATCGAATAGATCTCCACGAGAGAGGGGAGAACATTGTATTGAGATCCAAAAGAGAGAAGAAGCCATCTAGCTACTAACTATGGACCCAAGGTCTGAAGTAAACTACTCACACTTCATCGGAGGGGCTATGGTGTTGATGTAGAAGCCTCCGTGGTGGATGCCCTCCGCGGAGCTCGAACAGGCCCCAAGATGGGATCTCGTGGATACAGGAAGGTACGGCGGTGGAATTAGGTTTTGGCCCGCCCCGATCTGCTGGGGGTACGAGGTATATATAGGAGGAAGGAGTACGCCGGTGGAGCGCCGGGGCCCACGAGGCGGGCGCGCCAGGGGAGGGGCGCCCCACCCTTGTGACCGCCTGCACTCCTTTGAGTAGGGTCCAAGTCTCCGGATCACGCTCGTGAGAAAATCACGCTCCCAAGGTTTCATTCCGCTTTGACTGCTTGATATTTCGCTTTTCAAACACCGAATAGGCAAAAACAACACTCGGGCTGGGCCTCCGTTAATAGGTTAGTCCCAAAATAATATAAAAGTGGAAAATAAAGCCCATTATAGTCCAAAACAATAGATAAAGTAGCATGGAGCAATCAAAATTATAGATACGTTGGAGACATATCACCTATTTTGCCACCCGGCCGATGCGCCCCGACCGCTTATGATCTCGGCGAAAGGGCGTGCATACGACCGTGATGGAGTGCTCTTGAAAGTAGGGCTTCAACTTCTTGGCGCGGTACACGCCATAGCACATCTTCCGTAATGCGGTAGTTCTGCTTCGAGGTGAACAAGATTACTTAAGTAGCGCATCGCCTCGACTGGCTGAGCTCGCCTTCTTCGGGCGCCGACCACGATGACGGCGCCGACCACCCGGGCCGGTGGCAGCAATGTAAAGGAGCATGGGTTTTTTCACGCGCCGCCAAGGTAGGCGGCGTGGCAAGCATCTTCTTCAGCTCGTGAAAAGCTTGGTCGGTTTGGTCGCTCCACTCGGCGAGTGGTTTTTTCATGAGTCGGTAGAGGGGAGAGCCTTTTCTCCAAGCCACCGATGAAGCGGTTCAGGAGGCCGTGCACCCGTAAACTTCGGACGCCTCGCAGCTTGGTGGGAATTCCATTCTCTCAATGGCTTTGATCTTTACGGGTTGCATTCAATGCCACGCTCGGAGACCAGAAGCCTAGGAGCTAGCTTTACCGCACCAACACGCATTTCGGAGTTGAGCTTGATCTCAAACCGCGCAGGTTCTCAAATGTTTCCTTGAGGTCTTCTAACAAAGTGCCGCGCTTTCCGTTTTCACCATGATATCGCCTACATAGACGCGGGCATTTGCCGAGTTGCTTGAGGAGGCATTTCGCATGCAACGCTGAAAAGTGGCACCGCATTTCTCGCCAATGTCATAGTTAGGTAATGTAAAGTCTGAATGGCGGATGAAGGCGGTCTTTAGGCGGTCACCGGGTCCAACTTTATCCGTGGTAGCCTCGAGTAGGCATCCAAGAAACTCAGCAGCTCGTGATCCGCCGTGGAGTTTATCACTTGATCAATCCTAGGCAAGGCTAAGGGTCTTTGGGGTAGGTTTTGTTGAGGCTTGTGTAGTCTATACACATGCGCCACTTGTTATTCTTCTTCAGAACGAGCACCGGGTTGGCAAGCCACTCCGGAAAGAACACCTCTATTATGAAGCCGCCGCCAGAGCTGGGCTATCTCTTCTCCTACAATTCTTTCTTCTCCTCCGACACCGGGTGAGGGGCTGCTTGACTGGTTTTGCATCCGCCGACGTAGCTTGTGCTCGCGCTAATTCCTTCGAACACCCGGCATGTCCTTGGGGACCATGCGAAATGTCCCGATTCTCACGGACGAAATCGATAAGCTCGCTTTCCTATTTGCTGTCCTGTGTTTGCCCAATGACGGAAAACCTTTCCGGTGCTCGGGTCCAGAGGTATCTTCTTTGTTTCCTTGGCCGCTGGAAGGAACCTTGAGCATCACATTCCTTGGGGTCGGGGACATGGTTGGCTGCTTGCCGCCATGGCCACGACTCGTCCAACATCTTCTTTCTTCGGCGACCACGAGGACTCGCCAGCCGGGTCAGCTGCAGCAAGACTCGGAGGATTTCTTGTAATCGCCGGTTATGGTGAGGATGCCCTTGAACTCGCATCTTCATCTTGAGGTAGGCGAGTGGGTACAACCATGAACTTGGCCTGAGCAGGCCGCCAAGCAGCGATGGTAGGGGCTCTCAAGGTCCACCACTTCAAACCAGATTGCTTCTCATGAAGTGATCCTTGTCTCCAACGTAACATCTATCTTGATCTTGCCGATTGGTGAACAAGACAGGCCGGCACGATGCCATGGAACACGGTCCGCTTGGCATGAGGTGCTTGGCCTTGATGTTCAATTTTCTCCATGGTGTCTCGGACAGATGTTGATGCTGCCCGCCTGCCTATCAAGACGTGGGAGAATCGGGCAGCATGCCTGTCCGCTGCTAGGGTTGCCTCCAAAACCAATGCATAAGAGCCCGGGACGGCATCACTGGGTGGTCGGCCCTGCCCACCTGATAGGCCCTCCGACCAAAGGCATCTACTGGGTTGTTGAGGCGACTGCTGACTTCTTGGCATCGGCGCGGCGCTACGGGTCTTCGGCTGGCTTGTGAAGACGACGAGGCGGCATGCTCGCTGGGGAACTCTGCCTTGATGGTCCCGATCGCTGGTCGAGCGGCCGGCTGTTGGGGAGCCGAGGCGGCTGTCCACCGGCGGAGGCGGCACCACTTCTTCGCTTTGGTGATTCGGGTGAGCCTGGCATTTCCGGTCAGATGGTTGGATGGCTTCGCCACCGTGGAACTTGCAAGGGCGCCGAGGGCTTGCTCAGAGGAGAAAGCCGCTGCTGTGACGGTAGACCTGGCCATCCTCCGGCCGGGCTGGCTTCGGGCCGGCCTCGACCAAGCCCGAGGTAGAAAACTCAGCCCGAGCCTGCCTCGCCCGCCGCCGGGCCTAGTTTTCAGTGCCCGAGCCCGACCATCACAAAGAAAACACGCCGGGCCTCGGCCCGGCCGGCCTCTTCAAGAATGGTATAAACAGCGGGCCCAGCCCGCCCGACCTAGTCTTCGGCTCAAAACCTAGGCCCAGTTCGCCCGGAGCAGCGCTGGCCGATGTCCGGCCGGGCGCCCATGGTTGTGACTACAGGCGGCTTGCCGCCTTCGCTTCTTGGGCGCGGGTCACTGGTTGTTTCGTTTTCGACGGTGGCCACCGCCGACCGTTGAAGGCGGCATTGGGCCCTTGCGCTTGTTTTCGCTTCCGCACGGTTGTCGGCCGGAATCGCCGCCGGGCGCTTTGGGAGCTGGGTTGAGTACCTTCCGGAGGCGCCCACCAAGCTCGGCTTCATCGAGGAGTCGGTGGTGGCGATTTGTCGGCTATGACTAGTAGCTCATCGAGGGTAGTCGGCTCGCCGCAGAAGCTTGTGCTTGAGGAGGGTGCCTTCTCAAAGACCCGCGGTGAAGTACTCTATGGCTTGAACTCTCGCACCCTCGCAAGAATTGCGGAGCTCGCCCAACGCTGTGAGGTAGTCGCGGTCGACTCGGTGGGTCCTTGTACGCACAAGGAGAGCTGACCGGGCTTGGGAGCCCGCCAGGTGCCGTGAAATTGCGGATGAAGGCTTCGGTGAAGTCTAGCCACCGTTGATGCCAGACGGCTTGAGGCTGTTGGAGCCAGTTCGCGCCTGCGCCTCAAGCATGAGGGGCACATATTTTACGGCATCGCTACCGCTGCTGCTCGCTATGCCGATCGCGGTGGAGTAGTCGATGTCGGCTGCTCGGGAACGGGGTCCCCAGACTTGCTCGCTCTGCCCGCGACGTGGCTCAAAGGAGGCCCAGACAGCCCATCTTCATCAACGAAGCTCAAGACCTCGCGAGGGGCCAGATTGCTGGGCGGACGACCAGAGCTTCTCAGCGCGCCTCGCCAGCTGGCTCATGAGGAGGCGGAGAGTTCAAGGCAGTGGTACTCGTGAGGTGCCCGTGACGCAAGCCATGATTTACCAAGGGCGCCATTGGCGCCAGCAGCGCAGCTGGCCCTCCTTTCCTCTTTGGTGCAAAGGAGCAAGCGCAGCGTAGAGCATCAAGCAAAGGCATCCGCTTCGTGCAACAAGACCAAGACCAGCCCCAACGGCCGGAAGGGAGTCATCGTGGAGCCCAAGCAAAGGCTATCACCAGAGCCTTTATGTGCAAGGACCGACTTTAGTCGATAAGTGTACCCATGCTCCCCTTCAAAGTGGCCAATTGTTGGCGCCCTTCCCGCTCAATATTTGGGAAGAGGCCCAGGGCCTCCGTCTATATAAGTAGAGCTAGCCACCATAGTAGAAGGGATCGGGCATTTTGGAATCCAGAGAGAGAGATAGAAACCCGATCCTCAAGCTAGAGCGACGGGACACCACTTAGCAGTTCATCACACCCACCAAGAACATACCCTCGCGAGGCTGTTCTTCCATGTACTGTTCTTCATCAGCCCCAGAGGCAATCCACCACACCACAAACTAGAGTAGGGTATTACACCACAACGGTGGCCCGAACTAGTGTAAATCTTGTGTCTCTTGTGCTGTTCTTGCTAGTAGTTTAGGTCCCTGTGATTTGGCGAGGTACGAGACGGTGGAGGGTTGGATCTTCGCGCGCACCCCAGAGTTCGAACCTCAAGGGTCTGCCGGAACCCGAAATCTGACAGTCGATCAGCCAATCCTCCGGCTTCACAGAGCCGTTATACTTGGGTGTGTCTCTTGGGAGCGAGAACCCTTTAGGAAGGGTTCGTCGCGGATGCGGGGGCTGAAGCAAGGCGGACCGACATCGTCTTCTTCTTCCAACGTCAGGGATCGCGCCAGGCGGTCGATCTGGTGGCGGGCGTCATTTTCGCTGACTCCTTCAAGGGCGGCTTAGTCGGCCACCGAGAGTCGGATGTGTGACAGCGCGGGTGGGATATCTTTCCCGCGAGGTGGAGGAGGGTGCGGTTGCCTTGCCGCCCACGGCTCGAGGGCGGCCTTCGCGCCGCGCCGATGGAGATCCGGTTCGCTGCACCGGCAGCCGGCCTTTTCTCGCTGCGCGCGGTGTTGCCCACAGCCGGGCGGCGTGACGTCAAGGCCGTGTTTTGGCGCAGGGAGGGCTCGCACGGGCGTTGTCTTCATGCCGCCGCGCCGCACCAATCAGCTGCTGGATGCGCTTAGCCATAGGGGAGCTCGCCGCCCCAGCCCGCTCAGTCTTTCTACGGCACCGGGCGCGCGCAGGTTCTCGAGGGCGGGCGAGATCGGGTCGTTCGCCCCAAAGATGTTCGCTGGCGATCGCGCTGCTTTCTTGACGATGCCGATTCGCTTGGTTTTCGCGGCGTACAAAGGCGGCACGGTCGACTTCACTGGTGGGCCTCGTGAGGCGCCTCATGGAAGTTATCCTCCCCTCCCGCGGAGGGCGAGGCGGCGCTACTTAGCGCCCGCGCCGGGCGCTGGCCGGGAGAGGTGCGACAGGTCGCGGCGGCGCCACCGCAGGCATCGCGGGCGTTTCGCCGAGGGGCCGCCGGATCGATGACCTGCACTCGGTGATGGCACTGCCACAGCTGTCGGCTTGGGGGAGCGGGTCGTCGAAGATCACGACGTTGGTGGGGAACGCGTCGAGCGATGCTGTGTCGGAGTCGACAAGCATCGGGTCGGTGGAGCCAACCGACTCCAAATCCATAGCAGGGTCGCTGGAGACGTGGAGTTTGTCGAGGAGGCTGACGAGGTGGCTCTCGAGGCAGCCTGTGCCCGCCGGATGCGGGCTCGCTGAGATGCAAGCTCGCTAAGAAGGTCGGCGAGGTAGCTCGCCAGGCAGCGCCGGGCGATGCCTTTGCAGGCCGGGCAAGCGCCATCGGTGTGCCGGCTGGCTACGCCTGGGGAGGAAGAGGGTTCCGCTCAGAACAGGTCTCCGGACGACGGTAACCTGCCCCACGGTGGGCGCCAAATGTCGGGTGGTAGGTGCGATATATGCCAACGGGTGGCTTATCATAGTGGGAGCCAACAAGACGTCGCCGTGCCTCGAAATGGATGAGGCGAAGACATGCACGCCGCGATCTTACCCAGCCTTCGGGCTCTCCGTGGAGATAACACCCCATCGCTGCTCGCTGGGTCTCCACATGATCACTAGATGAACAAGTTGCTACAAGAGGCTCCTTGAGCTGTTCGTGAGAGGAAGAAGAAGGGCACGGCTAGCTCTCCTCTCCCTCTATGTGGTGTCTCAAACTCTAAGAGATCAACCTTTGCATGGGTGCCTGGGGTTGAGATAGGCCTACCTCTGTGGGTACAATGGTAACCGCCGGGCGCGGGCCCGAGCCGCCGTTGTTCACGCCACGGCTTCTCCGCCGGCCGGGGCCCGCTGACCGGTGGGTCCCGGCCGCTGTCGGCTTGGTCGACAGTCGCCCCACCATTGAGGGCCTTGTCGGGGCTGGTTATCGCTGCCTCAACTCGATGACGAGGGCTTTGTCGAGAAGCATGGCTACAGGTTGCTGCCTTGGCGGCGATCACTGTAGCCTCTGCTTGTCTTGTCTCCTTAATGAAGCGCTTCCTTCGAGGGAGGGAACAAGCCGGCTATGGGAAGCCGGTCATATCTCAGGCCGACTGGGGGAGGCCGAGCCGCCGGGCATCTCTTCGACTAGAGGGGCCCGCCACCGCGGTCGCATCGACACCGTCAGGTGACGCCATGGTCAGATGGTAACAAGGTGCGCCGGACGGGTGATGGCTGCCCCAGATGGCGACTGCGTGGCCATGCACGCCCCGAATGCGGGGTGGCAGGTTTCACTATAGCCACGCCTGCCTCATCACCGCTATGTGGGTGCAGATTCGAGGGTGCGGCCTTGGTCCTCGCTGGTGGCCGGCTTGAGTCGGCCTTTCCGCGGGCCGGCCACGTGAGTCGGCCCTCCGTAGCCGGGCCTTGAAGCCGGCCCTCCTGTGGCCCTCTTCCTGTAGGTCTTGGGGCCGGGCCGCCTCCTAACAGCCGGCCGGAAGGGCGGCCGGCCGGGGGAAGGCGGCCTAGCGTCTCGGGTGTTGTATGGCTTGATTGGCTGGTAATTTTTTCAGAAGTCCCAGGGGGAGCCGGCTAGGCTACCCGTGGTCATTTACTCCGACAACTTGTGCTTCCAAAAACCCTTAAACCAGTTTTGCCATGAGAGTCCACCATATCTACCTATGGATTGAGTAAGATCCTTCAAGTAAGTTGTCATCGGTGCAAGCAATAAAAATTGCTCTCTAAATATGTATGATTGATTGGTGTGGGGGAAATAAGCTTTATACGATCTTGTGATGTGGAAGAAAGAAAAGCGACGGACTGCATAATAAAGGTTCATATCACAAGGGGCAATAGAAAGTGACGTTTTTTCGCATTGAGATTTTGTGCATCCAACCATATAAGTGCATGGCAACCTCTCGCTTCCTCCGCTAAGGGCCTATCTTTTATTATTATCTTCTACCTTATGCAAGAGTCATGGTGATCTTCACCTTTCCTTTTTACACTTTATCCTCCGCAAGCACAAGATGTTGGAAGGATCCCGATAGATATATCTAATTTGATATAGGGAGCATGAGTTATTATTGTTGACATTACCCTTGAGGTAAAAGGTTGGGAGGCTAAACTATAAGCCCCTATCTTTCTCTC
Source organism: Aegilops longissima (assembly GCA_021605205.1). NCBI lineage: Eukaryota > Viridiplantae > Streptophyta > Magnoliopsida > Poales > Poaceae > Aegilops > Aegilops longissima. The sequence goes on from CM038681.1 coordinate 511,965,233, forward strand.
GTGGTCCGATTAAAACTCCGTAACCACAAGTATCATGTGAGTGTTGGCAATTATGAAATACTAAATGATAGTTGAGTATGTGGACTTGCTAGAAAGCTCCGACATAGACTCTTTCCGATGTTATGATAAATTGTAATTGCTTCAATGACTGAAATTATAGTTTGTTAGTTCTCAATAAGGTTTCGATTCATACTTTTCATTGTGAATAGATTATTACTTTAACATAAGAAATCATATGACAATATTCATATATGTTGCTATTATGAGAATAATCATGATGCCTTCATGTCTCAGATTTTATTTTTATCGACACCTCTACCTCTAAACATGGGGACATATTTATCGTTATCGCTTCCGCTTGAGGACAAGCGAGGTCTAAGCTTGGGGAGTTGATACGCCCATTTTGCATCATGCTTTATATCGATATTTATTGCATTATGGGCTGTTATTACATGTTATGTCACAATACTTATGCCTATTCTCTCTTATTTTACAAGGTTTACATAAGGAGGAGAATGCCGGCACTGGAATTCGGGCTGAAAAGAGCAAATATTAGAGACCTATTCTCGCATAACCCAAAAGTCCTGAATCTCCACGAAAGTCATTTTTGGAAAATATAAAAATATTGAGCGGAAGAAGACACAGAGGGGTTCCCACCCGCCACGAGGGTGGGGCGCCTCACCCCTGTGCCTCGTGGGCCCCTGCTGGCTCTCCGATGGCCATCTTTCGCTATATGAGGTCTTTCACAAGGAAAAAATCATAAGCAACCTTTCGATCGAGACTACCGCCACAAGGCGGAACCTGGCGGAACTAATCTAGGGCTCCGCAGAGCTGGGCTGTTGGGACACTCTCTCCGGAGGGGGAAATCATCGCATCATCACATCACCAACGCCCTCTCATCGGGAGAGGGCAACTCCATTGACATCTTCACCAGCACCATCTCCTCTCAAAACCCTTGTTCATCTCTTGTATCCAATTCTTGTCTCCAAGTCCCGGTATTGGTACTAGTAGGTTGCTAGTAGTGTTGATTACTCCTTGTAGTTGATGCTAGTTGGTTTATTTGGTGGAAGATCATATGTTCAAATCCTTTATGCATATTAATACCCTCCGATTATGAACATGAATATGCTTTGTGAGTAGTTATGTTTGTTCCCGAGGACATGGGAGAAGTCTTGCTATTAGTAGTGTTGTGAATTTGGTATTCGCTCGATATTTTGATGAGATGTATGTTGTCTAGCCTCTAGTGGTGTTATGTGAACGCCGATCACATAATACTTCACCATTATTTGGGCCTAGAGGAAGGCATTGGGAAGTAATAAGTAGATGATGGGTTGCTAGAGTGATGTAAGCTTAAACCCTAGTTTATGCATTGCTTGTAAGGGCTGATTTGGATCCATATGTTTCATGCTATGGTTAGGTTTACATTAATACTTTTGTTGTAGTAGCGGATGTTTGCAATAGAGGTTAACCATAAGTGGGATGCTTGTTCAAGTAAGAACAGCACCCAAGCACCGTCCACCCACATATCAAATTATCAAAGTACCTAACGCTAATCATATGAACGTGATGAAAACTAGCTTGACGATATTCCCATGTGTCCTGGAGCGCTTTTCCTTATATAAGAGTTTGTCCAGGCTTGTCCTTTACTACAAAAAGGATTGGGCCACCTTGCTACACTTTATTTACTTTTGTTACTTGTTGCTCATTACAAATTATCCTATCACAAAACTATCTGTTACCACTTATTTCAAAGATTGCAGTAGAATACCTTGCTGAAAACCGCTTATCATTTCCTTCCGCTTCCTCGTTGGGTTCGACACTTTACTTATCGAAGGACTACGATAGATCCCCTATACTTGTGGGTCATCATCGGATGCTCCGAGATGGTAATCGCCAGATCCACACATGAGACCCGTGGTCAGCACCGCCCACATATATCACCACCGTGAGCTGCAGCAGCGCCCAAATCCTCCATCCCGCCGAGCGGCATCGCAGTCCTTCGCACGCGCTTGTTGGGGCAGGCCGACAGCATGGTGGGAGGGAGACCGGCGCGAATGGCGAGGGCGACTCCCAAGGCGCCGCCTTCGCCTAGGCTCCATCAGCCTCCTCCCCACCTCCCAAGACGAGCACCGTGCCGGATCTATCCGACACGCCGAGACTTCGCCGATGACCGCCGCGTAGTTCCTCCGCTGAGATCGGACTACACGGCACCTGCACTCGGAAGACACATGCCTAGAGAAATCACATCGGATGCAGAGCGGATCATTGGTGCAGTCTCGCCACCGTGACCCTCTGTTGGGGAACGAGTAATTTCAAAAATTTTCCTACGATCACGCAAGACCATGGTGATGGCATAGCAACGAGAGGGGAGAGGTCCGCCCACGCACTGTGAGACCGAAAGCGAAGCGCTATAACAACGCTGTTGATGTAGTCGACGCCTCCACGATCCGACCGATCCAAGCACCGAACGACGGCACCTCCGAAGTTCTCGCACACGCTCAGCTCGATGACGATCCCTGACCGATCCAGAAAGTGTCGGGATGAGTTCCACAAGACGACGGGCAGGACGATGTTGATGCTCCACCGACGCAGGGCTTCGCTTAAGCTCCGCGACGATATGACTTCTCCGCGCAGGCTTCACTTAAGCTCCGCGACGATATGACCAAGTGGAATATGGTGGAAGGGGCACCGACACGGCTAAGGAAAGATCCGAGATCAACTTGTGTGTATTGGGGTGCCCCTGCCCTCAGATATAAAGGAGACAAGGGGAGGTGGCCGCCCTAGAGGAGGCGACTAAGGAGGAGTCCTACTCCCACCGAGTAGGACTCCCCTCTCCTAGTTGGACTAGGATTGGAGGAGGGGAAGAGGGAAGGGCGCCGCCTTCCTTGTCCTATTCGGACTAGAGGGGGGGGGGCGCAGCCCACCTTGGCCTGCCCTTCCTCTTCTCCCATGGCCCATTAAGGCCCATAGACTTCCGGGGTTCCGTAACCTCCTGCATCGCAGAAAACTCGATTTCACCCGAACACTTCCAAGTCCAAACATAGGCTTCCAATATATCAATCTTTATGTCTCGACCATTTCGAGACTCCTCGCCATGTCCGTGATCACATCCGGACTCAACAACCTTCGTGCATCAATACTTATAAACTCATTATGAACTGTCATCAAACGTTGTTGTAATGGACCCTACGGGTTCGAGAACTATGTAGACATGACCTAGAACCATTCTCGGTCAATAACCAATAGCGGAACCTGGATGCCCATATTGGTTCCTACATATTCTACGAAGATCTTTATCGGTCAAACCGCATAACGACATACGTTGTTCCTTTGTCATCGGTATAGTTACTTACCCGAGATTCGATCGTCGGTATCCAATACCTAGTTCAATCTCGCTATCGTAAGTCTCTTTACTCGCTCCGAATACATCATCTCACAACTAACTCATTAGTTGTAATGCTTGCAAGGCTTAGGTGATGTGCATTACCGAGAAGGCCTCGAGATACCTCTCCGACAATCGGAGTGACAAAACCTAATCTCAAATACGCCAACCCAACAAGTACCTTTGGAGACACCGTAGTACTCTTTATAATCACCCAGCTTATGCCAGACGCTTGGTAGTACCCAAAGTGTTCCTCCGTAAACGGAGTTGCATAATCTCATAGTTATAGGAACATGTATGGGTCATGAAGAAAGCATTAACATACTAAACGATCAAGTGTTAAGCTAACGGAATGGGTCATGTCAATCAGATCATTCAACTAATGATGTGACCTTGTTAATCAAATAACAACTCCTTGTTCATGGTTAGGAAACATAACCATCTTTGATTAACAAGCTAGTCAAGTAGAGGCATACTAGTGACATACTGCTTGTCTATATATTCACACATGTATTATGTTTCCGTTAATACAATTCTAGCATGAATAATAAACATTTATCATGATATAAGGAAATAAATAATAACTTTATTATTGCCTCTAGGGCATATTTCCTTCAGCCTCCCACTTGCACTAGAGTCAATAATCTAGATTACAAAGTAATGATCCTTACACCCATGGAGTCTTGGTGCTGATCATGTTTTGCTCGTGGAAGAGGCTTAGTCAACGGGTCTGCAACATTCAGATCCGTATGTATTTTGCAAATCTCTATGTCTCCCACTTGGACTTGGTCCCAATGGAATTGAAGCGCCTCTTGATGTGCTTGGTCCTCTTGTGAAATCTGGATTCCTTTGCCAAGGCAATTGCACCAAGATTGTCACGTAAGATCTTCATCGGTCCCGATGCACTAGGTATGACACCTAGATCGAAATGAACTCTTTCATCCGCATTCTTCATTTGCTGCTCAAGCAGCTATGTACTCCGCTTCACATGTAGATCCCGCCACGACGCTTTGTTTAGAACTGCACCAACCGACAGCTCCACCGCTTAATAAAAACACGATCCGGTTTATGATTTAGAATCGTCCTGATCAGTGTCAAAGCTTGCATCGACGTAACCATTTACGACTAGCTCTTTGTCACCTCCATATACGAGAAACATATCCTTAGTCCTTTTCGTATTTCAGATGTTCTTGACCGCTGTCCAAAGGATCCACTCGATTACTTTGGTACCTTCCCGCCAAGCTTACAGCTAAGCATACGCCAGTCCTGGTACACAGATTGCATACATGATAGAGCCTATGGCTGAAGCATAGGAACATCTTTCATTTTTCTCTATCTTCATTGTGGTCGGGCATTGAGTCCGACTCAATCTTACACCTTGTAACACGTAAAAACCTTTCTTTGCCTCGATCCATTTTGAACTTTTTCAAAACTTTATCAAGGTATGTGCTTTGTGAAAGTCCAATCAAGCCGCCTTGATCTATCTCTATAGATCTTGATGCCCAATATGTAAGCAGCTTCACCGAGGTCTTTCATTGAAAAACTTTTATTCAAGTATCCTTTATGCTATCCAGAATTCTATATCATTTCCAATCAATAATATGTCGCCCACATATAATATTAGAAATGCTACAGAGCTCCCACTCACTTTCTTGTAAATACAAAGCTTCTCCAAAAGTCTCAGATAAACCCATATGCTTTGATCACATTATCAAAGCGCTTATTCCAACTCCGAGAGGCTTGCACTGCACCATAAATTGATCGCTTGAGCTTGCACACTTTGTTAGCACCTTTGATCGACAAAACCTTCTCGTTGCATCATATACAACTCTTCTTCTAGAAATCCATTCAAGAATGCAGTTTTACATCCATTTGCCAAATTTCATAATCATAAAATGCGCAATTGCTAACATGATTCGGACAGACTTAAGCATCGCCACGGGTGAGAAAGTCTCATCGTAGTCAACTCCTTGAACTTGTCGAAAACCTTTTGCAACAAGTCGAGCTTTGTAGACAGCTACATTACCATCGGCGCCGCCTTCTTCTTAAAGATCCATTTATTTTCAATGGCTTGCCGATCATCGGCAAGTCAACCAAAGTCCATACTTTGTTCTCATACATGGATCCCATCTCAGATTTCATGGCTTCCAGCCATTTTATGGAATCTGGCTCACCATCGCTTCTTCATAGTTTGTAGGTTCGCCATGGTCAAGTAACATGACTTCCGTAATAAGATTACCGCATCACTGTGCGATTTTACTCGTTGACCCACGAGGTTCAAGAGTAACTTGATCCAAGCTTCATGATCATCATCATTAGTTTCTCACTAATTGGTGTAGTTGTCACAGAACCATTTCTTGTGATGAACTACTTTCCAATAAGGGAGCAGATACAGCTTATCTCATCAAGTTCTACTTTCCTCCCACTCACTTCTTTCGAGAGAAACTCCTTCTAGAAAGGATCCGAATTTAGCAACGAAAATCTTGCCTTCAGATCTGTGATAGAAGGTGTACCCAACAGTCTCCTTTGGGTATCCTATGAAGACACATTTTCCGATTTGGGTTCGAGCTTATCCGTTGAAGTTTCTTTACATAAGCATCGCAGCCCCAAACTTTAAGAAACGATAACTTTGGTTTCTTGCCAAACCACAGCTCATAAGGCGCCGCCTCAACGGATTTTGACGGTGTCCTATTCAACGTGAATGCGCCGCCTCTAAAGCATAACCCCAAAACGATAGCGGTAAATCGGAAATAGACATCATAGATCGCACCATATCTAGTAAAGTACGACACGACGCTCGACACACCATTTCTCGTGGTGTTCCGGTATGGAGTTGCTAAACTATTCCACATTGTTTCAAATGTAAACCAAACTCAGAACTCAAATATTCTCCTCCACGATCAGATCAGAAACTTTATTTTCTTGTTACGATGATTTTCCACTTCACTCTGAAATTCTTTGAACTTTTCAAATGTTTCAGATTTGTGTTTCATTAAGTAGATATACCCATATCTGCTTAAATCATCTGTGAAGGTGAGAAAATAACGATACCCGCCAAGGCCTCAACATTCATTGGACCACAAACATCAGATGTATGATTTCCAACAAATCAGTTGCTCGCCCATAGTTCCGAGAACGGCGTTTTGGTCATCTTGCCCATGAGGCACGGTTCGCAAGTACCAAGTGATTCATAATCAAGTGATTCCGAAGCCCATCAAGATGGAGTTTCTTCATGCTTTTACAATCGATATGACCTAAACGGCAAGGCACAAATAAGTTGCACTATCATTATCAACTCTGCATCTTTTGGCTTCAACATTATGAATATGTGTATCACTACCGTCGAGATTCAACAAGAATAGACCATTCTTCAAGGGTGCATGACCATAAAAGATATTACTCATATAAATAGAACAACCATTATTCTCTCGATTTAATGAATAACCGCCTCGCATTAAACAAGATCCAGATATAATGTTCATGCTCAACGCTGGCACCAAATAACAATTATTTAGGTCTAAAACTAATCCCAAGGTAGATGTAGAGGTAGCGCGTCAATCGCGATCACATTGACTTTGGAACCATTTCCCACGCCAAGATCGTCACCTCGCCCTTTGCCGCTGCTCGCCTATTCCAGTAGTCCCTGCTTCGAGTTGCAAATATTAGCAATGTAACCAGATCAAATACCCTGTGCTACTACGAGCTCTAGTAAGGTACACATCAATAACATGTATATCACATATACCTTTGTTCACCTTGCCATCCTTTTTATCCGCCAAATACTTGGGGCAGTTCCGCCCAAAGGTCCGTCCGCTTGCAAGAAAACACTCGTTTGTGCTTAGGTCCAGATTTGGTTTTTCTCTTGATCAGAACTTTCTTGCTGTTCTTTTGAAGTTTCCTTCTTCTTTCCTTTGCCCTTTTCTTGAAACTAGTGGTCTTGTTGACCATCAACACTTGATGCTCTTTCTTGATTTCTACCTCCGCTGCTTTTAGCATCGCTAAGAGCTCAGAATTGTCTTAGTCATCCCTTGCATATTATAGTTCATCACGAAGCTCTTGTAGCTTGGTGGCGTGATTGGAGAATTTCAATGACACTATCATCCGGAAGATTAACTCCCAGCTGAATTAAGTGATTGTTATACCTGCACATTTTGAGTATGTGCTCACCGATGTAACTATTCTCCTCCATCTTGCAGCTATAGAACTTATTGGAGACTTCATATCTCTCAATCCGGCATTTGCTTGAAATATTAACTTCAACTCTGGAACATCTCATATGCTCCATGACGCTCAAAACGCCGTTGAAGACCCGGTTCTAAGCCGTAAAGCATGGCACATCGAACTATAGAGTAGTCATCACTCGCTTGCCGACGCTCATAACTTCGCTCAAGATTCGCAGCAGGCTCGCTACCCAAGCGGTGCTTCCAGACGTAATTTTTCAGGCAGCAATGAGGATAATCCTCGTTACGGACCCAGTCCGTAATTGCTACCATCATCTTTCAACTTTGCTTTCAAGGAACGCATTAAAATTCAACGGAACAACAAAGACGAGCCATCTATCTACATTAAACATAGACAAGCAAAATACTATCAGTACTAAGTTCATGATAAATTTAAGTTCAATTAATCATATTAAAAACTCCCACTTAGATGTACATCTCTAGTCATCTAAGTGATCACGTGATCCAAATCAACTAAACCATGTCCCATCATCACGTGAGACGGAGTAGTTTCAATGGTGAACATCACTATGTTGATCATATCTACTATATGATTCACGCTCGACCTTTCGGTCTCCGTGTTCCGAGGCCATATCTGTTATATGCTAGGCTCGCCAAGTTTAACTCGAGTATTCCGCTGTGTAACTGTTTTGCACCCGTTGTAGATGGACGAGAACTTATCACACCCGATCATCACGTGGTGTCGGGTACTACTTAACTTTGGCAACGGTGCATACTCGTGGAGAACACTTCTTGATAATTTTAGTGAGAGATCATCTTATAATGCTACCACAAACAAAGCAAGATAAGATGCATAAAGGATAAACATCACATGCAATCAATATAAGTGATATGATATGGTCATCATCATCTTGTGCTTGTGATTCCATCGCCAAGCACCGCCATGATCACCATCGCCACCGGCGCGACACCTTGATCTCCATCGTAGCATCGTTGTCGCCTCGCCAACTATTGCTTCTACGACTATCGCTACTCCTTAGTGATAAAGTAAAGCAATTACATGGCGCTTGCATTTCATACAATAAAGCGACAACCATATGGTCCTCGCCATTGTCGATAACTCGTTACAAAACATGATCATCTCATACAATAAAATATAGCATCACGCCTTGACCATATCACATCACAACATGCCCTGCAAAACAAGTTAGACGCCTTCTACTTTGTTGTTGCAAGTTTTACGTGGCTGCTACGGGCTGAGCAAGAACCGCTTTACCTACGCATCAAAACCACAACGATATTTCACAAATAGACTCCGCTTTAACCTTCTCAAGGACCGGCGAGCCACACTCGATTCAACTAAAGTGAGAGAGACAGACACCGCCGTCACCTTTAAGCAACGAGTGCTCTGAGCGGTGAAACCAGTCTCGCAGAAGCGCACGCGTAATGTCGGTCCGGCCGCTTCATCTCACAATACCGCTGAACCAAAGTATGACATGCTGGTAGGCAGTATGACTTGTATCGCCCACAACTCACTTGTGTTCTACTCTGCACATGACATCAACGATAAAACCAGGCTCGATGCCATCGCTGGGGAACGAGTAATTTCAAAAATTTCCTACGATCACGCAAGACCATGGTGATGGCATAGCAACGAGAGGGGAGAGGTCCGCCCACGCACTGTGAGACCGAAAGCGAAGCGCTATAACAACGCTGTTGATGTAGTCGACGCCTCCACGATCCGACCGATCCAAGCACCGAACGACGGCACCTCCGAAGTTCGCACACGCTCAGCTCGATGACGATCCCCTGACCGATCCAAAGAAAGTGTCGGGATGAGTTCCACAAGACGACGGCGCAGGACGATGTTGATGCTCCACCGACGCAGGGCTTCGCTTAAGCTCCGCGACGATATGACTTCTCCCGCGCAGGCTTCACTTAAGCTCCGCGACGATATGACCAAGTGGAATATGGTGGAAGGGGCACCGACACGGCTAAGGAAAGATCCGAGATCAACTTGTGTGTATTGGGGTGCCCCTGCCTCAGAGATATAAAGGAGACAAGGGGAGGTGGCCGCCCTAGAGGAGGGCGACTAAGGAGGAGTCCTACTCCCACCGAGTAGGACTCCCCTCTCCTAGTTGGACTAGGATTGGAGGAGGGGAAGAGGGAGGGGCGCCGCCTTCCTTGTCCTATTCGGACTAGAGGGGGAGGGGGCGCAGCCCACCTTGGCCTGCCCTTCCTCTTCTCCCATGGCCCATTAAGGCCCATAGACTTCCCGGGGTTCCGTAACCTCCTGCATCTGCAAAATCCCGATTTCACCCGAACACTTCCAAGTCCAAACATAGGCTTCCAATATATCAATCTTTATGTCTCGACCATTTCGAGACTCCTCGTCATGTCCGTGATCACATCCGGACTCAACAACCTTCGTGCATCAATACTTATAAACTCATTATGAACTGTCATCAAACGTTGCGTAAGGACCCTACGGGTTCGAGAACTATGTAGACATGACCTAGAACCATTCTCGTCAATAACCAATAGCGGAACCTGGATGCCCATATTGGTTCCTACATATTCTACGAAGATCTTTATCGGTCAAACCGCATAACGACATACGTTGTTCCTTTGTCATCGGTATGTTACTTACCCGAGATTCGATCGCCGGTATCCAATACCTAGTTCAATCTCGCTACCGTAAGTCTCTTTACTCGCTCCGTAATACATCATCTCACAACTAACTCATTAGTTGTAATGCTTGCAAGGCTTAGGTGATGTGCATTACCGAGAAGGCTCGAGATACCTCTCCCACAATCGGAGTGACAAAACCTAATCTCAAATACGCCAACCCAACAAGTACCTTTGGAGACACCTGTAGTAATTCTTTATAATCACCCAGCTTACGCCAGACGCTTGGTAGTACCCAAAGTGTTCCTCCGTAAACGGAGTTGCATAATCTCATAGTTATAGGAACATGTATGGGTCATGAAGAAAGCATTAACATACTAAACGATCAAGTGTTAAGCTAACGGAATGGGTCATGTCAATCAGATCATTCAACTAATGATGTGACCTTGTTAATCAAATAACAACTCCTTGTTCATGGTTAGGAAACATAACCATCTTTGATTAACAAGCTAGTCAAGTAGAGGCATACTAGTGACATACTGCTTGTCTATATATTCACACATGTATTATGTTTCCGTTAATACAATTCTAGCATGAATAATAAACATTTATCATGATATAAGGAAATAAATAATAACTTTATTATTGCCTCTAGGGCATATTTCCTTCACCGGTGCCTATATAAACCGGAGAGCGTAGTCCGGATACATATACTCATTACCATATTCACATAGGCTAGACTTAGGGTTTAGCCACTATGATCTCGTGGTAGATCAACTCTTGTAATACTCATATTCATCAAGATCACCTAGCGGTGAAGTAGGGTATTACCTCCATAGAGAGGTCCCTAACCCGGGTAAACATCGGTCCCCCGCCTCTTGTTACCATCGATCCTAGACGCACAGCTCTGGGACCCCTACCCGAGATCCGCCGGTTTTGACACCGACATTGGTGCTTTCATTGAGAGTTCCAATCGCCGTCGGGTAAAGGACTCGGCGGCCCTTCGATCGCTTGGTGATGACGTTGTCCAGAGAGAAACCTTCTCCTCGGATAGATCTTCGATTCGGGCGGCTTCATCGAGGATAACTCGCTGGCTTATCCGAGCAGACGACAGCCACGCCTCGCATCAAGGTCAGATTCGAAGCTTGAACTACATTACGGACGTCCGGAGACTTGATCTTGACGGATTCGAGACCGCTGACAATCGCTCCCTCGTCAGCTCTGGCGAACATGGCTTAAACCTCGTCATCGGGCCGCATCTGTGAGAGAGCCCCGAGTAACTCCTCGCCTTAGATCCGGAGCAGATCAAATCGTCCAAGATGGAAGCTCAACCCCATCACGGGGGCTACCGATTCTCGCGGCGTTAGAGGAGCCGCAGATTCCACTTGTAACGGCATCCTCGCATCAACTGAACTCCGGACTATTTTCCGCCGCCGAAGTTCCAAAACCTGCGAGCCCGCTGGATACCTAACTCGATCGGTTAACGATCTTCAAGTTCAGCGCCGCAGATGTCTTCCAAAACTCGCCCATGGGCGATCAACTAAAATCATTAAAAAACCTATCCCTGGCAGATGACTCGTCGCTGAACTATGTTTGGTTCGAACTTACGGCGGATGATGGAGAATTTTGCTTCCCACCCGCCACCCACTCCATAGCCACCGTTGAAGACCCAACAAACACTACCGAACCCCCTCATTCAAGACATCGACGGTAACGGACGATTTAAGAGGGCAGGCCTGTAGCTTTCACCCGCTAAACACGGATGGCTACTTCTCGCTATGACGTGTGTATGATAGACACCCGACACCACGCTTCTTGACGGTGATGACAGGAGGATTGATACGCTCCAACGTATCTATAATTTTTATTGTTCCATGCTATATTATATTATGTTTTGGACATTATTGATTTATTATACACTTTTATATTATTTTTTGGGACTAACCTATTAACCGGAGGCCCAGCCCTTAATTGATGTTTTTTGCCTATTTCAGAGTTTCGCAGAAAAGAATATCAAACGGAGTCCAAACGAATGAAACCTTCGAACGTGATTTTCGGAAGGAACGTGATCCAGAGGACTTGGACACTACGCCAAGAAAGCTACCAGGAGGGCACGAGGTAGGGGCGCCACCCCCCACCTCCTGTGGCTCGCCTCCACCCTCGTGGCCCCCTATTGCTCCAATCGACGCACCTTCCTCCTATATACCCCACGCATTCTTCAAACTACTTTAGACACGGAGCCAAAACCTAATTCCACCGCCGAACCTTCTCGCAATCCGTGAGATCCCATCTTGGGGCCTTTTTCCGAGTCTACCGAGGGGGCATCGATCACATAGGGCTTCTACATCAACACCATAGCCTCCGATGATGTGCAGTAGTTTACCTCAGACCTTCGGGTCCATAATTATTAGCTAAATGGCTTCTTTCTCTTTTTGGATCTCAATACAATGTTCTCTCTCTCTGGAGATCTATTCGATGTAATCTTCTTTGCAAAGGTGTTTGTTGAGACCGATGAATTGTGGGTTTATGATCAAGATTATCTATGAACAATATCTGAATATCCTCCTCAATTTTTTATGTATGATTGGTTATCCTTGTAAGTCTCTTCAATTATCAGCTTGGTTTGGCCTACTAGATTGATCTTTCTTGCAATGGGAGAAGTTCTTAGCTTTGGTTTCAATCTTTGTGTCCTTTCCCAAAGGATGAGAGGCAGCAAGGCACGATAGTATTGTTGCCATCGAGATAACAAGATGGGGTTTATATCATATTGCATGAGTTTATCCTCTACATCATGTCATCTTGCTTAAAGCTGCTACTCTGTTCTTATGAACTTAATACTCTAGATGCACCGGATAGAGGTCGATGGTGGAGTAATAGTAGATGCAAAAGGTGAGTCGGTCTACTTGTCTCGACGTGATGCCTATATACATGATCATACCTAGATATTCTCATAACTATGCTCAATTCCGCCAATTGCTCAACAAGAATTTGTTCACCCACCGTAATACTTATGCTCTTGAGAGAAGCCACTAGTGAAACCTATGGCCCCGTGTGTATTTTCCATCATATTAATCTCCGACAAGAAGTTATTTCACGCCTTTTATTTCCTTTTATTTTACTTTGCATCTTTATTATAATAATACCAAAAAAATATTATCTTATCATATCTATCGATCTCACTCTCTAATTGACCGTGAAGGGATTGACAACCCTTTATTGCGTTGGTTACAGGATTTATTTGTTTGTGTAGGTGCGAGGGACTCATGGCCTCCCATCGATTGATACCTTGGTTCTCAAAAAATTTAGGAAATACTTACGCTTACTTTCATCGCATCACCCTTTCTCTTCAAGGAAAACCAACGATGTGCTCAAGAGGTACACTACAAAAAAGACACATCCGTGACATTTTGGACCGAACGGATTTTTTTCATTATACATATGACACTTCTATGACGATAACTGTGACAAAACCCGTATCATCATAGATGTGGTGGGCTCTTTACTTATGACAAAAAATCATGACGTAAAATGGGCTTTTCGCCCTGGCGGGCGGAGATGCAGCTGCATGATATTCTTTTGCCGGGCCCATGACGGCAAAACCGTGGTAGAAGCGTAGGGGCAGGAAAATTTCGTGGGAGTTGCTTGTTACGGAGGTCGGGGCCGAGCGATGCTGCTTTTCCCGACGTGACGCCACAGGTGTGCGTAGGCGTTGGTTCTAATCGAACCCGAGCGATGGGTTTCTAATCAGATTTGAGCAATTGCAACCGCAGCTACGCTATCGAACCCGAAAGGATCGATCGATGGCTGTTAATCAACTCCGATGGAGCGATTCTTCATCGCCGCCGCTAATCAAGTTTATCGATTGGATGAACAGTGAGCTGCGGGGTGGGGGGTGGTGGTTTGATGAATAAGGAGCGTATGCTAAGCTTTCCGATGAACAGGACCCCGTGGTTTGGAGGGCTGGATGAACAGAGACTGTGGAGGGGTGTGGAGGGGTGGTTGAACAGACCCCGTGCAGGAGGGCTGATGAACAAAGAGACGGTGGAGGGGTGCCCGTGAGGGGTGGTTGAACAAAGAGCTGTGGGAGGAGCGCACGGTGGAGGCCGGATGAACAGGAGCCCGTGGAGGCCGGAGGAGGTCGACGAGCCCGTGGAGGCCGGAGGAGGTCGACGGTGGAGATGAACAGATCCGTGGAGTCCTGCTTTATGCAGACGCCACACACTTCCAATGAACAAGACCCCTGCTTTGACCGTGAGGAGGTCCGCTTCGTCTGCTTTTGCGGTACGCCACACCCTCTCCCGATCAACAGACCCCTGCTTCACTGTTGAGGTCCGCTTCTCCGCTTAAGGGGTATGCCACAGCCTCTCGATCACTGTGACCCTTGCTCCAACGTAGGGAGGTCCGCTTCTCCATTCTCATGCAGACGCCAGCCTTGTTTCCATCGCCGCTCCTCCAAGCCTCCTGGCGAACACGACTCACGTCATTCCGCTCCACCCAAGTTGTTGGCTTCCCATGAACACGACATTTACGATGTCGCTTTCTCCCGTTCACCATAGCCATGGCGCGCGAGTAGGCATTCGATACCCTGCCCGATCGCCGTGTTACATACATGGCTGTATTTTTTCTTGCACCTCGCCGCTGTAATGCGACGCAGTATGATGCTACGTATGCGCTTCTACTACGCACACGGCGCCGCTTCTACAATCGACTCAAGATAAATGCATAACGTCACGTACTGTAACGACAACGCCACGCTCGCTTCGACTGTGTGGGTCCCGACCGCCAGAACTTCCTGCTTGCCGAAGATGTAGCGTCAGGGTCCCAGCAGTGGGGCGACCATTTTTTCCTGACGCACTTCCTATGCGGCATAAGATGTAGCCAGGGTCCTGCCAGCTTGGGGCGAACCGTTTTTTTTGCCCGGACGACTTCCTTGCGCATGAAGGTGTCACCGGTGGGTCCCAGCGTCGTCGGGGGAAGAATCGCTTTGCTTTTTTCGCCCGGACGCACTTCTTCGCATGTAAGATGTAGCTGGTGGGTCCCAGAGTCGTGGGAAACGCTTTTTCATGAATATAGTGGCCCGCCCAAAGGGGTCCTGGATGTCGTGGAGGAATCATTATTTTCCGCGTAATAAGGAGGCACTTCCTTGCCGCGCCGCGGACACACTGTCGCCTCTCCACGACACTCCACGTCCGATGGAAGTCGCTCTTCGACCACGCTGACCACGCCACGCCGAGAGCACTGTATGTGGACGACGGCGAGGCCTAGGAAGGGGGACCACGGGAGCCGGGAAGACGCGACAAGGGAAGCCCGCCAGGAGAGGAGTAACGAGGTTCAGTGGGTTCGGCTATGTGTGAGGCTGCCGTCGCCCGCAGGCCTCGCCGGGCCGTGGGAAATAGGGGCGTGAGGCCTCCGCGGCAAAGACAGCCACGCGAGGCAGGTGAGCATGCGAGCACGACCGGGCGCCATGCATGGCCGGAGCAAGAAGACCAGAGGTTGAAGAAGAACTACGGTCGTTGGATGGACATCAGACGGTCACCGAGCTAGAATCGCTCATATTGACTAAAGTTGACTAAAGGCCCCGTCCCACCAACTTAGTAGGCCCACAGTCAGCCTCCCACCATGGTGGGTCCTAGCTAGCAAGAGGAGTATTCATTTTTTGTGCGTAATAAGGAGGCACTGCTGGGTCTCGAGCTGGCAGCACGGGAACGCTTTTTTCGCAACACGCCTTGGTCCGTCTGGGTCCCAATAGTCGGGGAAACGCTTCGCGAAATAAGGTGGCCCGTCCGTGGGTCCTGCTGTCGTGGAGGAATAATTATTTTATGCAGAATAAGGAGGCACTTCTGCGGGTCACCTGACCCTAATTGCCAGCCCTCCATCGCATAAAGACTTCTTCCGATGGAAGTCGGTCGCTGACCACGCTGACCACGCCACGCCGAGAGCACCAGGCGGTGGTCTGGATGACGGAAGATGCTTCAGGAAGGGACGACGCCGAGCTGTGGAAGACGCAGCAGCTGGTAGCCCGCATGGAGAGGAGTACGAGGGTTCATCTGTTCGGCCAAGGGCGTGAGGCCGTCTGGCAGCATCAACAGGGGTGGGTGAGTAGAGGGACACCCCGGCCACGGTGGAGTAGTAGGGGGCGTGAGGCTCATGCATGCATCACAGCCCAGCCACGAGAGGCGGAGCACACTGCACGACACGGCCAAGCTTTGGGAGGCCGGAGCAAGAAGACCAGAGGTTGAAGAAGCACTATGGCCGCTCGATGGACATCGTACGGTCAATCGAGCTAAATCGTTATATTGACTAAGTTGACAAAGCCCTCCGCCCCTGCCAACTTAGTTGGCCCATTGTCATCCTCCCACTATGGTGGGTCCCATCTAGCGTGGTGGGTATTCATTTTTGTGCGTAATAAGGAGGCACTTCCTGCATGCGAAGATATAGCCGGTGGTCCGGCATGTCAACGGGGAACATTTTTTCGCGAATACAAAGGCCCTTCCGGTGGGGTCCCAGCCTGTCGTGGAGGAATCATTATTTTGCGCTGTGACAGTCCACGGCCGATGGATGTCGCTCGCTGACCACGCTGACCAGGTCAGCGCCGAGAGCACCATGGCGGTGGACGACGCATGAGGTTTAGGAAGGGAACGACACGAGCCGGGAAGACTCGACAATGGCTGCCCACGCGGTCGGGAGTACGAGGGTTTATCGTCCGCCGCCGCCAAAAATAACAGGAGGTGTGTGGGTGAGTAGAGGAATGGCCTGCCAAAGAATGAAGTAGGGTAGGGCAAGGCTCGTGGCGGCAAGACAACCGCCACGGAGGCGGGAGTGTAGTCCCACGTGAGCTGGTTCGGGCAGCCGGAGCAAGAAGATCAGATATTGAAGAAGAAGACGGCCGCTGGATTAACATCCAACGGCCATCGCTGCTAGAATCGCTTAGGACTAATTTGAATCGCTTAGGACTAAGTTGACAAAGCCAAAGTACACGCCAACCTAGTAGACCCACAAGTCAGCCTCCAAATCATGTCCCAAACAAAGATACAGCCCAAATTTCTAGCCAGATTCAAATTAATTTTAAATATAAATATACCTTATTTTAAATTCAATGAAAATTTACCCGACAAAAACAATGAAATTTAAAATATCAAACCGAAAGAAAACAGTATTTGGGAACTAATTGCCTGCTTGTCAGATTTTTTTTCATTTTATAGCCCATATATTATTACTTTATAGCCCATTTCTTATTACTTATAGCCCATTTAATATTACTTATAGCCCATTTCTTATTACTTATAGCCCATTTTCGGGCAAAATGCATCCTCCTCGCCTTGAAAGATTTCGTCAAATAGTAGGGAGAAAAGCAAGTAGGCCTATGTTGGTTATTCTCTGCAAAACAAAATAGCCGGCTAGCCATTTTTCGTAAAGGAAAGAAATAAACTGGCTGGTCATGTGCTAAACATATGAAATAAAAGCCTGGGCTAGACAGGCCACGGGTCCCGCACAACCCAGCTTGATACCCTTCTCCATCCCAAAAACAAATTATCCTACATGCTGCTACTGGTCCTTTAACGTCATCCTCAGATTTTATTTTTTATCGACTACCTCTAAACATGGGGACATATTTATCGTTATCGGCTTCCGCTTGAGGACAAGCGAGGTCTAAGCTTGGGGAGTTGATACGCCCATTTTGCATCATGCTTTTATATCGATATTTATTGCATTATGGGCTGTTATTACATGTTATGTCGAATACTTATGCCTATTCTCTTATTTTACAAGGTTTACATAAGGAGGAGAATGTCAAACCGAATTCTCGCTCTGAAAAGAGCAAATATTAGAGACCTATTCCGCATAACCAAAAGTCCTGAATCTCCACGAAAGTCATTTTGAAAAATATAAAAATATTGAGCGAAGAAGTACACTGTAGGGTCCCCACCGCCACGAGGTGGGGCGCCTACCCCCGTGCCTCGTGGGCCCCTGCTGGCTCTCCGATGGCCATCTTCTGCTATATGAGGTCTTTCACAAGGAAAAAATCATAAGCAACCTTTCGACGAGACTACTACCACAAGGCTAACCTTACGGAACTAATCTAGGGCTCCGCAGAGAAATACGCTGGGGACATTCGGGAGGGGGAAATCATCACATCACATCACCAACGCCTCTCATCGGGAGAGGGCAATTCCATTGACATCTTCACCAAAGCACCATCTCCTCTCAAAACCCTTGTTCATCTCTTTGTATCCAATTCTGTCTCCAAGTCCGTATTGGTACTAGTAGGTTGCTAGTAGTGTTGATTACCTTGTAGTTGATGCTAGTTGGTTTATTTGGTGGAAGATCATATGTTCAAACTTTATGCATATTATCCCTCCGATTATGAACATGAATATGCTTTGTGAGTAGTTATGTTTGTTCCTGAGGACATGGGAGAAGTCTTGCTATTAGTAGTGTTGTGAATTTGGTATTCGCTCGATATTTTGATGAGATGTATGTTGTCTAGCCTCTAGTGGTGTTATGTGAACGCTTATCACATAATACTTCACCATTATTTGGGCCTAGAGGAAGGCATTGGGAAGTAATAAGTAGATGATGGGTTATAGAGTGATAAGCTTAAACCCTAGTTTATGCATTGCTCGTAAGGGGCTGATTTGGATCCATATGTTTCATGCTATGGTTAGGTTTACATTAATACTTTTGTTGTAGTAGCGGATGTTTGCAATAGAGGTTAACCATAAGTGGGATGCTTGTTCAAGTAAGAACAGCACCCAAGCACCGTCCACCCACATATCAAATTATCAAAGTACCGAACGCTAATCATATGAACGTGATGAAAACTAGCTTGACGATATTCCCATGTGTCCTCGAGCTTTTCTTATATAAGAGTTTGTCCAGGCTTGTCCTTTACTACAAAAAGGATTGGGCCACCTTGCTACACTTTATTTACTTTTGTTACTTGTTGCTCATTACAAATTATCCTATCACAAAACTATCTGTTACACTTATTTCAAAGATTGCGTAGAATACCTTGCTGAAAACCGCTTATCATTTCCTTCGCCTCGGTTCACACCTACTTATCGAAAGGACTACGATAGATCCCTATACTTGTGGGTCATCATCGGGATGCTCCGGAGATGGTAACGCCGATCCACACATGAGACCCGGGTGGTCTAGCACCACATATATCACCATCGTGTTGGGGAACGAGTAATTTCAAAATTTTCCTACGATCACGCAAGACCATGGTGATGGCATAGCAACGAGAGGGGAGAGTGTCCGCCCACGCACTGTGAGACCGAAAGCGGAAGCGCGATAACAACGCTGTTGATGTAGTCGACGCCTCCACGATCCGACCGATCCAAGCACCGAACGTACGGCACCTCCAGTTCTGCACACGCTCAGCTCGATGACGATCCCCTGACCGATCCAAAGAAAGTGTCGGGATGAGTTCCACAAGACGACGGCGCAGGACGATGTTGATGCTCCACCGACGCAGGGCTTCACTTAAGCTCCGCGACGATATGACTTCTCCGCGCAGGGCTTCACCTAAGCTCCGCGACGATATGACCAAGTGGAATATGGTGGAAGGGGCACGACACGGCTAAGGAAAGATCCAGAGATCAACTTGTGTGTATTGGGGTGCCCCCGCCTCGTGATATAAAGGAGACAAGGGGAGGTGGCCGCCCTAGAGGAGGCGACTAAGGAGGAGTCCTACTCCCACCGAGTAGGACTCCCTCTCCTAGTTGGACTAGGATTGGGGAGGGAAGAGGGGCGCGCCCTTCCTTGTCCTATTCGGACTAGAGGGGAGGGGCGCAGCCCACCTTGGCCTGCCCTTCCTCTTCTCCCATGGCCCATTAAGGCCCATAGACTTCCCGGGGTTCCGTAACCTCCCTGATCTCGGTAAAATCCCGATTTCACCCGAACACTTCCAAGTCCAAACATAGGCTTCCAATATATCAATCTTTATGTCTCGACCATTTCGAGACTCCTCGCCATGTCCGTGATCACATCCGGACCAACAACCTTCGTGCATCAATACTTATAAACTCATTATGAACTGTCATCGAACGTTAAGCGTATGGACCCTACGGGTTCGAGAACTATGTAGACATGACCTAGAACCATTCTCGTCAATAACCAATAGCGGAACCTGGATGCCCATATTGGTTCCTACATATTCTACGAAGATCTTTATCGGTCAAACCGCATAACGACATATACGTTGTTCCCTTTGTCATCGGTATGTTATTTACCCGAGATTCGATCGCGGTATCCAATACCTAGTTCAATCTCGCTACCGTAAGTCTCTTTACTCGCTCCGTAATACATCATCTCACAACTAACTCATTAGTTGTAATGCTTGCAAGGCTTAGGTGATGTGCATTACCGAGAAGGCCTAGAGATACCTCTCCACAATCGGAGTGACAAAACCTAATCTCAAATACGCCAACCCAACAAGTACCTTTGGAGACACCTGTAGTACTCCTTTATAATCACCCAGCTTACGCCAGACGCTTTGGTAGTACCCAAAGTGTTCCTCCGTAAACGGAGTTGCATAATCTCATAGTTATAGGAACATGTATGGGTCATGAAGAAAGCATTAACATACTAAACGATCAAGTGTTAAGCTAACGGAATGGGTCATGTCAATCAGATCATTCAACTAATGATGTGACCTTGTTAATCAAATAACAACTCCTTGTTCATGGTTAGGAAACATAACCATCTTTGATTAACAAGCTAGTCAAGTAGAGGCATACTAGTGACATACTGTTTGTCTATATATTCACACATGTATTATGTTTCCTGTTAATACAATTCTAGCATGAATAATAAACATTTATCATGATATAAGGAAATAAATAATAACTTTATTATTGCCTCTAGGGCATATTTCCTTCAGCCTCCCACTTGCACTAGAGTCAATAATCTAGATTACAAAGTAATGATCCTTACACCCATGGAGTCTTGGTGCTGATCATGTTTTGCTCGTGGAAGAGGCTTAGTCAACGGGTCTGCAACATTCAGATCCGTATGTATTTTGCAAATCTCTATGTCTCCCACTTGGACTTGGTCCCAATGGAATTGAAGCGCCTCTTGATGTGCTTGGTCCTCTTGTGAAATCTGGATTCCTTTGCCAAGGCAATTGCACCAGATTGTCACGAAGATCTTCATCGGTCCCGATGCACTAGGTATGACACCTAGATCGGAAATGAACTCTTTCATCCAGACTCCTTCATTTGCTGCTTCCAAGCAGCTATGTACTCCGCTTCACATGTAGATCCCGCCACGACGCTTTGTTTAGAACTGCACCAACCGACAGCTCCACCGCTTAATAAAAACACGATCCGGTTTATGCATTTAGAATCGTCCGGATCAAGTGTCAAAGCTTGCATCGACGTAACCATTTATTTACTAGCTCTTTGTCACCTCCATATACGAGAAACATATCCTTAGTCCTTTTCGTGTATTTCAGATGTTCTTGACCGCTGTCCAAAGGATCCACCTCGATTACTTTGGTACCTTCCCGCCAAGCTTACAGCTAAGCATACGCCGTCCGTGGTACAAAGATTGCATACATGATAGAGCCTATGGTCAAGCATAGGAACATCTTTCATTTTCTCTATCTTCTCTGTGGTCGGGCATTGAGTCCGACTCAATCTTACACCTTGTAACACGTAAAAACCTTTCTTTGCCTCGATCCATTTTGAACTTTTTCAAAACTTTATCAAGGTATGTGCTTTGTGAAAGTCCAATCAAGCGCCTTGATCTATCTCTATAGATCTTGATGCCCAATATGTAAGCAGCTTCACCGAGGTCTTTCATTGAAAAACTTTTATTCAAGTATCCTTTTATGCTATCCAGAAATTCTATATCATTTCCAATCAATAATATGTCGTCCACATATAATATTAGAAATGCTACAGAGCTCCCACTCACTTTCTTGTAAATACAAAGCTTCTCCAAAAGTCCAGATAAACCCATATGCTTTGATCACATTATCAAAGCGCTTATTCCAACTCCGAGAGGCTTGCACTGCATCATAAATTGATCGCTGAGCTTGCACACTTTGTTAGCACCTTTTGATCGACAAAACCTTCCGTTGCATCATATACAACTCTTCTTCTAGAAATCCATTCAAGAATGCAGTTTTTACATCCATTTGCCAAATTTCATAATCATAAATGCGCAATTGCTAACATGATTCGGACAGACTTAAGCATCGCCACGGTGAGAAAGTCTCATCGAGTCAACTCCTTGAACTTGTCGAAACCTTTTGCAACAAGTCGAGCTTTGTAGACAGCTACATTACCATCGGCGCAGTCTTCTTCTTAAAGATCCATTTATTTTCAATGGCTTGCCGATCATCGGCAAGTCAACCAAAGTCCATACTTTGTTCTCATACATGGATCCCATCTCAGATTTCATGGCTTCCAGCCATTTTATGGAATCTGGGCTCACCATCGCTTCTTCATAGTTTGTAGGTTCGCCATGGTCAAGTAACATGACTTCCGTAATAAGATTACCGCATCACTCTGTGCGATTTTACTCTGGTTGACCCACGAGGTTCAAGAGTAACTTGATCTCAAGCTTCATGATCATCATCATTAGTTTCCTCACTAATTGGTGTAGTTGTCACAGAACCATTTCTTGTGATGAACTACTTTCCAATAAGGGAGCAGATACAGTTATCTCATCAAGTTCTACTTTCCTCCCACTCACTTCTTTCGAGAGAAACTCCTTCTAGAAAGGATCCAATTTAGCAACGAAAATCTTGCCTTCAGATCTGTGATAGAAGGTGTACCCAACAGTCTCCTTTGGGTATCCTATGAAGACACATTTTTCCGATTTGGGTTCGAGCTTATCTGGTTGAAGTTTCTTTACATAAGCATCGCAGCCCCAAACTTTAAGAAACGACAACTTTGGTTTCTTGCCAAACCACAGTTCATAAGGCGCCGCCTCAACGGATTTTGACGGTGTCCTATTCAACGTGAATGCGCCGCTCTAAAGCATAACCCCAAAACGATAGCGGTAAATCGAAATAGACATCATAGATCGCACCATATCTAGTAAAGTACGACACGACGCTCGACACACCATTTCTCTGTGGTGTTCCGGTATGGAGTTGCTAAACTATTCCACATTGTTTCAAATGTAAACCAAACTCAGAACTCAAATATTCTCCTCCACGATCAGATCGAGAAACTTTATTTTCTTGTTACGATGATTTTCCACTTCACTCTGAAATTCTTTGAACTTTTCAAACGTTTCAGATTTGTGTTTCATTAAGTAGATATACCCATATCTGCTTAAATCATCTGTGAAGGTGAGAAAATAACGATATTGCCGCCAAGGCCTCAACATTCATTGGACCACAAACATCAAGATGTATGATTTCCAACAAATCAGTTGCTCGCCCATAGTTCCGGAGAACGGCGTTTTGGTCATCTTGCCCATGAGGCACGGTTCGCAAGTACCAAGTGATTCATAATCAAGTGATTCCGTAAGCCCATCAAGATGGAGTTTCTTCATGCTTTACAATCGATATGACCTAAACGGCAAAGTGCACAAATAAGTTGCACTATCATTATCAACTCGCATCTTTTGGCTTCAACATTATGAATATGTGTATCACTACCATCGAGATTCAACAAGAATAGACCATTCTTCAAGGGTGCATGACCATAAAAGATATTACTCATATAAATAGAACAACCATTATTCTCTGATTTAATGAATAACCGCCTCGCATTAAACAAGATCCAGATATAATGTTCATGCTCAACGCTGGCACCAAATAACAATTATTTAGGTCTAAAACTAATCCCAAGGTAGATGTAGAGGTAGCGTCGATCGCGATCACATTGACTTTGGAACCATTTCCCACGCCAAGATCGTCACCTCGCCCTTTGCAAAGGCTCGCCTATTCCGTAGTCCCCTGCTTCGAGTTGCAAATATTAGCAATGTAACAAAGATCAAATACCCAGGTGCTACTACGAGCTCTAGTAAGGTACACATCAATAACATGTATATCACATATACCTTGTTCACCTTGCCATCCTTTTTATCCGCCAAATACTTGGGGCAGTTCCGCCCAAAGGTCCGCCCTTGCAAAGAAAACACTCGGGCCTGTGCTTAGGTCCAGACTTTGGTTTCTTCTCTTGATCAGAACTTTCTTGCTGTTCTTTTGAAGTTTCCTCTTCTTCCTTTGCCCTTTTCTTGAAACTAGTGGTCTTGTTGACCATCAACACTTGATGCTCTTTTCTGATTTCTACCTCTGCTTTTTAGCATCGCTAAGAGCTCAGAATTGTCTTAGTCATCCCTTGCATATTATAGTTCATCACGAAGCTCTTGTAGCTTGGTGGCAGTGATTGGAGAATTCTGTCATGACACTATCATCCGGAAGATTAACTCCCAACTGAATTAAGTGATTGTTATACCCTGACATTTTGAGTATGTGCTCACCGATGTAACTATTCTCCTCCATCTTGCAGCTATAGAACTTATTGAGACTTCATATCTCTCAATCCGGCATTTGCTTGAAATATTAACTTCAACTCTTGGAACATCTCATATGCTCCATGACGCTCAAAACGCCGTTGAAGACCCGGTTCTAAGCCGTAGCATGGCACACTCGAACTATAGAGTAGTCATCACCGCTCCCGCTGCCGACGCTCATAACTTCTCGCTCAAGATCTCGCAGCAGGCCTGTCACCCAAATGTGCTTCCAGGACGTAATTTTTTCAGGCAGCAATGAGGATAATCTCGTTACGGACCCAGTCCGTAATTGCTACCATCATCTTTCAACTTTGCTTTCTCAAGGAACGCATTAAAATTCAACGGAACAACAGCACGAGCCATCTATCTACATTAAACATAGACAAGCAAAATACTATCAGTACTAAGTTCATGATAAATTTAAGTTCAATTAATCATATTAAAAACTCCCACTTAGATGACATCTCTAGTCATCTAAGTGATCACGTGATCCAAATCAACTAAACCATGTCCGATCATCACGTGAGACGGAGTAGTTTCAATGGTGAACATCACTATGTTGATCATATCTACTATATGATTCACGCTCGACCTTTCGGTCTCCGTGTTCCGAGGCCATATCTGTTATATGCTAGGCTCGCCAAGTTTAACCTGAGTATTCCGCGGTGTAAACTGTTTTGCACCTGTAGATGGACGAGAACTTATCACACCCGATCATCACGTGGTGTCCGGGTACTACTTAACTTTGGCAACGGTGCATACCAGGAGAACACTTCTTGATAATTTTAGTGAGAGATCATCTTATAATGCTACCGCCAAACAAAGCAAGATAAGATGCATAAAGGATAAACATCACATGCAATCAATATAAGTGATATGATATGGTCATCATCATCTTGTGCTTGTGATTCCATCGCCAAGCACCGCCATGATCACCATCGCCACCGGCGCGACACCTTGATCTCCATCGTAGCATCGTTGTCGCCTCGCCAACTATTGCTTCTACGACTATCGCTACTCCTTAGTGATAAAGTAAAGCAATTACATGGCGCTTGCATTTCATACAATAAAGCGACAACCATATGGTTCTCGCCATTGCCGATAACTCGTTACAAAACATGATCATCTCATACAATAAAGTATAGCATCACGCCTTGACCATATCACATCACAACATGCCCTGCAAAAACAAGTTAGACGCCTTCTACTTTGTTGTTGCAAGTTTTACGTGGCTGCTACGGGCTGAGCAAGAACCGCTCTTACCTACGCATCAAAACCACAACGACATTTGTCAAATAGACTCCGCTTTAACCTTCTCAAGGACCGGCGAGCCACACTCGATTCAACTAAAGTGAGAGAGACAGACACCGCCGTCACCTTTAAGCAACGAAAGTGCTCGGAGCGTGAAACCAGTCTCGCGAAGCGTGACGCTGTAATGTCGGTCCGGCCGCTTCATCTCACAATACCGCTGAACCAAAGTATGACATGCTGGTAGGCAGATGACTTGTATCGCCCACAACTCACTTGTGTTCTACTGCACATGACATCAACGCATAAAACCAGGCTCGATGCCACCGCATGGGGAACGAGTAATTTCAAAAATTTCCACGATCACGCAAGACCATGGTGATGGCATAGCAACGAGAGGGGAGAGGTCCGCCCACGCACTGTGAGACCGAAAGCGAAGCGTTATAACAACGCTGTTGATGTAGTCGACGCTCCACGATCCGACCGATCCAAGCACCGAACGACGGCACCTCCGAAGTTCTGCACACGCTCAGCTCGATGACGATCCCCGGACTCCGATCCAGAAAGTGTCGGGATGAGTTCCACAAGACGACGCAAGGCAGGACGATGTTGATGCTCCACCGACGCAGGGCTTCGCCTAAGCTCCGCGACGATATGACTTCTCCAAGCAGGCTTCACCTAAGCTCCGCGACGATATGACCAAGTGGAATATGGTGGAAGGGGCACCGACACTGCTAAGGAAAGATCCGAGATCAACTTGTGTGTATTGGGGTGCCCCTGCCTCAGATATAAAGGAGACAAGGGGAGGTGGCCGCCCTAGAGGAGGCGCACTAAGGAGGAGTCCTACTCCCACCGGAGTAGGACTCCCTCTCCTAGTTGGACTAGGATTGAGGAGGGGAAGAGGGAAGGCGCCGCCCTTCCTTGTCCTATTCGGACTAGAGGGGGCGCAGCCCACCTGGCCTGCCCTTCCTCTTCTCCCATGGCCCATTAAGGCCCATAGACTTCCGGGGTTCCGTAACCCCCTGCATCTCTGAAAATCCCGATTTCACCCGAACACTTCCAAGTCCAAACATAGGCTTCCAATATATCAATCTTTATGTCTCGACCATTTCGAGACTCTCGTCATGTCCGTGATCACATCCGGACTCAACAACCTTCGTGCATCAATACTTATAAACTCATTATGAACTGTCATCGAAACGTTAAGCGTAAGTGGACCCTACGGGTTCGAGAACTATGTAGACATGACCTAGAACCATTCTCGGTCAATAACCAATAGCGAACCTGGATGCCCATATTGGTTCCTACATATTCTACGAAGATCTTTATCGGTCAAACCGCATAACGATATACGTTGTTCCCTTTGTCATCGGTATGTTATTTACCCGAGATTCGATCGCCGGTATCCAATACCTAGTTCAATCTCGCTATCGTAAGTCTCTTTACTGCTCCGAATACATCATCTCACAACTAACTCATTAGTTGTAATGCTTGCAAGGCTTAGGTGATGTGTATTACCGAGAAGGCCTAGAGATACCTCTCCACAATCGGAGGACAAAACCTAATCTCAAATACGCCAACCCAACAAGTACCTTTGGAGACACCTGTAGTAACTCCTTTATAATCACCCAGCTATGCTAGGACGCTTTGGTAGTACCCAAAGTGTTCCTCCGTAAACGGAGTTGCATAATCTCATAGTTATAGGAACATGTATGGGTCATGAAGAAAGCATTAACATACTAAACGATCAAGTGTTAAGCTAACGGAATGGGTCATGTCAATCAGATCATTCAACTAATGATGTGACCTTGTTAATCAAATAACAACTCCTTGTTCATGGTTAGGAAACATAACCATCTTTGATTAACAAGCTAGTCAAGTAGAGGCATACTAGTGACATACTGTTTGTCTATATATTCACACATGTATTATGTTTCCGTTAATACAATTCTAGCATGAATAATAAACATTTATCATGATATAAGGAAATAAATAATAACTTTATTATTGCCTCTAGGCATATTTCCTTCAAGCCATGACGACTGGGCCAAGCGGGTGAGGGAGTCCTGACTGTTGTCCCATTCAATCATATTCATTGGGCCGGACCGACAATGGGGTGGAAGACATGAAGGCCAAGATTGTACCCGTGGTTCGATTGGACTCTACTTGGCTTACGCACTATGAAGATTCCTCTATGTAACCAACCCCATGTGGCCCTAGATTCTCCTAAGGCTCTATATAAACCGAGAGAGCGTAGTCCTGGGATACATATACTCATTACCATATTCACATAGGCTAGACTCTAGGGTTTAGCCACTATGATCTCGTGGTAGATCAACTCTTGTAATACCTATATTCATCAAGATCGCCTAGGCAGAAGTAGGGTATTACCTCCATAGAGAGGTCCCAACTCCGGGTAAACATCGTCCCCCGCCTTGTTACCATCGATCCAGACGCACAGTTCGGGACCCCTACCCGAGATCCGCCGGTTTTGACACCGACATTGGTGCTTATTGAGAGTTCCACTGCGTCATTTAAGTAAAGGACTCACATGGCCCCTTCGACGCTTCTATGATGACGTTGTCCAGAGAGAAACCTTTCCTCGGATAGATCAGATTCGCGGCTTCAGCATCGCGGGATAACTCGCTATTATCTGGAGTGCATCGATACCACGTCAAGGACAAAGTCAGATTCGAAGCTTGAACTATATATATTACGGACGTCCGGAGACTTGATTCGACGGATTCAGACCGCTGACATCGCTTCCTCACGCCTCGATGAACATGGCTTAAACCTGTCATCGGGCCGCATCTGTGAGAGAGCCTCGTAGCAACTCGCCTTAGATCCGAGCAGATCAAATCGTCCAAGATGGGAAGTCAACCTCATCAATGGGCTACTGACCAAGGGCGCAAGAGCTACCGCGAGATTCCACTTGTACGGCATTCGCATCAACTAACCCCGACTATTTTCCGCGCCGAAGTTCCAAACCCCGCGAGTTCGCTGGATACTCTAACTCGATCGGGTTAACGATCTTCGTTCAGCGCCGCAGATGTCTTCTAAAACTCGCCTATGGGCGCATCAACTAAAATCATTAAAAACCTATCCCCGGGTGATGACTCACGCTGAACTATGTTGAGCCCGAATCTCACGTATGATGATGGAGAATTTTGCTTCCCAATTCGCCACCACCCATAGCCACCGTTGAAGACCCAATAAACACGCCTCGACTTCATTCAAGACATCGACCAAGATGGATTTACTTAAGAGGGGCAGGGCTAGAGCTTACCCGCTTAAACACGGATGGCTACTTCGCTATGACGGTGTGTATGATGATACACCACGCACGCCTGGATTTGGACAGGAGGATTGATACGCTCAACGATATATAATTTTTTTTATTGTTCCATGCTATATTATATTATGTTTTGGACATTATTGGATTTATTATACACTTTTATATTATTTTTGGGACTAACCTATTAACCGGAGGCCCAGCCTGTAATTGATGTTTTTTGCCTATTTCAGAGTTTCGCAGAAAAGAATATCAAACGGAGTCCAAACGGAATGAAACCTTCGGGAACGTGATTTTCGAAGGAACGTGATCCAGAGGACTTGGACACTACGCCAAAAGCTACCAGAGGGCACGAGGTAGGGTTACTTACCCCCCCATCTCTGTGGCTCATTCCACCTCGTGGCCCCCATTGCTCCACCGACGATTCTTCCTCCTATATATACCCACGCATTCTAAACCACCAGACACGGAGCTAAAACCTAATTCCACCACAAGAACCTTCAGACCAAGTGAGATCCCATCTTGGGGCCTTTTTCCGAGTCTACCGGAGGGGGCATCGATCACATAGGGCTTCTACATCAACACCAGCCCTCCGATGATGTGCGAGTAGTTTACCCCTGTGACCTTCGTCCATAATTAGCTAATGGCTTCTTCTCTTTGGATCTCAATACAATGTTCTCCCTCTCTCGTGGAGATCTATTCGATGTAATCTTCTTTTGCAAAGGTGTTTGTTGAGACCGATGAATTGTGGGTTTATGATCAAGATTATCTATGAACAATATCTGAATATCCTCAATTCTTTATGTATGATTGGTTATCCTTGTAAGTCTCTTCAATTATCACTATTTGGCCTCTACTAGATTGATCTTTCTTGCAATGGGAGAAGTTCTAGCTTTGGTTTCAATCTTCATGTGTCCTTCCTAAAGGATGGAGGGGCAGCAAGGCACGATAGTATTGTTGCCATCGAGATAACAAGATGGGGTTTATATCATATTATGAGTTTATCCCCCACATCATGTCATCTTGCTTAAAGCGTTAATTCTGCTCTTATGAACTTAATACCTAGATGCATGCTGGATAGAGGTCGGCGTGGAGTAATAATAGTAGATGCGTGCAGGAGTCGGTTCACTTGTCTCTACGGATGCCTATACATGATCATACCTAGATATTCTCATAACTATGCTCAATTTCACAATTGCTCAACAAGAATTTGTTCACCCAATTGTAATACTTTATGTTTGAGAGAAGCCACTAGTGAAACCTATAATTCTTGTGTATTTTCCATCATAAATCTCCCACAAGAAGTTATTTCGCGCCTTTTATTTCTTTTTATTTTACTTTGCATCTTTTTTATTATAATAATACCAAAAAATATTATCTTATCATATCTATCGGATTCACTCTCAGAATCGACTGTGAAGGATTGACAACCCTTTATTGCGTTGGTTGCGAGGATTTATTTGTTTGTGTAGGTGCGAGGGACTCGTGCGTGGCCTCACCGATTGATACCTTGGTTCTCAAAATTTAGGGAAATACTTACGCCATTTTACCGCATCACCCTTTCCTTCAAGGGAAAACCAACATGTGCTCAAGAGGTACACTATAAAAAAAAAGACACATCCGTGACATTTGGACCGAATTGATTTTTTCTGTCATACATATGACACTTCTATGACGATAATCAGGATAAAAACCCTGTGATCATCATAGATGTGGTGGGCCTTTATTATGACAAAAAAATCATGACGTAAAATGGGCTTTCCGGGCGGGCCGGAGATGCAGCTGCATGACATTTTTTGGGTTGCCCATGACGGCAAACCGTGTAGAAGCGAAGTAGAAAAATTTTGCTGCTTGCTACGGGAGGCTCAAATAAGCTGGCGCGCGCCTGCACGTACGCTGCAGTGCGTAGGCGCTGGCTCTAATCAACCCGAGCGATGGGTTTTAATCGCATTTCGAGCAATTGCACTGCAGTTACGCTACATCGAACCCGAAAGGATCGATCGATGGCTGTTAATCAACCCGATGGAGTTTATTCTTTCATCGCTGCTGCTAATCAAGCTGATCGATTGGATGAACAAAGGAGTGCATTATGGGTGGGGGGGTGGGTGG
The DNA here is from genome assembly GCA_021605205.1 of Aegilops longissima. Taxonomy (NCBI): domain Eukaryota; kingdom Viridiplantae; phylum Streptophyta; class Magnoliopsida; order Poales; family Poaceae; genus Aegilops; species Aegilops longissima. The sequence continues at coordinate 511,996,557 of CM038681.1, forward strand.
TTTGATGAATAAGGAGCGGTGGCGCTGTTTCTCTGGATGAACAGGACTCTGGTGGTTTGAGGGTCGATGAACAGAGACGGTGGAGGGGTGGCCGTGGAGGGGTGGTTGAACAGACCCCGTGGTGTGGAGGGCTGATGAACAGACTAAGTGGAGGGGTGCCCGTGGAGGGGTGGTTGAACAAGAGCTTGGGAGTAGCGCATCGTGGAGGCCGGATGAACAGGAGCTCGTGGAGGCCGGAGGAGGTCACGGTAGCCCGTGGAGGCCGAGGAGGTCGACGTGGAGATGAACAGATCCGTGGAGTCCTGCTTTTGCGGCACGCCACACACTTCCCAATGAATCAGACTTCTGCTTTCGACTGTGAGGAGGTCCGCTTGGTCTGCTTTTTGCGGTACGCCATAATTTCTCCTGGACATCAACAGATTCTGCTTCGACATTGCTTGAGGTCCGCTTCTCCGTTTATGGTATGCCAGGCCCTCCCTGGACAACAGACCTTGCTCAACGTGAGGAGGTCCGCTTCTCCATTCTCGCAGACGCCAGTTTGTTTCATCGTCACCTCCAAGCCCTCCCTGGAGAACACGACTCACGCATTCCTCGCTGCTCCGACCTACCAAGTTATTCTATGAACACGACGCATTTACGTCAAGCCCGTTCGACCTAGCCATGTACGATGCCGAGTAGGCATTCGACAATTCTCGCTCGTATGTACACACATGGCTGTATTTTCTTCTTGCACCTCGCCCAGCACGACGCAGTATGATGCTACGCGGCGCGCTTCTACTACGACACGCGGCCACTTCACAACTAATTCAAGATGTACGCATAATGTCACGACTGCACGACAACGCCACGCTCGCTCGATCAGTGGGTCCCGACCGCCGTGAACTTCCTCGCCGGGCGAAGATGTAGCCGGTGGGTCCCAGCACTGTGGGGGCGAATCGCTTTTTTGCTCGGACGCACTTCCTTGCGCGAAGTAAGATGTAGTCAGGGTCCGCAATGGGGGCGAACCGTTTTTTTTTGCCCGGACGCACTTCCTTATATGGCGGTAAGCCGCCAGGTCCTGCCGTCGTGGGGCGATCGCTTTGTTTTTTTTCGCCCGGACGCATTCTCATGCATAAGATGAAGCAGGGTCCCAGAGTCGTGGGAAACGCTTTTTCGCTAAATATAGTGGCCCGGCCCAAGGTCCCGTATGTCGTGGAGGAATCATTATTCGCTGTGAATAAGGAGGCACTTCCTTGTCAAGGGTCAGTGACACAGCTGTCAGCCTCTCCACGCACACTCCACGTCCGGCGGAAGTCGCTCGACCACGCTGACCACGCCCACGCCGAGAGCACCGTATGCGGGACGACGGCGAGGCCTAGGAAGGGACGATAGGGAGCCAAGACGCGACAAAGGGCCTGGAGAGGGAGTACGAGGGTCTGTGGTTCGGTTAAGGTGAGGCTGCCGCCGCAGGCCCCGCCAGCGGTAGTAGGGGATGCTGAGGCCTCCAAGGGCAAGACACCGCCACGCGAGGCAGGAGCATGCGGCACGACCGGCCATGGCGGCCGGAGCAAGAAGACCAGAGGTTGAAGAAGCACTACGGTCGTTGGATGGACATCGACGGTCACCGAGCTAGAATCGTTCATATTGACTAAAGTTGACAAAGGCCCCGTCTCTGGCCAACTTAGTAGGCCCATTAAGTCAGCCTCCCACCATGGTGGGTCCCATAGCAAGAGGAGTATTCATTTTTGTGCGTAATAAGGAGGCACTTCCGTGGGTCCGAGTGGCAAAGACGGGAACGCTTTTTCACGAACACGCGGTCTTCGTCCGTGGGTCCCAATAGTCGGGAAACGTCAAAATAAGGTGGCCCGTCCGTGGGTCCTCGCTGTGTGGAGGAATAATTATTTTGCTGCGTATTGGAGGCACTTCCTGCGTCACCGACTCAAATTGCCGCCTCCACGCGTGACAAGACTCTTCCGATGGAAGTCGGTCGTTGACCACGCTGACCACGCCACTCAGATTTTATTTTTTATCGACTACCTCTAAACATGGGGACATATTTATCGTTATCGGCTTCCGCTTGAGGACAAGCGAGGTCTAAGCTTGGGGAGTTGATACGCCCATTTTGCATCATGCTTTTATATCGATATTTATTGCATTATGGGCTGTTATTACATGTTATGTCGAATACTTATGCCTATTCTCTTATTTTACAAGGTTTACATAAGGAGGAGAATGTCAAACCGAATTCTCGCTCTGAAAAGAGCAAATATTAGAGACCTATTCCGCATAACCAAAAGTCCTGAATCTCCACGAAAGTCATTTTGAAAAATATAAAAATATTGAGCGAAGAAGTACACTGTAGGGTCCCCACCGCCACGAGGTGGGGCGCCTACCCCCGTGCCTCGTGGGCCCCTGCTGGCTCTCCGATGGCCATCTTCTGCTATATGAGGTCTTTCACAAGGAAAAAATCATAAGCAACCTTTCGACGAGACTACTACCACAAGGCTAACCTTACGGAACTAATCTAGGGCTCCGCAGAGAAATACGCTGGGGACATTCGGGAGGGGGAAATCATCACATCACATCACCAACGCCTCTCATCGGGAGAGGGCAATTCCATTGACATCTTCACCAAAGCACCATCTCCTCTCAAAACCCTTGTTCATCTCTTTGTATCCAATTCTGTCTCCAAGTCCGTATTGGTACTAGTAGGTTGCTAGTAGTGTTGATTACCTTGTAGTTGATGCTAGTTGGTTTATTTGGTGGAAGATCATATGTTCAAACTTTATGCATATTATCCCTCCGATTATGAACATGAATATGCTTTGTGAGTAGTTATGTTTGTTCCTGAGGACATGGGAGAAGTCTTGCTATTAGTAGTGTTGTGAATTTGGTATTCGCTCGATATTTTGATGAGATGTATGTTGTCTAGCCTCTAGTGGTGTTATGTGAACGCTTATCACATAATACTTCACCATTATTTGGGCCTAGAGGAAGGCATTGGGAAGTAATAAGTAGATGATGGGTTATAGAGTGATAAGCTTAAACCCTAGTTTATGCATTGCTCGTAAGGGGCTGATTTGGATCCATATGTTTCATGCTATGGTTAGGTTTACATTAATACTTTTGTTGTAGTAGCGGATGTTTGCAATAGAGGTTAACCATAAGTGGGATGCTTGTTCAAGTAAGAACAGCACCCAAGCACCGTCCACCCACATATCAAATTATCAAAGTACCGAACGCTAATCATATGAACGTGATGAAAACTAGCTTGACGATATTCCCATGTGTCCTCGAGCTTTTCTTATATAAGAGTTTGTCCAGGCTTGTCCTTTACTACAAAAAGGATTGGGCCACCTTGCTACACTTTATTTACTTTTGTTACTTGTTGCTCATTACAAATTATCCTATCACAAAACTATCTGTTACACTTATTTCAAAGATTGCGTAGAATACCTTGCTGAAAACCGCTTATCATTTCCTTCGCCTCGGTTCACACCTACTTATCGAAAGGACTACGATAGATCCCTATACTTGTGGGTCATCATCGGGATGCTCCGGAGATGGTAACGCCGATCCACACATGAGACCCGGGTGGTCTAGCACCACATATATCACCATCGTGAAGGTGCAGCCCAAATCCTCCATCTACCGAGCGCGTAATCGCAGTCCTTCCCTCAGACGCTGCTTGTTGGGCAGGCCGACAGGCATGGTGGGAGGGAGATCGCAAGAATCGGCGAGGGCGACTCCCAAGGCGCTTCCCGCCTAGGCTCCACTGGCCTCCTCCCCACCTCCCAAGACGAGCACCGTGCCGGATCTATCCGACACGCTGAGACCACATGATGACCGCCTCAGTTCCTCCTGAGATCGACTACACGCACTGCGTAACTCCTAAGACACATGCCTAGAGAAATCACATCGATGCGAGCGGATCATTGGTGCGCCTCCTGCCACCGTGACCCTCCTGAAAACACCGAAAGCAGAGTCCATACAAATTGGTCGAATCAGTCGCTTTTGAGGAAGATGAGACAAGCCCTGTGGCTTTCAGCCTTCACAAGCCAAGAGCTCCCTCAAGACGCCCAGAGCGCTTATGGTAGGGCTCACCAAGACAGCCTGGGACGCTGCATAGGCTGGGCCATGCCGGGCGAAGAGAAGTGGCCACCCCGGGCGAGCCGAGAGGTTGAAGAGACTGTGACACCACCGCCTTTCGCAGAATGAAAAGAGGAGGCGATGGAAGGCGGGCTGCTGATCCCGGCCATGGGGAGCGAGAGGGTGGACGCCGGGCGGAGTGGCACCGTGGCGGGAAGGTTGGGCGCCGTGCCGGAGTGGCGGCGACGGGAGGCACGCACAGGCGCTAGAAGGGAGGAGGTGTTGGGGGAACGAGTAATTTCCAAAAAATTTCCCACGATCACGCTAAAGACCATGGTGATGGCATAGCAACGAGAGGGGGAGAGGTCCGCCCACGAATTCCCTCAGAGACCGAAAAGCTGGAAGCGCTATAACAACGCTGCTGATGTAGTCGACGCTCAATGATCCGCCGACCGATCCAAGCACCGAACGTACGGCACCTCCGAAGTTCTCAGATACGCTCAGCTCGGGTGACGCATCCCTGACTCCGATCCAGCAAAGTGTCGGGGATGAGTTCGCCAAGATGACGGAAGGCAGGACGATGTTGATGCTCCATCGATTTAGGCTTCGTTTCTTAAGCTCCGATGACGATATGACTTCGGCGGGCGGTAGGTTTCGCTTTAAGCCCATGATTTATATGATCAAGTGAATATGGTGGAAGGGGGCACCGACATTGCCAAGGAAAGATCCGTGAGATCAACTTGTGTGTCTTGGGGTGCCCCTGCCCCAGACATATAAAGGAGCCAAGGGGAGGTGGCCGCCCTAGGGGAGTATGCATTAAGGAGGAGTCCTACTCCCACCGAGTAGGACTCCCTCTCCTAGTTGGACTAGGATTGAGGAGGGGAAGAGGGAAGGCGCCGCCTCCCCCTTCCTTGTCCCATTCGGACTAGAGGGGGTGCCAGCCCACCTTGGCCTGCCTCTTCCTCTTCTCCTCATGGCCCATTAAGGCCCCATGGACCTCCCCGGGGTTCCAGAATCTCCCCGCACTCCGTAAATCCTCGATTTCACACCGAACACTTCCGAACCAAATGTAGGCTTCCAATATATCAATCTTTATGTCTAGACCATTTCGAGACCTCGTCATGTCCGTGATCACATCCGGACTCCAACAACCTTCGTGCATCAATACTTATAAACTCATTATGAACTGTCATCGAAACGTTGAGCGTAAGCGGGATCACTACAAGTTCGAGAACTATGTAGACATGACCTAGAACCATTCTCGGTCAATAACTAATAGCGGAACCTGGATGCCCATATTGTCTCCTACATATTCTACTTAAGATCTTTATCGGTCAAACCGCATAACGACACATAATGCTTGTTCCCTTTGTCATCGGTATAGCAGTTACGCCCGAGATTCGATCGCTCTGTATCCAATACCTAGTTCAACTCACTACGGTAAGTCTCTTTTACTCGCTCCGAATACATCATCTCACAACTAACTCATTAGTTGTAATGCTTGCAAGGCTTAGGTGATGTGCCATCGAGAAGGCTCTAGAGATACCTCCGATCAATCGGAGTGACAAAACCTAATCTCAAATACGCCAACCCAACAAGTACCTTTGGAGACACCCGTAGTAATTCTTTATAATCACCCAGCCATTGCCAGGACGCTTTGGTAGCACCCAAAGTGTTCCTCCGTAAACGGAGTTGCATAATCTCATAGTTACAGGAACAGGGGTCAAGAAGAAAGCAATAACATACTAAACGATCAAGTGTTAAGCTAACGGAATGGGTCATGTCAATCAGATCATTCAACTAATGATGTGACCTTGTTAATCAAATAACAACTCCTTGTTCATGGTTAGGAAACATAACCATCTTTGATTAACAAGCTAGTCAAGTAGAGGCATACTAGTGACATACTGTTTGTCTATATATTCACACATGTATTATGTTTCCTGTTAATACAATTCTAGCATGAATAATAAACATTTATCATGATATAAGGAAATAAATAATAACTCTTATTATTGCCTCTAGGGCATATTTCCTTCCAGTCTCCCACTTGCACTAGAGTCAATAATCTAGATTACAAAGTAATGATCCTTACACCCATGGAGTCTTGGTGCTGATCATGTTTTGCTCGTGGAAGAGGCTTAGTCAACTGGGTCTCGCAACATTCAGATCCGTATGTATTTTGCAAATCTCTATGTCTCCCACTTGGACTTGGTCCCGAATGGAATTGAAGGCCTCTTGATGTGCTTGGTCCTCTTGTGAAATCTGGATTCCTTTGCCAAGGCAATTGCACCAAGATTGTCACGTAAGATCTTCATCGGTCCCGATGCACTAGGTATGACACCCAGATCGAAATGAACTCTTTCATCCGCATTCTTCATTCACGCTTCCAAGCAGCTATGTACTCCGCTTCACATGTAGATCCCGCCACGACGCTTTGTTTAGAACTGCACCAACCGACAGCTCCACCGCTTAATAAAAACACGATCCGGTTTGCGATTTAGAATCGTCTGATCTAAGGTCAAAGCTTGCATCGACGAACCATTTACGACTAGCTCTTTTGTCACCTCCATATACAGAAACATATCCTTAGTCCTTTTCGTATTTCAGATGTTCTTGACCGCTGTCCAAAGGATCCACTCGATTACTTTGGTACCTTTCCCGCCAAGCTTACATTAAGCTACATACGCCAGTCTGTACACAGATTGCATACATGATAGAGCCTATGGTCAAGCATAGGAACATCTTTCATTTTCTCTATCTTCTCATTGTGGTCGGGCATTGAGTCCGACTCAATCTTACACCTTGTAAATACGTAAAAACCTTTCTTGCCTCGATCCATTTTGAACTTTTTCAAAACTTTATCAAGGTATGTGCTTTGTGAAAGTCCAATTAAGCTGCCTTGATCTATCTCTATAGATCTTGATGCCCAATATGTAAGCAGCTTCACCGAGGTCTTTCATTGAAAAACTTTTATTCAAGTATCCTTTTATGCTATCCAGAAATTCTATATCATTTCCAATCAATAATATGTCGTCCACATATAATATTAGAAATGCTACAGAGCTCCCACTCACTTTCTTGTAAATACACAGCTTCTCCAAAAGTCTCAGATAAACCCATATGCTTTGATCACACTATCAAAGCGCTTATTCCAACTCCGAGAGGCTTGCACTGCACTATAAATTGATCGCTGAGCTTGCACACTTTGTTAGCACCTTTTGGATCGACAAAACCTTCTGGTTGCATCATATACAACTCTTCTTCTAGAAATCCATTCAAGAATGCAGTTTTACATCCATTTGCCAAATTTCATAATCATAAAATGCGCAATTGCTAACATGATTCGGACAGACTTAAGCATCGCTACGGGTGAGAAAGTCTCATCGTAGTCAACTCCTTGAACTTGTCGAAACCTTTTGCAACAAGTCGAGCTTTGTAGACAAAGTTACATTACCATCGCGCCGCTCTTCTTCTTAAAGATCCATTTATTTTCAATGGCTTGCCGATCATCGGGCAAGTCAACCAAAGTCCATACTTTGTTCTCATACATGGATCCCATCTCAGATTTCATGGCTTCCAGCCATTTTATGGAATCGGCTCACCATCGCTTCTTCATAGTTTGTAGGTTCGCCATGGTCAAGTAACATGACTTCCGTAATAAGATTACCGTATTCACTGTGCGATTTTACTCGTTGACTCCACGAGGTTCAAGAGCAACTTGATCTCAAGCTTCATGATCATCATCATTAGTTTCTCACTAATTGGTGTAGTTGTCACAGAACCATTTCTTGTGATGAACTACTTTCCAATAAGGAGCAGATACAGTTATCTCATCAAGTTCTACTTTCCTCCCACTCACTTCTTTCGAGAGAAACTCCTTCTAGAAAGGATCCAATTTAGCAACGTAAAATCTTGCCTTCAGATCTGTGGATAGAAGGTGTACCCAACAGCCTTTGGGTATCCTATGAAGACACATTTTCCGATTTGGGTTCGAGCTTATCCGTTGAAGTTTCTTTACATAAGCATCGCAGCCCCAAACTTTAAGAAACGCACAACTTTGGTTTCTTGCCAAACCACAGTTCATAAGGCGCTGCCTCAACGGATTTTGACGGTGTCCTATTCAACGTGAATGCGCCGCCTCTAAAGCATAACCCCAAAACGATAGCGTAAATCGGAAATAGACATCATAGATCGCACCATATCTAGTAAAGTACGATTACGACGCTCGACACACCATTTCTCGTGGTGTTCCGGTGGCGGAGTTGCAAACTATTCCACATTGTTTCAAATGTAAACCAAACTCAGAACTCAAATATTTCCTCCACGATCAGATCGAGAAACTTTATTTTCTTGTTACGATGATTTTCCACTTCACCTGAAATTCTTTGAACTTTTCAAATGTTTCAGATTTGTGTTTCATTAAGTAGATATACCCATATCTGCTCAAATCATCTGTGAAGGTGAGAAAATAACGATATCCTCCAAGCCAAGGCTCAACATTCATTGACCACAAACATCAGATGTATGATTTCCAACAAATCAGTTGCTCGCCCATAGTTCCGGAGAACGGCTTTTTGTCATCTTGCCCATGAGGCACGGTTCGCAAGTACCAAGTGATTCATAATCATGATTCCGTGGCTTCCATCAAGATGGAGTTTCTTCATGCTTTACAATCGATATGACCTAAACGGCAGTGCCACAAATAAGTTGCACTATCATTATCAACTCGTGCATCTTTTGGCTTCAACATTATGAATATGTGTATCACTATCGTCGAGATTCAACAAGAATAGACCATTCTTCAAGGGTGCATGACCATAAAAGATATTACTCATATAAATAGAACAACCATTATTCTCTGATTTAATGAATAACCGCCTCGCATTAAACAAGATCCAGATATAATGTTCATGCTCAACGCCGCACCAAATAACAATTATTTAGGTCTAAAACTAATCCCAAGGTAGATGTAGAGGTAGCGTGTCAATCGCCGATCACATTGACTTTGGAACCATTTCCCACGCCAAGATCGTCACCTCGCCCTTTGCCTGCTGCTCGCTTATTCAGAAGTCCCTGCTTCGAAGTTGCAAATATTAGCAATGTAACCAGATCAAATACCCAAAGCTACTACGAGCTCTAGTAAGGTACACATCAATAACATGTATATCATATATACCTTTGTTCACCTTGCCATCCTTTTTATCCGCCAAATACTTGGGGCAGTTCCGCTCAAAGGTCCGTCTGCTTGCAGAAAAACACTCGGGCAGTGCTTAGGTCCAGACTTTGGTTTCTTCTCTTGATCAGCAACTTTCTTGCTGTTCTTTTGAAGTTTCTTCTTCTTCCCTTTGCCCTTTTCTTGAAACTAGTGGTCTTGTTGACCATCAACACTTGATGCTCTTTTCTGATTTCTACTCGCGCTTTTAGCATCGCTAAGAGCTCAGAATTGTCTTAGTCATCCCTTGCATATTATAGTTCATCACGAAGCTCTTGTAGCTTGTGGCGTGATTGGAGAATTCTGTCAATGACACTATCATCCGGAAGATTAACTCCAGCTGAATTAAGTGATTGTTATACCTGCATATTTTGAGTATGTGCTCACCGATGTAACTATTCTCCTCCATCTTGCAGCTATAGAACTTATTGAGACTTCATATCTCTCAATCCGCATTTGCTTGAAATATTAACTTCAACTCCTCGAACATCTCATATGCTCCATGACGCTCAAAACGCCGTTGAAGACCCGGTTCTAAGCCGTAGCATGGCACACTGAACTATAGAGTAGTCATCAGCTTTGCTTTGCCGACGCTCATAACTTCGCTCAAAGATTCGCAGCAGGCTCGCTACCCAAACGGCAAGCTTCCAGGATTTAATTTTTCAGGCAGCAATGAGGATAATCCTCGTTACGGACCCAATCCGTAATTGCTACCATCATCTTTCAACTTTGCTTTCAAGGAACGATTAAAATTCAACGAACAACAAAGACGAGCCATCTATCTACATTAAACATAGACAAGCAAAATACTATCAGTACTAAGTTCATGATAAATTTAAGTTCAATTAATCATATTAAAAACTCCCACTTAGATGTACATCTCTCTAGTCATCTAAGTGATCACGGATCCAAATCAACTAAACCATGTCCGATCATCACGTGAGACGGAGTAGTTTCAATGGTGAACATCACTATGTTGATCATATCTACTATATGATTCACGCTCACCTTCGGTCTCCGTGTTCCGAGGCCATATCTGTTATATGCTAGGCTCGCCAAGTTTAACCTGAGTATTCCGCTGCAGTAAACTGTTTTGCACCCTGTAGATGGACGAGAACTTATCACACCCGATCATCACGCGGTGTCCGGGTACTACTTAACTTTGGCAACGTGCATACCAGGAGAACACTTGATAATTTTAGTGAGAGATCATCTTATAATGCTACCGCCAAACAAAGCAAGATAAGATGCATAAAGGATAAACATCACATGCAATCAATATAAGTGATATGATATGGTCATCATCATCTTGTGCTTGTGATTCCATCGCCAAGCACCGCCATGATCACCATCGCCACCGCGCCGACACCTGATCTCCATCGTAGCATCGTTGTCGCCTCGCCAACTATTGCTTCACGACTATCGCTACTCCTTAGTGATAAAGTAAAGCAATTACATGGCGCTTGCATTTCATACAATAAAGCGACAACCATATGGCTCCGCCATTGCCGATAACTCGTTACAAAACATGATCATCTCATACAATAAAATATAGCATCACGCCTTGACCATATCACATCACAACATGCCCTGCAAAAACAAGTTAGACGCCTTCTACTTTGTTGTTGCAAGTTTTACGGGCTGCTACGGGCTGAGCAAGAACCGCTTTACCTACGATCAAAACCACAACGACATTTCGCCAAATAGACCGCTTTAACCTTCTCAAGGACCGGCGAGCTACACTCGATTCAACTAAAGTGAGAGAGACAGACACCGCCGTCACCTTTAAGCAACGAAAGTGCTCGAGCGGTGAAACCAGTCTCGCGTAAGCGCACGCAGAATGTCGGTCCGGCCGCTTCATCTCACAATACCGCTGAACCAAAGTATGACATGCTGGTAGGCAGTATGACTTGTATCGCCCACAACTCACTTGTGTTCTACTCTGCATATGACATCAACGATAAAACCAGGCTCGATGCCATCGCTGGGGAACGAGTAATTTCAAAAATTTTCCACGATCACGCAAGACCATGGTGATGGCATAGCAACGAGAGGGAGAGTGTCCGCCCACGCACTCGTGAGACCGAAGCGAAGCGCTATAACAACGCTGTTGATGTAGTCGACGCCTTCACGATCCGACCGATCCAAGCACCGAACGACGGCACCTCCGAAGTTCGCACACGCTCAGCTCGATGACGATCCCCGGACTCGATCCAGCAAAGTGTCGGGATGAGTTCCACAAGACGACGGGCAGGACGATGTTGATGCTCCACCGACGCAGGGCTTCGCTTAAGCTCCGCGACGATATGACTTCTCCGGCGCAGGGCTTCACTTAAGCCCGCTGACGATATGACCAAGTGGAATATGGTGGAAGGGGCACCGACACGGCCAAGGAAAGATCCAGAGATCAACTTGTGTGTCATTGGGTGCCCCTGCCTCAGATATAAAGGAGCCAAGGGGAGGTGGCTGCCCTAGGGGAGGCGACTAAGGAGGAGTCCTACTCCCACCGAGTAGGACTCTCTCCTAGTTGGACTAGGATTGGAGGAGGGGAAGAGGGGGCGCGCCCCTTCCTTGTCCTATTCGGACTAGAGGGGGGGGCGCAGCCCACCTTGGCCTGCCCTTCCTCTTTCTCCCATGGCCCATTAAGGCCCATGGACTCCGGGGTTCCAGAACCTCCCTGACTCTGCAGAAATCTCGATTTCACCCGAACACTTCCGATGTCCAAATGTAGGCTTCCAATATATCAATCTTTATGTCTCGACCATTTCGAGACTCCTCGCCATGTCCGTGATCACATCCGGACTCAACAACCTTCGTGCATCAATACTTATAAACTCATTATGAACTCACATCGAACGTTGTTGCATGGACCCTACGGTTCGAGAACTATGTAGACATGACCTAGAACCATTCTCGGTCAATAACCAATAGCGGAACCTCGATGCCCATATTGGTTCCTACATATTCTATTTAAGATCTTTATCGGTCAAACCGCATAACGACATACGTTGTTCCCTTTGTCATCGGTATGTTACTTACCCGAGATTCGATCGTTGTATCCAATACCTAGTTCAATCTCGCTACGTAAGTCTCTTTACTCGCTCCAATACATCATCTCACAACTAACTCATTAGTTGTAATGCTTGCAAGGCTTAGGTGATGTATTACCGAGAAGGCCTAGAGATACCTCTCCGACGATCGGAGGACAAAACCTAATCTCAAATACGCCAACCCAACAAGTACCTTTGGAGACACCTGTAGTACTTCTTTATAATCACCCAGCTATGCCAGGACGCTTGGTAGTACCCAAAGTGTTCCTCCGTAAACGGAGTTGCATAATCTCATAGTTACAGGAACATGTATGGGTCATGAAGAAAGCATTAACATACTAAACGCATCAAGTGTTAAGCTAACGGAATGGGTCATGTCAATCGATCATTCAACTAATGATGTGACCTTGTTAATCAAATAACAACTCCTTGTTCATGGTTAGGAAACATAACCATCTTTGATTAACAAGCTAGTCAAGTAGAGGCATACTAGTGACATACTGCTTGTCTATATATTCACACATGTATTATGTTTCGTTAATACAATTCTAGCATGAATAATAAACATTTATCATGATATAAGGAAATAAATAATAACTTTATTATTGCCTCTAGGGCATATTTCCTATCATATTCATTGGGCCGGACCGACAATGGGGTGGAAGACATGAAGGCCAAGATTGTACCCGTGGTTCGATTGGACTCTACTTGGCTTACGCACTATGAAGATTCCTCTATGTAACCAACCCCATGTGGCCCTAGATTCTCCTAAGGCTCTATATAAACCGAGAGAGCGTAGTCCTGGGATACATATACTCATTACCATATTCACATAGGCTAGACTCTAGGGTTTAGCCACTATGATCTCGTGGTAGATCAACTCTTGTAATACCTATATTCATCAAGATCGCCTAGGCAGAAGTAGGGTATTACCTCCATAGAGAGGTCCCAACTCCGGGTAAACATCGTCCCCCGCCTTGTTACCATCGATCCAGACGCACAGTTCGGGACCCCTACCCGAGATCCGCCGGTTTTGACACCGACATTGGTGCTTATTGAGAGTTCCACTGCGTCATTTAAGTAAAGGACTCACATGGCCCCTTCGACGCTTCTATGATGACGTTGTCCAGAGAGAAACCTTTCCTCGGATAGATCAGATTCGCGGCTTCAGCATCGCGGGATAACTCGCTATTATCTGGAGTGCATCGATACCACGTCAAGGACAAAGTCAGATTCGAAGCTTGAACTATATATATTACGGACGTCCGGAGACTTGATTCGACGGATTCAGACCGCTGACATCGCTTCCTCACGCCTCGATGAACATGGCTTAAACCTGTCATCGGGCCGCATCTGTGAGAGAGCCTCGTAGCAACTCGCCTTAGATCCGAGCAGATCAAATCGTCCAAGATGGGAAGTCAACCTCATCAATGGGCTACTGACCAAGGGCGCAAGAGCTACCGCGAGATTCCACTTGTACGGCATTCGCATCAACTAACCCCGACTATTTTCCGCGCCGAAGTTCCAAACCCCGCGAGTTCGCTGGATACTCTAACTCGATCGGGTTAACGATCTTCGTTCAGCGCCGCAGATGTCTTCTAAAACTCGCCTATGGGCGCATCAACTAAAATCATTAAAAACCTATCCCCGGGTGATGACTCACGCTGAACTATGTTGAGCCCGAATCTCACGTATGATGATGGAGAATTTTGCTTCCCAATTCGCCACCACCCATAGCCACCGTTGAAGACCCAATAAACACGCCTCGACTTCATTCAAGACATCGACCAAGATGGATTTACTTAAGAGGGGCAGGGCTAGAGCTTACCCGCTTAAACACGGATGGCTACTTCGCTATGACGGTGTGTATGATGATACACCACGCACGCCTGGATTTGGACAGGAGGATTGATACGCTCAACGATATATAATTTTTTTTATTGTTCCATGCTATATTATATTATGTTTTGGACATTATTGGATTTATTATACACTTTTATATTATTTTTGGGACTAACCTATTAACCGGAGGCCCAGCCTGTAATTGATGTTTTTTGCCTATTTCAGAGTTTCGCAGAAAAGAATATCAAACGGAGTCCAAACGGAATGAAACCTTCGGGAACGTGATTTTCGAAGGAACGTGATCCAGAGGACTTGGACACTACGCCAAAAGCTACCAGAGGGCACGAGGTAGGGTTACTTACCCCCCCATCTCTGTGGCTCATTCCACCTCGTGGCCCCCATTGCTCCACCGACGATTCTTCCTCCTATATATACCCACGCATTCTAAACCACCAGACACGGAGCTAAAACCTAATTCCACCACAAGAACCTTCAGACCAAGTGAGATCCCATCTTGGGGCCTTTTTCCGAGTCTACCGGAGGGGGCATCGATCACATAGGGCTTCTACATCAACACCAGCCCTCCGATGATGTGCGAGTAGTTTACCCCTGTGACCTTCGTCCATAATTAGCTAATGGCTTCTTCTCTTTGGATCTCAATACAATGTTCTCCCTCTCTCGTGGAGATCTATTCGATGTAATCTTCTTTTGCAAAGGTGTTTGTTGAGACCGATGAATTGTGGGTTTATGATCAAGATTATCTATGAACAATATCTGAATATCCTCAATTCTTTATGTATGATTGGTTATCCTTGTAAGTCTCTTCAATTATCACTATTTGGCCTCTACTAGATTGATCTTTCTTGCAATGGGAGAAGTTCTAGCTTTGGTTTCAATCTTCATGTGTCCTTCCTAAAGGATGGAGGGGCAGCAAGGCACGATAGTATTGTTGCCATCGAGATAACAAGATGGGGTTTATATCATATTATGAGTTTATCCCCCACATCATGTCATCTTGCTTAAAGCGTTAATTCTGCTCTTATGAACTTAATACCTAGATGCATGCTGGATAGAGGTCGGCGTGGAGTAATAATAGTAGATGCGTGCAGGAGTCGGTTCACTTGTCTCTACGGATGCCTATACATGATCATACCTAGATATTCTCATAACTATGCTCAATTTCACAATTGCTCAACAAGAATTTGTTCACCCAATTGTAATACTTTATGTTTGAGAGAAGCCACTAGTGAAACCTATAATTCTTGTGTATTTTCCATCATAAATCTCCCACAAGAAGTTATTTCGCGCCTTTTATTTCTTTTTATTTTACTTTGCATCTTTTTTATTATAATAATACCAAAAAATATTATCTTATCATATCTATCGGATTCACTCTCAGAATCGACTGTGAAGGATTGACAACCCTTTATTGCGTTGGTTGCGAGGATTTATTTGTTTG
This sequence comes from Aegilops longissima, assembly GCA_021605205.1. NCBI lineage: Eukaryota > Viridiplantae > Streptophyta > Magnoliopsida > Poales > Poaceae > Aegilops > Aegilops longissima. The sequence goes on from CM038681.1 coordinate 512,012,191, forward strand.
TGTAGGTGCGAGGGACTCGTGCGTGGCCTCACCGATTGATACCTTGGTTCTCAAAATTTAGGGAAATACTTACGCCATTTTACCGCATCACCCTTTCCTTCAAGGGAAAACCAACATGTGCTCAAGAGGTACACTATAAAAAAAAAGACACATCCGTGACATTTGGACCGAATTGATTTTTTCTGTCATACATATGACACTTCTATGACGATAATCAGGATAAAAACCCTGTGATCATCATAGATGTGGTGGGCCTTTATTATGACAAAAAAATCATGACGTAAAATGGGCTTTCCGGGCGGGCCGGAGATGCAGCTGCATGACATTTTTTGGGTTGCCCATGACGGCAAACCGTGTAGAAGCGAAGTAGAAAAATTTTGCTGCTTGCTACGGGAGGCTCAAATAAGCTGGCGCGCGCCTGCACGTACGCTGCAGTGCGTAGGCGCTGGCTCTAATCAACCCGAGCGATGGGTTTTAATCGCATTTCGAGCAATTGCACTGCAGTTACGCTACATCGAACCCGAAAGTGCACTGATGGGTCGAAATGATTCAAGAGTACAACCCAAGTATTGAGTATACTCCCGCAAGGCTAATGTCATTGCAGATGCTTTGAGCGGGAAAGCTTATCGCAACAGCCTAATCCTCAAGCCCTTTCACCGGATCTCTCGTGAATCTTTCCGCAAGCTGAATCTTCAAGTTGTTCCTCAAGGCTTTCTTGCCAACCTCATAGTCTCTCCTACTTTGGAAGATCAGATTCGTGAGGCTCAACTTCGATACCATGGTGAAAAAGGTGAAACGTGGTATCGACAAGGGCATTTCAAGTACAAGTGCTTCCACATTGATGACAAAGACACTGCTCTTTTGAGGACCGGATTGTGGTTCCTAAGGGTGATCTCGCGAAAAGTCATTATGAACGAGGCTCACAATTCGCTTCTATCCATTCATCCCGAAGTATCGAAGATGTACCATGACCTCAAGCAATCATATTGGTGGACTCAATGAAGCGAGAAATTGCTCAATTCGTGAATGAATGTGATGTCCGCAGAAGAGTGAAAGGTAACACCAAAGACCAGCTGGTCTCCTCCAACCTCTTGCTATTCCCGAATGGAAGTTTGATCATATTGAAATGGACTTCATGACTGGCTTTCCAAAGTCCAAGCGTGGAAATGATGCTATCTTCTGTCATTGACAAGCTTACTAAAGTGGCTCATTTTCTTCCTATCAAAGAATCCATCACAGCAGCTCGCCTAGCGTGAGCTATACACCTCCGTGAATTGTCTCTTGCACGGCATTCCACAAGTGATCTCTTCTCGTGTGCAAGCATCTTTACCTCCAAGTTCTGGGATTCTTTTCGAAGGCCATGGGCACCAACATTCGCTTTCAAAGCAGCTTTCCATCCTCAAACAAGTGGCCAAGTTGAGCGTAGTAAATCAAACTTGAAGATATGCTCGGGCTTGTGTCATTTCTTCGGTATGAAGTGGAAGATTGTCTTCCATATGCCGAAGTTCTCCTACAACAACAGCTTCCAGTTTAGTTCGGCAAGGCCCCATTCGAAATTTCTATGGCGTAGTGCGTGCGACTCCTCTCAATTGGTCCGAGACGGTGAACGCCAACTTTTGGCAATGACTTGATCACGTATGTAAGAAATGTGCCAAGTCATTCGTGAGAATTCAAAGCCGCGTAATCGCCAGAAGAGCTATTATGATGATAAGCACCGTGGATGTGGCTTTCAAATCGGAGACCATGTCTACCTCCGCCTCTCCAATGAAAGGCACTGCCGCCCGGTATCAAAGGAAGCTTGCCCCTAGATACGTGGGTCCTTTCAAGATCATTGGGAAAAGAGCGATCTCGCCTATCAACTTGAGCTTCCATCCAACTTTGCAAATGTGCACGATGTGTTTCACGTGTCACAGCTTCGCAAGTGCTTCAAGACTCCTGAACGCACTATCAACTTCAAGAGATTGACCTTCAAGAAGATCTCTTATCATGAGCACCCTGCTGTTATTCTTGAAGAAACCGAAGCAAAGACTCGCAACAAGTCAATCAAATTTCTGAAAGTGAAGTGGTCACACCATTCCGACCGAGAAGCTACCGGGAGCGCGAGGATCACCTCCGCTCGAGTATCCGGAGTTCTTTCAGTCCTAGATCTCGGACGAGATCCTCTTGTAGTGGTGGAGTGTTGTAACACCCCGAAGTAACTTTCCATATTTGTAACTCCAACTCTTGCCATTTTCGCATTGATATATGATATTCCTCCGTGGTTGGGTTTCTTTTTGCATTTTGTCCATGTCATGCATTTTATATTATGTCATCATGTGCATCGATTTGCATATAATGGTTCGCTCTCATGATTCCAGCATTTTTCCCGTTGTCCGCTTTTGCAATCCCGCACTCCTATCTCCCCGGCGTCCCTTTACGCTTTTTCCGCAGCGGTACTAAACCTTCTCGAAATGGACCGAGGTTTGTCTAGTGGCCTTGGTATACCACCAGACCACCGGTCAAGTTTCGGTCATTTGGAGCTCGCTTGGTACTCCAACGGTTAACCGTGACTCTCGAAAGGCCTCTTTTGTTGCAGCCCAACACCCCTCAAAACAGCCCAATAGCCCATCTAAGTCACTTCCATGCTCTCCGTCGCTCGATCACGATCGTGGGCGAAAACTACACCTCATTTGGACTCTCCTAGCTCCCTCTATGCCTATTTAAACACCTCAAATCCGGATCATCCTCTTCCCCGAAACCCTAAAAATCGCCGCGCCCGGCCGACGCTGCAGCCGCCGCGGACACGCCCGCCCACGCCCTCGCCCAACCGCCAGCCGCCCGCAGGGCTCGCCTCCGCCCATCACTGCTGCGGCCGCCTGGGCCATCCGCTGCCGCTTGGTGGCGTCGGCGCTGCCTCACCGACGGCCGCTTCGCCGCTTCCCGGCTTCTCGAGCGCACCGCCTGGCCAAGGCGCTCGCCGCCTGCCGGCGACGCTCGCCGGCGCTCTCACCGCCGCTTCTCGCCGGATCTCGGCCGGGCCATGGTGGTCCGCCCGCCCGACGGCCGCCTCAGCCGACGGCCACCACCTCAGGGCCGGGCGGTTCCTGCTCCGCCTGCCCTCGACGCCGCCTTCAAGCGCGAGCTCATGGCAGCCTCGCCGACCCCGCGCCCGATCCGATCCGGCCTCGGGAATCAGCAGTTGACTTCTCCCCCTCCTATTATTTTCTAAGTTTTAGCGTCATTGTTATTTTGTGCAATTTTCAACATGCTATATCTTCGCATCCGTAGATCCATTTTATGCGTATAATATGTCAAAATGTTCGCCTCGAGAGTAGATCATTTCATTCCATTGCATCATTTTCATTTGAGCTCATCTTGATGCCCGAAAGGCTGTTGGAAGAGTGCTATGTGTTGTTAGTTACTGTTTCGTAACAGAAGTTGCACTTTTGTTATTTTTGCCATGATTGATGTGTGCACCCTATGAATTTGATTCCTACATGTGTTTTGAAATATGCCATGCCATCTTTCCAGGGGTGTATGCCATGTATTTTTGTGATCTATGTGGTGACTAGCACAAGCATGCAAAGTAGGTGTCCTAATGTTGCTGATTTCAGCCCTGTTTTAGCTGATTTTGATGCTATGTTAACTTGATGATACCAAGAGATCTATGCATTTTTTGAGATACTTCAGTAAGGGTGTTTTGTAAAGCATGTCTTGCTCTATCCATTCATGCTTTTGTTTGCAATTATGGGATGCCATAGCTTGAGTCAATCGAGCTCTACTTTTGCTATCAAATGTTTCCTGGCAGATTGTATACGTGTTATTCAATTTTGCCTAGCTTGTTGTGGTTGATCCATGTATGCTATGTTAGTGTTCTTGCCACGTATGTCTTCTATGTCGTGTATTCTTGATGTATGTATACTTAGTTTATCATTTGATGCTCTGTAGTGAGTGCATTGAGCTTGTTAACATGCCCTCTCGTTATCAGTTTTTGACATGCCATGTTGCTGAATCTGTTAACAAGACTTTCAATTTTGACATGGATGTTACTATATTTTCTAATCCTTTTTGGCTTATGGTCAGTAAGGGACTTTTGATCTATGCTTTGAGTAGATTCATGCCATGCCATGTTTTGCTATTTTAAGTTCCTGTAGCATGTAGTTTTGCTGCTCTGAACATTGCAACCTGATGCTGTTTTTGCCATGTCCAGCCTGATATTTTGTGCACTTTTGCCATGCTTGTTTGAACCTCTTATGATGTGAACTAGCCGTAGCTCAGTGCTCATCTTTTGTCGAGCATCATGTGTAGATCACTGCCATGTGCTTTGTTGTTACATTTGGGTGCAGTAGCTTAATTAATTGTTGCTTGTTAAGTGGCATCATGCTGTTAATGGCAGTTTTTGCCATTCTTGTTTTGCTTGTCATTTGCAAACCGTGCATCCGATTCGGTGATCTTTATATCGATTTCAACCGAAATCATCTCATCTTTCCAGTGGCATACTTGGTTTGCCAAGTTGATGCCTGGTTCATCATTTACCTTCCGGAGCGCATATAAGCATTGCATATCTCATCATGCATATCATGTCATGTTTTGCATCATGTTGATTGTGCATTGCACCGTGATTTATTGTGGTTCCTTTGTTTGTGTTGTTGCTTTGGGTAGAGTCGGGAGGCGAGTACGTGAACGAGGAACCTGTTGAGAACGCCACGAGGATCAAGCTTTCGACAACTCAGGAGAACATTGCGAGCAAGATGATCATACCTCGAAATCACTTCTATCTTTGCTATTCTAGTTGCTCGCTCTTTTGCTATGCCTATGCTGTGATGCCTACCACTTGCTATATCATGCCACCCATGTTGCCATGTCAGCCCCTAACCATCCTTTTCCTAGCAAACCGTTGATTGGCTATGTTACCGCTTTGCTCAGCCCTCTTATAGCGTTGCTAGTTGCAGGTGAAGCTGAAGTTTGTTCCTTGTTGGAACATGGAGATGTTGTTCCTTTTTGGAACATGGTTACTTGTTGGGGATATCACAATATATATCTGCTATAATTAATACATCTATATATTTGGTAAAGGGTGGAAGGCTCGGCCTTATGCCTGGTGTTTTGTTCCACTCTTGCCACCCTAGTTTCCGTCATACCGGTGTTATGTTCCTTGATTTTGCGTTCCTTACACGGTTGGGTGATTTATGGGACCCCCTTGACAGTTCGCTTGAATAAGACTCGCCCAGAAGGCCCAACATTGGTTTTACCATTTGCCACCAAGCCTTTTTCCCTGGTTTTCGCGAGCCCGAGGGTCATCTTATTTTAAACCCCGGGCAGTGCTCCTTCGGCGTTGGTCCAAACTAGAGCACCGCGGGACCACCTTGGCAACAGGATTCGTTCGGTTCCCGTGCGCTTAGCTTATCCGGTGTGCCACGAGAACGAGATATGTGCAGCTCCTATCGGGATTTGTCGGCACAGTCGGGTGGTCTTGCTGGTCTTGTTTTATTGCTGTCGAAATGTCTTGTAGTCCGGGATTCCGAGATTGATCGGGTCTTCCGGTAGAAGGAATATCCTTCGTTGACCGTGAGAGCTTATAATGGGCTGTTGGGACACCCCGCAGGGTAATATCTTTCAAAGCCGTGCCCGCGGTTATGAGGCAGATGGGAATTTGTTAATGTCCGTTGTAGAAAACCCAAAGTTGACCTCAAATAAAATACACATCAATCAAGGTGTAACTGGATGGTCTCTTCTCGGCGGAGTCCGGGAAGTGAACACGGTGTTGGAGTTATGTCCACGAAGTAGTTCAGATCACTTGATCGCTACTAGTTTCACGACCGTGCTTTGCTCCTCTTCTCGCCTTCTTTGCGAAGTAGCCACCATATATGCTAGTCGCTTGCTGCAGCTCCACTTTACTACTCTGTCCTTCCTATTAGCTTAAATAGTCTTGATCTCGCGGTGTGAGATTGCTGAGTCCCGTGACTCACGTAGATACTTCCAAACAGCTTGCAGTGTTCCGACGATGCCAAGGTGCAGATGATTCCACCGAGCTCAAGTGGGAGTTCGACGAGGAACGTGTTCGTTACTATGTGTCTTTTCCTGATGATCAGTAGTGGTGCCCAGTTGGGACGATTCGGGGATCTGTGTAGCATTTGGGGTATCTTCTTTATTTTGGTTCCGTAGTCGGACCTTGAGTGTACTCTAATGATGGATGTTTATTTATGTACTTGTGTGAAGTGGCTAATCGTAGCCAACTATGTATCTTTCCCTTAATTATTACATGGGTTGTGTGAAGATTACCTCACTTGCGACATTGCTTTCAATGCGTTATGCCTCTAAGTCGTGCCTCGACATCGTGGGAGATATAGCCGCATCATGGATGCATAAAATTACAACATCACACATAAAGAAATCAGCTGGTGGGCTGCTATATAGGTCTCGAGTGAGAACACCTTCCATAGCTGTTGAAGTTCCTCCACAAGAGGCTCCATGAACAAATCAAAATCCTTTCCAAGACTTTTGGACCTGGGATGAGCAAGGCCATCGTGTAGTTTGATTCTTTGGTGCGTACATTTGGAGGCATGTTGTGAGGATAACAAGCACCGCCACATGCTATATGTGGTGCTCGTGGCCAAATGGGTTAAATCCATCTGAAGCTAAGCCAAGTCTAATGTTTCTCGGTCAGCAGAAACTCTTTGTGTTTATCATTGAAGCTTTTCCACTCACTACCATGAGATGGATGGCTCATTACATTCTCGATCTCTCAGACTGGTTCCTAGAATGCCACAAGACATACTCTCTTGTTTCAAAGATCATGAAACAACCTCTGCAATCTTGGTGTAATTGGAAAATGTCTTAGAACATTATGAGGAACCTCTTCACTGAGATCGCCATCTTTCCATCTTGATGATTTGCATTTCGCATTCACTTGTTGGCATAATCCTTCCGGAATGTAACACAATTATTCTTACAAGCATGGATCATATCATATCCAATTCCAACTGCACGAAGGAAATTCTTCATTTTATCAGAGGTGTGTGGCAGCTCAGACGATCTCGGGAAAGATATGCGAAAGCAGCCAACATCGCATCGAATGATTTGTTGGTCATCCGCTCGATGTATTCACCTAAAGAAAGGTGACCATAGCTGAGAATAGTGACAGCTTATTTCCGGGTGACAGCAACGTTGCATTGTTCCAACATGCGGGCCCACCGCTTTTCTTCCGCAGTGAAAGTTCACGGAATGCACGAGCATTTCAGAGCATTGTTACAATGTTGGTCAAACTCATCGCTCCGCCACCACCACCTCCTCCTCTTCCACACGAGCATCAGTCAAATCAAGATGGTGATCTCGCTGCTTCCACGTAGTCAATAACATTGACGCTCACAGCTTCACCATGATGAACCCACCTAGTATATGTGACCGACATCCCATACAAGTGTAGATGATTTTGCACAGCTTGATGGGGTCTTGTAACTGAATTTATACAAGCTGCTACAGGCAGAGCACATCTGATTTGGGACCATCGTACTCAGCTCGATAAAGTTCATGAAGTTTTCAACCCCTCGACATATGCAGCGAAGAATCTTCGAGCAGAAGTTATCCAAGTCATGTCCATCATTAGACATACAAATTAGTTCTTCTACTAGCTATTACAGAAAAACATATATGCTTTTTATGAAGTCCGAAAAAAATACCTAGGTCGATGTCTAAAGCTATGGCAAGATATTTGGACGAGCAGATCTAAGTAACGAATATATGTAAAGCTAATTTAGCAAACAGATTTGAGTGCTAAATTATGGCAGGCTGTTTCAGCGAATCAATGAGGCCGAGCACACAACCATCAAACTATCTAAGGCCATCGCAGCAACAAAGATCGAGTAGAAAACGGTGTAGAGCTATTTCACCCTAACAGATTGGCTACTAGACCATGGCAATCACGCCACAATAAATATATGGCAGGATATTTTAGCAACTAATCGGCCTTGGCATGCCATCTCAGCTAAGCAGATTGAGTGCGAATGGCAAGGAAGCTTCTTAAGCAGCATATTGACAATAAACTACTTCGCAAATAGTGAGATTAATAGCTTCTATCGGCTAACATTCAGTGCTACACCGACATGAACGGGCCTCGATCTAGAATGCGCTGCATCGTGGGAGAAGCCGACCGCCGTGCGTCTCCACACGAACGTCGCCTAGCGTGGCGGCGCTGACCGCCGTCGCGCCCACAAGAACGTAGCTGCAGGAGGCGGCGCGGCTAGAGGATGGCAGCTCACGAGCGCATTATGGGAGCGAGAGGATCGCTGCAGGTCCCTCGACGAATCAGCGGTGCCGATGTATCGGTGTGGCGGGAGGGCGGTTTTAGCGGAGTGAATGGAGTGGAGGGGGACGGGGAGGAGGGTTTGGGGAATATTTGGCAAAGGCGGTTGAATCAATTTGGGGGACTTTTGTGTGTGTGTGGGGAGGATTTTCAGCGGTGGGCGGGGAGTTTGGCGATGGTCGGTTTCTCCAAGTGCAGTCCCACGTGTCGCTGAAGAGGCAAACGAGCAGCTGCCCGCTTGTGTGAGCCGTGTGCAGGACCGAACGTGTGGGGTGCAATGCGACACGACAGAGGCTTTGTGAGTGTACCGCTTTTTCCTTTTAAACTAGGTGCTTCGCCTCAAAAAAAAATGTTGCTTGCGCGATCCATCGATACTACTACTAGTAATCCGTAATCCCAGCTAAACGCAGTAGCGTCGGTCTTTTTCCCGCACGATATCTTTGGGAGGTTGGCTTAGTTGGGTTTTTTAGATTTGTCTCGGTTCAATAAAAAGCAGAGTTGGTGATGATGGTGTGCCTGTCATCCTGCAATATAGGTCGTCCGATCTATATCTAACGGATAAGAAGGAAACTAATGACAATTTACCCGCACTCCTCTCCACATTTGCAGATATGGCTTTCCCTCGTTCATCCTTCTCTCCCACAAGATCTTGATCTTCCGTGCAACACACGGGCATCTTGCTAGTACTCCTACAATATGTATATTATTGTGAAAGTTCATATACACCGGCCGAGATTAATGCAAACACGACAGATTTTCATTACATTTTGAACTTTTATAGAACAGAAAAATAAAAGAAACCCGACCCTAAACCTATTCTACGGCGGCGACCGACCGTCCATGTCTCGGGCAGGGTTCAAGACCCGTGAAGTGAAGGTGCGGTCTCCGCAAGGAAGAGTAGAACACGGATACGAATGGCCGGTTGGCACACCATGCCCTGCCACCTCTCATGCCCTACTCATCCTCGGAGGAGTCTCGACCTCGGCGGTGCCGGACGTTGGACAGCGGCAAGTAGGGACGCGTGGGTCGACGGTGCTTCCCATCGTCGGCCACCAGCGTCGCTTATCGGCCAGCGTCTTGCCGTCCGGGTCCGGCTTCATCCTCGAAGACAAGCTTCCAGAGAGCGCTCGCAGACCTGCGGTCATGGCGGATGTGGTGCGGTAGGAGGACGGCGCGCTACGGTGTGCAGGTTAGCTGGGCGTTGCCGCTTTAAGTAGCGATTCCGTGAGGCCAAGCGCCCAGGTGCGCGCTATTAAGTCGCCGGAGTTGGTTCCTCCGGCACCGAGCCTCTTAACAACGACATAAGAACGGACGGCATGAATGCGGGCAGCTGGCGCCGGTGAGGAACGCACCGCCGACGACGCCGAGGGACGAGGGCTTTGGTGTGCCGGGGTAGTCACTGCGGTCGTGGCAACATTGGAGATGCCCTTTGCTCAAATGCGATCCCCGCATGTCATTGAAAAGCAAGACGACCCGGCATGGTCTCAGTCCAGAGGATGCAGATTGGCGCGACTACACCACTCTGCAGACGCTGCGGCGCCCGTGCATCCTCGACGAGCCGGGTGTTGGGATGTGTTTGGATTGTGGCCAAAGTGCACCTTACCAAAATTTTGGTCATGACCCAAAGATTGGTCTTTGTTTGATGGTTGCCATTTCTTTGGCATGCCAATGAACTCTAGCCAACTCTAGTTCATTTTCTTGCCAATGTCGGCCAAATCATGGGCAACCAATACCTCAACCAAAATTTTGCTACCCAATGCTTTGATGGGGCAACCTTGGGCACAAACCAAACATACCGTTGGTCGTGCCACAGCACTAACGCCACCCTCGGCACTGCTGAAACCGACCGTGTCTATCGCATTGTTGAAATCGTTAACTGGTAGCTGCTCAGTTGGCTAGCGGTGGGGATTAATAGGCTAATCGGTTAGTTAATCGGCCATTTAATCAATTGATCTGACGATTTATCGGTTTATCGGCTACTCGGTGACCTTACGAGTAGGGATTAATCGGCAAATTAACTGGTTAATCGGACGAATTCTTGAATAGGGGTCTATCAATGATATGAGCGTGTCGCTCACCGCGGTCGCCGTGTCCAGAGGCGGTGCTGGAGCTGCGCCCTGTTGTTGGCCCCAACGACCCACATGAATAGTTGTCGGTGGCGAGAGGAGGTCGTGGGCCAGCTCCTCCATTGACTAGTCTGCGCTATGTCGGTTTCTGTTTTCCGGCCATATTCGACGTCGGTGCTCAGCGTTGCTATGCATTAGGCCTTTCACTATGTAGGCCAAGCGAGACAACTAATTGTTTATTTGAGCCATTCAAGTGTAATCATGTGGCATTTGCTTATTTCTCATTCCTCTCAACCCTCTTCTCCATCGATCATGTCGCCTCCAAATGAGTCCATCCTCCCGATGCCTCATTTGAACATTCCACGAGTATCATTCGCATGTACCCACCCTAGTCCTCTTTCAATAGATCTCCGACCCCGAGATGAAATCGAGAGGGAAGAGTGGGGCACGTGATACCTAAGGCGGATTCAAAATTTTGAACCGGTGATCATAGCATCCGCAAATCATATATAAAGGGTATTCAATGTTCGTTTCGTTTTTGAACGTACAATATACTCCCTCCTATCCTTTCTACTTTACATACTATGATAGGAGTATAAGTTTTATGTGTAGTCAAAGTATCTCTACTATGATGAAAAAGGTATCAACATTCAACAACACCCAATCAATATTGTTAGATTCGTACGTACTCCTAGACTTGTACTCGAGATGGTTTCCAATTTGACTATTGACAAGATTAATAGTACTCCTTTCACATAGGTGAGTAAGTCATCTTAGGCTGTGCACCGTGACCAAGGAGGAGGGGAAAACGAGAGACATTAATGTTTATTTGCTAATTAATAGTATTGCATGCAATGAACTAACCACTGCATGTCATGTTTGATAGTCTCAGATCATTAAAAGCATGCACACCCTCATCTCTTATTGGTTCATATGTCAAGAAACAAGAAACGAGGTAGAAGTTAATGCACCGCGCCTCGTGTTTTGGGATTATTTGGTTTTCGAAGAAGATGACTTACACACCTAGACGGAGGGAGTACATGAGATGTATAATGTGAAAATTATATCATTGGAAACTCCTTTCACATCTGAAATTGACCATATGCTTTGTGTAAGTTGCATGCCATATATTATTACTCTAACATTTGGTCAAAGTTAGCCTCAAAAACGCATTAGACCATGTATGCTTTGTGTAAGTTGCATGTCATATACTCCTCCATTCAAATGTAAGTCTTTGTAGAGATTCTACTATGAACCACATACGGATGTATATAGATGCATTTTAAGTATAGATTCATTCATTTTGCTTCGTATGTAGTCCACCTAGTGGAATCTCTACAAAGACTTATATTTAGGAACGGAATATTATTACTCTAACATTTGGTCAAAGTAGTATAATGAAGTGGATCCTCCGGCGTAGGTATCCCTGCCTTACCCTCCCTTTCGGTCACTTCTTGGCGGACCCCATGCTTGCTAGGCCCCGCATGTCGGTTACTCAATGGGTTCGCCACGTGAGGATCCTCATCCGTAGTATACTCCCTCTATTTTTATTTACTCCGCATAAAATGGAGGGTGGTGGTATAATAAATGGCCAGCGGCGGGGGCAATGCTACGTAAATAATGTTACGTGTTTTAGGTAAGTGCAACATGGATAATTAGTATTGGAGAAGGGGAGGAAGGCCCCACCCACAGGACGTCGGTTTGCTCTCAACTGCGGTCCCACAAGCGAATGAAAATGCAAAGCGGCGTGTTCCATTCGGTGAGCGGCGTGGAGGTCCAGCGTGCGGGCTGCAACGCGAACGTGACAAGAGCGATGTATAGTCAAAACCGATTGACCGGTCGTCACGGAACTACTATTCACACGTAACCTTCCGCTGCTCGACCTCGCCAGCCACTACCCTAAAACCACACCAAATCTCTAGCCCATTCCCCACCTTTCGATCCCCTACCCGCATCAAGCGTCCCCTAGTTCGCGGAAAGCCATGGTGCGCCACAAGATCACTTACTACAAGATGTCGACGCGGAGCACCGCGCGAAATCGCGGGCGGCGGTCGGGCGCCAGACCTCCGTTCCCAAGCTCGCTGGCGGCAGGCCAATCCCGAAGTTCTCTGGAGCCAAGCTACGAGGAGGAGGAAGCCATCAATGTTCACTGTGGAGGTCGCGACGCGAAGGCCCCGATGGGTATGAGGCGATGGGCGCCGACTTCGTGCGGTGTCCGAGTCCCCCATGGTGCAAAGCGGACCAGTGGTTCAACATGGCGATACTAAAGGAGGATCGGAAGCGAGGCTCAACTCGGCGCGAGCGCGCGCATGCCGCTGCCATCGAGGCTCTCCTGCAGCGGAACCGGATGTCGTGGATGTGAACCGGCGGCGGAGGCTCAACTTGAGGCGAAGCGCGGATGCCGCTGCCATCGAGGCCTCCTGCGCAGCGGAACCGGACGCCCTAGACATGAACCGGCGGCGAGGCTCGACTCGACACGAGCGCGAGGATGCCGCTCTCATCAGCGCCCTCCTGGGCGGAACCGAAGTCTCGGACTTGAACAGGCGGCGGAGGCTCGACTCGGCGTGGAGCGCGGATGCCGCTGCCATCGAGGCCCCTGCAGCGGAACCGGACGTCCTCGACTTGAACCGGTTGTGCTCTTGTCCGCAGTGCGCCAGCGCGCTCCGCTTGAACGAGTAGCCGGAGGCCGAGGACAACCACGGTCGCGGAGACACACGCCGGCAGCGACGGATGGTTCGCGCGGCAGCCAAAGACGACGAGGCCGTCTCTTTCCGCGAGCAGTGATAGTTTTTCTTTATGTTGTTGTTTTTATGGATCTTTTGCTGTGTAAAAACATACTATTTGTTATGCAAGTCGCCTGACTTGGGTCAGTCTACTATTTCAGGCGGTTGGTTGAATATCCTACGTCTCCTAACCCTTCTTTCCTTCCTCCTCACCTCTTCTTCTTCCCCAACAGACCACCGCACGGGCCGTACAGATACTCCCCAACATGCGGTTGGATAAACATACTCTATGAACGAAAATTATGTGTCAGCGATAGGATGGCTGAGTTTGGTTTGTTCACATGCGATAGCACGTGTCGCTGAGGGTGCGTTCCCTTGGTTGGGTTTGCAGCGTGCAGGTGAGCGATGCTGTGAGGAGTGCGGTGCGACATGGCGTGCAGGAGTGACCATGTGAGGGTGCGGTGCGACCGCGATACCGCCGCGCGCAAGTGTACCTCCTTCTCATTTTGAAAACTTTAAGCAAGCTTGGCAAAATGTGTGGCGAAGTTTGGCAATGCAAGGCCTAGACCCAAACAGGATAAGTGCGTGCACGTACTAGGAGTACTAGTGTTAAAAAAGAAAGGCGGGGTTTTCCTTCACGGGATTTAATTGATACAAATCCTCGTTTCACGTGTCAATTAATGCGTATTTTTTTTTCTCGAAAGACCAAAGAGCTAACCATCTCACTCCTCATCGCTTGATTAATGCAGCGCCATGCAAACGAACCTTCTCACTTCCGCATGCATGCAGGGGATATTAATGTCCTTGGTTGCTAACCCCATCAATTTTTCCTCGATTAGAGTTAGTGGCCCTTTGCAAATTGTAATTTTGATATACCGGCCTTGTGTACAAAAAAATGGAGGTAGTAACTATATTTGAATTCCTTGCCCATTGAGGTGACGTCGACTTTTTTTTTGGTTTGGCGAAGTGTGTTCGACGGAGAGCGCCATTGAGGGAGACCACGGTAAGTCGTTCGCAAGTGCCGCCTGCAAGCCGAGACAACCGCCTTATTTGCATCCAGGAAGTCCTTTACTAGTACTACTACTAGGAGTACTAGTGCGGTGAGATGGTTTCTCGAAGAAGGCGATGGAGAAGCGAGTCGTGAAGAGTGAAATGATAGTTGCTTCGTCAGGTGCTTTGTGATTTGACGCCTCACTGCTTTGTGATTTGTGATAGAAGGACAAGGGAGTAGACTCATGCTCTATCTTGTACTACATGCGTCCAAGCATGGGAGAAAGAGGAGAGCGTTGCATTTTCTATTCCTTCAATCAATCAATCGTGGAGCTTGGTTCCATCTTTTTGGCTTTGGCAACACCGCCCACAATGGTTCCCACGATGCCAAAAGCTATTTTCACATTTGGCTACACATTGTGGATGCCCTTAACCGTACTCACTTGGTTTTGCTCCTGTGTGCTATCTATACAAATCTCAATTATATTGATCTAAAAATTATAGAATCAAAGATTAGTAAAAGGAGGTGATTTTGCCGCGCATATGGCGGGGGAGGTTTCTTATTTTTGAAGGACGTTGTCCTGGCGGTTTGCTAACATGTGGTCCCATGTGTCAGTGCTTTACCAAGATGATCCGCGCCCCACATGAGGCGAACAACGGTAGAAGCAACACGTGGTTAAGTTGAAGAAGATGAGGGAGAAGCGGATTCAACAACGGGTGAAATGATGGTTGCCGTCCCTCCAACTTAACTTCGGAAAGGTGCAGCTTTGTGATTTGACGCCTCATTGCTCATTACTACACCGACGCCATGGTGGGTGCTTCACCCGGCTGCTTTGCATTGTATTCGGTATGGCACGTGGACCCGTAGCTTGATGTCCCACATGTCGGTCGAAAGGGACTAGAAGATTTATGAAAGCGGCGCCCACTCTTCTGACGGAGGAGTAGAGACACGACGCCCGATGAATGTCACTTGTACTATATAGTACTATAGTTTTGTTGTTTCGCACGATCCATCGATACAAACCCGATTAAACAGAAAGGGCGGATTTTTCCACGCGGTAGATGATACTGGCCATACATTTCAAAGGCAATTTTAATGTATGCAAACTGAATAATTATAAGTAACAATATGATATCTAGTAAAACTAAAAACACATATGATTTATTGTGTTAGAGTGTAGTAGTAGTGTTGTATTGCATAGTTGTTAGATGTAACATGCGAGAACATGTAGAGATGTAGTTTTGGAGGGCCTACAGAGAGAAAAGCGTAATACGGTCACCGAACTTCAGAATAAGCTGATTACGGTCACTATATACGTTTTGCGGTGATTATCCGGTCACTTGCTCACAGTTCAGCATCGGATTGCACTCGCTGACCGCCAAATAGTCTGTGTGGCGCCATGTTGACTAGTTAAATTGACCACGTTCCTTGTGGGTCCCACCTGTCGATTCGATAGGGAAAAGGTCGATAAACACAAATTTACGCAGGCGCGACAAGGCTCCAACCCGCGCTTGGAATCACCTGGTTGTGTATGTGTGCTGCGGGGCCTGATGTGTGCGCATGCACGTGTAGGTTGAGCACTTGAGCGTGAGAGTGTGTGTTGGTCGTGTGGTGTCTTGGTGTGTGCATGCATGCGTGCGTGTGTGCGTGTGAGTGTTGCGTGCGTGCGTGGCTGCGTGTGTGCGTGTGAGTGTTGCGTGCGTGCGTGGGTGCATGTGTTTGTGTGAGTGTTGCGTGGATGGAGTTCGTGTGCATGCGTGCGTGTGTGTATAATCACCACACCAGCTCCCGTGTGTTAAAGCAGACGACTCAAGATACCAATACAAGGCCACCTTGTCCGCTGTGCCCTTGGTCATGACTTCAACCACCGTCAAAATATTTTTTTGTCGTTTGTTTTCATTCTTACAAGCAAGATTCCCGTGCGTTGCACGTAACATCAAGATGCATTTGTATGACTTGTTTATCTTGTGAGAGAAAAGGATGAACGAGGGAAGGCCTTATTTGCAAATGTGGAGAGGTGTGTGGGTACCTTTTTGCAAAATTGCCATAGTTTCTTTCCTATCCGTTAGATATAAATCAGACGGCCTATATTGCAGGATGGCAGGCACACCATCATCACCAACTCTGTTTTTTATAAGAGTGTATTTTATGTATTTTATAATAGTGTAGATGTAGAGTAGATACAAGTCGGCAATGTGGGCACGATGTTAGTGAGATAATGTGATGCAACACTAGAGGTGCCACATGGAGCGTTTAATCGTCAACTAGTCATGTCATGAGCAAATACAAAGTTGTACGGTGAGCCCGTGATCGATAATAACCACTATACATAAACGGTGACCGTAATGAGTGGATTATGAAGTCCAATGTATGTATCGTGCTTTCGCTTCAAATACAATGATCGTCATTGCATATATCGCGAGAGAAAGATGAAACACGCGTGAATTTTCCGGGGCTTACTTTTAGAGGACCTGGAGATAGTTTTTGTGCATACGTGAAAGGGGCGATGGGGGGTATGCTATGGATGGAGAGAGATGCTCTTCGTTTCTCTTTATTATGACTAACTTTGTATATAGTATAAAATATACAAATTCACAGTCTGGAATAAATATCATTGTGGGCACCATGTAATGCAAATTAGCTGTCAGACTCCTCCATATAACTTTGTAATGTTGTATATATGTAGAACTCTAAAATAATTTTTGGCCACACTTTATTCAAAAGGAATGTTGTATGCTAAATAAACGTGAAGAGAGGGCTTTTTAGATCAATGGGGTATGTGATGTAACATGTGTGAATGTGTAGTTGATGCATTTGGCAGGGCCTAGAGAGGTATGTGTGTGTATTACGTATTCGAGAGAGGCATGGATAGAGGGGCCGACGGGGGGGGGCGTGGGAGAGATAGCACGAGAAATGAGAGTGGTCTAGAGAGAGACGAATATGACGTCACGACAAGAGATTCCATTCCCTTGAGTGTGTATATGCAAGGGGGGAGGGAATAGAGGCACCAGGAGAAATTTTGTGTGTGGTGTTTGTGTTGGTATGTGTGGGTGTGAGAAGATAATGAGACGTGGGGGCAGAGGGTGTGTCACCGCGTGAGGTCCGGTGGGTCGAGGTGAGGCCCTTCGTTCGGTTCCGTCCTGCGCCACATTGGTCGGCCCATGACACATTTAGGAAGACCCATGGATGACTAGTCGTACAAGACAAAGATAGCAGAATTGTGAAGGACTCTGTGTCCACTGACAAAGCCGGCTAGGATTTGTAACCCTAGGTTCTTGGACTAAGGTAACCCCTTTATCTCTAATATTACTATTCATCCAACCTAACTTTAAGGGCATCCTACAAAATGCTCGCTAGAATCATACTAAATCGATTAGGAAGAGAGGTGTGAGATAATGCGTGAGAGACAGCATAAAGATAATGTGCGTACATGAGACACGAGGCAGGTCCATGTATATAGAAAGGGTCGATGAGGATTGTGCGTGTGTATGTTTGCGAGAGGAAGAGTGCTTGTGATAAAGGTTAGTGAAAACAGTTGTAAATGGTTACGAGAGGGAGGGAGGTTATATCTAGAGCATGTGTGCGAGAAAGACACCTCGGGAGAGAGTGTGTGAGCATGTGAGAGACCACCGATCGAGAGTGAAACTACACGTAGAAGACTGCTCTACACATTGATTAAAGATATAAATTGTATCCAAATATTAGGATGGGATCATGATATTTGCAATTCAGCGAAGGAGCGGTCATTGATCCATCGACATCTAGATTCTATCGAATTTGAGCATGTCTATGTTATTATTCACACAATTGATCCACATAGTTAGTATTTTGAACTCCAGACAATGCATCGCTTTAGCAATCGAATATAAATGTGAGTATAGTTCATGTTGTGTGTGTAAAGCACATTATACATACAAAAGTTACACAATGGACATTTATAAATAGCTACCTATGAACTAGCATACATTTGAATTCAACCTAAGGTGGTTTAAAAATCAATTCAACATGAAGTCCATTCAATTATTTGAATTTGATATCATGGCATTTGTAAACCATACCTAAACTATGGGGTACCAATCTTTGCTCTGATTTTGTACATAATAGCATATGTAGTCGTGTACAAAATAGATTCAAATTTAGCTCCTCCATTCCAAAATAATCATAGTTATAGGATTTTCAAGTGTCAAAATTTCAAAAGGAAGCGGATAATTTAATGAGGTTTTCAAACATACAAGGTCAAATATAACGTTGTCTATTTAGGTCAATCCTCATAGTTCAAGAGTACTCTAAACGTGAATGCTTGTGTTTCAAAATTTGAACGAAGAGCCAAAGAGCCTCTACTACTGAAACCGCGAGACAAATGTTTGGTAGTACAAGGAAATTTATTTTCTAATAACTCCGACCTGTGAAACCTACCGGCCCGACGTCCAAAGGTTTAAACCGGGGTAGGTTTGTAGCTTCATCTAAACGCCACGCAACTGCCTCCGAAAAACATTCATACACAATGGCCGCCTAAGCACACATGCGCGCGGCTGAAATCGCTCCCGCCCACTATTAGGGACACCTGGGATTACCATCCTACCCCCGACCTGTAGTAGGTCCGATATTAAAGAGGGGGGCAAAGTTTGTACTTTCCCCAAATTTCAAACAAGCGCGTCCCATCTTCTGTTCAAAAAAGCCAAAAACAAGCGCGTCCCAAACCGAAACATGGTTCCCCCCCCCACCCATCCGATTCCCCATTCGTACTCCGTGGGTGTTGAGGGAGTCCTGGATTAGGGGGTGTCCGGATAGCCGGACTACCATCATCAGCCGAACTATCATTAGCCGGACTATCATCATCGACCGGACTCCAAGACTATGAAGATACAAGATTGAAGACTTCTCCCCGTGTCCGGATGGGACTTTCCTTGGCGTTGAAGGCAAGCTTGGCGATACGGATATGTAGATCTCCTACCATTGTTACCGACTCTATGTAACCCTAGCCCTCTCCGGTGTCTATATAAACCGGATGGCTTTAGTCCATAGGACAACATCATCAACAACCCTTACAATCATACCATAGGCTAGCTTCTAGGGTTTAGCCTCCATGATCTCGTGGTAGATCCACTCTTGTAAACATCCACAATATCAATATCAATCGAGCAGGACGTAGGGTTTTACCTCCATCAAGAGGGCCGAACACAGGTAAAACATCGTGTCCCTTGTCTCCTGTTACCATCCGCCTAGACGCACAGTTCGGGACCCCTACCCGAGATCCGCCGGTTTTGACACCGACATTGGTGCTTTCATTGAGAGTTCCTCCTGTCGCCATCGATAGGCTTGATGGCCTCTTCAATCAACAACGACGCAGCCCAGGTGAGACTTTTTCCTCGGACAGATCTTCATATTGGCGGCTTCGCGCTGCGGGCCAACTCGCTTGGCCATCGGAGCAGATCGAAGCTACGCCCTGGCCGTCAGTCAGGTTTGAAGCCTAAACTTCACGGTCGATATCCGCGGGACTTGATCTTGATGGATCTCGAGCCACAGCCGGCGTGCCACGCTGTCACGATGGGCATGACCTAACTCTGCCGCCCGATAGCACCTTGGAGGCCGCACACAAACCCACTCCGACCCATAGTCCGGAGCCGATCGCTCGGATCGAGGACGGATGGCTAGACACCGCCTCGGGAGCCGCAACTTCTACGGCGATGGAGCGAACACTTACCGTGTCCGCGATAAAGCTCATGACTCGAGGTGCCGGACTCCGCCGGACTCCAACCTCTGCGCCCCGCGGTCGAATCCGATCGGGCGCCGATCATGGAATTCACCGCTGCGGACATCTTTCGGCACTTTTCGCCCTTGGCGATATCATAAATTCATCAAGCATCTTCGCTATCCGAGAGCCTGGCCGAACCACGGCCGGGGCGGTTGGACTTCGGACGACGAAGAAATTGAGCCCACCCACCACCCACTTCGTAGCCACCGCCGATGATTTAACCGACGTACTCGACTACGACTCCGAAGACATCGACGGTATGGGCGACGATGCGGAGACTACTAAGAACCAAAGGCCTACAGGACACCGGAAGACCACCTCGTCATACCACATATACATGGTGGACACCCCAAAGGGAAGCGATAACAAGGAACAACGGGACGCGCAGAGGATAATCTCGCCGATAAAGAACCAAAACGGCGACGTAGACGCCGCCCTAAGTCCCGCCTCGATCAAAGCAGCCTTCCTAACGACCCAGCGATAGAGCAGGGCAAACCAGCGGACGAGCCGGATAATCAACCCCTTCACGGAGCAATCAACAGTCCGGACACAACACCGGAGCATAAGAACATACACAAAAAACTCGTCGCCCCTACAAGAAGTTTGAAGAAGGCGAAACGGAAGCTCAAAACAGCAGAAGACACGCTTAGAATGAAGTGGAGCAAAGTATTCAAGACTCAGAACAAATATGGCAATGGCCATCAAACTAAGAGCTACCGAAGCGCAAGTTGCTGCCAGAATTTGACGAGGAAGCCATAGAGCCTTCACGGTCAAAAAATAAAGAGACCGCTGGCGGATAGACGGCGATGACAGTGCCCAAAGCGACAAGCGGGGCTGCACACAAGCCAATTATAATCCGGGGGAAAACGGACGGCCTAACTAGGTCCATCTACGGCCAAATAAGAGGACCCTGTGAAGTAACACACCACGACAAGTGTTCAAGACAGCGGCACACCCAAATACAGGGCGCCGACACCCGCTATGTTTTACCGATGAGGTGCTGGATCATGAATTTCCAGCAGGTTCAAACCCATAAGCATAGAGGCATACGACGGCACAATGAGACCACGAGTCGGATAGAAGATTACATACTACACATACACATGGCTAGAGGAGATGATCTTCACGCCATAAAATACCTACCCTCAAGCTCAAAGGGCCAGCTCGGCATTGGCTCAAAAGCCTCCCGTAAAATACTGTTGGAAGTTGGGAAGAGCTTGAGGATGCGTTTGAAGCAAATTTTCAAGGGATTTATGTCCGCCCTCCGGATGCAGACGATCTGAGTCATATAACCCAACAGCCCGAGAGTCGGCGCAAATTCGAACAGGTTCCTTACCAAAAGAACCAAATAGTCGATTGTCCGGACTTGAAGCCCTAGCAGCTTTTAAACACAACGTCCGAGACGAATGGCTCGCCAGACACCTCGCCAAGAGAAGCCAAGAACAATGGCCGCTAACAAGTTTCATGACGCGCTTTTATGCTAGAGAAGACAGCTGGCTAGCAAGATGCAGCACCAATGACCCGAGTACATCCGAGATCGAGATGGAACAGACAGATCCGGCGCAGAGAAAGACCAAGGCGGAATAAAGAAAAAGCCCAAAGGGCACGGCGGTCAACGCGGATTCAAAATCTCATGCCAAGCAATACAACACGGCCTCTCAAGGAGAACAGAGACGAGCTATCAAATTTAAACAAAATTTTAGATCGGATATGTCAAATCCACAAGACCCGGAAGGCTCGCAAACCATACCAACCGAAATTGTTGGGTTTTCAAACAGTCCGCAGACTCAACGCCGGACACAAAGGGCTCGCGCCAAGCGAGGACAATGAGCGAACCCCACCAGCAGTGAGCACGGAAGTCAAAATACTTTCCCACAAGAAGTCAAAACAATAAACTAGCTTCACGTGATAGTACGGAAAGCCAACACGGCACTCGCTAGACAAGTGTCGACGGTCCACCGCATGGAACACCGAGATTGGATGTCAAAACCAATCACTTTCGACCATCTGGATTAGTCCGAAGTATCCGAACGCAGGATAGACTGCCTCGACATTGGATCCCATAATAGACGAACTGCAATTAACGCAGGTTTTGATGGACGGCGCAAAGGACTAGAACTTGCTATTTCGGACACAATCCGCAAGTTGGGATAGACCCTACCACTATTCGGCAGCCGCACTTCCTTCAAAGGAGTGGCGCCAGCCCTTACGCCAGTACAGTTTCATTATTACTAGAAATTGTGTCGTGGTCACCTGACAACTACCGACGAGAAAAGCTAACCTTTCATGTCGCCCCATTTAAAAGTGGCTATCAAGCATCACTGGGACGGGAAGCTTTCGTCTGCTTCAATGCAATACCACATTACGCGTCTCTTACGCTTAAAAGGCCCGGTTCACGTGGCATCATTTCATTAAAAGGTCGCTTGAGACCCCGGACACGGCTGGACGAGTCCGGAATAAATAAGCTAGGGGCTACCTAGCCGCACATCCCTTCACAAGGGTTTGCACATATAAGCCATAATGAGCTAGCATAGGCTCAGCTATCTTAATCTATATTTCAATTTTTTATGTACTTTCTCGCACGATTTATTTTCCAACCAAGTTCTTCTCTTTTTACAGATGAACAGTGTGCACACCCATCCAGGATACGGCACAACGGAGACACAGGCGCAGACGTGCAGTAGGGACCCGTTGCAAGGACTCTTTTCAGACTAAGACCCTACGTAAACCTTTCTTACTGTCTCTTGTTGCTATAATCCCTGGTTTATCATTATAACCAGAGTGGAGATCGGCGTTTTGGCATCGGGCGCCGGAAGAACCTGCCGTGCACGGACACAAGGGGCTTAGGGCTTTGTTTTGCCCGCTATTATAAAGACCGAACACCTTCGGGAGTGTTCGGCGTCTCGAGTTAGGCCTTATATGCATCAGCTCGAATCATGTCTTTGGTCAAATGTTGGGTTTGCCCAGCTCTTGTGTTTTGCTGCCTTACGTTCCGTATCATCGGCTAACGCGCTCCGTGGAGAACCATGCGATTGTGCCCCGTTCGGCTGGGCGAGCACCTCGAGAGAAAGCCAAAACTGACCGTCATGATACAAAGAGAGACTGGTCAACCACTCGATCGACCATAGGAATGTTTAGGATTCCTCCGTTTGACGAAGGGCCGTTTCTGGCCAGGCACATACGCCCGAATTCGAGAGCGCGGTGTTCTGTGGGCTATGTCGTAGCCCCACCCTCGAACTCCATGGCTAAGTGAAAGTGATAAAGCATTATAGTTCGGTTGCCTCGTTTGCTACGCTACCACCTCCTTTACAGGACTGAGACGTCGGATTATGTGTGAAAACATGCTATTTTTTGCGAACACCCCCGCACCTTGTGCGTGGGGGCTGAAGCCGACGACTGCCATCTTTCAGGTTATACACACGTATACATGAACTGCCACATAGGAGATATTCTATTACTTGAACGCACAAGTATAAAAGGCGCTTACATCATAAATATCGTTTTACATCATATAAACGTTCATTCGAACGTAACATTTTTCGAGCACTGTGACTCTATTACACGAGCACCACGCAGTACTTCGCCAAAATAGTGCTCGACGGGTAACCGGTTATCATCCGAACCGGGGTCGCCACAGCGTGGCATCCATCTCTGTCCAATGTGTCTTCACATCGGCGAAGCGCCATCCGCGCACCCTCTATGCAGGCCGACCGCTTATCGCCTTGATATGCGGCACCGCCCAAGAAATTGCTGCAATAAGCCAATATAACTCTTGGCCGGGCCTATCCGGCGGATATGAGTCACTATATCCGTCATAGCAAGCCGGACAACCTATTTAGCTCAGCCCACTCAGCCAAACGGTCGGTCAACGGAAGTGAACGACCGGACTATGGAATTGAGACCAAAACAGCTCTTCCGCCTTGTGATCCTTCCGGCGAAAATGCATAACGGCATCCGCCGACTCGCTGCTAAGTCCATATAAGGGTCCTCCGGACACCACAGTTGGCCCAGCTGAGCATATTTTGGATCCGTAAACCTTCGGCGCAGCAGAAACGGCTTGCCAGCTACAATATCCCCGGCCTGGCACAGCTCTTCCTTGATAGCCCGCATTGCAGAGCGGGCATTCTTGGCTTCGGCGTTGGCCTTCCGCAGGTCTTCTTGCCCCGCTAGGCGCTCCTTCCCAAGAGCCTCATTGCGGTCGGTAGCATCTTTTAACTTCACGGCCATTTCGGCTATCTCTTCCCTGCTCCGGCAGTGTGCGACCCTCTCGGCCGCCCTCGAGGCCGCCGCATTACTCCTTCTGGCCTGCTCCTTGGCTAGAGCAAGTTCGGCCCGAAGGCTCTCCACGGCAGCGGCACTATCTGCATTTCACGCACATGTTGTAAGGGATGTCTTCGCTCCCTTACCAAGTGACCGTGCGCAAGAACGCTTACCTTGCGACTCATCAAGTCGCTGTTGATCAGCGTGATGTCCACATCCGCGAACATCAAGTTGCCGCTTTAGTTCGCACTCCATCAGTCCGGCTGGCCTCCGGACGAGCCGCCACCTGCATCGGCATGGCGGAATTTAAACCTGCGATTTTGATCCTCGCGACGCCGTCGATTTCGACAACCTACCGAGTCTCGGGGCTACTATCTATACAGGGCGCATTCTATATGCAAAACTGTTAAAAGGTGTTTCATTTTTACGTACCTCAAACCCCGCCAGCAAACTCCTGACGGCATCGTGCAACCCGCCTTCGGCGGACGAAATCCTTTCAATCACCACGCTCATAAATGCGTGCTGATCTTCTGAGATAGACGCCTTCTCAAGCAGATCCTTCAGCCGTACACCAATTGACGCTGAACTATCCGTCTTTGCCAAACCCGGGGGATCCCTCCGTGACGACACTTCAGGCTCGTCCGCCCTATCCGACGGCGCCCCGGACGGAGGCGTCTCGCTCTCTATCATCTCCGGACGAAGATCCCCCAAAGACGAGCTCATCTGCGAAGGACGGAGATCCGAACTACAAGGTAAAAACTTTAGTTATCCTCGAAGCACAAATAGGGATGTCCTTATTATAAAACTCCTTTCTTTCTACTTACGGCTCGTTGGAGGCTGACTCATTAAGGGAGATTGTGCGGCCGGGCCTCCCGGACGCAGGACCTGGCAAGATTTCTTCCCTCGTTTAGGGCTTTTCCCCCGGTCCTCTGAGGCAGTCCTCTTCTCCCCTTGGGGGAGGATTCTCGATCCCCCTCTTTCAAGAGCCTCCTTAGGCGAGGCAGTAGCTTCCTTGTTTTCCCCTTCGTCTTCCTCTGAAGGCGCAACCTCAAGCATCCGGACCAGCACGGGATCCGGCGCGGTCTCGGGGAGGGGGGCCGGACACCGTATCAATTTTGCTTCCGCTATCCACTCCTGTGTAGAAGGAAGTTGGTCATAAGGCGAGTCATCGAAAGGCAAACAAATGGTATGTCCGGACTCGGAACTACTTACTTGAGTATCCGGACGATTGCAGCTTAGTCCAGCATCCTCGGTCAATTCCGGACGCACCTCTTGCGATCCGAAGAATAATTTGTACATCTCCAGGGGTGTCAAACCCATGAAGTGTTGAAGAATCCGTGGACCCTCCGGATTGAACTCCCATAGCTGGAGAGGGCGGCGTTTGCAGGGCAGGAGACGCCTAGTCAGCATAACCTGCATCACCACCACCATATCGATCTCCCTCGTTTGGAGATCTCGAATCCGGCCCTGCAGTAGGGGCACATCCTTTGACGGCCCCCAGTTGAGCCCTTGGTTGACCCACGACATCAACCGTCGTGGAGGTCCCGAGGCGGAATAGGGCGGCGGCTTTGTCCGCGCCTCGGAACGGTAATATAGAACCACTCTTGCTGCCACAGTGCCGAGCTCCTCTTGGAAGGAGCCAGCGGGCCATGGGGCATCGGCCCTCTTACTTATGGCCGCCGCCACACTCCGCTGACGCCCCGATCATCTTGGCGCCACATTGAAGGTCTTGAGACACGGGTCAAGTGAGGGCTGACGCGAGGAAGGCTTCGCAGCGACAATAAATGCGGAAATATGGAGGATGGACTCGGAGCCAAATCGTGGAATTCCAACCCATAATAAAACATGAGCCCTCTCACAAAAGGATCCATCGGAAGCCTAAACCCCGACGGAGGTGGGATCTGAAAAACGACATACTCGCCGGGCTCGGGGTAGGGATGGCCTGCCCTTCGACAGCAACCTGTGCGAAATCTCGTAAGGCAGGTACTTGGCCTCCGCAGCTTTAGCACGTCCTCCTCCGTGGCGGAGGAGGGCATCCACCGACCCCGAGGTCGGAACCGGACCTCGTTGGAAGTCCGTGGCCTCGAATCTGGAGCTCTAGGTGCTGGAACTTGGAGCGGGAGAGGATTCGATGAAGGATTGAAGGAAAAAGAAACGAGCCTTGGTCCCGTTATAAAGAGGGAGAATACCAAGAGCCGTCTCCGTGACCGTTTGGGACTCGCCTTCGATAGAGGGGGCGTGGCGAACGGGCGCGGTTGGGTTACCCATGTTCATATTGATGAGAATCCCGGATTAAGGGGAAACACGATCTCTGCTTCGACAAAGACGTGCCAAGGAAACCGCGTCGCTAAATGCGCTGAGGTGGTAAAGTAAAAAGCAATTCAAGTAATGGCTTGGTAGTGGTGTGACGTCATGCCACAAAAAACGTCAGCAGATTGAACTTGTGTATATATTATTATTCTCTACGGTGGAACGTGGAATTTATTTTGCGAGCGGACACTATCCCGGTGTTCACAATCTTCTATCATTCGGAGGAGGAACCCGCCTTGCAATGCCAAGCAATATACGCCCGGACTTATCGTCATTGAAGCCTGGTTCAGGGGCTACCGAGGAGTCTGGATTAGGGGTGTCCGGATAGCGGACTACCATCATCACCGAACTATCATTGGCGGACTATCATCATCGACCGGACTCCAAGACTATGAAGATACAAGATTGAAGACTTCTCCCGTGTCCGGATGGGACTTTCCTTGGCGTGGAAGGCAAGCTTGGCGATACGGATATGTAGATCTCCTACCATTGTAACCGACTCTATGTAACCCTAGCCCTCTCCGGTGTCTATATAAACCGGATGGCTTTAGTCCGTAGGACAACATCATCAACAACCCTTACAATCATACCATAGGCTAGCTTCTAGGGTTTAGCCTCCTTGATCTCGTGGTAGATCCACTCTTGTAAACATCCACAATATCAATATCAATCGAGCAGGACGTAGGGTTTTACCTCCATCAAGAGGGCCCGAACCTGGGTAAAACATCGTGTCCCTTGTCTCCTATTACCATCCGCCTAGACCCATAGTTCGGGACCCCCTACCCGAGATCCGCCGGTTTTGACACCGACAGGCGCCAAACTACCTCTCCACCAGCCACGAAACCCCGGCGTCCTCCGTCCGCCACCCCATCCCACCCATCAACCGCCGCCCTCCTCCATCACGCTGGAGCCGATACCCCGACGTCGCCGTCCACCGCAACCTCAACTGCAACGCCCTGAATGGCTAGTAGTTGAAGCCGAGGCCGAGCCGTCCGTACCCGAGCCAGTTCGACCACGCCGTCCTGCGCCTCACCGCTGCCGCTCCAACATTGCCACCCTCCACCGCACCGGAGTTGTTCCTGCTAAGCTGTCCTTCGCCGCCTCGGATCTGCTTCCCCTCCGCCGACATACGGCCACGGCAACACTGATCAACAATTTGGCCATGGGTTCATCCAAGCTGCACCCTTGAACATCGGTTTCCCGGTAAAAAGAAGAAGATCGCCGCGACATGTGGAGGTGACCACACCGGCAACCGAAGAAGGTACTCCTCTTCCCTTATTCGTGCAAATCTTACGTCTCTGCTTGCACGGTGTTCATCCCACAGAAGACACTAGTTGACCGCTTCTTCTTGATACTAGATGTTCCTAGTAACTCGCGATGCACAAGGTTTCTCCTCATATACTATTTCACCTTAGCTACGTGTCCATCGCCTCTGAATTTCAATTTCTGGCCGTTGATTCCCAATTAACGGAAGCATTCCCCGGCGTAACAGGCGCTAGTACGACTATTACGCCGGGGAAGCAACGCCTTGGTGTTTATCTTAGGGGCGTCTGCGGCCTAGAGCTACTGGCGCCCGATCTGGAGGTCGGCCGGGATTAAAGGATGGCTTGGGGCGCTGCCAAGCACGACGGTGGTGTGAGGTCGATGGGAGGCGGGCGGCGGAGGCACGGTGCAGGCGGTGGTTCTTGGCGGTTCGAGAAAGATCGTCAACACTTGATGATGGCGGGAGGTAGCGAAGGTCATCCGCCTGTTCCTTATAGATCGGACGGTTCATTAAAAAAATCGATCGACCTATTTATTTTCGATCATTGTTATCTTAGATATGACCACATGTGGTGGTGTCTTTGGAGGAGTACTGCATTTCTGTGCTCATATATTACAAAATCATACGGAGTAGAATCTAATTTTGTTTGCCATGCAATGTTGTAGAGCAATCATATGTCTCCTGTCATTTATTTTTCAGCCACCTGCTATCTGCTACTTTTACAGTGCACTAGTTCTGCACACACTTCATCCATACTCTCACTCTTGTGTTTTTATGCAAGGGTATTTTAGAGTCTGCCGAAAGGGAAGCAAAAAAGAAAAGAGACAAGTCGTGCCAGCTTTCTACGCGGCTAGGCGCGACATGTTACAGCGCTTTAAAGGGTGCGGTGTCAGCAGATGGAGACGGTAAACGTTGCTCTGGAGTTGATGACCTCGCTCGCAATGAACCACCATCCCAGGTGCTTGCTTTAACTTCGTGGTGTCATATGTGGTTGCATGTTCCATATGGTGTCTATCTTGTATTCAAAAGGCCGAAG
Organism: Aegilops longissima; assembly: GCA_021605205.1. Taxonomy (NCBI): domain Eukaryota; kingdom Viridiplantae; phylum Streptophyta; class Magnoliopsida; order Poales; family Poaceae; genus Aegilops; species Aegilops longissima. The sequence continues at coordinate 512,040,877 of CM038681.1, forward strand.
TCAGTCTTTATTAAGATAAGGAAAGATATTTTTTACATGAACCACCATCCCGTGAGCACCAGAAGACAAATAGCTAGTCGAGCCTTTGGCCGAGCCAAATGACAAGCCCAAGCAAAGACAGCATCACCGAAGCCAACTAAAATCCGCGATGGTGGCGAAGCAGCCCGCCTCCCACCGAGCTCTCGGTCCTAGATGATCATGTTCACCACTCCATCGGATGTCTAGCTTGTATTGCTTCCAATTTGGTTAAATTGCATCCGCTTAGCTTACACATTATACCTTTGAATATGACATGCCTTTCTGCTTTTTGGTACATACTAGTACATTACGTGTATTAACCATGTTCTTACATCAAACTAATGTTCTTGTGTATCCCTCATCAATCACTTATGATGAGGCAGGCAGGCAAGGGGACTACTCCTCATTTAAAGAATGCAGCGTCGGCCTCCGACATGATTCTCAAGAAACAGAAATGCTAGATGAAGATAGTGAACGTAGCTCTGTAGTTGATTACAGCATTTACCCTACACTAGCATCGTAGGTGCTTGCTCTAACTTGGCAGCGTGATATGTGGTTGCATGTTGCATATGGTGTCTAGATTGTAATTCTTCCAATCTGTTAAACTGCATGTGCTAGTCTGCTTAGCTTATACTCCCGTAAATGTGACATTATACTGTTAATGTGACATGCCTTCTCGTATTTAGTACATAGTACATCTGTCTATTAAGCATGTCCTTACATAAAACTATTGTTTTTTCCCCATCAATCAATATGACGAGACACCTTTAGTATATGCAAAGTGCGATATTAGTTGCATCTTTCATATGATTTATAGCATGCGCTGCTTCTAATTTGTTGAAATTCCATTTATGATGGGACACTTTTAACTTGGCGAGTCATATTGGTTGCATCTTTCATGTGGTGTCTAGCTTGCATTGCTTCTTATTTGCTGGAATGGTTTCTGCTTAGTTTACACAAACAGTTGTGAACATGCCATGTCGTCCTGTTTTTCGTACATATTCCATCCTGGTATCATGTGTTTGCCTTACATCAAAGTAGTGATTGTCAGTATCATGCATGAATGAGTTCTGAAGAGAGAATTTTATTGCTTTTTCTTGTTGGTTTTACTTGACAATTCAAAATCAATAAAGCGGAAGGAAGTTAGCAAGGCAGCGGATAAAGGTGCTCCTTCCAAACGGAGGGCCTCTACAGTTTCTACTCCTCCACACCCCCAAGATGATTTCCAAGACAACACATGCATAGACACTCAACAAAGCTGTGTTTATGATGAGCACGTCTCCCCTAGTGCAATATCACTGGTGCTCCCTCTAACTTGGCACCGTTATATGTGGTTGCATGTTATGTGTGATGTCTAGCTTGTATTGCTTCTAATTTTGTTTGAATCCATCTGCTTACTTTTACACATTATACTTGAATAAGACACGTGTTCCTGTTTCTAGAACATACAATATCTGTCTATCACACCATGTTCTTACATCAAATTACTACTGTTGTGTAACCTGCAACAATCACTTATCATAAGACACGTTTGACTTTGGAGTGTGATATAGGTTACATCTCACATTCTTTTCTAGCTTGTACTACTAATTTGTTGAAATGGCACTTATGACGAGACAGTTTTAACTTGGTAGAGTGATATTCGTTGCATCTTTCATATGGTGTCTAGCTTTCATTGCTTCTAATTTGTTGAAATGCCTTCTCCTTAGTTTACACATCATAAGCTGTGAATATGCAATGCTGTGAATATGCAATGGCACTAATGACGAGAGACCTCTAACATGGTAGTGTGATGTTGTTTGCATCTTGCATATGATTTATTTCTTGTCTTGCTTCACATTTGTTTAAACGCCATTTATGTGAGACACTATTAACTTGGCAGAGCGATATTTGTAGCATCTTTCATATGGTGTCTACCTTCCATTGCATTGCTTCTAATTTGGTGAAATGTCTTCTTCTTAGTTTACACATCATAGTTCTGGTTATCTCTTCTGTCCTGTTTTTCATACATATTACATCCTCCTATCATGTGGTTGTCTAACATCAAAGTTCAGTTCGTCTGCATCACGCATCAATTTATTCTAAAAAACTAAATTGTTATTCGTTTTTCTTGTCGGCTTGACTTAACATGGCACAGAGAAAGAGGAAGAAACACAGAATGGCAGGGAATGAGAAGCGGATGAATCCTGCAGATTCTGCTGGTACTGATGGTGCAATAGAAGGTGAAAGTCCAGCGGAAATTTTTACACGAGCTGCAAAAAAATCCAAACAGAAACAAATAGCTACCACCAAACAAGCAGAGACAGCCCTAGTTCTTGCAACACCTACCACAGTACTACCAGCTGCACGACATACTGTAAGGCCAAGCGAGCTAGCAGCACATTCCCAAGCTCCCTTGCCACCTGACACTACTTCCCAAGCACTCTTGACACAAGACGAGTTGGCAATATCAGATGAACCTTGTGAGCTTCAACAGCAAGAAGGTAGTTGCTGGAGTCAAGTTACAATTGCATGCTTCTTTATATGTAGTCTCACAGTTTGATGTACACTAACACTTCCTATGTTCATTGTTGGACTAGCACCTAGGCGCAAGAGGAAACAAACATCAGGGATAATGCTCGATAGGTTAACTAAATCTAGAGGAGGAAGAATGGAGATCCGTTTTGAGGCAGGTTTAAAAAGGCCACGTGATGCTACAGAGTCAGCCAAGTTAGTATCGAGGCAGCGGTTGCGTTAGGTGTCATGTACGTATCCTCCCAACATGGATTCAAGACAGAATGACAAAGACGAAACCAGTTCAACACCTTCCTCGACCATTTATCTGTAAGTATGGTTATGTATGGAAACTAGTAATATCGTCTTGCTCATCCCATACTTTCTAGGTTGCTGATAATGAGACTCCCATAATTTTCAATAGATGAGGTTCAAGTTGGATAGCCAAGATGATGCAACTGCACAAGCTTGCACCCATGTTTTCAAGTCTGCTCATGACAAGATCGGTATAACTTGAGGAAAACTCACTTTGAAGGCAAGGCTAACAGTGAACTTTCCCAAACATCTCCAATGGAAAATATATCGATGAAGACCTGGAGGGGCCTTGTTAAACACCGGTCCGATCCAAGTATCGGTACATTATATATATGTGATCGATCACATGTTGAAGTCCTATTGACGCATGTGCCACACAAATCTATCTTCTTGTAGGTGAACTGTTCAAAGAACAAGGCCAACCGTACGAAAGTGAAATTCCAACCGATGACAGGATCTCGTAGCTATATTGCACACTGCGAGGCTCTTGTAATTAAATGATGTTTCACTCTTTTCGCTGTACCATATTATTAGATCTATATTGACTTGTTAAAAATGCATAGGAAAGCCCGCAAGGACCAAAAAGTACCTGAACCAAATGCTGTGGAAATCTTCAAGGTCTGTCACACCAGCAAGAAGAAGGGCATGACTACACCAGTCAAAGCCGCTGTTGTAAGTCCTTAATCCTCATGCCTTTTAACTACTACTTACTCTGACTTGTGCCTTGAACTGCATGGTTTGCAGCCAATGTCTATTACTCTTTTCAATTTTATACACAATTGTCTTAGCGTATCATTGCACCTTACAAGGTTTAAAAGGGAGGAGTGATGTTCCTTTGATCTTGACCTGTAATCTAGTTCCGTGCTGGACTTGCCCACACAATGTTACAATTGCTTGTTTGTCTGTTCTCAGTTGTTTTGTGATATGAATGATGTCATACTATGCTTACCGTATTATAAACTTCGTCTCTTTATCCTTAGCCCTCAATACAATGTGAAGAAATAGACAATACATTAGCGATGGTACATGGTCATATGTTTGGAACCTGGTTTTATTATGTACTTTGCAATAAAATACAACTAATATTTTACATGGGTTCACTAGAATAAGTTCGTATATAGACCAAAGCTATTTTGTTTGGTTTGCTGCCTCCTTAATATCTTACGCTCGGTACTACTAATGTAAAACCTCAACTTTTCAGCGAGCTATGGAAAAAATGGTGGAACCGCCACCTTCTGAAGGTGGCGAGGCAACTATAACCGCAATGTCAGCTCTTGCTGCAGTGGGTCAGTACCTGTCCACTAATAGTGCCAAAAGCACGTTCCTACGTAATACTGGGTTGGTTGTTAAGGCAATATCGTCCAAACTGCCTCATGATCAAGATATGCAAGCTCAAAGCAATGATGTATCTGCGCTCCAGACACAAGTCCATTCCCTAACAGAGGCCCTTTGTGAAACAAGGAGAAACATTGCTCAATGTCGTCAAGATATGCATGGTTTTGAAACCAGACTATCAGACATTTGCTATGTTGTTCAGGAGCCTAGGGGAAATGAAGGCGAGGGTTATGGTGCTCCATCGGACAATACAACATGAAAACGTAACAGTCAGGTCAAATGAACTGAGCTTCTAAACTTCTGGTGGTGCATTTATCTGCTAGACTGTTAAGTTTTATGCCAACCTTCCTTTTGTTATATAGTTGTAATTTGTTTTGGTGCGATACAAAATTTATTCTTAACGTGCAGCCACCGGCTGAAGAAAACAGCAAGCCATTTTTGTATAGGGTAGGGTGTTCCCTATATTTGCACTGGTGGCGATCTTTGATGCCGAGTGGATGGAATCTGTGCAATCGCCTTAATAGCCTAGCCTTAGTTTCGGCCTTATTTATTTCCTATTCTTCTTTTTCCCTGGTTTGCTAGTGGCCGCAACTACTCATGGGCCATATACGGGCCATAGGATCCATGGGTCTCCTACGGGCCGTCGATAAATGGGCCTGTAATCGGTGGGCCTCGGGCCGTCGGATAAATGGGTCTACATGGGCCGTAATCGGGCGTAATTGGTATCGGCCCAGCACGGTAACGGGCCGTTAACAGGCCGTAGGACTGCAAAAGCTTAATTCTGTCACAGGCATAACGGGTCATTAATGGGCCAGAATATAGGACGGGCTGCCGTAAACGGGTCGACTTTGCCATGGGCGAATTTGGCCCATTAGGGTAACGAGCCAAGAACGGGTCGACTCTTGCCATGGGCGAATTTGGCCCATTTGGGAACATGCCAAGAACGGGTCGACTCTTGCCATGGGCGAATTTGGCCCATTAGGGAACATGCCAAGAACGGGCCTAAGTAATCGAGGGCGAAAAGGAGCCTAAGAACGATGGGCCGTCAATAGGCCGAAAGATCGAAACGGCCCATGTAAATCACGGGCCGTTAATGGGTACAACAAAAATTACTGTTCATTATGGGCTAGAGTCACCGTGGGCCTGTAAAGGGCCGAAAGATATGAAGGCCTCATATGGGCCGAAAGACGTCGTGGGCCATACATGGGCCAAAAGTGAAATGGGCTGGTGTTATATTCGACGGCCCACATGACGTTGTTGGGCCGATTTCCTTTAGTGCCTAACGGGCCGTGAGTTAACGGGCCGTATAATGGGCTATTTGCGAAGAGACCGTTAACAGGCTTTTCATGGGCCAACCCGTTAACTTTTGACAAAGTCAAACGGGTCGGCTTTGTAAGCTAAATGGGCCAGTGGTGGGCCGTGGCACGTGTCGACATATCATAGGCGCCTATCTGAACCATTGACGATCTGACACGTGTTTCGTCCGGCCAATAAGAATTTTACACGTGGAAATTTCCCATTGGTCGGGGCTGTTAACGGGTTATCAGATCCAAAACCCGACCCGATAGCTTAACGGCGTTCCGTTACGGTGGATGCACGTGTCGGTCACCCTTGACGAAAGCACTTCTGTGATGCGCGATTTATCGTCATGGAAGTGGACACTTCCGTGATGATAATTTTGGTAATGTCATGGAACACTTCTACGATAGCACAGGTATGACTATCTTGATTCTGTCATAAATTTGTCATGGAAGTACATGCATGAAAAAAAACGCGAACTACTGTGACAAACACGTATCATCACGGAAGTGTATTTTTTTGTAGTGGTAGCAAGAAGGATTTCTGGCGCCGTTGCCGGGGAGTCTACGCAAAAGTCAACATACCAAGTACCCATCACAAACCCTTATCTCCCGCATTACATTATTTGCCATTTGCCTCTCATTTTCCTCTCCCCCACTTCACCCTTGCCGTTTTATTCGCCCCCTCTTTTCCGTTTGCCTCCTTACCGCTTGCTTTGTCATTATGGCTAGTCCCTTATCTTCTCCGTTATCTCCCGAGAATGAAGTTCTTAATTTTAAGCAAAGGGAGGGAGAAAATCTAAAAGACGCTTGGTATAGAATTTGCAATGCTCAAAATAGATCTACTAGGAAGCAATCTACTTCCGTTCTTCTCCGCAATTTTTTTGTAGGCACTACTCCTTGGTACAGATATATCCTTGATATCATTACCGGAGGGAATTTCTTGGGTAGCCATACTTTCGATTCTTATAATGCTATGATAGATTTGTTTGGCTCGCCACCTCTTTTGGTTAATGGAACTATGTTAACTTTGGAGCATGTAATGCAAAGACTTGAAATTATTGAAAATAAAGTTGCTACCATAGAGTTAATTGAAAATTTGGATAAAAAGATCCATAGCCGAATTACCCAATATGGATCTAAAGTAGGAGTCACTCTGAAAAATATTAAGGAGAGGGAACCCATAGTTAATGAAAGAATAAATCAGGAGTCCACTAGAATCGATAAACTTGAAGGTATTATTACCAATTTGGGAACCGCCTTTTTTTCCGTAAAGAATACTCCTAGTCCTCCAACTAAAATTGCCAAGCTTATGTATGTTCCTAAAAATAAGGGTGAATCCTCTAGTAAGGAAACTGCGGATCTCAAATCTATAAGTATTCATCACAATCTTTTTGCTATCATTAAGGAACCATTTGCTACAAATGAATTTTTTGATCTTGTCCCTGAAAGTTTGATAATTAATAAAAAGGAAGAAACTCCTAAGGATGGTAAATGCCTAATTGAAGAATTGCCTACCAAAGATGGCAATACCTAGATCTATCCTTGCTATTATGCCTAGCTAGGGGCGTTAAACGATAGCGCTTGTTGGGAGGCAACCCAATTTTATTTTTAGTCTTTTGCTTTTTTATTCTGTTTAGGAATAAATATGTGATCTATCCTCTGGTTAGATTAGTTTTTATGTTTTAATTAGTGTTTGTGCCAAGTTTAACCTATAGGATCTTCTTGGATGATAGTTATTTGATCTTGCTGAAAATTCCAGAAACTTTCTGTTCACGAAAATAATTGATAAAAATCACCAGAACGTGATAAAATATTTATTCAAATTGCTGCTGATCAATAAACAAATTGTCTAGGTCTTCCTATTTTGGCTGAATTTTTGGAGTTCCATAAGTTTGCGATAGTTATAGATTACTACAGACTGTTCTGTTTTTGACAGATTCTGTTTTTCGTGTGCTGTTTGCTTATTTTAATGATTCTATGGCTAGTAAAATAGTTTATAAACCATAGAAAGTTGGAATACAGTAGGTTTAACACCAATATAAATAAATAATGAGTTAATTACAGTACCTTGAAGTGGTGTTTTGTTTTGTTTCGCTAACGGAGCTTACGAGATTTTCTGCTGAGTTTAGTGTTGTGAAGTTTTCAAGTTTTGGGTGAAAGATTTGATGGATTATGGAACAAGGAGTGGAAAGAACCTAAGCTTGGGGATGCCCATGGCACCCCAAGATAATCTAAGAACACCTAAAAGCCAAAGCTTGGGGATGCCCCGGAAGGCATCCCCTCTTTCGTCTACTTCCATCGGTAACTTTTGGAGCTATATTTTTATTCACCACATGATATGTGTTTTGCTTGGAGCGTCTTGTATTATTTGAGTCTTTGCTTTTTAGTTTACCACAATCATCCTTGCTGTACACACATTTTAAGAGAGTCACACTTGATTCGGAATTTACTAGAATACTCTATGTGCTTCACTTATATTTTTTGAGCTATATAGTTTTTGCTTTAGTACTTCACTTATATCTTTTAGAGCACGGCGGCAATTTTGTTTTATAGAAACTATCATTCTCTCATGCTTCACTTATATTATTTTGAGAGTCCTACGAAACAGCATGATAATTTGCTTAAATTGAAAAATTAATCCTAAAGTGATAGGCATCTAAGATTAGTAAAAATTATCTTATGAGTGCGTTGAATACTATGAGAAGTTTGATGCTTGATAATTGTTTTGAGATATAAAGATGGTGATATTAGAGTCATGCTAGTTGAGTAGTTGTGGGTTTAAGGAATACTTGTGTTAAAGTTTGTGATTCCCGTAGCATGCACGTATGGTGAACCATTATGTGATGAAGTCGGAGCATGATTTATTTATTGATTGTCTTCCTTATGAGTGGCGGTCGGGGACGAGCGATGGTATTTTACTACCAATCTATCCCCATAGGAGCATGCGCGTAATACTTTGCTTTGATAACTTGTAGATTTTTGCAATAAGTATATGAGTTATTTATGACTAATGTTGAGTCCATGGATTATACGCACTTTTCCTCCTTCCACCATTGCTAGCCTCTCTAATACCGCACACTTTTCGCCGGTATCATACACCCACCATATACCTTCCTCAAAACAGCCACCATACCTACCTATCATGGCATTTCCATAGCCATTCCGAGATATATTGCCATGCAACTTACCACCGTTCCGTTTATCATGACATGCTCCATCATTGTCATATTGCTTTGCATGATCATGTAGTTGACATCGTATTTGTGGCAAAGCCACCGTTCATAATTCTTTCATACATGTCACTCTTGATTCATTGCATATTGTCGGCGTTCTAGGAATGGGGTCCCAGACTTGCTCTGCTCATGGGCCTCTTGGCGTGGCTCGATGGAGGCCCAAAGACGGCCCATCTTCATCAACGCAGCTCAAGACCCTCGCGAGCGAGGGCCCTCATGGGCGGACGACAAGGAGCTTCCTCGAGCACGGCCTCGTCAGCTGGCTCATGAGGAGGCGGAGAGTTCAAGGCAGGGTACCTCGCGAGGTGCCCATGACGCAAGCCATGACGACCAAGGGCGCCCGGCCGGGCGCCGATCTGGCGCCAGCCAGCAGCAGCGCCCTCCTTTCTCTTTGGTGCAAAGGGAGCAAGCGCAGCGAGAGCATCAAGCAAAGGCATCCGCTTTGATTGCAACAAGACCAAGACCAGCCCAACGGCTGGAAGGGAGTCATTGTGGAGCCCAAGCAGCGTCATCACCGAGCCTTTGGCGAGCGAGGACCAACTTTAGTCGATAAGTGTACCCGCTGTTCCCCTTCAAAATGGCCAATTGTTGGTGCCCTTCCCGCTCAATATTTGGGAAGAGGCCCAGGGCCTTCGCCTATAAATAGGAGTAGCCACACTCTGAGCTAGGGGCATCTGGAAGAGGGAGAGAAGGGAGGAGATCCGAATCCTCATCAAGAAACCAGTAGCTAGAGCGACTGAACACCACCTAGCAGTTCATCGCACCCGCCAAGAACAGACCCTCGCGAGGCTGTTCTTCCTCGTATTGTCCCTCATCAGCCCAAGAGGCAATCCACCACACCACACACTGGAGTAGGGTATTACACCACAATGGTGGCCCGAACCAGTATAAATCTCGTGTCTCTTGTGCTGTTCTGTTAGTAGTTTAGGTCCCTGCGATTGGCGAGTGCGAGACGATGGAAGGTTGGATCTCTACGCACCGCAGTGTTCGAACCTCAAGGGTCTGCGGAACCCGAAATCCGACATTTGGCGCGCCGGTAGGTGCGCCGGAATCTGCTTTCGTCGCCTCGTTCTTCCTCGACCACCACAACCATAACCGACGCCTGCCGGGCCGCGCTGAAGCGCCGAGCCGCCCTCGCCTCCCATGTCGCCCGACAGCTCCGTAAGTGGGCGCCCTCGCCGTTCCCGTCACCGCCGTTAACGCCGCCACCGCCCGACGGGAACGAGCAGCAAGGATCGCCCCAGCACCCGCCCATGAGGCGGGACGGCCGACGCCACGCCTTCGCTCACCCTCGCTGGGTTTCGTCACGCGCGCCAAGGCGCATGGAGGCCCGAGCTGCACTCATCACGGCAAACGAGCTCCTGCGCTACGCTTCCGCCGACGACGCGTCACGAAGAATGGCTCGACCGAGTCGCCAAGCTCGTCCGCGCTGCAGGAGGTGCCCCCGCACCGTCCGTCTCGCCGCACCGCACCCTGCCCCGTGTGGGCGATGAAGCTCCCGGGGCGCCTCAGCCGCCTCCTCCTCAAGAAGGCACCCTGGCGCCAAGGCGCGCGGCCCCTGGGCGGAAACCGCTCCGCCAGGCGCCGGCGCGGCAAGAGCAGACCTGCCAAGAAGTTCCTCGCCCACAAGAAGCTGCCCGAGCGCCCCGCCCAGCGCGTCGTCAGACCTCTGCGCTGCCCCCGGCCGCGGCATGTGGAGGCCCGCAAGACCAAGCTCTCGTCGTCCGAGGCCTCGCGGCCACAGCTGGCTGCTGCACCTTCACCTCCGAAGCTGCGCAGGTCGCGTAGCCCGCCAAGTTCAAGCAGACCTGCCTCCTCGCTACGACGGCACAGCTTGACCCTACGGAGTTCCTCCAGCTCTGAGCTGGGCATCGAGGCTTCCAACGGGATGAAAAGGTCATGGCGAACTGGTTTCCCATGGCGCCAGGACGGAGCCCGCACTGCTCTGAACCGCCCTGTGCATGATCTCTTCTGGCCGAGATGCGCACCGCTTCATCGCCAACTTCTGTAATTATCGCTGACCGCCACCCGTCGTGAGCGACATGCGCCGAATCAAGAAGCAGCCAGGGGAAACCCTGCAAAAGTACATCCAGCACTTCAACAACGCACGCCTCAAGATCCCGAGGGCAACGGAGGAGGCCATCATCTCTGCCTTCTCCGACGGCGTGCGCAACGTCAAGATGAAGGAGGAGCTGGCAATGCATGAAGATCTATGCACCTCCTTGAAGCTGTTCAACTTGGCGACCAAGTGCGCCAGGGCTGAGGAGGGGCGCCTCTCCCTCCTCGAGCTGCCTTCTACGGATCCCGAAGAGAAGAAGTCCAAGGCCAAGGACATGAAGCGCAAGGGGGCTGCCGTACTCGCAGCCGGACTAGACACCAAGCGAGGCAGAGATCAGCCCGAGTCCTCCAAGGGCAGTCGGTACTGCGTGTATCACGACCTCCACACCCACAACACCAATGAATGCTAAGAGCTCTGGGCCGTGCGCGAAGGAAGGGTCGGCAGACGCCCCGAGCGCAGCGACCGGGGCTACGGCCGAGGAGGAGGAAGGAATGCAGGATGCTGGGAAGACCGCGGCCCGCGTCAAGGGTGGCGCGACCAACCTCGCGAGGACCGTTGGCAAGACCCACCTCGCAAGGGAGGCTGGAGGGATCAGCCTCGCGAGGATCGCCCGCAGGGGAACGCAGGCCTCCCTCCACTTTGCCGCCGCCGCCAAGGAGAAATGAGGACCCTCATCAGACGAGGGGCTGGGGCTTCCAGGAACCGCGCGGCGATCGCAGATCCTGGGCGGAGCTCAAGCCCCACCTCTCAAAGACATTTTCAAGCAGTTCGCCCACAAGTGAATGCAGTCCTCCCAAGCTCGAGGCCACGCCCTCTCGTGGTGGTCGGCGGCGCCATCACGCTCAGCTCAGCGGATCAGCTCAAGTCGCGCGCCACACCGGAGTTCTCCCGATGCTTTGTTCCCCAATCATCAAGAACGCGTGCTGGTCACCAAGACCTCATCGATGGCGGGCAGGACTCAACGCCCCGTCTGTGGAAACATTCAACAATCTTCAAGTGCCTTACAATCGGCTTCAGCCAACCAAGCCTTTCTCCCGAGTCACCGACGGCTCCACGGTCCCGATCGGGCAGGTCCGCCTTCCGCCACCTTCGGGCTCGCGACAATTAATGCACCGAGCTCATCGACTTCGACATCGCCCACATTCTGCCGTTGCATAACGCCATCCTCGGGTACCCGGCTGGCCAAATTCATGGTCGTGAACTCCACCACGGCTACAACGCCCTCAAGATGCCAGAAGCGGCGGGGTCATCACAAGGTTCTGTGAAGAGAGAGACGCAGATGTGCTCCGGAGCGAGCCTTCAGCCGCATCGCTAGAAGACCCATACCACACAGCAGGAGGCCTCACGAGGCCGCACCCAAGAAGAAGAAGACATCGGCCGCCCGGCCTCAGAGGCAGGCCCTCAGGCCCGGCCCGGCCAGGGGAGCCTCCTTCCATCGCATAGGAAAGGCCCGGCGCCTCCTCGATCCCGGCTCGGGGGCTCTCCCCGAGGGCCGCCGACCTCGCCAAGGTCATGAGGGAGGCGCCTTGGGCACCACGTGAGGCGTGGCCAAGCACGCTTCCTGCAAGCAGGAGCAAGGCAAGGAGGGCCGAACCTCGGAGTTCGCCAGCCAGGCCATTCAGAGCCACTGAGTCAAGGATCATGAGGGCAGCCGCCGCCACCCTGTGGCCTCCCATCCAGCGAGGATGGTGGGATGCGCGTCTGCATTGACATACCAGGCTCAACCAAGCCCGCTGCCTCAAGAGCGCCTCTGGCCCTCGCGAGTGGGACCTTGCCAGGCCCGCCCCCACTACGCACGCGCATGCCTCACGGCCTGCCAAACGCAGGTTGCTGCGCACCAAGATCTCATGAGGGCCATCCCGAGGCTCGAGAGATCGGCACGCCGCAGCCCGGGCAGAGATGGAGATGGCCCCGAGGAGCCGCTTAACGCCCGGATCCTCCCGAGGCCTCGGCCTGGGGCTCGTGAGGATCGGCCCCGCAGCCCACCGAGTCTGCTACACTAACACCCTTCGCCCCAAAGATCTCCAGTGACATCTTTAAGTTTTATTTCCGGTGGGAGCGCCTTCAGGTCAGATTATTCCCAGGCAGCGTGGGTCCGTCCTCGCTGCATGTATCCCTTTATTTCATGTCATTAGCCTATCTGTTGGGGGCGCCTGGCTGCATCATCCCCAAGCCGCCTCGGGCTGTCAATGCATGTATCCTTCTTACGCTTTCCTTAGGATTATGCTCTCGCCCACCATGCTTGTTATTTGGTGCCTTTTCCGGGTGACGGAATCTTGCACGTTAAAGGGGGGTACCGAGCATCGCGACTCGTGGCTCCGACCGCTCTCCGCCCTCACCCTCTGGTCTTGTCCATGGCATCGCGACCGGCTTGCCAACACGGCTGAGACCAGCCCGAGAGCCGGGACCCGAGGACGAGTTTCATCATCTAACCTACCTTGCGCTTAAAGGGGGGGTACCGAGCATCGCGACTCAGTGGCTCCTACGGCTCTCCGCCTCACCCTCCTGGTCTTGTCCATAGCATCGCTGACCTGGCTTGCCAGCGATGGTCGAGACCAGCCCAAGAGCCGGACCCGAGGACGAGAGTTGTCGAGATCTAACCTACCTTGCGCTAAAGGGGGTGCACGAGCCATGACTCAGGGCTCCTACCGCTCTCCGGCCCTCACCCTCTGGTCTTGTCCATGGCATCGCGACTGGCTTGCCAACGACGGCTGAGACCAGCCCGAGAGCCGGGACCAAGACGAGAGCACCGCATCCGCCAAATTTGCAGAACACACTCAAGATAAGGCCAGAGCCAGCGCAACCCCGCTTGAGGTAGGGGCCCGTGAGTCCCGCTGGCTCACGGGTGCCCAGACACACCTCGCCCAGCCCTACCGTGCCGCCCACGTGTCGGTGGGGCAGAGACGCCTGGGCTCCTCCCGAGGGGAGCCCCTCCCACGCACTGCTGGAAGCACCATGCTCATATTTGGCCGACGACACTGCCGAGGAGCGGCTATGCCCGTACGCATGCGGAAGCGCTATGCTCCGCGCTGGTGATAAACAACTGAGGGTGGCCTCCGGGTCGCATCAACCTTAGGGAGCCCAGAGCTCAGTGTCCGGCCTCATCGCAACGCCTCCCCTCGGGAGCGCCGCGCGAGGGGGCTGGGCACGGGGGCTGCGCCTGGGTCACGCCCAGACGCACGCCACCCAGCCAGGCTCCCTGCCTGGTTCGTCAGACGCCACTCCCCGAGCGGAGCCAAGGTACTAATGCCGCTTGAGCGTCAAGGGGACTCCTGAGCATCGTGACTCAGGATCCTAACTGGTCACGTAGCCCCTCACCTCTTAGTTCCGAAAGGCTAACGGCGGTTGAGGTATGCGCGGGGCCGGGCTCTGCAGACGTAGAACGGTGGATCTGCCCGTGTCTCACCTCCCTACTTGCTGTTCGTGCGCTAAGGGGGACTCCTGAGCATCGCGACTCAGGAGCCTAACTTGTCACGTAGCCCCTCACTCCTTGGTCCCATCCTGGTTTCCGGTCGGGGCTAATGGCGGCTGAGGTATGCGCGGGGCCGGGCTCTGCCGGCGTAGAACATAAGCAAGTAGGAAGCGCAAATTTCAAGGAATTCAAAAGCAAATACTACAGTCCACACTGTTATCGCAATACCAAATGCAAGTTTAAACGCCTCCCCGAGGCATGATACATGTGCAGGAATTAAAAGTAGGGCAGGAGCCACAACGGAGTCACTTGTCGGCGGTGGAGCAGCGCGGAGTGGGCTCGCCTCGTGGAGCAGCAGGGCCGGCAGTGCCTCGCTTTGGCTTGGTGCTGAAGGCCCGAAACTTCCCCAACAGAGCCTCCACGCGACCCTTCACAGCCTCGGCAGCAGCAGCTGCATGCTCCGCTTCTTGGCTCCAAAGAAGCTGTCCAGTCGACGCTGGGATCGCCAAGGTAGATGTGGGTGAGGATCCGCGCTGCGCGCAGAAGACAAGACGCGCCTCTGCCTCGGCCGTGGGGCCAAGGCCAAGGGACACATCTTCAAGAGCGAACCAGAAGGGAAGCAGCTTGGCGGGACCATCTCGGTGCCGCCAGCGGACTCTCCAGTCACTGTCGAAAGCGTCTTCAAAGAAAGAGCGAGCCTTCACCTTCATATCCGTGAAGGCCACGCGATCTTCTGCAAGAACCCGCGCTTTGTCGTCCAGCTCGACCTTCCTCGCCTCCGGCTCCTGCTCCAACGCGCCTAGGCGGTCGTGGCGCTTCTTGAGCCTGGCCTCCCGGTCCTGACGGCCGCCGCGAGCCTTCATGCTTTCCTCCTGCCTCTGGCGAGGCGGGCCTCTCGGCAAGCTGGTTCTGCAGCCCTTCAGCTCGCTCTCCAACGCCTCACAAAGCGACCTTGGATGCTAGCTGCCTCCCCGTGGCAGCATCGCGGCAATCTTCGCCCACGGACAGCTGCTTCTCCTCGTCGCAGCTGCCGAGGCTCGACCAGCGCCGCCGAATCGAAGCATCGAGCGAATCCAGCCAGAAGCCAGCTCCAAACGCCCAGCCATCAGACGGGAGTCGGCGCCCAGAAGATCCTGCCGCAGGCGGTCCAGTTCGGCAACGGCGTGATCCAGAACAGCATTCGGAGGAGGAGCGGTCGATGGAGTAGGAGGAGAAGACGGCTGCGTGACCACTACGCCCTGAGGCGGAACCAGCGGTGCCACGACAACAGTGGAGGCAGCGCCAAGCAAGGGCACCTCGGGAGTCGCCTGGGTCAAGGGGGTTGAGCTCGCCCCAACGGGCTCAGCCAGGCCTCGCGAGGACGCCCGGGCAAGAGAGGCCTGTGCGTCACGATCACCTTCTTTCTCGGGCAGAGGCACCGCCCCAGATGAAGCCTCAGGAGCTCCCTTCAGCTTCTTCGCCGCAGGCGTCAGCCTAGCCAAGAGATACAGATATCAAGCCTCAGCGACAAAGCAAGGAATAAAACAAGAATCAAGCACTTACTGGTCATCGCTCGCAAGCTCGAGCAACCTCCGCCATACTTGAAGACCGAGAGCCGGCTGCAGGATCAGCTTCAAGGCCCGGAGCAGAATGCTGTCTGCGGATCGCCGGGGCAGGCGGACCTGCTGGGGACCAGCCCAGTCCGGTCCTTCTTGGGATCGGGGCAGGCTTCTACCTCCTCCCATCCTCATCCTCGCTGTCGCACACTGGGGAGGCGGAGAGTGCGGGACCCTGCGCCAAAGGGGGAGCCCTTGACTCGCCCGAATCAAACCCTCTCCCGGCTCTCTTCCTCCACCTCTTCCTTGAGCGGAAGAGGACACGCCAACCAGGTCCTCCGAGCCTCCACGGGCATGGGCCCATCCCCATTGAAGACAGGCATGGGCCCCACTACTGCTCCCAATCCTCGCCAAGGAACAAGGGCTGGGCGCCCTCAGCCTCACCACATCACCCCAACCAAGGACCTGGAGGACTGTCGCAGATCCTCGGCCAGACCATGGGGCTCGGGTGAGGTCTCCACATCGAAGTTTATCATCGTGAGCGGAGCCAGTTGATGCTCCAGAACTCCCTCAAGAGCGATGCCTTTGGTCAACCGCGCGCGCCGCCGCTGGGCGGCCAGATTCAAGGCCCATCTTCCCTAGCACCAGCTTGCGCTGGGATCCAAGCTCCACTCGGGACCGGGCCGTTTGAGCTCTTGGTGCTCATTGGGCAGGATCAGCCGAGGGTGGATGCGCCCAAAGATCCACCAAGACCCACTTGCTCTCAAGCCCTCAATCCGCTTCCCAAGGTTTGAATGGCGATGGCTCCGCCAGATGCGATTTAAGCTTCGTGCACGCTGGAGGCGGAACCACGGAGGTTCGGAGGGAGAAATAATGGCGCAGCAAGGCCACCGAGGGCTTTACCCCAACATGGGCCTCACAATAGTAGGCGAAGATTGCCAGAAGAAGGACGGAGTTGGGATGGAGGTGCAGAGCTTGAATGTTGTAGTGACGGAGGACGGAGAAGAAGAACTCGGAAAAGGGAGGCACCAGACCAGCAATGATGGCGCTCACGAAGAACGGGTAGAAGGTACTCCCCCGACCCTCCGGGGCGGCAGAGCCGGCCTTGAACACCTCTGTTTCGTTGACGCCCTGCGCCTCCGCCATCCGGCGCACCAGGGCGAGGCTCGCCCCTGACACATTTGGCGGGTCCAGGGCAGGAGAGTACCAAGCTCCGGCCGGGGCTTGGCGAGGCGCCATGACTGGCTAGGGCACGCAGGCGGAGTGGATTTGAAGGTCTTGGAAGCAGAGAGGAGAGGCGCAAGAAAGGGGATCTGAGCAGCGACTGGAGAAAGTAAAGGAGGCAAGGAAGATGTTGCTCTGTTATCAACCCACGCGGTTGCAGAGGCGCACGCGTCCAATCAACCGCCACGCGGCGCCCAAGGCCGCAGGCTATTAGGGCCCGCGACGCTTCGCACTTGCCCTTTCGCCTCTCGCGCGCTGTTCGGGCGCGCCAGGCCCGGGGCTACTGTCGCGCTTCGGGAATGGGGTCCCAGACTTGCTCGCCTGCGGCCTGCGGCGTGGCTCAAGGAGGCCCAGACGGCCCATCTTCATCAACACAAGCTCAAGACCTCGCGAGGGGCCAAGCCTGCTGGGCGGACGACAAGGAGCTTCTCGTGCACGGCCTCGTCAGCCTGGCTCATGAGGAGGCGGAGAGTTCAAGGCAGGGTACTCGCGAGGTGCCCATGACGCAAGCCATGACGACTAAGGGCGCCACGGGCGCCGATCGAGCGCCAGCCAGCAGCAGCGCCCTCCTTTCCTCTTTGGTGCAAAGGGAGCAAGCGCAAGCGAGAGCATCAAGCAAAGGCATCCGTTTCGTGCAACAAGACCAAGACCAGCCCAACGGCTGGAAGGGAGTCATCAGGAGCCCAAGCAAAGCGCCATCACGAGCCTTTGGCAAGGCGAGGACCAACTTTAGTCGATAAGTGTACCCGTTGTTCCCTTCAAATGGCTAATTGTTGGCGCCTTCCCGCCAATATTTGGGAAGAGGCCCAGGCCTTCGCCTATAAATAGGAGTAGCCACACTGAGCTAGGGGCATCCGAAGAGGGAGAAGGGAGGAGATCCGAATCCTCATCAAGAAACCAGTAGCTAGAGCGATCGAACACCACCTAGCAGTTCATCGACCCGCCAAGAATGAGACTCATGAGGCTGTTCTTCCTCAGATTGTCCCTCATCAGCCCAAGAGGCAATCCACCACACCACACACTGGAGTAGGGTATTACACCACAATGGTGGCCCGAACCAGTATAAATCTCGTGTCTCTTGTGCTGTTCTATTATTAGTTTAGGTCCCTGCGATTCGGCGAGGTGCGAGACGGTGGAAGGTTGGATCTCCGCGCGCACCCTAGTGTTCGAACCTCAAGGGTCTGCCCGAACCCGAAATCCGACACATATCCCGTTACACCGCCGGAGGCATTCACATAGAGTCATATTTTGTTCTAAGTATTGAGTTGTAGTTGTTGAGTTGTAAGTAAATAAAAGTGTGATGATCATCATTTTAGAGCATTGTCCCAAGTGAGGAAAGGATGATGGAGACTATGATTCCCCCACAAGTCGGGATGAGACTCTGGACTAAGTAAAAAAAGGAAAAAAAGAGGCCATAAAAAAAAGAGAAAATTCCCAAATAAAAAAAATGAGAGAAAAAGAGAGAAGGGACAATGTTACTATCCTTTTACCACACTTGTGCTTCAAAGTAGCACCATGATCTTCGTGATAGGAAGTCTCCTATGATATTACTTTCATATACTAGTGGGAATTTTTCATTATAGAACTTGGCTTGTATATTCCAATGATGGGCTTCCTCAAAATGCCCTAGGTCTTCGTGAGCAAGCGAGTTGGATGCACACCCACTTAGTTTCTTTTGTTGAGCTTTCATATACTTATAGCTCTAGTGCATCCGTTTCATGGAAATCCCTACTCACTCACAATGATATCTATCGATGGGCATCTCCATAGCCCGTTGATACGCCTAGTTGATGTGAGACTATCTTCTCCTTTTTGTCTTCTCCACAACCACCATTCTATTCCACATATAGTGCTATGTCCATGGCTCACGCTCATGTATTGTGTGAAGATTGAAAAAGTTTGAGAACATCAAAAGTATGAAACAATTTCTTGGCTTGTCATCGGGGTTGTGCATGATTTAAATAATTTGTGTGGTGAAGATAGAGCATAGCCAGACTATATGATTTTGTAAGGATAACTTTCTTTGGCCATGATATTTTGAGAAGACATAATTGCTTGGTTAGTATGCTTGAAGTATTATTATTTTTATGTCAATATTAAACTTTTATTTTGGATCTTTCGGATCTGAATATTCATACCACAATTAAGAGAATTACATTGAAAATTATGCCAAGTAGCATTCCACATCAAAAATTCTGTTTTTATCATTTACCTACTCGAGGACGAGAAGGAATTAAGCTTGGGGATGCTTGATACGTCTCCAACGTATCTATAATTTTTATTGTTCCATGCTATATTATATTCTGTTTTGGACATTATTGGGCTTTATTATACACTTTTATATTATTTTTGGGACTAACCTATTAACCGGAGGCACAGCCTGTAATTGTTGTTTTTGCCTATTTCAGAGTTTCACGAGAAAAAGAATATCAAACGGAGTCCAAACGGAATGAAACCTTCGAACGTGATTTTGAAACTAACGTGATCCAGAGGACTTGGACCCACGTCAAGAAAGCTACCAGGAGGGCACGAGGTAGGCGCGCCTACCCCGAGCGCGCCTCCACCCTCGTGGGTCCCCTGTTGCTCCACCGACGCATTTCTTCCTCCTATATACCCACGCACTTCAAACTACCAGACACGGAGCCAAAAACCTAATTCCACCACCGCAACCTTCTCAGATCCGTGAGATCCCATCTTGGGGCCTTTTCCTGAGCTCGCAGGAGGGGCATCGATCACGGAGGGCTTCTACATCAACACCATAGCCTCTCCGATGATGTGTGAGTAGTTTACCTCAGACCTTCGGGTCCATAGTTATTAGCTAGATGGCTTGTCTCTCTTTTGGATCTCAATACAATGTTCTCCCCTCTCTCGTGGAGATCTATTCGATGTAATCTTCTTTTTGCGGTGTGTTTTTGAGATCGATGAATTGTGGGTTTATGATCAAGATTATCTATGAACAATATTTGAATCTCCTCTGAATTCTTTTATGTATGATTGGTTATCTTTGCAAGTCTCTTCGAATTATCGGTTTGGTTTGGACTACTAGATTGATCTTTCTTGCAATGGGAGAAGTTCTTAGCTTTGGGTGGGGAAATAACGAGTAATTTCGTTGGGAAAGAAATTCCACGCACACGCAAGATCATGGTGATGCATAGCAACGAGAGGGAGAGTGTTGTCCACGCCCTCGTGAGACCAAAAGCGAAGCGCTAGAACAACGCGTTGATGTAGTCGACGCCTTCACGGCCCGACCGATCAAGCAATCAAACTACGGCACCTCCAAGTTCTAGCACACGTTCAGCTCGATGACGATCCCCGGACTCCGATCCAGCAGAATGTCGGGGAAGAGTTTCGTCAGCACGACGGCATGGTGACGATCTTGATGTTCTACCGTCGCAGGGCTTCGCCTAAGCACCGCTACAATATTATCGAGGACTATGGTGGAGGGGGGCACCGCACACGGCTAAGAGATCAAGAGATCAATTGTTGTGTCTTTGGGGTGCCCCCCTTCCCCCGTATATAAAGGAGCAAGGGGGAGGCCGATCGGCCCTCTATGGCGCTCCCCCAAGAGGGGAATCCTACTAGGACTCCAAGTCCTATAGGTTTCCACCTAAAGGGAGAGAGGGGGAAGGAAGGAGAGGAGAGAGAAGAAGGGGGCACCGCCTCTCCTAGTCCATTCGACCAGAGGGGGAGGCGCGGCCTGCCCTGGCCCCCTCTCTCTCTCCACTAAGGCCCATCGAGGCCCATTAGTTCTCCGGGTTCCGATAACCTCCCAAGACTCGATTTATCCGAAATTCTCCTAACACTTCCGTGTCCGAATATAGTCATCCAATATATCAATCTTCATGTCTCGACCATTTCGAGACTCCTCGTCATGTCCGTGATCACATCCGGACTCAACAAACTTCGTACATCAAAACTCATAAACTCATAATATAACTATCATCGAAACCTTGTTGCAATGGACCCTACGGGTTCGAGAACTATGTAGACATGACCGAGAACCATTCCGGTCAATAACCAATAGCGAACCAGGATGCTCATATTGGCTCCTACATATTCTACAAAGATCTTTATCGGTCAAACCGCATAACAACATACGTTGTTCCTTTGTCATCGGTATGTTACTTGCCCGAGATTCGATCGTCGGTATCTCAATACCTAGTTCAATCTTGTTACCGCAAGTCTCTTTACTCGCTATGTAATGCATCATTCTGTAACTAACTCATTAGCTACATTGCTTGCAAGGCTTATAGTGATGTGCATTACCGAGAGGGCCCAGAGATACCTCTCCGACAATCGGAGTGACAAAACCTAATCTCGAAATACGCCAACTCAACATATACCTTTGGAGACACCTATAGAGCTCCTTTATAATCACCCAGTTACGCTGTGATGTTTGGTAGCACACAAAGTGTTCCTCCGGTAAACGGGAGTTGCATAATCTCATAGTTATAGGAACTTGTATAAGTCATGAAGAAAGCAATAGCAACATACTAAACGATCAAGTGCTAAGCTAACGGAATGGGTCAAGTCAATCACATCATTCTCCTAATGAAGTGATCTCGTTAATCAAATGACAACACATGTCTATGGTTAGGAAACATAACCATCTTTGATTGATGAGCTAGTCAAGTAGAGGCATACTTGTGATATTAAGTTTGTCTATGTATTCACACGTGTATCATGTTTCCGCTTAATACAATTCTAGCATGAATAATAAAAATTTATCATGATATGAGGAAATAAATAATAACTTTATTATTGCCTCTAGGGCATATTTCCTTCAGTCTCCCACTTGCACTAGAGTCAGTAATCTAGATTACACAGTAATGGTTCTAACACCCATGGAGTCTTTGTGCTGATCATGGTTTGCTCGTGGAAGATGCTTAGTCAACGGGTCTGCAACATTCAGATCCGTATGTATCTTGCAAATCTCTATGTCTCCCACCTGGACTTGGTCCCGGATGGAATTGAAGCGTCTCTTGATGTGCTTGGTCCTCTTGTGAAATCTAGATTCCTTTGCCAAGGCAATTGCACCAGTATTGTCACACAAGATCTTCATTGGTCCCGATGCACTAGGTATGACACCTAGATCGGAAATGAACTCTTTCATCCGCACTCTTCATTTGTTGCTTCCAAGCAGCTATGTACTCCGCTTCGCATGTAGATCCCGCCACGACGCTTTGTTTAGAACTGCACCAACCGACACCTCCACCGCTCAATATAAACACGATCCGGTTTGTGATTTAGAATCGTCCGGATCAGTGTCAAAGCTTGCATCGACGTAACCATTTACGACTAGCTCTTTGTCACCTCCATAAACGAGAAACATATCCTTAGTCCTTTTCGTATTTCAGATATTCTTGACCGCTGTCCAGTGATCCACTCGATTACTTTGGTACCTCCCCGCCAAACTTATTGCTAAGCATACGCCAGTCTGGTACACAAGATTGCATACATGATAGAGCCTATGGCTGAAGCATAGGAACATCTTTCATTTTCTCTCTATCTTTTGTTGTGGTCGGGCATTGAGTCTCGACTCAACTTCACACCTTGTAATACAGGCAAGAACCCTTTCTTTGCCTCGATCCATTTTGAACCTTTTCAAAACTTTATCAAGGTATGTGCTTTGTGAAAGTCCAATTGCCGCCTTGATCTATCTCTATAGATCTTGATGCCTAATATGTAAGCAGCTTCACCGAGGTCTTTCATTGAAAAACTTTTATTCAAGTATTCCTTTATGCTATCCAGAAATTCTATATCATTTCCAATTAATAATATGTCATCTACATATAATATCGTAAATGCTACAGAGCTCCCACTCACTTTCTTGTAAATACAAGCTTCTCCAAAAGTCTCAGATAAAACCATATGCTTTGATCACACTATCAAAGCATTTATTCCAACTCCGAGAGGCTTGCACCAGTCCATAAATGGATCGCTGAGCTTGCACACTTTGTTAGCACCTTTTGAATCGACAAAACCTTCCGTTGCATCATATACAACTCTTCTTCCGTAAATCCATTCAGAATGCAGTTTTGACATCCATTTGCCATATTTCATAATCATAAAATGTGGCAATTGCTAACATGATTCGGACAGACTTAAGCATCGCCACGGGTGAGAAAGTCTCATCGTAGTCAACCCCTTGAACTTGTCAAAACCTTTCGCAACAAGTCGAGCTTTGTAGACAGTTACATTACCATCAGCGCCGGCCTTCTTCTTGAAGATCCATTTATTCTCGATGGCTTGCCGATCATCGGCAAGTCAACCAAAGTCCATACTTTGTTCTCATACATGGATCCCATCTCAGATTTCATGGCCTCAAGCCATTTTATGGAATCTGGGCTCATCATCGCTTCCTCATAGTTCGTAGGTACGCCATGGTCAAGTAACATGACTTCCGTAATAGGATTACCGCATCACTCTAGGGCGGATCTCACTCAGTTGACCCACGGTTCGGTAGTAACTTGATCCAAGTTTCATGATCATTATCATTAGCTTCCTCATCGATTGGTGTAGTCGTCACAGAACCAGTTCTTGTGATGAACTACTTTCCAATAAGGGAGTAGGTATAGTTACCTCATCAAGTTCTACTTTCCTCCCACTCACTTCTTTCGAGAGAAACTCCTTCTAGAAAGGATCCAATTTAGCAACAAAAATCTTGCCCTCAGATCTGTGATAGAAGGTGTACCCAATAGTCTCTTTTGGGTATCCTATGAAGACACATTCGATTTGGGTTCGAGCTTATCTGGTTGAAGTTTCTTCACATAAGCATCGCAACCCCAAACTTTAAGAAACGACAACTTTGGTTTCTTGCCAAACCACAGTTCATAAGGCGCCATCTCAACGGATTTTGATGGTGCCCTATTTAATGTGAATGCGGCTGTCTCTAAAGCATAACCCCAAAACGATAGCGGTAAATCAGAAGAGACATCATAGATCGCACCATATCTAGTAAAGTACGACACGACGCTCGACACACCATTACGCTGTGGTGTTCCGGTGGCGTGAGTTGTGAAACTATTCCACATTGTTTCAAATGTAGACCAAACTCAGAACTCAAATATTCTCCTCCACGATCAGATCGTAGAAACTTTATTTTCTTGTTACGATGATTTTCAACTTCACTCTGAAATTCTTTGAACTTTTCAAAAGTTTCGACTTATGTTTCATCAAGTAGATATACCCATATCTGCTTAAATCATCCGTGAAGGTGAGAAAATAACGATATCCGCCACGAGCCTCAAGATTCATCGGACCACATACATCCAGTATGTATGATTTCCAACAAATCTGTTGCTCTCTCCATAGTTCCGAGAACGGTGTTTTAGTCATCTTGCCCATGAGGCACGGTTCACAAGTACCAAGTGATTCATAATCAAGTGATTCCGTAAGTCCATCAAGATGGAGTTTCTTCATGCGCTTTACACCAATATGACCCAAACGGCAGTGCCACAAATAAGTTGCACTATCATTATCAACTCTGCATCTTTTGGCTTCAACATTATGAATATGTGTATCACTACTATCAAGATTTAATAAAAATAGACCACTCTTCAAGGGAGCATGACCATAAAAGATATTACTCATATAAATAGAACAACCATTATTCTCTGATTTAAATGAATAACCGTCTCGCATCAAACAAGATCCAGATATAATGTTCATGCTCAACGATGGCACCAAATAACAATTATTCAGGTCTAAAACTAATCCCGATGGTAGATGTAGAGGTAGCGTGCCGACGGCGATCACATCAACTTTGGAACCATTTCCCACGCGCATCGTCACCTCTTCCTTAGCCAATCTTCGCTTAATCCGTAGTCCCTGCTTCGAGTTGCAAATATTAGCAATGTAACCAAGATCAAATACCCAAAGTGCTATCAGAGCATTAGTAAGGTACACATCAATAACATGTATATCACATATACCTTTGTTCACCTTGCCATCCTTCTTATCCGCCAAATACTTGGGGCAGTTCCGCTTCAAAGGTCCAGTCCGCTTGCAGAGAAGCACTCGGCCTCGTGCTTAGGTCCAGATTTGGGTTTCTTCTCTTGAGCAGCAACTTGCTTGTTGTTCTTCTTGAAGTTCCCTTCTTCTTCCCTTTACCCTTTTCTTGAAACTGGTGGTCTTATTGACCATCAACACTTGATGCTCCTTCTGATTTCTACCTCCGCAGCCTTTAGCATTGTGAAGAGCTCGAATAGTCTTGTCCATCCCTTGCATATTATAGTTCATCACGAAGCTCTTGTAGCTTGGTGGCGTGATTGAAGAATTTCGTCAATGACACTATCATCGTGAAGATTAACTCCCAGCTTGAATCAAGTGATTATTATACCTGCACATTTTGAGTATATGTTCACCGATGTAACTATTCTCCTCCATCTTACAGCTATAGAACTTATTGGAGACTTCATATCTCTCAATCCGGCATTTGCTTGAAATATTAACTTCAACTCCTGAAACATCTCATATGCTCCATGACATTCAAAACGTCGTTGAAGACCCGGTTCTAAGCCGTAAAGCATGGCACATCGAACTATCGAGTAGTCATCAGCTTTGCTCGCCAGACGCTCTTAACATCGTTAGTTGCATCCGCCGCAGCAGCTCGCACACAGCGGTGCTTCTAGGACGTAATTCTTCCGGCAGCAATGAGGATAATCCTCGTTACGGACCCAGTCCGTAATTGCTACCATCATCTTTCAACTTAGCTTTCAAGGAACGATTAAAATTCAACGAAACAACAAAGACGAGCCATCTATCTACAACAAACATAGATAAGCAAAATACTATCAGTACTAAGTTCATGATAAATTTAAGTTCAATTAATCATATTACTTAAGAACTCCCACTTAGATAGACATCTCTAGTCATCTAAGTGATCACGTGACCCAAATCAACTAAACCATGTCCAATCATCACATGAGATGGAGTAGTTTCAATGGTGAACATCACTATGTTGATTATATCTACTATATGATTCACGCTCGACCTTTCGGTCTCCGTGTTCCGAGGCCATATCTCAGATATGCTAGGCTCGCCAAGTTTAACATGAGTATTCTGCGTGTGCAACTGTTTTGCACCCATTGTATTTGAACGTAGAGCCTATCACACCCGATCATCACGTGGTGTCTCAAAGACGAAGAACTTTCACAATGGTGCATACTCAGGAGAACACTTCTTGATAATTAGTGAGAGATCATCTTAAAATGCTACCACAATCAAAGCAAGATAAGATGCATAAAGGATAAACATCACATGCAATCAATATAAGTGATATGATATGGCCATCATCATCTTGTGCTTGTGATTCCATCTCCAAGCACCGCCGTGATCACCATCGCCACCGCGCCGACACCTTGATCTCCATCGTAGCATCATTGTCGTTTACGCCATCTATTGCTTCTACGACTATCGCTACCACTTAGTGATAAAGTAAAGCAATTATAGGCGCTTGCATTTCATACAATAAAGCGACAACCATATGGCTCCCGCCATTGCCGATAACTTCGGTTACAAAACATGATCATCTCATACAATAAAATATAGCATCACGTCTTGACCATATCACATCACAACATGCCCTGCAAAAACAAGTTAGACGCCCTCTACTTTGTTGTTGCAAATTTTACGTGGCTGCTATGGGCTGAGCAAGAACCGTTCTTACCTACGCATCAAAACCACAACGATAGTTCGTCAAGTTAGTGCTGTTTTAACCTTCACAAGGACCAGGCATAGCCACACTCGGTTCAACTAAATTTGGAGAAACTGACACCCGCTGGCCACCTCTGTGCAAAGCATGTCGGGAGAACCGGTCTCGCGTAAGCGTACGCGTAATGTCCGTCCGGGCCACTTCATCCAACAATACCGCCGAACCAAAGTATGACATGCTGGTAAGAAGTATGACTTGTAACGCCCACAACTCACTTGTGTTCTACTTGTGCATATAACATCTACGCATAAAACCAGGCTCTGATACCACTGTTGGGGAACGTAGTAATTTCAAAAAAATTCCTACGCACACGCAAGATCATAGTGATGCATAGAAACGAGAAGGGAGAGTGTTGTCCACGTACCCTCGTAGACCGAAAGTCGAAGCGTTAGAACAACGCGGTTGATGTAGTCGTATGTCTTCACGGCCCGACCGATCAAGCACCGAAACTACGACACCTCCGAGTTCTAGCACACGTTCAGCTCGATGACGATCTCGGGACTCCGATCCAGCAGAATGTCGGGGAAGAGTTTTGTCAGCACGACGGCGTGGTGGCGATCTTGATCTTCTACCATCGCAGGGCTTCGCCTAAGCACCTCTACAATATTATCGAGGACTATGGTGAAGGGGGGCACCACACACGGCTAAGAGATCAAGAGATCAATTGTTGTGTCTTTGGGGTGCCCCCTTGCCCCCGTATATAAAGGAGCAAGGGGGAGGCCGGCCGGCCCTCTATGGCGCGCCCCCTAGAGGGGAATCCTACTAGGACTCCAAGTCCTAGTAGGTTTCCACCCAAAGGAGAGAGGGGAAGGAAGGAGAGGAGAGGAGAAGGAAAGGGGGCACCGCCACCCTCTCCTAGTCCAATTCGACAGAGGGGAGGGGCATGCAGCCTGCCCCGCCGCCTCTCTCTCTCTCCACTAAGGCCCATTGAGGCCCATTAGTTCCCCGGGGTTCCGATAACCTCCAAAGACTCCTAGTTTTATCCGAAACTTCTCCGGAACACTTCCGGTGTCCGAATATAGTCGTCCAATATATCAATCTTCATTTCTCGACCATTTCGAGACTCCTTGTCATGTCCGTGATCACATCTGGGACTCCGAACAAATTTTGATAAATCAAAACTCATAAACTCCTAATATAACTGTCATCGAAACCTTAAGCGTGCGGACCCTACGGGTTCGAGAACTATGTAGACATGAGCGAGAAACGTTTCGGGTCAATAACCAATAGCGGAACCTGGATGCTCATATTGGCTCCTACATATTCTATGAAGATCTTTATCGGTCAAACCGCATAACAACATACGTTGTTCCCTTTGTCATCGGTATGTTACTTGCCCGAGATTCGATTGTCGGTATCTCAATACCTAGTTCAATCTCGCATCGCAAGTCTCTTTACTGTTACGTAATGCATCATTTCGTAACTAACTCATTAGCTACATTGCTTGCAAGGCTTATAGTGATGTGCATTACCGAGAGGGCCAGAGATACCTCTCCGACAATCGGAGTGACAAAACCTAATCTCAAATACGCCAACTCAACATGTACCTTTGGAGACACCAGAGCTCCTTTATAATCACCCAGCTTATGTTGTGACGCTTTGGTAGCACACAAAGTGTTCCTCCGTAAACGGAGTTGCATAATCTCATAGTTATAGGAACTTGTATAAGTCATGAAGAAAGCAATAGCAACATACTAAACGATCAAGTGCTAAGCTAACGGAATGGGTCAAGTCAATCACATCATTCTCCTAATGAAGTGATCTCGTTAATCAAATGACAACACATGTCTATGGTTAGGAAACATAACCATCTTTGATTAATGATCTAGTCAAGTAGAGGCATACTAGTGACATTAAGTTTGTCTATGTATTCACACATGTATCATGTTTCCGGTAAATACAATTCTAGAATGAATAATAAACATTTATCATGATATGAGGAAATAAATAATAACTTTATTATTGCCTCTAGGGCATATTTACTTCATCCTCTTCAAGGGAAAACCAACGCAGTGCTCAAGAGGTAGCAAGGATCCAGTCGAGAATAAACCTCCTGGTACACTGTCCGAAAACCGGCGCCCACGGCGCCGCTCCAAGTGACATCGCCCAAGAGAAAACACTGCTAGCACCAGAAAAGACAACACTTCGTACAATGAAGACCCTGTTGAGGTAGAATCCGAACAGGAGGAACAGGAAAGCGGGCAAGACATCCTTGATGAACAGGCCACATATGGAGACTCGGAGGACATAAATTATCTCCCACTCTCCGAGGAAGAGGAGATCCTCGGTGAAAGGATCGATATAGTTGACTAGAGGGGGGGGGGTGAATAGGCAACTAACAATTTTTAAGCTTTTCTTTACCAATTTAAACTTTGCAATAATAAAGGTTGTCTAGATGTGCAACTAGGTGGACAACCTATATGATGCAAACAACACAAGCACAAAAGCAAGCAAGGATAGGAACACAAATAAGCTTGCACAAGTAAAGGGATAAGATAACCAAGAGTGGAGCCGGTGGAGACGAGGATGTGTTACCAAGTTCCTTCCTTTGAGGGGAAGTACGCTCCGCTAGAGCGTGTGGAGGCACAATGCTCCCTAAGAAGCCACTAGGGCCATCAGAATCTCCTCACGCCAAGACAATGCAAGAGTCGTGATTCCACTATTGGTGCCCTTGAAGGCCATGACCGAACCTTTACAAACAAGGTTGGGGCAATCTCCACAACTTAATTGGAGGCTCCCAACAACACCACGAAGCTTCACCACAATGGAATATGGCTCCACGGTGACCTCAACCGTCTAGGATGCTCAAACACCCAAGAGTAACAAGATCCGCAAGGGATAAGTGGGGGGAATCAAATATCTTGTGGTGGAAGTGTAGATCGGCCCCTTGTCACCCAATCCCGAGCAAATCAACAAGTTTGATTGGCTAGGGAGAGAGATCGGGCCAAAATGGAGCTTGGAGAGAGAAGAGGTAGTCAACTAGAGGTAGAAGACGCCCCTTATATAGTCATGGGAAAAATCCAACCGTTATCCACATATTCAGCCCGCGACGCTGCGGTACTACCGCTTCAGGGCGCTGGTATTATCATGAGGCTGCGCGGTACTACCGTGGCGGACCATGGTACTACCGCTGCAAAGAAGACAGGCCGAACTAGCTCGACTAAGGGCAGTATTACCGCTATGCCGGTATTATCGCTTCCCTTGCGGTACTACCGCAAGGCGGAGAGTCACGGCTCGGGAAGGGCACGGATGAAATAAATTACATCTGTGCCAACTTCCGCTGAAACCGCGGTGGTACAAAAATCCGACGTGGTACTACCGCCTCCCGAGGAGCGGTACTATCGTAGCGCTACCACCGCCGTGAAACTACGGTATTAGGAGGGCCACGGTATTACGGCTCATAGGGAGCAAGATTACCGTGGCTCCGCGGTACTACCGTGTTGGACGAGCGGTATTATCGTGGTGGGCGCGGATGTAAAAATTACATCCGCCCTACTACCGCACCGAGCGGCACTAGGCTCGAGCAGCGGTACTACCGCCTCCAGAGGAGCGGTACTACTGCGGACACCCAGCGGTATTATCACAGGTACTTGCGGTACTACCGCAAGTACAGTAGTAGTTGTCGATTTCCGCACAACCAAGATAACGAAGGAAGATCCAAAATGCAGGAAAGGAGGGACAAGTGTACGTGTTGATTCCGCCTAAACCTTCCGACGGACCCCTCTTAATAGTACGGCCTCCCACGACTCAAATCCACCAAAAGAAACGAGGACTACGCCGCCTTCAATAGTCTCCGAGGGCACCGAATCGCCTCGTGCCTAGTGATGAACCATCCGAGGAACTCAAAGCATACGATTAGTCCCAAAAGTGTCGCCATCAATCACCAAAACACTTACGGATAAATATGCCCTTACAATCTCCCCTTTTGGTGGATTGATGACAATACGGATTTGCACAAAGATACAATAATATAGAGCAAGGCAAACCCTCCTCTCCAAAATATAGACGGCTCCCCTAGATGTGTGCACTGGATGAATGCTTTGGACTGCATAGCACACGCATTAGGATCACCACTCCCCTATATTTTAGAGACAAAGGTTCAAGAATAACATCTAAGCAACATATAGCACGATATAACACAAGCTTGCTAAGATAGATAGAGTGCATATGTCTTACACCATATGAAGGAAAAGCAACTAAAACGAGGTTCAAACGAGGTTCAACCGAAACGCAATAAACACACCAAACACTAACACGACACAAGACTCAAGAATCTCACGCCTTCTCCCCTTTGGCATCGAGACGCCAAAAGGCAGAGAGGACACTACACACAAGCGGTGGCTCAAGCAGGAGGGAACTCGCCCCAACCCTCTTCGCCGACTCCTTAGCAGCAGGATGGACTCTCGACGCCCTCCTCGTAATCAGTCCACTTGTAGCCTTGCTTCTCCATCCACTCGGCCTCCGAGTGATGTGCTCCTCGCACCCGCCTGCACACATCCTCACCATAGAGCTTCAAGATCTTCCCGTCCCGCGACGACTCTCCTTGGATGCCACGTGAGTCCCAGATCGCCCTTGGCTTGCATGCAGAAAAGAGTCTTCATCTTGTCCTTCACTTGCGGGGCCCATGAAGGCATAGAGGAGCTCTTGAAGGCCTAGCAGATGGCCCTCAAGAACATTCTCGGCGCCAAAGATCCTCCTCTCCAACAGCAGCCCTAGCAGCAGACGCCCAGCACGAGTAGTAGTGTAGTGTTGGCCCTGGGCTTGGGTTTGACACGCAGACAGATGGGGTCATGG
The DNA here is from genome assembly GCA_021605205.1 of Aegilops longissima. Classification (NCBI taxonomy): domain Eukaryota; kingdom Viridiplantae; phylum Streptophyta; class Magnoliopsida; order Poales; family Poaceae; genus Aegilops; species Aegilops longissima. The sequence goes on from CM038681.1 coordinate 512,072,311, forward strand.
CGAATCCAGTCAGGGCAAGGAACTCCTCACCAGGGAACATCTTCTCCCAAGTCCTCGAGATCAGCAGGAAACAGATAGGGCCCGTAGATAGGCACTTTGCGGTTGAACACCGCAAACCGAAGCTCACACCACATGATGTGTGAGACATCAAGTGGCTGAGTCTGAGACAAACGAGCCTCCTCGCAGATGAGCATCATATCCACCATATAGGCATGGACCTTGTCCTTGTCACCAATGCGAGGGAACAAGGAGTTGCGGAAGATGCGGTACATGATATCCAGAAAAGAGTTGAGCACCAACCCTATCTTGCCACTTGGAAGCGTCTTCTCAACATAGTACGGTGCAAGCCTGTCCTTGTTGGCAGAGTCGAGTTGGCATGGGGCTAACACCCACGGAGAGTCGAGCCCGCCATCGAACTTGGAGCAAATCCATGAACTCCTTCCGTAGCAGTCACCTTACGGCCATTGGTCATCCAGGTCATCCTCCTCTCCTCATTAGGGTGAAAGTAAATCAAGCAAAGAACTGACCAATGAGCTCAAGATCATAGTCAAGGTGAAAGGATATCACATGCTCAATGCCAAACTGCTCCACCAAGTCCGAGCCTCTCCAAAGTAGGCACGAACTTGTCCTTCCTCAAGTGATGCATGTCAATCCACTTCACATCCACATAGGTATTCTCGCTTGTTCTTGATGACATCCAGATAGACGTTGGTTTGATGCTTGTTCCAACAGCTCACAGCCCCTGACAGAGGAACGAGGGGTTACGTACGGGTCAATTTGCCTGAGACGGACGTAGTCAGATTGGGACATCTCATCCATGCCCTTGGCAGGCTCCTTGTACTTGCTAGCGCTTGTCTTGACATGGCGCTTGGGGGCAGAGGAGGAGCCTCCGGTGCTTCACCGGGGTTGCGCAGACGCTTGGAGCCAGTGTCACGGCTGGGATTGGACCAGCGAGAGCCACCACCTGAGACACACACGCAAAGCACCAAAAACGCAAAGAAGATCAATGCAAAGGCCACGATAAAGCACAAGAAACACATAGGAGACATATGAGAAAGTTGGCATGCGATAGGTGTGAGTCACGGTAGGATCGCCACTGCTCATGCACTAAAGATTAGTACTGCTCCAAACGCTGTAGTACCGTGGTTGGAGCGAAGTAGAGCTTTAGTGTCAAGACAGAAGCTGTGTAGTACCGCACCAAGGGCGGTAGTACTGCAAGCGGTAGTACCGCTGCCATACGGACGGCAAGTACCACGTCAGCAGCAGATCCAACTAGCGATTTGAATCTAAAAGAACGGCGAAACAACGGCGGTGCTACAAGGATCAGATCTAGCGATGACAACAATACACATATAAATCCTATGCAATACCACACTCCTTCATCCTATTCTTGCAGAGATTAAGCCTATCAATCCCAAGAACACACAAGCCTCCCCAAAACCTAGAAACACCAAACACCATCAACATGGAGAGGGAGTTGGGGAAAACCTGGGTCCATAGCAAGAGCACGTGGGGGAACGATCCCACCGGTCGGAATCACGGGAGGGCAGCCTGGAGGAGATCCGCAAGGACGCAGGTTCCGCTCTTGAGCAAGGAGAGAAGGAGGCGACGTGGAGAGAGGATCATGAATGGGTACGGGAGTTAGAACTCCCCCGCCCGCCCTTATCCCCACGCCAAACCGTCATGTAGTATCAAGATATCATCGCGGTAGTACCGCTCGGGCGGAAGTTCCGCACCGAGGCGGTAGTACCGCTCAACCGGGCGGCAGTAAAAAATTACTGCCGTGAGGTCGCGGTAGTACCGTGCTCCCGCAAGCGGTAGTACCGTGGCATGCTGCGGTAGTACCGCAGCTGGCCGCGGTAGTACCGTGAACTCAAGTCACCGCAGGTTTCAAAAACGAGAAGAGGGCCTTTGTAAGGAAACTATTCACACACAAGAAACCACAAGATCTAGCACAAACCAGAGGCAAAAGACAACAAGAAACCACCAAGCGACAAGGCCTCTCAAGGAGAGAGGGCGGTGGCCGAAGCCACCTATGTTTGAGTTGGATGGTATGGCACCGCGAAGAATTATCCTTGGGCCCATGACCAAAACTCGTCTTTGGAACACAAGTACCATAAAAAATGGCTAATGTGAAAGAGGTGATCGATTTATGCATAATGGGGGGAGGGAGAGTTCATTGAGAGAACAACACTCCCCCTATGTCCATGCCTACACCTAAACTAGACAACAAGTTGAGTGTGGTGGGGAGTGCACGGGCTCAAGTCACATTGCTCAAATCGATGATATTTAGCTCATGCCTTAACTCGCGAAATCTTGCTTCATCTAAGGGCTTCGTGAATATATCGCAAGGTTATCCTGAGTGTTGACATACTTGAGCTCGATCTCCCTCGCCTAATGTGATCCCGGATGAAATGATACCAATCTCGATGTGCTTCGCCTTGAAGTGTTGCACCGGGTTGAGAGAAATCTTGATGGCACTTTCATTATCACACCAAAGAGGCACTTTGTCACAAATGACACCGCACTCCTTTAAAGTTTGCCTCATCCATAGGAGTTGAGCACAACAACCACCGGCCGCCACATATTCCGCTTCGTGGACGAGAGAGACACACAACTTTGCTTCTTGGAAGACCAACTTACCAAGGAGCAACCAAGAAATTGGCACCTCCTAAGTGGACTTCCTATCCACTTTGTCTCCCGCCTAATCGAATCAGAATCCTTCAAGCTTGAAGTTTGCTCCTCTTGGGTACCATAAGCCAAAGTTTGGGGTATGAGCCAAATATCGAGATTCGCTTGACCGCCACATAGTGACTTTCCTTTCGTGCGGATTGAAACCGCACACATTCCCACACTCAACATGATATCCGGTCTAGATGCACAAAGGTAAAGCAAGGATCCAATCATGGAGCGATATACCTTTGATCCACCGCTTACCATTGGGATCAATGTCAAGTTGGCACTTGGTGGGCATTGGTGTAGTAGCCGGCTTGACATCACTTAGCTTGAATCTTTTGAGCATGTCTTGAGTGTATTTGGCTTGGTTGATGAAGGTTCCTTCTCTTCTTTGTTTGATATTGAAATCAAGGAAGAACTTCAACTCTCCCATCGAAGACATCTTGAACTTGGAGGTCATGAGAGCGGCAAATTCCTCACTGAAAGCTTTGTTAGGAGAACCAAAGATAATATCATCAACATATAGTTGGCATACAAACAACTCCCCATTGACCTTCTTAGTAAAAAGAGTGGGATCGATTTGCCCCACTTCAAATCCACGATCTTGTAACAACCGGTAAGGTGGTCATACCACACACGTGGGGCTTGTTTAAGGCCATAGAGTGCCTTATCGAGTTGATACACATGATCCGGGAAGTAGGGGTCCTCGAACCCGGGGGGTTGCTTGACATAGACCAACTCATTAATGGGACCATTAAGAAAAGCACTTTTCACATCCATTTGTTGCAACTTAAAGTTGTGATGGGAAGCATAAGCAATCAATAAACGAATGGATTCAAGACGAGCAACGGGAGCAAAGATTTCACCATAGTCGATACCTCGACTTGGGAGTAGCCTTGTGCTACCAATCTTGCCTTGTTGCGTAATGATGTTCCCATGAGCATCTTGCTTGTTCTTGAAAATCCACTTGGTTCCAATGACGTTGTGGTTCTCCGATGGCCTTGGCACCAATCTCCACACCTTGTTGTACTCGGTTGTTGAGTTCTTCATGCATGGCATTGAGCCAATCCGAGTCTTCGAGCGCCTCATAGACCTTTTGAGGTTCAACACAAGAGACAATTGCGTGATGTTCACAATAGTTTGCCAATTGTCTACGAGTGCTTACCCTTTTCTTAGGCTTCCAACCACATTCTCCATGAGATGGCCTTTGGTGGTGAGTTTGAAGCAATCTTGGCGGCACGACGCCTAATTCCTCCTGAGGTGAGATGAGGAGGGTCACTTGATCATCTTGAGCGCCTGCCTTGAGCATGATCTTCATCTTGAGCATGCTCGGGGAGAGAACTTGACCTTGGGCATCATTTGAGGTGATATCATCGCCTTGAGCACGATCTTGCCCTTGGTCTTGTTCATGAGGTTGAGGGCCTTCACTTTGTTCTTGAAGCTGCAGGGCCTTGGTTGGTGATGGCTCCACTTGAGTGGAGCATTGTCCTTCTCCTTCGCCACAAGGGGTTCCTCAATGGGTAGGATAAAACCAACTCCCATTCTTCTTATGGCTTGGGAGGAATTTCATCACCTACATCACAAGTGCCACTTTGCTCCACTTGGGAGCCGTTATTCTCATCAAACTCCACGTTACACGCTCCTCAATAAGTCCCGTGGATTTATTGAGGACACGGTAAGCATGAGAGTTTGTAGCATAACCAACAAATATGCCCTCATGAGCTCTAGCTTCAAATTTAGACAAACTAACACCTTTCTTGAGAATGAAACACTTACACCAACACCGAAAGTACTTGAGGTTGGGCTTGTTGCCGGTGAGTATCTCATAAGGAGTCTTGTTCAAGCCTTTATGAGATAGAGCCGATTGGATGCATGACATGCGGTGTTGATGGCTTCGCCCAAAAGTTGTATGGAGACTTGAACTCCTCCATCATGGTCCTTGCCGCATCCATCAACGTCCGGTTCTTTCTCTCCGCAACACCATTTTGTTGAGGGGTATATGGTGCAGAATATTGATGCTTGATTCCTCATCACTAAGAAACTCATCCAAGGTGTAGTTCTTGAACTCGGTGCCGTTGTCACTTCTTATAGTCAAGATCTTTGCATTATGTTGATGTTGAGCTTCATTTGCAAAGTCGATGACGGTTTGTTGAGTCTCACTCTTCCTCTTAAAGAAATATACCCAAGTGTATCTTGAATAGTCATCCACAATCACCAACCAATACTTTCTACCTCCAAGACTATCAATGATGGTGGCCCAAAGAGATCCATGTGAAGGAGCTCCAAGGGTCTCTTTGAGTATATGATGGTCGTGGGAGGGTGAGCCTTCTCATGAAGCTTTCCTTCAATACAAGCATCGCAAGCACGGTCTTTGGCAAAACTAACATTTGTTAGTCCACGGACATGGTCCCCTTGAGAAGACTTTGCAAAGATCTCATATTGACATGGGCTAAACGGCGATGCCAAAGCCATCCCACGCCAACTTTAGCCATTAGGCATGTCGCGTCTTAGTGGGTCGCCCAAAAGTTAATCACATAGAGACCGCTTTGACATGCCCAACAAAGGCTACTTTAAGAGTCTTGCTCCACAAGAGGGCCACGGTATCAATGTCAAAGAAGGTAGCAAAACCCATGACTGCAAGTTGACGAACCGAAAGCAATTAGTATGTAAGGGACTCAACAAGCATGACTTTCTCGATCGTAAGATCATGAGAAATGACAACCTTGCCGAGACCCAATACCTTAGAATGTGATGCATCACCCCACTCGACATTGGTGGGCATAGATGGAATCTCTTGCACGTCCACCACCATGTCCTTGCTCCCGGTCATATGATTTGTTGCTCCACTATCAAGCAACCATGATCCCCCACCGGAAGCAAACCCCTACAAGAGATCAATGCTTGGTTTTAGGTACCCATTTGGTAATGGGTCCTTTGATGTTAGTAACGAGGGTCTTAGGAACCCAAATAGACCATTCAATGTACTCATAAGAAGAACCAACAAATTTAGCATAAACATGCCCATCACTAGCACGGCACAACACATATGAGGGGTTAAAGTCGCCGGCTATGTTCATGGGGATGACGTTGTCCTTCTTGGCATTGCCACCCTTTGCACGTTTATTCTTCTTCTTGAAGCACCTCTCCTCCCTCACAAAAGTTTGCTTGAGAGAGGGAGGTTGCTTGGTCTTGTCATTCTTCTTCTTGTTTTGGGCTTGGGCGCGAACCCAATCCCTCCTTGGTTACAACTTCCTTTTGATTACTCAAAAGGTCGTTAAGGTTCTTCTCACCTTGAATGCATGTGACAAGGCCCTTTTCAAGTTGCTCCTTCAACTTAGCATTCTCTCAACAAGATGCACATGCTCACAACAAGGGTTAGTAGCATTTGCATTATCAATCAATATCATATGAGGAAAGGTGGCTTTCTCCTTGGTTAGCTTCACTTGGAGTTGATCATGAGACTCTTTGAGACTAGCATGAGCACCCTTCAAGACTTTGTGAGCCTTGTCGAGAATGTCAAAGTCCTCGTTGAGTCTAGCAAGATCAACTCCAAGCTTTGCCTTCTCGGAGCTAAGCACACGAGACACAACAAGAGCATGATCAAGGTCTTTCTTTAATTTAGCATGATCATCGTAGTATGACTCCTCAAGAGCCAAACGAAGACCACGCCTTCCTCAAGAGCATTGGAAAGATCCGAATCTCATCGGCATAGTCACGACTATGCCCTTCCATCTTAGAGATGGTTTCTTCATGAGTCTCGATCATGACATTGGCTTCACTAAGTTGTTCCAAGAGAGCAACGGCGCTTCTTGGATTTGCCCTTGAGTTTACTCATAAAGATCTCAAATTCATTTTCCTCCACATTAGTCCCCTCATGTTCATCAATGCAATCCACAAAGAAGAATGATTGATGATGGTAGTTTTGATGTTGGGGGTTACCTTGTTGGTGGCTTTAGCCATGAGGCACTTGGCGGTGATGCTTTCATTGGGTGAACCGAAGAGAGACACCCGAGGAGTCATTGAAATGGCCACGGAGGCCATGGCAACCAATTCACCATCCTCATCATCATCATCATCCTCATTGTACTATTCTTGAGCCACCAAGGCTTTGTGAGGAGTCTTCTTTGGGAAGTTGCTCTTGTTGGGGAAAGACTTGGCCTTGTCCTTACGGATGAGCTTGCCACCATTGTCTTCCCTCTTCTCATATGGACACTCCGCAACAAAGTGACTCACATTGCCACAACTGAAACAAGTCCTCACTCGTTGCTTGCCCTTAGTGCCACTCGAGTTGCTCTTGTTGAAGTTGGGCCTTGAGTTCTTCTTGCTCCAAAATTGTCTTGAAGCAAGGGCCATGTGTTCATGATAATCATACTTAGTATCTTCGAGGTTGCTCTCTTCTTCTTCCTTCATTGCAAACTCATCGGCTTCATCTTGGACAACTTCATAATTGGAACGTTGAATGCTTGCGCTTCCTCGATAAAGGAAACAACCTTGAGCCAAGCATCTTTGGCAGGGAGTAAGGTCAAGACGAGGGAGGTCTTCGG